>CAWUFW010006914.1:0-600000 GCA_963921515.1 Calotriton arnoldi
ACTAGGTGTGTGAGTACCTCTATGGATGAGTGGCGGTGTTTGAGTGTCTATATAGGAGTATGAGTGCATATGATAGTCCTGTACTGAGTGACCGTAAATATGAGTGACTGTTCGGGTGAGTGAGTGGATGTGTGCGTAGACCTAAGAATCAGTGAGTGGGTATGTAGTTATTGGTGTTGGAGTGTCTATGGTTTTGCGAATGGCAGTCTGTACTTTAGAGTGGGTGTATCAAAGGTTATATTAGGGTGTGAGAAGATGCATGAAATTATCACATGGATGATGTCATCAGTGATGTCATTTGAGATGTCATCAGTGATGTCATCAGTGATGTCACTGACCATGTCATGAGTGATGTAATATGTGACGTCATCAGCAGTGCATTGCGGGGCGCGAGTTATAGTTAGCTGGACTAACTATAACGGGGGAATTTCACGGGTTTTGTACGCAGTGCAATGTCCAACTAACTATAACTGTCCCTAAAACCTATGGTTTTTTCAGTGAATTTCAAAGGTTTTTTAAATGCTAATTTGTAACTATAACGTCCCTGAAACCTATGGTTTTTTCAGTGAATTTCAAAGGTTTTTTAAATGCTAATTTGTAACTATAACATGTCTGAAACCTACGGTTTTTCAGTGAATTTCAAAGGTTTTGTAAATGACAATTTTTAAATGTATTAATTGTTATATAAATTTTTAAAATACTGATTTACTACATTTTTAGAAACAATTTTTTTTACATATTTTATTATTTAAATTACATTGTAATTACATTATACATTACATTACAAAAAATACTTTCTCTTAATGAATTACTTTAGTTTAAATACTTTGCAGATAGGCAATAGACTTTTAAGTACAGTAGTTACAGTTGTTGCAATGGGCAACACATTTTCAAACACAATGCAACATTCAGCTCAATGTGAATTTCTAGTTAAATGCAATTAGTTACTTTATGGATTACTTTTCTAACCACAGGACTGGATCCTAGATTCAGTCCTGGGACATCTCCTGTAAACAGTTGAGTAAAGCGTTTTGGTTACAGTCGTGATTTTTAAGGAATATTATTGTATTTTAAAAGTTGACACTTTGAAACTTTTTCTCATAGAATCACCAATGTTATCCTATGGAAGGAAATTCACTTAGCAGGTAAAAACTGTTATCGTTACTTTTTCTTACTCAGTGTTGGATCCTGGATCCAGCACTGGTGCATCTCCTGTAAACAGTTGAAAGAATGCGTTTAAGTCATACTGTCGATTTTTAAGGAATATTTGTAGTTTGTGAAAATCAACACTTTGAAACTTTTTTGCTGAAAACCAGTCAATGTTAGCCTATGAAGGAAATTCAAGTTACCGGTAAGTACGGTTAAAATTACTTTTGAGGATCAGTACTGGGCTGAAACATGCAGCACTGAGGTCTCTCCTGATAACAGGTGAGTAAATCGGAATTCGTATTTCGGCTGATTTTAGAGGAATATTTTAAAGTTCCAAAACTCCACACTTAGAAGAATTTCCAAGTGAAACCAGTCAATGTTAGCCTATGGAAGGAAATTCAAGTTACTGGTAAGTACGGTTAAAATTACTTTTCAGGACCAGTACTGGGCTGAAAGATGCAGCACTGAGGTCTCTCCTGATAACAGGTGAGTAAATCAGAATTCGGATTTCGACTGATTTTAGAGGAATATTTGTATGTTTCAAAAATCAACACTTAGAAGAATTTCCAAGTGAAACCAGTCAATGTTAGCCTATGAAGGAAATTCAAGTTACCGGTAAGTACGGTTAAAATTACTTTTCAGGATCAGTACTGGGCTGAAAGATGCAGCACTGAGGTCTCTCCTGATAACAGGTGAGTAAATCGGAATTCGTATTTCGGCTGATTTTAGAGGAATATTTTAAAGTTCCAAAACTCCACACTTAGAAGAATTTCCAAGTGAAACCAGTCAATGTTAGCCTATGAAGGAAATTCAAGTTACCGGTAAGTACGGTTAAAATTACTTTTCAGGATCAGTACTGGGCTGAAAGATGCAGCACTGAGGTCTCTCCTGATAACAGGTGAGTAAATCGGAATTCGTATTTCGGCTGATTTTAGAGGAATATTTTAAAGTTCCAAAACTCCACACTTAGAAGAATTTCCAAGTGAAACCAGTCAATGTTAGCCTATGAAGGAAATTCAAGTTACCGGTACGTACGGTTAAAATTACTTTTCAGGACCAGTACTGGGCTGAAAGATGCAGCACTGAGGTCTCTCCTGATAACAGGTGAGTAAATCGGAATTCGTATTTCGGCTGATTTTAGAGGAATATTTTAAAGTTCCAAAACTCCACACTTAGAAGAATTTCCAAGTGAAACCAGTCAATGTTAGCCTATGGAAGGAAATTCAAGTTACTGGTAAGTACGGTTAAAATTACTTTTCAGGACCAGTACTGGGCTGAAAGATACAGCACTGAGGTCTCTCCTTATAACAGGTGAGTAAATCGAATTCCTATTTCGGCTGATTTTAGAGGAATATTTGCACAATGGTGAAGGGAGGGGCGGGGCCTGAGGTGACATCTTTGCAAACGCGCCCCGTGGCGCGTTTTAAGTTGGGGGATTAAGTCCCCTTGAATCCTGAGGGTCCCTAGGGGCCAACTAGACCACCAGGAACCTCCAATATGCGCCAGGAGGCTGCGTTGCAGAGACGTGTAGAGAGGCCACACCCCTTTTACACCTCTCTGCAACGCAGCTCTGTGGCGCATTCTGGATGTACCTGTTGGGCTAGTTGGCCCCTAGGGACCCTCAGGATTGAAGGGATTTAATTCCCCATCTTAAAACGCGCCACGGGCCTGTTTGCACACATGTCACCTGAAGCCCCGCCCCTCCCTTCACCACTGTGCAAACGCGCCCCGTGGCGCGTTTTAAGTTGGGGGATTAAGTCCCCTTGAATCCTGAGGGTCCCCGGAGTCCAACTAGCCCACCATATACCTCCAAAAGCGCCACAGAGCTGCGTTGCAGAGAGGTGTAAAAAGGGCGTGGCCTCTGTACACCTCTCTGCAAGGCAGCCCTGGCGCATACTGGAGGTACCTGGTGGGCTAGTTGGCCCCAGGGACCCCCAGTATTCAAGGGGGATTCGTTCCGCTCTGCAAACGCGCCAGGGGCGCGTTTGCAGAGTGGTGAAGGAAGGGGCGGGGCCTGCGGGCCCGATCGTTTTTTTTTTGTTTGTTTTTCTCCCCTGAAGGGGGCTGTGTGGCCCCCTTCCTTTCTTTTTTTTGGGCCCTGGGGACCCCATCCCCCAGGGCCTTACCCCTCTTTAAATTACCTTAAAAAAAAACGGGAAGGGGCCGCGTGGCCCCCTTCCCTGGGCCTGTATTGGCCCCGGGGACCCCATCCCCGGGGCATGGCCTCTATATTTATTTTTTGAGGGGGCAGCGTGGCCCCCTCCTCTGGCCATTTTAAGGCCCCGGGGACCCCATCTCCCGGGGCCGGCCTTTCCATTTTTTTTTTTTAAATTTTCTCTTTTTTGGGGAGGGGGGCCGCGTGGCCCCCTCCCGAGCCACTACTTGCCCCGGGGACCCCATCCCCCGGGGCTGGCCTCTCCGTTGGGGACTGTGGGGGGTCCCCAATCCCCCACAGTCCCGCCGGCTCCCACGTCCCTTGGGAGCCGGCATTGCTGTTCCACATGGGGAGCAGCTGACATGCTGCTCCCCATGTGGAAAAGCAATCGCTTTGGATATTGGAAGAGAGAGCAGGCTCCCCGTCCTGCCATAGCAAACTACAGTGTCCCGGGGTAGGCACCCCGGGACACTGCAGGAGCCGGCCCTGGGGGTGGTGGTCCCCAGGGCCATCAAGGGCTCCAGGAGGGGGCCGCGCGGCCCCCTCCCATTCAGTACACAGCCCCGGGGAGGTGGTGATCCCTGGGGCTCTGGGGGTCCGTAACGGACCCCCATATTAAAATGTTTAGTGCCCCGGGAGGTGGTGGTCCCGGGCGTGTGGGGGCTGGAGCCCCCACACAGGTTTAATAATTATTAAAAAAAGCCCCGGGGAGGTGGTGGTCCCCGGGGCTGCGGGAGGGCTCAGAGCCCTCCCGCACCATTTTTAAAAAGCCCCGGGGGTGGCGGTCCCCGGGGCTTGGGAGCCCTTTGAGGCCCCCACACATTAAATTATCCCCCACCATGCCCCCGGGACTTGGGCCACCCGGGGGCCAATTAACATTCGGCAGGATTCGCGCACCCTGAGCGCATCCTGCCGATTTAAAAAAAAAAATTTTTTATTTTTTTTGCCCAGGGGGTCCTTGTGGGACCCCCTGAGAAACCTAGGGGGTCAGGGTGTTTCTACCCTGCCCCCTTTGTGCGCTTTGCGCACTTGTTTCTGTCCCTCGGTTCTACCGAGGGACAAAATGGCTGCCAACATTTCCTGAATCGGAATGTTGACAGCCAGCTGACAGCCAATTAACATGCAGCTCGTGATCGGGAGGGTACGCGGACCCTACTCGTCCCTATATATCACTAACTTTTTACTTTTCATTTTCTCAGCAACTACTGAACGGATTTACACCATTTAACAAAAGGGTTCTTTCTGAACCAAGAACTACCTCTTTGCCAAATTTGGTGTAATTCCGTTCAGCAGTTCAGGCTGTAGCCGTGTCTAAAGTTTCCTATGGGAAAATGCATGGGGAAAACGCGTTTTGGGACCCCCCTTTTTCTCGGCCCCCGCTTGACGTATCCCCCGAGACTTTCAGGGTAGGAGCGGACCGGAGCGCCCCACGAAGTTTGAAAATTTCGCGAAGATACGTCAACCGGCAAGAGAGTTATTTCAAATAGAATGTCGCGGATTTCCTATGGATAATAGGTTGTAACTATAACTATCTACTGGCGACCGCCAGTAGATAATATATATATATATATATATATATATATATATATATATATATATATATATATATATAATGTGCAAAAAGAGTTGCCTCTAGGTGGGATGCACTCCCAGGTGGAAATTACGCAAAAGCAAGGGCAAACGCCATGAACAAAGTCCTTTTCTGGTTTCCTGCCAGACGTGTTTCGGGCCAACGCCCTCTTCAGTGGCAGACCATGTGACGTGACGGCGTGCAGCAGGCACCAGTAAATCCCCGTAATAATTATGCTCAGGTGAACCACCTGACGCAATGCTTCCTGGGACTGGTGGTTCAGTGAAACCCAAGTGGGTCGCCGCCGTCACTCACATTCAAAAATGTCTTTAAAAGGATTGCCGATGTTCGCGCCGGCACCCCTGCATATAACAGGCACCTCCTGTTCCACAGTTAGCTGCCCCAATAAAGCAGCCACGGACCCGCAAGTGTTTCGCGGTGTTGCAATCCCGTGACCAGGCAGGCCGCTATACAAAATGCAAAAAGAGTTATCTCTAGGTGGGATGCACTCCCAGGTGGAAATTACGCCAAAGCAAGGGCACATGCCATGAACAAAGTCCTTTTGTGGTTTCCTGCCAGACGCGTTTCGGGCCAACGCCCTCTTCAGTGGCAGACCATATGACGTGACGGCGTGCAGCAGCCACCAGTAAATCCCCGTAATAATTATGCTCAGGTGAACCACCTGAAACAATGCTTCCTGGGACTGGTGGTTCAGTGAAACCCAAGTGGGTCGCCGCCGTCACTCACATTAAAAAATGTCTTTAAAAGGATTGCCGATGTTCGCACCGGCACCCCTGCATATAATAGGCACCTCCTGTTCCACAGTTAGCTGCCCCAATAAAGCAGCCACGGACCCGCAAGTGTTTCGCAGTGGTGCAATCCCGCGACCAGGCAGGCCGCTATACAAAATGCAAAAAGAGTTGCCTCTAGGTGGGATGCACTCCCAGGTGGAAATTACGCAAAAGCAAGGGCAAACGCCATGAACAAAGTCCTTTTCTGGTTTCCTGCCCGACGTGTTTCGGGCCAACGCCCTCTTCAGTGGCAGACCATGTGACGTGACGGCATGCAGCAGCCACCAGTAAATCCCCATAATAATTATGCTCAGGTGAACCACCTGAAGCAATGCTTCCTGGGACTGGTGGTTCAGTGAAACCCAAGTGGGTCGCTGCCGTCACTCACATTCAAAAATGTCTTTAAAAGGATTGCCGATGTTCGCGCCGGCACCCCTGCATATAACAGGCACCTCCTGTTCCACAGTTAGCTGCCCCAAAAAAGCAGCCACGGACCCGCAAGTGTTTCGCGGTGGTGCAATCCCGCGACCAGGCAGGCCGCTATACAAAATGCAAAAAGAGTTGCCTCTAGGTGGAATGCACTCCCAGGTGGAAATTACGCCAAAGCAAGGGCACACGCCATGAACAAAGTCCTTTTCTGGTTTCCTGCCAGACGCGTTTCGGGCCAACGCCTTCTTCAGTGGCAGACCATGTGACGTGACGGCGTGCAGCAGCCACCAGTAAATCCCCGTAATAATTATGCTCAGGTGAACCACCTGAAACAATGCTTCCTGGGACTGGTGGTTCAGTGAAACCCAAGTGGGTCGCCGCCGTCACTCACATTAAAAAATGTCTTTAAAAGGATTGCCGATGTTCGCGCCGGCACCCCTGCATATAACAGGCGCCTCCTGTTCCACAGTGAGCTGCCCCAATAAAGCAGCCACGGACCCGCAAGTGTTTCGCAGTGGTGCAATCCCGCGACCAGGCAGGCCGCTATACAAAATGCAAAAAGAGTTGCCTCTAGGTGGGATGCACTCCTAGGTGGAAATTACGCCAAAGCAAGGGCACACGCCATGAACAAAGTCCTTTTCTGGTTTCCTGCCAGACGCGTTTCGGCCAACGCCCTCTTCAGTGGCAGACCATGTGACGTGACGGCATGCAGCAGCCACCAGTAAATCCCCATAATAATTATGCTCAGGTGAACCACCTGAAGCAATGCTTCCTGGGACTGGTGGTTCAGTGAAGCCCAAGTGGGTCGCCGCCGTCACTCACATTCAAAAATGTCTTTAAAAGGATTGCCGATGTTCGCGCCGGCACCCCTGCATATAACAGGCACCTCCTGTTCCACAGTTAGCTGCCCCAATAAAGCAGCCACGGACCTGCAAGTGTTTCGTGGTGGTGCAATCCCGCGACCAGGCAGGCCGCTATACAAAATTCAGAAAGAGTTGCCTCTAGGTGGGATGCACTCCCAGGTGGAAATTACGCCAAAGCAAGGGCACACGCCATGAACAAAGTCCTTTTCTGGTTTCCTGCCAGACGCGTTTCGGGCCAACGCCCTCTTCAGTGGCAGACCATGTGACGTGACAGCGTGCAGCAGCCACCAGTAAATCCCTGTAATAATTATGCTCAGGTGAACCACCTGAAGCAATGCTTCCTGGGACTGGTGGTTCAGTGAAACCCAAGTGGGTCGCCGCCGTCACTCACATTTAAAAATGTCTTTAAAAGGATTGCCGATGTACGCGCCGGCACCCCTGCATATAACAGGCACCTCCTGTTCCACAGTTAGCTGCCCCAATCAATCAATCAATCAATCACGGCATTTATAGAGCGCGCTACTCACCCGGGAGGGTCTCAAGGCGCTGGGGGAGGGGGTAAGTTACTGCTCGAACAGCCAGGTCTTGAGCTGTTTCCTGAAGGAGAGATGGTCCTGGGTTCGCCGAAGGTGAGTGGGGAGGGAGTTCCAGGTCTTGGCTGCCAGGTAGGAGAAGGATCTTCCTCCGGCGGTGGCTCTGCGGATGCGTGGTACGGTGGCGAGGGCGTGGCTGGTTGATCGTAGCTGGCGGGTGGGCGTGTAGAAGGTCATGCGGTCGTTGAGGTACTTTGGGCCCAGGTCGTGGAGGGCCTTGTGTGCGTGGGTGAGGAGTCTGAACGTGATTCTCTTGCTGACGGGGAGCCAGTGCAGGTCTTTCAGGTGTCCGGTGATGTGGCTGTGTCGGGGGATGTCCAGGATGAGTCGTGCGGAGGCGTTCTGGATGCGCTGGAGTCTTTTTTGAAGTTTGGCTGTGGTTCCGGCGTAGAGGGTGTTCCCATAGTCCAGTCGGCTGGTGACGAGTGCCTGGGTGACGGTTTTCCTGGTTTCAGTGGGGATCCATCTGAAGATCTTGCGGAGCATGCGCAGGGTGTTGAAGCACGAAGATGAGACGGCGTTGACTTGTCTGGTCATCGACAGGGAGGAGTCCAGGATGAAGCCCAGGTTGCGTGCGTGGTCCGTTGGCTTGGGCGCGGTGCCCAGGGCCGGGGGCCACCAAGAGTCGTCCCAGGCGGAGGGTGATGAGCCCAGGATGAGGACTTCCGTCTTGTCTGAGTTCAGTTTAAGGCGGCTGTTCCTCATCCAGTCGGCGACGTCTCTCATCCCGTCGTGTAGGTTGGCTCTGGCGGTGGTGGGGTCGTTGGTGAGGGAGAGGATCAGCTGGGTGTCGTCGGCGTAGGAGATGATGTTGAGGTTGTGTTGGCGTGCGATGGCTGCGAGGGGGCTCATGTAGACGTTGAAGAGGGTTGGACTGAGTGAAGATCCTTGTGGAACGCCGCAGATGACTTCGGTGGCCTTGGATCTGAACGGGGGAGGCGGACTCTCTGGGTTCTTCCGGCGAGGAACGAGATGATCCATTCCAGTGCTTTCTCTCGGATTCCGATGTTGCTGAGGCGCTTCACTAGGGTGCGGTGGCAGACGGTGTCGAACGCCGCAGAGAGGTCCAAGAGGATGAGGGCTGCTGTTTCCCCGTTGTCGGTTAGGGTTCTGATGTCGTCGGTGGCTGCGATAAGGGCGGTCTCGGTGCTGTGGTTGGCCCGAAACCCGGACTGCGAGGGGTCGAGGGATCCATTCGTCTCGAGGAAGGCGGCAAGCTGTCTGTTGACGGTCTTCTCGATGACTTTGGCCGGAAACGGAAGGAGCGAGATGGGACGGTAGTTCTTGAGGTCGGTGGGGTCCGCCGTTGGTTTCTTCAGGAGGGCGGTAAGCTCGGCGTGCTTCCAGCTCTCCGGGAAGGTGGCGGTGTGGAAGGAGGAGTTGATGATGTCCCGGAGATGGGGTGCGATGGTGGCGTCGGCTTTGTTGAAGATGTGGTGTGGGCAGGGGTCGGTAGGTGATCCGGAGTGGATGGAGTTCATCGTGCGGGTGGTGTCTTCGGTGCTGATCGGGGTCCAGTTGCAGAGGGTGGTGGTGGCGGGCGTTGGTTCGGCGGTAGGGTGCGTGGTTTGTGCGTCGAAGCTGTTATGTATGTCGGTGATCTTGCGGTGGAAGAACGCGGCGAGTGAGTTGCAGAGGTCTTGCGAGGGGGTGATGTCGTTGTTTCCGGCGCTGGGGTTGGAGAACTCTTTGACGATGCTGAAAAGTTCCTTGCTGTCGTGGGCGTTGTTGTCCAGTCGTTCTTTGAGTGCCGACTTCTTGGTGGCACGGATCAGCTGGTGGTGTTTGCGGGTGGCGTGCTTGAGGGCGGTCCTGTTGTCTGTGGTCTGGTCGAGTCGCCAGGTTTTCTCGAGAGTGCGGCAGTTCTTCTTGGATTCCTTGAGTTCGTTGGTGAACCAAGGGGTTTTTGCTTCCGGGTCTGCTGGGAGGGTTTTTAGTGGTGCGAGGTCGTCGGCGCAGGCGGTCAGCCACTTGGCGAGGTTGCTGGCTGCTTCGTTTGGGTCCGTTGTGTTGGTGGGTGTGTTCTTGCTGAGGGAGGCGGTGAGCTGCTCGGCGGTGATCTTGCTCCAGCTCCGGCGGGGAGCCTGTTGCGGGTGGTGGTGGGTCGCAGTCTTTCTGAAGCTGAAGTGGACGCAGCTGTGGTCGGTCCAGTGGAGTCCGGTGGCGTGGCTGAAGGAGATGTGCTTGCTGGAAGAGAAGACGGGGTCAAGCGTGTGGCCGGCGTAGTGGGTGGGCGTGTTCACCAGTTGCTTGAGTCCGAGGTTGGCGAGGTTGTCCAGCAGGGCGGTGGTGTTTCTGTCGTTGTTGTTCTCCAGGTGGAAGTTGAGGTCCCCTAGGAGGATGTAGTCGGCGGAGGGCATGGCGTGCGGGCTGATGAAGTCTGCGATGTCTTCGCTGAATAGTGTGCGTGGTCCCGGGGGTCTGTAGATGAGGGTGCCTCGGAGGGTGGTCTTGGGGTCAGTGTGTATCTGGAAGTGTAGGTGTTCGGCGGCGGTGAAGGTCTCGTCGGAGTTAGTCGAGATGCGGATGGTGTTCTTGTGTACGATGGCGATGCCTCCTCCCGTCTGGTTGACGCGGTCCCTCCGGGTGATCTTGTATCCGTCCGGGATGGCTATGGCGATGTCGGGCGCTGAGGAGGCGTTCATCCAGGTTTCGGTGAGGAAGGCGACGTCCGGTGCTGTTGCGTCGAGCAGGTCCCAGAGTTCCACGGCGTGCCTGTGGACGGAGCGGGTGTTCAACAGGATGCATTTCAGGTGGTTGCTGCTGGTGCACGTCTTGGCGGAGGTGGTGCACGTCCGGGGCAGGTGAATCGGCAGGTTTGGCAGGTGAAGGGTCCGTGGGTGCGTCTCGGTGAGGCTCGGTAGCAGGCAGGGTTCCGGCTGGCATTGAGTGCGGTGAGGGTGGCGGCGTCGTAGGTCCGTCGAGTAGTGTTGCATCGGTGGGATCCAGGGGTTCTGGCGCTGGGCGCGGTCCAGTCGCGGACGGGCGCAGACGGGCTTGCCTTAGGCGCGCCTTCGGCGCGCCAGCGCGCGGCCGCGCAGCGGCCGCCATTTATGGGGAGGTGGGAGGGAGGAGCAGCTGGGAGGCGGGAGGCAGGGGCAGCGAATGGGCAGTCAGGGGGCGGGGCCGCAGGGACGCAGCGGCGGGAATGGCTAGAGGCAGCGGGGGCACAAAAGTAAAAGGGGAGAGAAAACAGACAGAAATACGGGCACAACGCAAATGGGGCAGCGAGGGGCACAGAAAGGAAAATGGGGGAGAAAACAGACAGAAATACGGGCACAACGAAAATGGGGCAGCGAGGGGCACAGAAAGGAAAATGGGGGGAGAAAACAGACAGAAATACGGGCACAACGCAAATGGGGCAGCGAGGGGCACAGAAAGGAAAATGGGGGGAGAAAACAGACAGAAATACGGGCACAACGCAAATGGGGCAGCGAGGGGTACAGAAAGGAAAATGGGGGAGAAAACAGACAGAAATACGGGCACAACGCAAATGGGGCAGCGAGGGGCACAGAAAGGAAAATGGGGGAGAAAACAGACAGAAATACGGGCACAACGCAAATGGGGCAGCGAGGGGTACAGAAAGGAAAATGGGGGAGAAAACAGACAGAAATACGGGCACAACGCAAATGGGGCAGCGAGGGGCACAGAAAGGAAAATGGGGGAGAAAACAGACAGAAATACGGGCACAACGCAAATGGGGCAGCGAGGGGTACAGAAAGGAAAATGGGGGAGAAAACAGACAGAAATACAGGCACAACGCAAATGGGGCAGCGAGGGGCACAGAAAGGAAAAAGCAGACAGAGATACAGGCACCGGGGCCACAAGCGGAAGGGCGATCTCACCTGCAGAAGCAGCGGGCGGCCAACACAGGCGGAGCTGTGTGGTGGGGAGCGACCTACCTGGCAAGGTCAAGGGTCGCTCTCCTCACCGCGCAGCGGCCGCCATTTATGGGGAGGTGGGAGGGAGGAGCAGCTGGGAGGCGGGAGGCAGGGGCAGCGAATGGGCAGTCAGGGGCGGGGCCGCAGGGACGCAGCGGCGGGAATGGCTAGAGGCAGCGGGGGCACAAAAGTAAAAGGGGAGAGAAAACAGACAGAAATACGGGCACAACGCAAATGGGGCAGCGAGGGGTACAGAAAGGAAAATGGGGGGAGAAAACAGACAGAAATACGGGCACAACGCAAATGGGGCAGCGAGGGGCACAGAAAGGAAAATGGGGGAGAAAACAGACAGAAATACGGGCACAACGCAAATGGGGCAGCGAGGGGTACAGAAAGGAAAATGGGGGGAGAAAACAGACAGAAATACGGGCACAACGCAAATGGGGCAGCGAGGGGCACAGAAAGGAAAATGGGGGAGAAAACAGACAGAAATACGGGCACAACGCAAATGGGGCAGCGAGGGGCACAGAAAGGAAAATGGGGGAGAAAACAGACAGAAATACGGGCACAACGCAAATGGGGCAGCGAGGGGTACAGAAAGGAAAATGGGGGAGAAAACAGACAGAAATACGGGCACAACGCAAATGGGGCAGCGAGGGGCACAGAAAGGAAAATGGGGGAGAAAACAGACAGAAATACGGGCACAACGCAAATGGGGCAGCGAGGGGTACAGAAAGGAAAATGGGGGAGAAAACAGACAGAAATACGGGCACAACGCAAATGGGGCAGCGAGGGGCACAGAAAGGAAAATGGGGGAGAAAACAGACAGAAATACGGGCACAACGCAAATGGGGCAGCGAGGGGTACAGAAAGGAAAATGGGGGAGAAAACAGACAGAAATACGGGCACAACGCAAATGGGGCAGCGAGGGGCACAGAAAGGAAAATGAGGGGAGAAAACAGACAGAAATACGGGCACAACGCAAATGGGGCAGCGAGGGGTACAGAAAGGAAAATGGGGGAGAAAACAGACAGAAATACGGGCACAACGCAAATGGGGCAGCGAGGGGCACAGAAAGGAAAATGGGGGAGAAAACAGACAGAAATACGGGCACAACGCAAATGGGGCAGCGAGGGGTACAGAAAGGAAAATGGGGGAGAAAACAGACAGAAATACGGGCACAACGCAAATGGGGCAGCGAGGGGCACAGAAAGGAAAATGGGGGAGAAAACAGACAGAAATACAGGCACAACGCAAATGGGGCAGCGAGGGGCACAGAAAGGAAAAACAGACAGAGATACAGGCACCGGGGCCACAAGTGGAAGGGCGATCTCACCTGCAGAAGCAGCGGGCGGCCAACACAGGCGGAGCTGTGTGGTGGGGGAGCGACCTACCTGGCAAGGTCAAGGGTCGCTCTCCTCACCGCGCAGCGGCCGCCATTTATGGGGAGGTGGGAGGGAGGAGCAGCTGGGAGGCGGGAGGCAGGGGCAGCGAATGGGCAGTCAGGGGGGCGGGGCCGCAGGGGACGCAGCGGCGGGAATGGCTAGAGGCAGCGGGGGCACAAAAGTAAAAGGGGAGAGAAAACAGACAGAAATACGGGCACAACGCAAATGGGGCAGCGAGGGGTACAGAAAGGAAAATGGGGGGAGAAAACAGACAGAAATACGGGCACAGAAAGGAAAATGGGGGGAGAAAACAGACAGAAATACGGGCACAACGCAAATGGGTCAGCGAGGGGCACAGAAAGGAAAATGGGGGAGAAAACAGACAGAAATACGGGCACAACGCAAATGGGGCAGCGAGGGGCACAGAAAGGAAAATGGGGGAGAAAACAGACAGAAATACGGGCACAACGCAAATGGGGCAGCGAGGGGCACAGAAAGGAAAATGGGGGAGAAAACAGACAGAAATACGGGCACACCGCAAATGGGGCAGCGAGGGGTACAGAAAGGAAAATGGGGGAGAAAACAGACAGAAATACGGGCACAACGCAAATGGGGCAGCGAGGGGCACAGAAAGGAAAATGGGGGAGAAAACAGACAGAAATACGGGCACAACGCAAATGGGGCAGCGAGGGGTACAGAAAGGAAAATGGGGGAGAAAACAGACAGAAATACGGGCACAACGCAAATGGGGCAGCGAGGGGCACAGAAAGGAAAATGGGGGGAGAAAACAGACAGAAATACGGGCACAACGCAAATGGGGCAGCGAGGGGTACAGAAAGGAAAATGGGGGAGAAAACAGACAGAAATACAGGCACAACGCAAATGGGGCAGCGAGGGGCACAGAAAGGAAAAAACAGACAGAGATACAGGCACCGGGGCCACAAGCGGAAGGGCGATCTCACCTGCAGAAGCAGCGGGCGGCCAACACAGGCGGAGCTGTGTGGTGGGGGAGCGACCTACCTGGCAGCCACGGACCCGCAAGTGTTTCGCGGTGGTGCAATCCTGCGACCAGGCAGGCCGCTATACAAAATGCAAAAAGAGTTGCCTCTAGGTGGGATGCACTCCCAGGTGGAAATTACGCCAAAGCAAGGGCACATGCCATGAACAAAGTCCTTTTCTGGTTTCCTGCCAGACGCGTTTCGGCCCAACGCCTTCTTCAGTGGCAGACCATGTGACGTGATGGCGTGCAGCAGCCACCAGTAAATCCCCGTAATAATTATGCTCAGGTGAACCACCTGAAGCAATGCTTCCTGGGACTGGTGGTTCAGTGAAACCCAAGCGGGTCCGTGGCTGCTTTATTGGGGCAGCTAACTGTGGAACAGGAGGTGCCTGTTATATGCAGGGGTGCCGGCGCGAACATCGGCAATCCATTTAAAGACATTTTTTAATGTGAGTGACAGCGGTGACCCACTTGGGTTTCACTGAACCACCAGTCCCAGGAAACATTGCTTCAGGTGGTTCACCTGAGCATAATTATTACGGGGATTTACTGGTGGCTGCTGCACGCTGTCACGTCACATGGTCTGCCACTGAAGAGGGCGTTGGCCCGAAACGCGTCTGGCAGGAAACCAGAAAAGGACTTTGTTCATGACGCGTGCCCTTGCTATGGCGTAATTTCCACCTGGGAGTGCATCCCACCTAAAGGCAACTCTTTTTGCATCATATATATATATATATATATATATATATATATATATATATATATATATATATATATATATATATATATATATATATACACACAGAATGAACCTAGCTACACTGGAATTATGCAGCAGGGGAGGGTCAAATTATGCAGCAGGGTTGAGTAAATTATGCAGCAAGAAAAAGTAAATTATGTGGCAATATGCTGCACAGTTTGTCATGGTATTACTTCATTAGACCTAGCGCGAACCCACCTGGTGCCCGCTGTGGAAAAATCCACCTCTACTCGGGGAATATCCACGGTAGGCATGAGGACACAGGGACAAGGGGGTCACTCAAGAAGCACTCAAGATGCCAGTCGGGGGACACTGAGCCCACAGACCCACACATAGGCCCGAGCCCAGATGAAAATCTTTGACAGACGGGATAACCCAGGTTTCGGAAGATCAGCACACACAAGGGGAATATAGCACAAAACAAGGCGCCACTCGTCTCCGGAGGGGGCGCTCAGTGGACACTAAGGACCTAATGCCACCTAAAAAGACGCAAACAAACAGAGTCTCCAGCTACTTTACTCCTTCAGAGACAAGGGGGCCACCAACAGAAGGCAGACAAGAAGGAGAGATGGCGCTAACCAAAGAGAACCTGTTAGCCTGGTAGGAGGAGGAGCCTGTCCCCAACATGGCCGCGCGGAGCTGATGCTCCGTGGTGAACCCTCTCACCAGCTTAATGAGCGGCGTCCCGCCGCACTGTTATCCCACCCAAAACAACGATTCCTCAACCGGAATGCTGGCTGATCTATGCTGTGACATAAGAGCACCCATCGGAGCTTCCGAGAGAGGTACGGCTGCAGGAGTATGCAGGGAGACTGCTCCGGATTAGGTAGGGAAGGAGTACTCCAAAACACCCAGGGTCCCCTACCACTGGGATCCTGCTCAAATGCCCAACACTCACCACTGCTGCTGGGAATGGGGAAGATCTGCGGACTTTTGGAACTGTCCTTCCACCTCTCCTCTCTCCACTCCTGAACTGGGGGCGAACTGGAGGATGAGGCAGACGGCGTTTACTAGCAACACCGTGACTGGTGCTCTTGATGGAACTTTTACGATGCCCCCTGGGCGGAAACCAAAGCTGTCTGTACTTACCGCGGTGCCCGAGCAACTTTGGCTGATTCCCGGTGGAGCTGTCATATGCAGCTATAGAGGAGTTTGGCTCTGGTTCACCCATTGGCCGGCACCTACCCAGCCGGACATCGGACATCGTTTTCCTCGCCTCCCCGTTGTGTTTTCCTGCCTGCATTCCCTACCCCCGTTTACCATTCCCCCTCTACCTCTTCACTCCCCATAAGACGTGGGTACGCGCTAATAATCTCACATTATTGTGTAATCTCATGTTTTTTTCTTTTCTCCTATGTCTATACTTGTCTATGTAATTATGGAACCTGTAACTCTCTGATCCTCATGTAAAGCGCTCTGATACCTCTGGGTCTAGCCAGCGCTATGTAAAACTTTGCAAATAATACCGCGGTGCCCGAGCAACTTTGGTTGATGCCCGGTGGAGCTTTCATATGCAGCTATTGAGGAGTTTGGCTCTGGTTCACCCCTCGGCCGGCACCTACCCAGCCGGACATCGGACATCGTTTTCCTCGCCTCCCCGTTGTGTTTTCCTACCTGCATTCCCTACCCCCGTTTACCATTCCCCCTCTACCTCTTCACTCCGTATAAGACGTGTGTACGCGCTAATAATTCTCACATTATTGTGTAATCTCATGTTTTGTCTTTTCTCCTATGTCTATACTTGTCTATGTAATTATGGAACATGTAACTCACTGATCCTCATGTAAAGCGCTCTGATACCTCCGGGTCTAGTCAGCGCTATATAAAACTTTGCAAATAAACAAAATAAAATAAATAAATTATTTTGTCTTTTTTAAGCATGTTAACACTGTCTAAGCATTAGTTGTACTAAGTTAGTACCAGTTTAACACCCAAACATAGCAGTATGCTACAGAAAGGTGACCACACAACCTTTGAAAAGGGCCTTCCACTTCTCAGCAACACGTGTCGCTACATTTTTACCAACTTTTGAACCGTTTGAGCTAGAAACAAAATTATTTTGTTGTTAAAATCTGCAGAATATGCGGCACATGAATTATGTGGCAAATGTGGCAAATGTGGCAAATCTACAATTATGCGAAAATGGCTGCAGCCGCACAATCTCATAATTCCAGCGGCCCTGATTATAGATTGATGGAGTGTTGCTTGAAGAGTAGCACCTTTAGCTATTTTTTTAAAGCGTCTGAGCCTGCCATATTTTGACTAGGGTGGCATACCACACTCTTAGTGCAGATTATAGAAGGTTCACCATCTTGTTTTCTCTTACTAAATCTAATGTCTAAATCTTTTGACGCTGTTGCTGGGGTTTTGTGGAGACCCCTTGATTTTTGGACTCCCGATACTGTGTTACTGTTTTTAATTGTCTTGTATATGATGCAGCTTCTTTTGAAGAGGATGGGGGCTGGCAGAAGGGGCCAATAAAAGTCTTTTAGCATAAATGTTACTCCGTGCTAAAGCATTAAGAACACTTTTAAAGGGAGTACATATCTGTTTCGCAACATGCCTGCAAGATTGGCCTTTTTCACAGAGGTGAGCCGGAGCCAGAACTAGAGAATTTACTGCAGTTTGTTCTGAATTCAGCTTTCAGCCAGTGGTGCTGGAACAATATTCAGAGCTGGGGTGCTGCCATCAATTTAACATCACTGAAATCATAGGAACTGTGGAAACCTAAGTGTCACATAAAGAACAAATGTAGCAAATGAGCCACGCCCATTCAGCTAAAGTAACCGGTGGTGCATTTTGGAGCAGACTGTCACCAATATATTACTGAAACATAGCGTGGTAGTACACTGTCATTTACAGGCAGCACATTTTCCATTGGAATGGCCACTAGCTTTGCACAGACTTACAGATTTACTGCTAAAACTACATAGTGAACAAACAATAATGTGTGGAAATCAGTTTTCAGTGAATATTTGTCATTTGCGCACCACCAAGTAAAGTGTCTTTATTTGTTTTGATCCTATTAAAATCTTTGGGGCATATTATCTAAAAAGTGCGCTAAACATCGCAAAGCGTGTTTAGCGAGCACTTTGTTATCGCCGGCTATCGTTGGAATAATTTGCCATGCTAACGCTGTATTAGCGACATTTAGCGCCATGGCGATAATTATTCCAGCCATAGCGGTGTTTTCCATGAAACATCGCTGGTTTTCCAGCGATGTTTCATGGAAAACGGCGATAACCTTGCTGATACGACCCTGTGGTCGTATCAGCATAATCCACCCCCCCATGTTAGATATGGCTAACACCTGCTAATTGCAGGTGTTAAATAAATGGCGATGACCCCGGTTAGCGCGACTTTTCACGTCGCTAACTGGGGCCATGGCCACCTTGCTAATAGGCGATAGGCCTGTTAGCGGGTGTTTCCCAGGTTTGTTCGTCGGGAACGCCCACTTTGCATGTCATTAGCGATAAATATCGCTGACATGCAAAGCGGTAAAACATCGGGCGCTAATGCCCGAAAACTGTCTCTAACTGCTGTTAGAGACAGTTTGCTGATAGGGCGATAAGAATATCGCCGCTTTAGCGGCAAAAAGTGCCGCTAAAGCGGCGATAGTGCCCTTGCTAATATGCCCCCTTGTTTCCATCACACTTCAGAATTATAAAATAAAATAAAAGTGGTTTGATGTGCTTTTCTAACTGCTGATATATTATGAAATATTTGTACAGTTCATTTAGAAGTATCTAAATTCTGTTATGTTTTAGAAAAACTGACATCCTACAGTAATTCCTTTCACAATGCCTGGACCACAGTAAAATTTGTTAGATAGTGCAATGTACAAAATCCTCTCTCTTTGCAGAGAAAGAAAAGTAAACACCAATCTCCATGGTAAAAGAATAAGAAGCAATTTGTCAGAAAACATAGCCTGACATTTGGCCTCTGTCTTGGAACTTACAGCAAATGAGACAAGATAAAAACAAAATTTAAAGGCATTTTTTATTGCTCATTCAACTCGAGCATGGTTATTTTAGGGGTGCTGCAGCACCCCTACTTCCAGCGCTTATGCTTTTAGCTGGAAAGGTTTCATTCCAGGAAGCATAAAAAGTTGATGCTATGCAGGTTTAGTTTTATTTGAGATCCGAGTATTGACGTTGAGGTCACTGTTGATGTGTAGGGCGAGGAGCCTGGTACTGCTGGGTATTATCTAGTGAGTTTTGGTGCCTCTTGCTGCTCAACATCCTGATTGAGGGCCATAGAGAAGGTGGGTATAATCAAAGTACTCATAAAGTTGTCTCATCACCCCCCTTTTCCTTATTTTGCTGAGGCAAGGAAGGTTGGAGCTAGGCAGTTAATATGCCACTATTTCCGACCAACTCCAAGTACGCAAGACGATATGCAGTGATTGGCCAGTATTTTTCCATCAGCCCCAAGTACTCATGAAGTTGTCTCGTCACTTCCCTTTTCCTGATTTTGTTGATGTAAGGAAGGTTGGAAATAGGCAGTATTTGGTCAGTATTTTTGGATGAGCAGTTCTTTTTTCAGGTGGTGGTTGATAATGGTGTTTCAGAGGACCAGGAACCATTTCAGAAATTTCTGAAGATATCCATAATGTGCTATACAGATGTCCTCAACTCAACTTAACTCAAAGTGCAAGAGTGTTAGTTAGGAGAAGGTGTGATAACAGTATGGAAGGATGATAGCAGCTTGAGAGGGCAATATAATGACCTTTTTGGGAGCTCTGTACCATTAGGACATTTTTAGGAATTCGTGTAAGGGATGTGACTGTTCCTGCAAGGAGAACGAGGCTCTGGGCTCAGACGATAATCCACCAGTCTATCTGCATGGTTTTCTGGAGAGGAGTCTAGGGGTAAGGAAAGGCGAGAGAGATAGAAAATGTAGTGTAGGCAGGCTCCTGTTGCATCAGTTGACTGTACCAACTGCCATGTGAAAAGAGCGTGGTTGTCAGGCTTGCAAACAGTGGGGGTGCTTTGTCAGTTAATCCCTGCCTTAGTATTCCCCACATGTAATTCGACTACCCAACCAGTTTGGCACATCTGGAAATGGATTAGTCCGCACCATATCTGAGAAGCAATCGATTACTGAAGCTGGTGGAGGCAGCTAACTTATCGCGCGGTAGCGTTCTTCAGAGAGACGCAGGTAAGCTAGTTCGGGTAGATGCTTGCTATTGCTAATTAGAATGCATAACAGAGTGCTTAATGCCATGGGGGAGGGGCAGCACTGGTTCCCAATTCTCTCTTCTGCTCATCTGTAAAATCTGAATAAGATCAGGAAATCACAGCGAATAATAAATCTTAATGAGCGAACAGTGCAATGCTGAAGCAAACGAACACTGTTGACAAAAGAATACCATATCGTAATAACTCCAATT
Organism: Calotriton arnoldi; assembly: GCA_963921515.1. NCBI lineage: Eukaryota > Metazoa > Chordata > Amphibia > Caudata > Salamandridae > Calotriton > Calotriton arnoldi. The sequence continues at coordinate 19,969 of CAWUFW010006914.1, forward strand.
TGCAATGCTTTGAAGAGAGGAAAGCCGCAATACGCGGTCACCATTAGAAAAAGAATGAAGCGTTCAACAGTTGGAGCTTAGCTACATTGTCAGCGAGAATACGTTAAAACAATAAGTAAATATTTGAGTGACTGAATTAATAAAAAAAAGGGAACTTATTTAAAGGGCATTTCTTGTAAAACAAAGGTTAATAGTTTGAGATTGAAAAATAAAATATTTATGTTTGATCTTATGAAAACGGTTGGAGTCTCATTATGGGGCAGCAAGATGGCGGGAAACTGAATGTACGTATAAGAATGTAATCTGTTGTACAAGGACTGAGCTGGGCAGAATGATTCAGAGTATGTCTTCCAAATTTGCAACCTGTGGGCACTTGGATCCTGTTCTGAGATCAGGGTGCAGTGTTACCACCACCTGCACCACCACTACCAAAGACCCCCTTGCATCGACTAGGCTCACCAAAGGTTACGAATCAGATCGTTTTCCCTTCCGGCTCTGAAACACTAGTCAACCAACACTAAGATTTAACTCTATCACTATAACCTACAAAGCGGACCTCAACAGCACCTCTCATCTCATCCAGCTCCAGGGATCACCCTATCACCAGAGCACCCCACGGCCCATGTCATTTGGACATGGTTCATCACTTGCACTCTAAGGACTAGAGTGTAGCTGATATAGTACCTGAGGCCTGCCCTCTACCCAGAGCGCTGGGATTAGGCCCTAGTCACTGACACCCCCTAACCTACTGCTGTTGATGGCATTTCTGCATAGTGTTCCACTACAAGTTGCTAACCAACTGAATCCACGTATTTAATGAGCCATTGCTAAGGGTTTTTCACATTGAAGGGTACAAACGTGGCAGGGACGGCTTGCTCAAAACCCTCAGAAAAGTTGTATACGCATGTGTGTACGCGCATGTCTGCGCACATATTTTATGGTTGTTGCTGTGATTTTCCCTTTATAAAGGCAGGTTTGATGGAAGCCCATACTGGAACAGGGTCGATGTGCTCTTTCGTCCTTAGCACTTGCTAGTCGGTCAGCCTGCAGAGTAAGTGAATGAGTGAGTGCAGTGCTTAGTTTGTAAAAGGCATAAGTTGAGGGGTCCAAAGTTTTTCTTAGCAACCTGCCACAGGCACTGCCAAATGCCAGCTAGGACAATAAGATTTAGTGGTGGTCAAGCGCTAGGGTTGTCTTGTCTTGATTCCACTTCATGCCTTTCTTCCATCATCCTACACTATCTGTCTTTAGATCTTACTTTTGTAAATTCTTTTAAATCCTTCCTTCCTCCCTTTGTCTCTGTTTTTCCTATCGTTTTCTTTCTCCTTCCTTGTGCCTTTCTTTCTCTGGGTCATAGTCTGATGACGGAAAAATAAGCCCTGACCTCCAAAAATGAGTGCTTGTTTCCATTTCTGGCAACCACCTTCAAGAATGAAACACTGAGTTACACAGTGAGTGGATGAGTAAGCAAGGGTGTCGTAATTTTCTGTGTAGGACACACTGAAAAGTTGACTGCTTCCAGGAGCTTAAAAGGATTCCAGGGTGGACTTGATGCTGGTCAAAAGTGGTGACATGAGCACACTTGGGCCTGAATTAGAAAATTGGGGCCCAGAGCCCTCCACGGGTTTGTGAGCTTGTCACACTGTGCACTTCTGTGAGATGCTCACAGTGCCCATCAGGGCCAGGCCAGTGGTGTCTCTAGAAGTGATTTTTAGGGGCCGGAGGGAGGGGCACACATTGGGCCACGGACAAAACTAGTCGGGCCACGTAAAAAAAGATATTGTAAAAACTATGGACACGTATATATAAATATGTACTTTGGTGAGTTCATCTGTTTTGATTCACTTCCTTCTTGGATGTTTAATATTTATGTGTAGATGCACACCCACATATGAATTCTATGCACAAGTTTGCTTAAAGAATTTAAATCTGAGTTTGTATATATCTATACAGATATACGAACATACATTAAAAGTCACATTTACACATTTTAAGCAAATGTGGGTTCATTTAATTGCCCTAAACAATTGCTTTGAAGTGAAGGATGAATAGAAAAATTGTGTGGAGCAAGGTGTAGTGTCTGTTGTTTTTCTGTATCAATTCTTGGGCAAATTCAACAGCTGTGGGTCGAAGGATGGGATGTGTCAGGGCAAATACGTCTGGGATTGGCCCATCTTCCCCTCTTCTCGAGATGCCACTGGGCCAGACACACAAACATACCACTAGTGTGAGTGGCTCACATTGACCATCAGTGCACCAAACCTGCTAACGGAGTCAAGAGGTGGGTTCACACTGCTCGTCCATTTAAAATTGACTCATTTTTCTCAGATTGGCAACCCGCAGAAGTGGCAATTTCATATCAGTTGTGAAAGTTTCTTTCAAGTATAAAATATTGTATAGGAAGAGCATAGCAATAAAAGGATACATAGTGAAGCTAGAAAAATGACGGTTCTGTGAGATGAGACCAATGAGCATGGCTGCACAGGGGAAAAGGGTACGGTAAAAATGTAGGAGAGAATAGGGATACAACTTTGTACAAGATTCTTGATGTACATTTCGCCACAAACACCAAATTATTTGAGTACCATTTCAGTAGTGTTGCTCAGTATCTTTAAAGAGACGGGCGTAAAAATGTTCTTAGGCTGCATGCAACAAAAATACAACTAGAATTCAGAATTGATCTGGCCAGCTGATGCCAGCCTGAATGTGCATTTATGAGTCGAAATATATATATATATATATATATATATATATATATATATATATATATATATATATATGTAAATATATATACATATATATATATATATATATATTTATTTTTTTGGGGGTGGGTGGGAAAGTATGGTTTCCTCCTTCTAGTCTCTCATCACATTCTTCACAAAATGGCTTGTTCAGAACCAAGTCAACACAGTAGCTAAATAAAAAAAAAATTCAAAAGGAGACACCTAAATACAGATATTTCAAACAATAACCTTAAACATTCAGGTTAAATGCAGGACAACCCTTATTTAAACAGTTCAGGTTTTACAAAAAGGATATCCTTCCCAAAAATAACATTAAGGGGCCGATTCCGATCTCGACCGGTAGGGCACCGAATCGGATTCGGCTGAACCGGATCCGATTCGGAGCCCTTTTTCCCGACCGAATCGTACGTGCGTCCGGGCGAACGAGTACGATGCGAGCGCGTGCAAATTCGCCGACCGACTCGTACGCCCGTGCCAACCGCACCGACCGACTCGCACGGATGCGCTGCGCACCTCGCAATGGAGACGTTCCCCGGCCGGGCAAGTACGATGCGCGCCGCGAGCAGTCCGACCGACTCGCGCCGTCCGGCTCGAAGAAGCAGTCGGAGCCGTACTTTGGGGGTCCGTGTTGGACCCCCCTGTACGCGTAGCCGCGCGAGTCGCATACAGGGGGGACCCATGGGTCCCCCCTACCTGTGCGTGTACGGCGCGAGTCGCTTCGCCGCGTACATGCTGTAGGGGGCGCCCTTGTCCGCCTCGCACCCATTGAGTCATTGGGAGCCCGCGTACGCATTGTACTACAGGCTCCCATTGACTTCAATGGGAGTCCGACCGACTCGAGTCCGATGGCATACGTGCGCATCGTACTCGTTCGGTCGGGCTGCACGGGTCCGATTCGGTCGGAAATTTCTCCGGGTCCGGCTCGGTCGGAGAGATTTCCGACCCAAATCGGAATCGGCCCCTAAATTCCTGGATCAGCCTTACAGCAGTAATTAGGTCATAAGCAACAAAATAAGTAACAAAATGTAAATTGACCCGTGACATGAAGGAGTAATCAGCCTCATGTACACCTCAACACATGAGTAACAAGCATTGTCATAGACAATAGGTCCGATGCTTGCTGCCAGCCTTTAGGCTTTCTCAATGCTTCTGTTGTTTCGTCTTGATTTTTTGTAAAACTGTATGAATATTGGAATTGCAGAGCATTTGTCAGAACCCCTATCAGAAGGCCACGGGGCACGCTGGGGCTAATGGGCCCAACCGTGTTGATTAATGCCTTTTACTCCTAATGTCCCACGGCCCAACTTATTATGGATCTTGAGCAACTTGGCCAAGTACCCCATCTGCACTTGACTCTAATGGTAGCTGTGGATGAGCAGTCAAAGGCTCCCTCGGGGGGAAGTGTAGATACAGGTAAGTGAACACGACTCATAACTCAAAGTGCAAACAGTTTGAACAATAAATTTAAATCAATGTCCAGGTAAATACTTGTTTTTATAAGAAAAATAAGTCTTTTATTTCTAACTCTATGCAGGCAAAGGAATCACAACATTCATTCGATATCAGCTCACCAGTCGTTATCAGGCAATCCCTGTCCTACCCTCCTTCTTATAAGGTGGTCAGGGTTATTCTCCATTCACTGGTGGTCGCATCCAGTGAATGCTTACTAGTAGGCCATACTCAAGAGTACCCTTTTGACTTCTTAGGATTTAGTCAAAAGTGTTTAGGGTGCCCCAGCACCATTAGCAGTGAAAGGCCCAGTTCCGATCTTACCCACTCCAGCGATATGGAAGTGTTCAGCAGTGTAGCAAATGCCCTCTCCACTGGCGCTTCCGAGTCCTAATCCTGTTTGATGCAGATGGGGCTGATTACGGTGTATGCAACAGCATCCGGCAGGCACAAACTCCCTCTTGAAAACAGCGCTTCTGGTTCATTTCAGTGATTGGAGCTGCTCTCACTCGGCAGACACAAGGTACGTCACTTCCCCCCTTAACGGGAGGGGGTGAGAATTTGATACTCCAGCTCCGAACTGGAGTTCCGATGAGGCTGCAATGTCTTTGGCAGAGTCCTTGCAGTCCTCAGAATATCCGACAGGTGCAGTTCACAGTTGGCTGGCTTGACCCACTGGTCACAGAAAGTCTCTTCCTGTCCGGCAAGTACCTGAACTCTTGGCCATGGTGGTACAGGCACCCCTCCTGGCATACTGGCCTGCCATGGTACACACAGTCGGACGCAGACTACTCTGGTGCGATCACCCTCACTACAGCTGCCCTACTGGCATACAAGGCTGTTGATCTTAGCGGTCACGCTCCTGGATCAAATTAGTTCAACGGTGTCCCCCTCTGGCATAGGATGTCACTGGGGCGAGATGATACCAGCCTGGTACTTTTGCGTGGCACTCCTTGCACAGCTTATATCAATGCGGCCCTCTCGTGGCATATGGGAGTCGCCAAGCCATTCTGGAACAGGGCAATGACTAGATCGGCGCACAGCCCTTCTCCTCACACCTCACTCAGGAAGTCCTCTTGGTAGGGCTCCCCACTGGACCTGCTTCCTCCAACGCTCTCCTCTTCCTTACAGGCGGACCCGAGAGACCTCAAGAACTTCCGGCCCATCTCTCTGCTTCCGTTCCCAGCCAAGGTCATCGAGAAGATCGTCAACAAACAGCTAACCCGATACCTCGAAGAAAACAGCCTCCTGGACCCATCCCAATCAGGGTTCCGCAGCAACCACAGCACTGAGACTGCCCTCATCGCCGCCACCGACGACATCAGGATCCTGCTGGACAATGGTGAGACCGCAGCCCTCATCCTGCTGGACCTCTCCGCCGCCTTCGACACTGTCTGCCACCGCACTCTACGCGCACGCCTCCACGACGCAGGGATCCGAGACAAGGCCCTGGAATGGACCACTGTGAGAAGTTGGCCTGGCATATGCTGTCCACTAATTATAGTGGGCACCTTGCACCAGTCCAAACAACCCCTTATTGGAGATAGGTTAAAGACAACCTTATTGAAAGCTATCCTAGTGGTAGCTATGGAGAGCAGCCTTCAGGCTAAGTCTTGGAGGAATGTAAAGCAGCTTGTTTTACCAGTCTATAATCTCTTGAGTGATCAAATGAAAGAGCACCACACCAGGTATATATTCAAAATATATGTATTTATTGCTAAACACACCCCTCTAGTCTCTTTATGAGGCTAGAGTTCGAAGTACATAAGTTAGAAGTTATTAAATCACAGTAATAGCACAAATACACGTTTGGGCCCTAGGGGCGTACCAAACCATATACCAATAAAGTGGTATGCGAACCACGACTGAACTAGACACTAGGCCTAGAGCCTCTAGAAGTGCTTGGACCACAAGGAACCACCCAAGGTAGTGACACAGGGGACCTACGGGAGACGCGTGCAGTGTAAATACACAACCGCGATACGCCGTTAACTTCTATGGAGAAAGTCGGGATCGGGAAAATAGAGAAAAGGGACACTTAAAAGAGGACTAGGACAAAACCCTTTGAGATCTAGGACTTTGAAGAGTCTCTACCCACGGGAGCACCGGAGTACTCGTGTTACCTCACCCAGGGAAGCCGGGTGCATAGGTGCCTTTCGGGGTCGGGTTTCGTCGTCGATTCGAATGGCGATCTGCTGCAAAGTGCTGCTGGCGGCCAAGAGAAAAGTGTCCGGGTGGATCCAAGAGTGGATCGGAGTTCTGGTGAACCTGAAAGAAGAGGGGACAGAGACTGGGTCACTAGCCAGTGACCAGGAAGGCGATGGACAGATGCCCACCGATGTCGAGTGCTTCAGGTGCGTTGACGGTCGTCTTGACTCTTCAGCCACGAGGTCCAGGAGGCGTTGTCGGCGACCAGGAGCAGGATTCGGGCTGGTTCACGATGTCTGTCGAGTGCTGAGGTGTCGGCGACCGGATTAGACCCAACAAGCCTTGGCAACGTCAAGTCTCGGTGAAGATGTAGATCGTCGATGGTGCAGACCAGCAAGGTCTGTGGAACTCACCCAGCGAGGGTAAGTGAGGGCAGGCCTGGAGCAACCAGGATGCCAAGTAAGAAAAGGATTGGCCTTCGTTAAGGGCTACTAGCCAACGGGCTAGCGACCGCGAAGGAGCCTCGTGACGCCGCACGTGGAGCTGGCTTACAGGACACTCGTGGAGTGGGGGCCAGTGATCTTCGGTGCAGGTGGTGCTGGAGGATAGGGCTACTCGGAGCCCAAAGCACGACTTCTTGGGAGACCCAGAAGATGATGCACTTGCAAATGTGCTCGGTGTCCAGGGGTCACGGTCTCAAGTCACCCACGATAGCCACGGGCCTCAGCTTTGCTGGGGACTCAGGGTAGCCTCGGAGAAGTCTGAGAATCCACCTCTGGTGATGCGATGACTTCGGCGTCCGACGGGAGCTTCAGAAATGCGAACCGGACAGATGCTTCTTTGGTGCCTGCCAAGCAGGGGAGTCACTCCTTGACCCCAAGGGAGATTCTTCAGTCCTCTAATCTTGTCGTAGAGCGTCGAAGGTCCAGGATTCAGTTTCAGAGTTTCGTCCAGGTATAATCTAAAGTCCTAAGGACTGGGTTCCTACCTTTATTCTAAAAATAGGGGTTGGACTACTCTGTGGCCCCACCTATGGGTGGGTCAGGGCAGAGGGGTGGCTACACCCTTTCCCTTTGTCCAGTTCGCGCCAAAGCAGGGGCTGCAAGCCCCTGATCCGGTTTGAACTGGGGTATGCACAGGGACACCAAATGTGCCCCCAGTGCAGGACTTCAAAGCACCCGAAAGTGCTCCCGCCCAGCCTCAATACACATTATCCTGTCTGGGGAGGTGGTCACACCTCCCTGGGACAGGAAACCTATTGTCCAGGCCTCCCTGCCGGAGTTTCGTCCAGCAGCAGGAGGCCAGACTCATGTCTGTGGCAGCAGCATCCATTTTGTGATGCCAGGGCTCTGGAAAGAAGTTACCGGACTCGTCAGAGTTAACATGTCTTTCCCTCTAGAAGGGTGGAATGCTACCCCCGCCGCCAGGATTGGCGGGGGGTAGTATTCCAAGATGTTTGACACCAAACACGACATGTTTAGGTGCAGCCATTCCAAAGTTAGCATTTTACCGCGAGGATATAATGCGCTTAAGAGTATATGGTCAGGCTGCACTACAAACAGCATCAGAGATGGTCTCCGAACGCTGCAGAGGGCCCTGCTCATGCAGGGGCACCCTCTCACATAGGAACCATGCACTCTGCCTTTAGGATTGATAAGGCCTGCCTTAGGAGTGACTTATAGGTTTATATGTGTGTATGTATTTCGTGATATAGGTAACCTATATCACAGTAAGGGGTGCATGCACCACCTTACCCAGGCTGCAGTAGCAGACCTGTGGTGTCAGTTTGGATGGCCTTCCAGGGGTGGCATAATACATGCTGCAGCCCCTGGCAGGCCTCTGAGGTACCTATGCCCTTGGTACATAGTATACCATATACTAGGGACTTATAAGGGCACTCCAGATCCCAATCAGGTATGTGCCTAAGGCACATGGAAACCATTTTAGAGAGGAAGCAGCTAGGCTGGGGTTCTGATTAGCAGGGCCCCAGCCAGACTAATGTCGAAAAACAGTGAAGCATCAGCAAAAAGTGGGGGTACCCATGTGAAGCAGATCCTACTCTCCTACACAACCCCCCAAACGTAGGGACATTAAACTAACCTTGCCCAGTTAAGTCTTCATGTTCTAAGTGGAAATACCTAGAGAGTCCATCTGCATTCGCATGGTTACTCCCAGGCCTATGTTCCACTGTAAAGTCCATCCCCTGTAGGGAAATGGACCACCTAAGCAGTTTGGGGTTTTCACCCTTCATTTGTTTTAGCCATAAGAGGGGCTTATGGTCTGTCTGAACCAGGAAGTGTGTACCAAACAAGTATGGCCTCAACTTCTTCAGAGCCCAGACCACAGCAAAGGCCTCCTCTCTATGGCTGACCAACGTTTCTCTCTAGGGGTCAGCCTTCTGCTAATAAAAGCTACTGGCTGGTCCTGACCTTCTTCATTCAATTGTGACAGTACAGCCCCTACCCCCAATTCAGATGCATCAGTTTGAACAATGAACTTCTTGGAGTAATCAGGACTCTGCAGAATTGGAGCAGTGCACATGGCCTGCTTGAGGTCATCAAATGCCTTTTGACAGCTAACTGTCCACTGAACCTTTTGGGCATTTTCTTAGAAGTTAAGTCATTCAGGGGTGTCACTATTGATCCATACCCCTTGACAAATCTCCTATAGTACCCAGTCAGGCCTAAGAAGGCTCTCACCTGAGTCTGGGTAGTGGGAGCAGTCCAGTCCATGATGGTCTGGATCTTGCTCTGCAAAGGTTGAACCTGGCCTCCACCCACAAGGTGGCCCAGGTACACAACCTGACTCTGCCCTATCTGGCACTTAGTGGCCTTGATAGTCAGGCCTGCCTTTGCAGGGCCTGTAAAACATTCCTGAGGTGGACCAGGTGATCCTCCCAGGTGGAGCTAAAGACAGCAATATCATCTAGATAAGCTGCACTATAGGCTTCCAGTCCTGTGAGAACTGTATTCACCAACCTCTGGAAAGTGGCAGGTGCATTCTTCAGACCAAAGGGCATTACCACAAATTGATAATGTCCACTAGGGGTCGAGAATGCTGTTTTGGGCTTTGCAGTATCAGCTAGTCTGATCTGCCAGTAGCCAGCTGTTAGGTCAAATGTGCTGAGATATTTGGCAGAGGCCAAAGTATCTATGAGCTCATCTGCCCTGGGTATTGGATGGGCATCAGTCCTAGTGACTGCATTGAGACCCCTGTAGTCCACACAAAACCTCATCTCTCTTTTTCCACCACTGGTGTGAGGTTTCGGTACAAGGACTACTGGACTAGCCCAAGGGCTATCTGAGGGTTCAATAACTCCCAATTCCAACATTTGGTTTTAACCTGTTGACATGGAGAACCCTGTGGGGACTCCTGGGTGTTCCTAGGTCCACTAAGTAAGTGACCTCACCCTTCTGCTCAACAATAGTGTGGGGTCCACTCCATTTATCTTGGAGAGCTGCTGGGGCCACTGGCTCCAACACCCACACCTTCTGCCCTGGCTGGTAAACAGTCAGAACAGCCTTTTGGTCATGCCAGGCCTTTTGAAGTTCCTGGCTAGCCTCAAGGTTTTTGGTTGCCTTTTTCATGTACTCAGCCATCCTGGAGCGGAGACCAAGTACATAGTCCACTATATCTTGCTTTGGGGGCTTGAGAGGTAACTCCCATCCTTCCTTCACCAAGCACAGTGGACCCCTCACAGGGTGGCCAAACAGAAGTTCAAAGGGCTGTAACCAACCCCCTTCTGAGGCACCTCCCTATATGCGAATAAAAGGCAGGGCAAGAGTATGTCCCATCTACGCCTAAGCTTTTCTGGGAGCCCTTTAATCATGCCCTTCAAGGTTTTGTTGAATCTCTCAACTAAACCATTGCATTGTGGGTGATAGGGTGTGGTGAACTTATAAGTCACTCCACACTCCTTCCACATTGCTTTTAAGTACCCAGACATGAAGTTAGCACCCCTGTATGATACTACCTCCTTAGGAAAGCCCACTTTTGAGAAGATTCCCAGGAGGGCCCTTGCCACCACAGGTGCTGTAGTGGTCCTGAGGGGAATAGCTTCTGGGTACCTGGTGGCATGATCCACTACCACCAGGATAAACCTGTGCCCAGAGGCTGTTTGGGGATCCATGGGACCAACAATGTCAATCCCTACCCTTTCAAAGGGCACCCCCACCACAGGTAGTGGTATCAGGGGGTCCTTTGTAGTGCCACCTGCTTTGCCACTGGCTTGGCAGGTTACACAGGAGCGACAAAACTCCTTACTGTCTTCAGACATGTGGGGCCAGTGAAAGTGAGGGACAATTCTGTCCCAAGTCTTGTTCTGGCCCAGGTGACCTGCTAAGGGAATATCATGGGCTAGGGTCAATAGGAAGCCCCTGAACTTCAAAGGTATTACCAACCTCCTGGTAGCACCAGGCTTGGGGTCTCTACTCTCTGAGTACAGGAGTCCATCATCCCAATACACTGTATGGGGACCACTAGCTTTCCCAGCAGCCTCAGCAGCAGCTTGCTGTCTGAGGGGTTCAAGGAGGGGCAGCTCTGCTGCTCCTGGCTCAGATCTGCCCTAGAAGGTCCCCCTGTCCCCAAGAACTCAACCTGGTCAGGTTCAAGTTCCTCTGGGACAGTTCCTTCTTCAGGGCTGAGACCATCCCCCTCAAGGGACTGATCTTCCTCCTGAGCCAAGGGGGAAGGCACTGCCTTAACCCTACTACTCCTCCTCTTGGAAGGCACTTGGTCCATTCTTCCAGAATCCAAGGCCTGTTCAGTGCTAGACATTTTGGCTTGTGACCTGGTCACAGCAAACACATCTGCAGGGATCCCCAGCATTTCTGCATGGGTCCTGAGCTCCACTTCTGCCCAAGCAGAAGTCTCTAAGTCATTGCCAAGCAAGCATTCGACTGGTAGGTTTGCACTTACCACAACCTTCTTAAGGCCAGTTACCCCTCCCCAGGAGAAGTTAACAACTGCCAGAGTATGGTCTGTTCTGACATTGCTAGCATTGGTCACTTGGTACATCTCACCAAGCATAACTTGCCCAGGTAGCACAAGGTCTTGTGTCACCATTGTGACACTTGCCCCTGTGTCCCTAAATGCCAAAGCCTCACGTCCATTGATTAAAGGCTGTTGTCTGTACTTGCCCAGATTACTGGGACTCACAGTGGAGGTCACATCCATGCCTCCATCACAGACTAACACAGCCTGAGTCAGTTCCCTGACTAAGTCAGAGCCCAACTCAGTTCCCAGGGTGAACCCTACTAAACCCTTTGCTGGAGCACTTCCACCAACTGTACTAGGGGGAACAGGGGCCTTAGGGGCATTGGTGGGTGCTGGACTGGAGTCTTTGGACTTGGTGCAATCACTGGTCCAGTGGGTCTTTTGCTTACAGACCTTGCACCATGGTTTTCTTTGGCCTTTCCCTTTGGTAGACTGTGAATCCCCACCAGAAGAAGATTTTTGGGGGCCTGATGAAGACTTTTGATCTTTACCCTTCTCCCCACCCTTGTCAGAGTTCTTAGCATCTTGCTTCTTGGTTTCCCCACCTTGGTTCTGTACCTTCTGCTTCACCCTGGTTCTGACCCATTTGTCTGCCTTCTTTCCCAATTCTTGGGGAGAGGTCAGATCAGAGTCTACCAGGTATTGATGCAACAGCTGATTTTGACAGTTATTAAGAATCTGCTCCCTCATTATCAGATTGTACAATCCTGAGAAGTCACACACCTTACTGCCCATCAACCAGCCTTCCAGAGCCTTGGCAGAACAATCCACATAGTCTACCCAGTCTTGAGTCTGTGCTTTTTGGGTGTCTCTGAACTTCAACCTGTACTGTTCAGTGGTTAGGCCAAACCCATCAATAAGAGCACTCTTCAAGACCTTGTAATTATCAGCATCCTCCTCTCTAACAGTGAGGAGCTTATCTCTACCTTTGTCAGCAAAGGAGAGCCACAAGATTGCTGCCCACTGCTCCTGAGGGAACTTCTGTACTTTACAGGCCCTCTCTAAAGCAGTTATCCATTTGTGGATATCATCCCCACTCTGGTAGGGAGGGACAATCTTGCTCAGGTTCCTATGGTCATAGGACCTTTCCCTGTCTCTAGGGACATGGCTGCCACCATGGGACTCTAGTCCCAACTTTCTTCTCTCTCTAAGGAGATCTAGGGATTCCCTATCTAAAGCCAATTGCTTTTTCTGATCTCCAGCTGAGTTTCCTCATACTGGACCAGTCTGGTTCTCCTCTCATAAGAGGATTCCCTCCTGTGAGATGAGACAGAGCTCCCTATAGAGGTGCCAGAGTGGTTAGACTCCTGAGAAGGAGATCTAGACTTCCTGGGCACACTCTTAATCCTTCCTGGGGGACAAAGAGGGCATCATCTTGATCATCCTCATCATCATCCACAGGAGGGATTGGGTTTTCCAGGTCAGGGTCATTGTCACCCTCCTGGCCAGTTTCAGAGGGGGGCTGGGGGTATTGGTACCCCTAGCCTTGTCCTCTTTGTCTGCCCCACCCTCAGCTCCTACCCCTTCAGTCCCTACAGGCTTACTAAGGTCATAAGCCACCAACAACTCCTTGAGGTGTTGGGTGGTGAGGCTTTGGCCTGTCCTTATTTTTCTCAAGTTACATAAAGCTCTCAATTCCAAGAATGGGAGTGTATCATACTTGGAGGGTGGAAGCTCAATGGCTTCCTGCAAGGATTCTTTGGATCCTGCCCTTAAAGACATTACTAGTGTGGTGTGGTGTATGCACTACCTACTCTAGTGTGGCCTACTAAACTCTCTTGAGTTGTAGAAAGGGTTGTGCTAACCCTTAACACACAACTCTAAGTTCAGTAGAACTTACTGTATTCTAAGCTTAAATTATATGTACCTTAGGTACCTTTAGTGGTTTTCAGTTGATCAATTCAATTGAGATTATCTGGTAAAACAATAGCAAGCTGGAATCCCACACGCTGCACACCAATGTGAGAAGTTGGCCTGGCATATGCTGTCCACTAATTATAGTGGGCACCTTGCACCAGTCCAAACAACCCCTTATTGGAGATAGGTTAAAGACAACCTTATTGCAAGCTATCCTAGTGGTAGCTATGGAGAGCAGCCTTCAGGCTAAGTCTTGGAGGAATGTAAAGCAGCTTGTTTTACCAGTCTATAATCTCTTGAGTGATCAAATGAAAGAGCACCACACCAGGTATATATTCAAAATATATGTATTTATTGCTAAACACACCCCTCTAGTCTCTTTATGAGGCTAGAGTTCGAAGTACATAAGTTAGAAGTTATTAAATCACAGTAATAGCACAAATACACGTTTGGGCCCTAGGGGCGTACCAAACCATATACCAATAAAGTGGTATGCGAACCACGACTGAACTAGACACTAGGCCTAGAGCCTCTAGAAGTGCTTGGACCACAAGGAACCACCCAAGGTAGTGACACAGGGGACCTACGGGAGACGCGTGCAGTGTAAATACACAACCGCGATACGCCGTTAACTTCTATGGAGAAAGTCGGGATCGGGAAAATAGAGAAAAGGGACACTTAAAAGAGGACTAGGACAAAACCCTTTGAGATCTAGGACTTTGAAGAGTCTCTACCCATGGGAGCACCGGAGTACTCGTGTTACCTCACCCAGGGAAGCCGGGTGCATAGGTGCCTTTCGGGGTCGGGTTTCGTCGTCGATTCGAATGGCGATCTGCTGCAAAGTGCTGCTGGCGGCCAAGAGAAAAGTGTCCGGGTGGATCCAAGAGTGGATCGGAGTTCTGGTGAACCTGAAAGCAGAGGGGACAGAGTCTGGGTCACTAGCCAGTGACCAGGATGGCGATGGACAGATGCCCACCGATGTCGAGTGCTTCAGGTGCATTGACGGTTGTCTTGACTCTTCAGCCACGAGGTCCAGGAGGCGTTGTCGGCGACCAGGAGCAGGATTCGGGCTGGATCACGATGTCTGTCGAGTGCTGAGGTGTCGGCGACCGGATTGGACCCAACAAGCCTTGGCAACGTCAAGTCTCGGTGAAGATGTAGATCGTCAATGGTGCAGACCAGCAAGGGCTGTGGAACTCACCCAGCGAGGGTAAGTGAGGGCAGGCCTGGAGCAACCAGGATACCAAGTAAGAAAAGGATTGGCCTTTGTTAAGGGCTACTAGCCAACGGGCTAGCGACCGCAAAGGAGCCTCATGACGCCGCACGTGGAGCTGGCTTACAGGACACTCGTGGAGTGGGGGCCAGTGATCTTCGGTGCAGGTGGTGCTGGAGGCTAGGGCTACTAGGAGCCCAAAGCACGACTTCTTGGGAGACCCAGAAGATGATGCACTTGCAAATGTGCTCGGTGTCCAGGGGTCACGGTCTCAAGTCACCCACGATAGCCACGGGCCTCAGCTTTGCTGGGGACTCAGGGTAGCCTCGGGAAGTCTGAGAATCCACCTCTGGTGATGCGATGACTTCGGCGTCCGACAGGAGCTTCAGAAATGCGAACCGGACAGATGCTTCTTTGGTGCCTGCCAAGCAGGGGAGTCACTCCTTGACCCCAAGGGAGATTCTTCAGTCCTCTAATCTTGTCGTAGAGCGTCGAAGGTCCAGGATTTAGTTTCAGAGTTTCGTCCAGGTATAATCTAAAGTCCTAAGGACTGGGTTCCTACCTTTATTCTAAAAATAGGGGTTGGACTACTCTGTGGCCCCACCTATGGGTGGGTCAGGGCAGAGGGTGGCTACACCCCTTTCCCTTTGTCCAGTTCGCGCCAAAGCAGGGGCTGCAAGCCCCTGATCCGGTTTGAACTGGGGTATGCACAGGGACACCAAATGTGCCCCCAGTGCAGGACTTCAAAGCACCCGAAAGTGCTCCCTCCCAGCCCCAATACACATTATCCTGTCTGGGGAGGTGGTCACACCTCCCTGGGACAGGAAACCTATTGTCCAGGCCTCCCCTGCCGGAGTTTCGTCCAGCAGCAGGAGGCCAGACTCGTGTCTGTGGCAGCAGCATCCATTTTGTGATGCCAGGGCTCTGGAAAGAAGTTACCGGACTCGTCAGAGTTAACATGTCTTTCCCTCTAGAAGGGTGGAATGCTACCCCCGCTGCCAGGATTGGCGGGGGGTAGTATTCCAAGATGTTTGACACCAAACACGACATGTTTAGGTGCAGCCATTCCAAAGTTAGCATTTTACCGCGAGGATATAATGCGCTTAAGAGTATATGGTCAGGCTGCACTACAAACAGCATCAGAGATGGTCTCCGAACGCTGCAGAGGGGCCCTGCTCATGCAGGGCACCCTCTCACATAGGAACCATGCACTCTGCCTTTAGGATTGATAAGGCCTGCCTTAGGAGTGACTTATAGGTTTATATGTGTGTATGTATTTCGTGATATAGGTAACCTATATCACAGTAAGGAGTGCATGCACCACCTTACCCAGGCTGCAGTAGCAGACCTGTGGTGTCAGTTTGGATGGCCTTCCAGGGGTGGCATAATACATGCTGCAGCCCCTGGCAGGTCCTCTGAGGTACCTATGCCCTTGGTACATAGTATACCATATACTAGGGACTTATAAGGGCACTCCAGATCCCAATCAGTGATGTGCCTAAGGCACATGGAAACCATTTTAGAGAGGAAGCAGCTAGGCTGGGGTTCTGATTAGCAGGGCCCCAGCCAGACTAATGTCGAAAAACAGTGAAGCATCAGCAAAAAGTGGGGGTACCCATGTGAAGCAGATCCTACTCTCCTACAACCACCTCCTTCCTCGACGGCAGAACCCAGAGAGTCCGCCTCCCACCTTTCCGATCCGAAGCCTCCGAGATCATCTGCGGCGTACCCCAGGGATCGTCCCTCAGCCCAACACTGTTCAACATCTACATGGCCCCGCTCGCACGCATCGCCAGACAACACGACCTCAACATTATCTCCTACGCCGACGACACTCAACTGATCCTCTCCCTCACCAAGGACCCCCTCGCCGCCAAAGCCAAACTCCATGACGGAATGAAGGCCGTCGCCGATTGGATGAAGATCAGCCGACTAAAGCTGAACACGGACAAAACGGAGGTCCTCATCCTCGGCTCCAACCCCTCAGCCTGGGACGACTCCTGGTGGCCAACGACGCTGGGAGCAGCCCCGACACCCACCGACCACGCACGCAACCTGGGAGTCATCCTCGACTCAACGCTCTCCATGACCAAGCAAGTCAACGCAGTCTCCTCCTCCTGCTTCAACACACTCCGCATGCTTCGCAAGATCTACAGGTGGATCCCGACAGACACAAGAAGAACAGTCACCCAGGCCCTCGTCAGTAGCAGACTAGACTATTGGAACGCCCTCTACGCGGGAGCCCCGGCCAAGCTCATCAAGCGACTGCAACGCATACAAAACGCCTCCGCACGACTGATCCTCGACGTACCACGCCACAGCCACATCACCCCCCACTTGAGGAACCTGCACTGGCTCCCCGTCGACAGGAGGATCACCTTCAAACTCCTCACCCACGCACACAAGGCACTCCACAAAACTGGCCCAGCCTACCTCAACAGATGACTCTTCTTCTACGTCCCCAACCGCCAGCTCCGCTCCGCCGACCTCTCCCTCGCCACCGTCCCCCGCATTCGAAGAACAACCACCGGCGGCAGATCCTTCTCACACCTCGCCGCCAAGACCTGGAACACCCTTCCACTAAGCCTACGAAAGACCCAAGACCTGCTGACCTTCAGGAGGCTACTCAAGACCTGGCTGTTCGACCAGTAGCAGCATCCCCCCTTCCCTCCCCCAGCGCCTTGAGACCCTCGCGGGTAAGTAGTGCGCTCTACAAATTCTGTGATTGATTGATTGACAGGGCACACTGGTCTTGGCAACCAGGCAGGCACTGGTGCTCCATCCTCAAGGGCCGGTGATCTTGGTTTCCCTGGGTGATGTCCCCTTACCCAGCAGGGAGACTAGCAGGCCTTGGCCCCCAATCCTTGCAGAGCTTACCCTCCTCACACAGCCCACCTGGCTGCTTGGCAGATGACAAATTTTGTTGTCTTAACTCCCCTTCTTATAGTCTTTTTCAAGACACCAAATATGATTCAGGGTCTGAGTCTTTGAACTTTTATGTGGGGATTCTGCTTCTTTTGAAATTTATATTTCTTCTTTTCTTCTTTCCCCTTGAAAGGATGTCTGCCACAACAGGCAAGACTCCGAAGCTCATTGACCCACAACACAATTCATGGGAGTAATCATATTTCACACCTGTATGTCAGACACAGTGGTATGTGCATCAAAGGGTTCATTCCAGGCTCCCAGCCATACTTTTATGATTCCCTTATCAGCCCCATCTCCTTCCTGAGATGTGTCCAGCCCCTTCCTTTTGATCTATCACTGACGAATATGCGATGTTACATCGCATGCGGTACAACGCATGCGATTACAACGCGGTCGTTACAATGACAGCGTTGTTACAACGCATACAATTACATCGCAAGTCGTTTCTACGACTTGCTGTAGGGGGCGCGCTGGACTTAGGAATAGTATAATTTACTATTCCAACTCCAGTGTGCGCAACAGTAGGGAAGGTGTTGGAATAGTAAAGTATACTATTCCTTAGTTTATAGCGCCCCCCTACAGCAAGTCGTAGAAATGACTTGCGTTGTAATGGTTAGCGTTGTAACAACACTGTTGTTGTAACAACCCCGTTGTAATCACATGGGTTGTACCGCATGTGATGTAAACGCTGCTTCCCATCACTGACTCAAAGAGGAACCTTTTCATGTGTTAAGGGAGAGTCTTTTCCTCCCTTCCTCCAGTGTGATCCACCCACCTCACAGGATTGCAGCAATACACAAATCTGTATGGGGGATTCCTCCCCTCCTCATGGCTTCCCAAAATGGAACCCAGGTTCCTCCATATAATTAACTAATTCAGTCACACTTACTCAGTGTACATTCATAGCATACTTACTGTCCAGCACTGTTACTTTGATGCATTGTGCCATTACAAGTACACATATATTCAGCACACACATTCAGTCTGTGCGCACTGTTCAGCACTGAAGCTTTTCTATACTGTACCAGGGTGTGCTATCTGCAAACATACACACAATGTGCACGCTGCACAATACTTCACCCTTCATGTATTCTACTTCATACAAGAACACATACACCTAGCCTGTGCTTTCATTGCGCACACACTGCACAGCACTACACATTTCATGCAACATATTCCTCACAGGCTTACATACACTCAACACTGGCTCTAATCCCACATATACAACACAGTACTGCTCTCTCCCTGTACAGTACCCTTCCGAGGCGCACATACATCCAGCGCAGAGTCGCTCCACATCTATTTGATGTAGGTTAAGAGTGACTTAAGCACACAGCACCAGAACTTTTAAAAAGGTGAGGTCTAGTGACACAGGGTAAAATGGACCTGGTTACTGTTACTGAGCACTACACTGGATGGTGCCACCACAATACTTATGCTGTTTAACTGTTGGTGAAGGCAGTAGCCTTTCACCACTATGAGAGTAGTGCGTTGGGCACCCCTCCCAGTTCAATATGACTGCAATCCGTGAGACAGGCCTATGTCATGGTGCACACACATGATCCTTGTTCGCCTATGACAAAAAAAAACAGCATTAGGGATCCAGACAACAGTACAGTTGGGCACTCAGGACAGGGGTACACATCCTTTACCATGCAGAGGACTTTTCTCTCTCAGTACTAAAAAAAAGTCTGAAAGCAAAAATATTTTTGGGGGTATCAAAATGCACACATTGCCATAGTAGTCACTTACACTGAAATGAACTGCTTTGTGTGCGGATGTAATCCTTGTGAAAGAGCTGAATGCCATCACCCACAGTGAAGTTAGCCAATGGCTGGTGTGGGCTGACCCACTGCCTCAAGCTGTACGCTGTTGTGGGTGGATCAATAGTGTAAATAACACAACAGACCAACGGATAAAGAGAGGTGGCTGAAAGTCACTAGAAGTAAGTATATTGCATAAATAATGATAGTAAAATCAAAAGATCTTAGCTAACGCTAAGTCTAAAAATGGAGGTAAACAATGTTTTTTTTTTAATACCTTGTACCGATCGTAAGTCGAGCACAAACTTGGTCCACTTGCTCTGTTTTTGTGTTTTGAATCACTAGCCACTAAAAATTGCTAGTGAAACAATAATGGATTGAAAAATAATTTGCACCTGTTTTCCCTTTAGTATCAAAAAATTTAAATCAAGTGGTAAATGTGAGCATAGTGGAAACCTTGCCCAAATAGTAATTGTTTATTAGGGTGTTTATTTATTTATACATTTTGTATAACACACACTTAAAACTTGGATTGCTTATGGGCGCTTGACAGCAAGAGATTTGGAGAAGGAGCCAGAGGCAATAATATTTAAAATAAGTGGGGTTTTAGTTGTTGTATTTATTTGCTTACCAGTTATATGTAAAGGTTTTGTGATGCTCTGGGGGCCACTTTTTGCTTACCTTCGAGCATTGAAGGGGAAAAGCTTTTCAGAGTAACATGTGTTGGAGCAGGGACGTCTTTATGGCGGTGCAACCTGTGCCACCTCACTTGGCACCGAGCTCAGGGGCGCTGTTGTGAAATATCTTACAGTTTTAAAAGCATCTGCTGCAAAGTTCCCTGTGTGTCCAGCAATTTTAAAACAACAATAAAAATGTGGAGATACCAATGGTGATTAATGTACCTCCTGGAGAGATATCAGAGTTTTGCCTAGTGGCTGTTTTGGCTCATAATAAAGTAGCGCACAGGGTTAATATGCCTGCTGCACAGAACATGTGCCATGCAGATCACAGAATCGTATTTTATGTAGATGGCTCAGCGTGTTAGTGCTTTTGTCACAGAGATCCTTTTGTTATTTGCAGTTCTATGCCTGCCAGCTTGAAAATATTTTCACCGTGTGAAAAGGGGTGAGGCCATAAAGGGAGCAGGGCCTGGTGCCTAGAGCTGACTAAAAGGCCCTCTGCCCCTCAACAAGCCCCTCACCTCCTCCCCCCCAAAAAACCAAAGGGTCTTTGAGGCTGTCACCAATATCCTGGGCTGTTTTTACACCTTTTAAGGGACATTGACTGCGAAAACAAGCAGTAAATCTAATGTTTACATTGGTATTCAGCTCGTTTTCCCTCCCACTGTGTGATTTCGGCTCCTCACCAGGTTACTGTGTGAAGGGAGCCAAAATTGTGTGACACACCGTGGCACCTTGTGAGCTGGCAGGTCTACAGTTCATAAAGTACAATCCTAATATAAAAAAGTGAGCTATGACTTATCATTAGAGAGCTGCATGCAAACTGCAAGGTAAAGGTTAGAACTTGATGTTTTTTTCCCAGTATTTCATAATCCTAATGTTGCTAAAAAGGGTTTGTTTGGTTAGAAATAAATTCTTATTAGCAAAGCCAATCCCACCCACTGTGTTACTTTTTAAACCCAGAATTTGTGCTTCTCCAGACCAAGCACTCCTAAAATACACTGTCTGCCAGTATTGAAGACATGTACACCTTGTAGTCCTCGTTGTCGTGTGTAACATTTCCTATACACTGACTTACACATATATAATTATGTATAATGTGTGTGATGTACAGCGCTCTAGCACCCTACAAGAATATAGCATGTTTCAACGCATGCTATTACATCGCGTTCCTTTACAACGCGGTCGTTACAACGACCGTGTTGTTAGAACGCGAAACCTTTACAACGCAAGTCATTAGATCGACTTGCTGTAGGGGGCGCGCTAGACTTAGGAATAGTATAATTTACTATTCCAACTCCAGCCTGCACAACAGTAGGGAAGGTGTTGGAATAGTAAATTATACTATTCCTTAGGTTAGAGCGCCCCCTACAGCAAGTCGATCTAATGACTTGCGATGTAAAGGCATCGCGTTCTAACAACGTGGTCGTTGTAACGACCGCGTTGTAAAGGAACGCGATGTAATGACAGCGTTGTAAACGCTGTTTCCCACCTACAATGGTATGAGTAGTGCAATAAACAAACCAAATACAAGTGAAAGGGGCACTTTTAGTTGGTGGTAGTGAGGGAATCAATGGAGAACAAGGTCATTGGGGGGGCATCAACAAAAATTATCTCACCGGGCGCCACCAGCTCCGAAACCAGCCGATGCTGGAGGATGTTATTGTACATTTGAGGGTCAATTTCTAAGAAGTGCCTGTCTCCTCTGGTCTTGCAGTTTGTTTTTGGTACCATGAGGTGAGTGAGTGTTTGAGCAGAGGAGTGTGCGGTGAGTTGCGCGGGAGGGTGCCAGAATATTTCTGCATTTAGAGAAATGGTCCAATATATGTTTTTGGATATGATGGTCCTAGTGTATCTCAGAATGTCGCATTGGTTAGGCGTACATAATACTTCTTACTTCTAGGTATTCTTCAGAATCCCCTCCCCCTTCTTCAAATTAAATTCAGAAACTCTTATGGTCAAAATGCTGATCACGATGTTCGGAAGACTTCACAACTTACTGCTTATATCTTTATTTTCCAATTGGCTGAATGCAACTCTGTAGCTCCTTTCAGATAATGAGAAAATGGAACTGGAACATTAAAAAATGAGAGTGGAGAAATTTGTGATCACTTGGATTTTTGTAGTTTACAGATTGTTCTCTCAAAGCACGTGATTGGAAAAACATACCAATAGAAGATGCTCGGTAGACAAAGTTGAGTAGTGTATGTGGAATTTGGAAGATTTTTTCAAAACTCGAAAGCATCTAAACAGGCAGCTTGGTGGGGCAATGCCTTAGTATTGTGGTGGGTTTACTTTCCATTGAAATCTTGAATTGCGTTGGCAAGTTGACCAAAGCTATGCAAAGGAATATAGTATGTTTCAACGCATGCTATTACATCGCGTTCCTTTACAACGCGGTCATTACAACGACCGCGTTGTAAGAACACGATACCTTTACAACGCAAGTCATTAGATCGACTTGCTGTAGGGGGCGCGCTGGAGTTAGGAATAGTATAATTTACAATTCCAACTCCAGCCTGCGCAACAGTAGGGAAGGTGTTGGAATAGTAAATCATACTATTCCTTAGGTTAGAGCGCCCCCTACAGCAAGTCGATCTAATGACTTGCGATGTAAAGGCATCGCGTTCTAACAACGTGATCGTTGTAACGACCACGTTGTAAAGGAACGCGATGTAATTACAGCGTTGTAAACGCTGTTTCCCATGCAAAGTAGCACTATATGCTCCTGAGCATCAAGGGAGCATATCATGAGTGCCTATGCATGTACCTATGTAGGTATGTATGTATTAGAGTTTATATAGCACAAACCTAGCTAAAAGCAACGCAGTGCTGTACATTACAGGAGACGATCTGCAATATTGTGAGTGGGGATAACACACAAACATTATACACATTATACATTTTTAGATTAAGTGATTTGCCCAGAATCACAGTGTTGTGTCTAGCTCCGAGGCCAGGTTCCGAACGTGAGTCTACAGATTCCAAAGGCGGCAGCTCAAGCCTGTAGGCCACATCTTCTCCCAAGAGTGTACATGGGCCTTCCCATGCAACCACCCATAATTTTGATGTAAATCCCTATCTACTAACATTTATGAACAGAAATTTGCATCAAACATGAGACCTCCTCGAGGCAGGCATACCAGTGGAGCATATTCTCTACAATTTTCCAGCTTTACTTGTGTGCTAGCCTGGCTGATGAGGGCTGTTAGCCCGAAACCGGTCCCAGGATGCTTGTTTCCGGTCCAGGGAAGACATGGCTTGGAGGTTCGGGCTGGACTGTTCCCATGAGGCACAGGGCCAAGACTGATTTGCATATAGCTGTGTCTGAACTGGGGTGGCAAAGTGAGCTAAAGAATGATGATGTAGTCAACCCAGATCTGTGACTGGGGGTGAGTGTTTGAAAAGTTTCAGCACTCCGTCCATCATCTCCTTGTGTTAGCTTTGTTCGCCCTAAGTTGGCAGGGTATGCCCAGACATGGGTCCGTTGCTCACTTTGCCACTGGATTCAAGCTAGCCTGGCTGATGAGGGCTGTTAGCCCGAAACCGGTCCCAGGATGCTTGTTTCCGGTCCAGGGAAGACATGGCTTGGCAGTTCGGGCTGGACTGTTCCCATGAGGCACAGGGTCAAGACTGATTTGCATATAGCTGTGTCTGAACTGGGATGGCAAAGTGAGCTAAAGAATGATGATGGATTCAACCCAGATCTGTGACTGGGGGTGAGTGTTTGAAAAGTTTCAGTACTCCGTCCATCATCTCCTTGTGTCTGCACTATACAGCACACATGCAAAGTGGGAAAAGTATTAAAGCATAGATTTTGTACTGGAAGGGTCCCCTTCCAATACCAAACCTATGCTTGATAGAGTGCACATATTCTTGCATTTTGGTGCAAGGGTGGGTGCGTTGGCGCATGCCAGCCTACAGTATGCCAGTATTGGGGACAGAGAACAGGAGAGACATATTTTATTAGATATGGCGGTGTTTTTCTCTCACCCTGTGACGCAATGCAGCGTGGCTCAGTGTTGCACTAAAACCTAGTACATCTGCTTGTAATTTCCCTCACAGCGATCTACCTTCCTTCATCATGCCAGGGTCCCTGTCACAGGATTGTGCCCGTCAGGTGGGATAAAGAGCTGGGCAGTCCATTTTCCTGCATGCTCAGACATTTCTGGCAGGCAGATGTAGTGTCTAAGGGTCAGGTTAATGGCTCCTAGGTCTAGTTACTGGCTCCTAGGTCTCAGGTAGTCCAACAAGTGTCCTTTCTGCAGTGTATACTTTAGTATGTATGTATGTGGTATTTATATATGACAAACATAGTCAAAAGGCAATGGAGTATTGTACAGGGTCAAAGGCAAGGACACACTCAGAAGGTGGTTTGGGGACTATTGCTGCATCACTGGGTCATACCCCCCAACCTCTCCAAAACCGCCGCAAAATCCTTCAAGCACTCCACCATGAAAAGGCACCCTGAGTCACTGATATCTGACCTACGTTACAGCGCGGACAACAGCACAGTCCTTAATGACCTCATTTTCTACTCTAGAAGAACCTCTGCCTGGCGCAAAACCTTTGTCCACCTCCTCAATGTATGTGCAACAAAGAACATTCCATACGGCACTAAGCTTACAATAGCACCCTCTCCAACACTGCGAGCCGACCTCACCATCACCCTTTACAAAAATGGCATCGTCTTGATCCAAGCCTCAACCAAAAACCTGGACAAATTTGCAGACCTTTTTACCCTCCTCAGAAACCATGTGCACGACACTGGCAGGGTAACCAACTCCCGCCCCGATGAGTCCTCTTCCAGCCTACCCAGCGTAGCTAGCCACTCACAAACCCCTCTAAGGTCCTCCAACACAGACCCCCTAACCTCTCCAGCACGGCGCCCGGCCTTGCCAACAGAATCACCCCCAGACCTTTGGTCCCCTCCCCACTAGCCCCCAAGTAGACTATGCCACTGGTACTCCCCCAAAGACCTACGATACAGGTCGTGCTTGCCCTTCTAGCCCTCAAACCAACCCGCAAAGGGGCTCCAGCATAGATCCAACTACCCACAACGCAGGCCGTGCTAGGCCTTCCTCCCTATCACCCATACATGCAGACAGAACGACCCCTGAACCACTACCCCCCTGCCCTCTAACGCCTCCACCTGATAGGGACATGGTTTCTCTTCACTCCAGAGCTGCCAAACTAACCCAGAGCATTCATATCTCCATCTTGGAACTAATGAACCTCCTTCACCTCGCTGAACTCTCCCTCGCCAACCTCATGCCCCAGCCAAACTCCACCCTCCCGCATTTGACAGAGCTACCTAAACAACCTCTTCCGCTAGCCTTGAGACATCTTCGCCCCCGTAAGCAACCTTGCCACTTCTCAGAGGAAGAAACCCTGGCTCTTGCCCTCTCCTACAATTCTACCCTTGCCACTCCAAGTCCACTAGACCTCACTGAAATGGAAATCCTTGCCATCCTCAGGGACTACAACTCTACCCCTACTACCCCTTATCCTTTCGACTGGAATGCCGAACATGCCATCCGCACGGTCTCTATCAACCCCAACAGGCCAGCCACCCTCCGCAACAGATCTGTGGTCAAGAGTAATCTAGCACCTGTCCATTTGACCGCCCTGACTCCTGAAACTACGTCCAAATCTTCTCTGTCTGGTCTGTTAATCAATTGCCGATCGGCAGCTAAGCACGCCGCAGATATTGCTGATCTCATCCTTTGCAAAAACTCTGACTTAGCAATCCTAACAGAATCATGGCTCAACGAATCCTCATCCCCATGCCTGGACCTCCTAGTCCCTCCTAACTACAACATCGCAAGGCTGGACAGACAATCTAACAAGAAAGGAGGAGGCATCGACCGCATCTACCGCTCTAACCTTCTTGTCACGGAACTCCTGGCGGACACCACCGATTCTTGTGAATACCTCGCCCTCGCTGTTGGCAGCAACTCTACCCAACTATGCAACCTGCACATCTTTTACCACCCTCCAGGCATGAACGACTCCTTTACCGACCACCTCATGGAACTCATCACAGCTAAGTTTCCCACCAACGCCAAAGATATTTTCCTAGGCGATTTTAACTTACACTGGAACGATCCCAAGGATTCACATGTCAACGCCATCAAAGACCTCCTGGCTGATCAAGCTCTGACCCAAGCCTGCTCTTTACCAACTCATTCAAAGGGGCCACTCTTGACTGGATCATCTCCAAAGAATCAACAGTCAAGCTCATCGCTATTGACCCATGCGACTGGTCTGACCATCATGCCATCACCTTCCATCTGCCTGGCACGCACAAGACGAGAGCACCGCAACCGGCGATTCCTAAACGCTGGATCAGAGATACCAAGAACCTGGACCGCAGTGAACTTGAGGCTCGCTGCATTTCCGACCTCCCCCCCTTCACATATCACAACAGTCAGTGGCCTCAACGATCACTACTCTGCGACAATATCAAACATCCTGGATGATCTAGCCCCACTAAAACTGAAAAGAACACAAATCAAAGACAGAAACCCCTGGTTCACGGGATCCCTTAATAATGAGAGGAGAGCCCTCCGGCATGCTGAAAGATCCTGGAGGCAGCACCCCTCTGCCGCACATCTAAAACTCCTCCGCCAGGCCAGAAATGTCTACAACAGGAACATACTCAATTCAAAAAAGACTTCTTCAGAACTGAACTTGAGAAAGCCAAGAACAGACCCCACAAGCTCTTCGAACTGGTCAAACACCAATCTAATAAACTGGCCAAAACGTCGAAAGAAACCCCTAAGTCTCTTATATCCTCAGAGGAATTCTCCTCCTTCTTCGCTGACAAAACCTCTGCCCTTGGAAACGAACTCAGCTCCATCACACACCCTCAACCCCTTCTTGAACCGCCTCCTCCCACCATGACGCAGCCACAGGCTCCTCCTAAAAATCATGCTCACTGGTCTGTCTTCAAAGACTACGAAGAAGACTCCATCTCTGAAATCCTTTCCACCTTAAACCCGAACAACCATTTTAATGACCCGTTCCCTTCCAACTGCCTAGCTGCCGTCGCCCAATCCATTATTCCTAGTTGGACTACAATAATCAACGCCTCCCTCCAGCAGGGAACGATGCCTGACTCCCTAAAAGCCGGCCAAGTCCTCCCCATTCTGAAAAAGCCGTCGCTGGATCCAGCCTCTCCCGATAACTTCAGACCCATCTCCAACATCCCCCTGTTAGCCAAAGTGCTGGAGAAATGTGTGCAACAGCAGCTAAGCCAACACATTAACAACTTCCACCTGCTCGATGACTTCCAATCCGGATTTAGACCAGGGCACAGCACCGAAACCACCATGCTCCACATCGTGGATGATGCCCTCCAAGCCGTTGACCAAGGCAAAACTTGTCTCCTAATTCTCCTGGACCTATCCTCAGCCTTCGACACGGTTAACCATGAAAAACTACTCGAACGCCTCAAACTCAGAATGGGATTGGATGGCACTGTTCTAGAATGGTTTAGGTCCTTCCTCCAAAACCGGTCACAGAGATTCCTAATCAACGGCAACCTTTCGTCACCATCCCCGGTCACGGTTGGAGTCCCTCAAGGATCAACCCTGTCCCCCACCCTCTTCAACCTTTACCTAGAACCGCTTACTGAAGTATTACGCACTGCAAATATCTCCTATCATATGTACGCTGATGACACTCAGATCTACATCAAAACCTCATCTCTCGAAGAGATTCTCTCCCTGAACGAAGCCCTGAAACTCACCGTCCAATGGCTCGCATCCAATCAACTCAAACTCAATGCAAAGAAAACAGAATTTCTCCTGGTCTCCCCTCCCAGTACCAACCTTGATATTCATTCATGGATTAAGGCTATCACAGCCTTAAATTGCCCACCGACCATTGTGGACTCGGCTAAATCCCTGGGAATTACCCTCGACAGCAACCTGAACATGCGGGACCACATCAACTCGATGGCCAAAACAGCCAGATTCCACCTGAGCTACCTTAGGAAATTGAAACCTTTCCTCGATGCTCCCGACCTAAAAATGGCAGTCCAAGCACTCGTCATCTCTAGACTGGAATATGGCTGCTCTACCTCTCGGGTTTACCCAAGATCTCCCTGGCACCTCTTAAAGCCTGCCTCAATGCGGCCGCCAGACTACTTACCGGCACACGAAAATATGATCATATTTCCCCACACCTGAAAGCTCTCAACTGGCTTCCCCTAGAGGCTAGAATACAGTTGAAGCTAGCATGCATCACGCACAAAGCTTTATACTCTAACTCCCATGCATATCTGGCACAGAAACTTGTGATCTCCGGAGGAATCAGAAACTCCCGATCTGCCAGAAACCTCTTGCTTCAACCTGCACGCTTTCGAAAAAAAACAACTTACAATCGGGCCTTCTCCGGGGCTGCTCCAAGAATATGGAACTCTCTCCCACCCGACATCAGAAGAATCCCCTCTCTAACTCGATTAAAAAAAGATGCCAAAATCTTCCTTATGGGCAAATTCCTCGCTTAAGTTTGGCCTCATGCTTCACTATGGCCCTGACCTATGGCCGTCCACTGCCTCCCTTCGGACTACCTAGTCGCACATCGGAAACTTGGTACCTTGTCTTGAATAATTGTAAACATAATCTGTATATATGTTACCTCATCTTCAGTATTTGGTTTTGTAAACTGTAAATACGTGTCCTTCTCTCCCTTATATCTCCGGCACCCGGCCCCCTACTACTCGATCTGCAATTGGTCGTTTCTAAGCCTGTCTGTATATTGTTTGCTCTCATGTAAAGCGCTCTGATACCCTAACGGGTCAAGTTCGCGCTCTATAAAACACATAAAAAAAAAAAAAAAAAAAATACTGGGCTATAGGGCAATCAGGCAGTGCCAGATGGGCTGGTCTGACATATCGGTGTGTACAACAGTTTTTTACCAGTCTGTGGGCCTGCCGTTTTATGGCTAGGTGGGCCTGTTTTTACTGGTGATTTTCCTGATAATGAATACCATGCCTGCAGCAAACACAAATGCATGCAGTCTGCACTATCTTGCAAAATAGACGTACATTGTCTCTTAACAAGTTCAAAACTAGCCTGATTTGCAAATGCAAGCCACATTAATAGCTATCTGGTTCGCTAATGGGGGCCACTTTTATTTTGGTGCCTCAGCCTATTTTTTTGTCCCATTCAGACCCTGCTGCATCATGATATAGAGTTCCTTAAAAAGGTGAGTCTTCAATTCTTTCCTACTTTTGAGAAGGAGCATTTCTGATGAATACAGGAATATTGTTCCAGATCCTAGGGACATATACTTAGAAGTCCTGTTGCCTTGTTTTTTTTTCTTTTTTGCATTTCTTCATCTACTGTCTGATGGTAACCTGGCTGTGATGGGCCGAGTGCCACTGGAAACATTGGGGCATATTCCCAAGGACTTATCGCAGAGTTAGCGGCACTTAATCGCAGCCAAAGTGGCGATAAATCTATCTCACCATTCACAAGCAGGTGCTAACAGCCGATATCACCAGTTTTCCTGCGATAGCAGCTGCAAAAAACATCGCCACAAATGATACCGGCAACTAACGCTAATGATATGCAGAGTAGGCATTCCCGTGCAAAAAGCAGCGAAAACACCACTTCGCAACATTCCCAACGACCAGCCAGATTGGCGATAAGATTCAAAAACATGCGATAAGGTGCGTTAGCAGCAGGGATTTAACACCTGCTCTTACCTGGTGTTAAGTCGGACGACAACCTGCACCATGAAAGGGAGCCCAGCCCACAGCCACACCAGAAGAACAACAGATGCCTTGGAGCTACTGGTCATGCAGCTCGGAGCCCCAAGAGGGCCACAACACCCACTGCCACCACCCCCAGGCCCCCCACAGGACTCCCCCCCGGACTACCACACCGGCAGTGGGGTATGTGACGTGCTAGGCCCCTTTGATTGGCAGGGTCACATGTCCTGTGACACCTGTGCTGGATGGGTGTGGTGTGGGTCTGAACGAGCCCTCAGGGAGTGGCCGTGGCATGCTGACGACTAGACCAGTGATCAGCAGATCACTACAGGGATGACCTGGGACATTTAACGTTGTCGTCCCCCCTGTAAGCGTAAGCGGAGTGGACTGGCCTGGCGAATGGCAGGCCAGCGTAGGGGTGGGAACAATGAACCCGGGGCTCTGGCCGTGCTCCAGTTCTGGGCTGGACATGGAAGTAACTGATGCGTGTGTCCCTGTTGTAGTGACTACGCCACCCGGACCGCAATCGGCACTGTTGCACCCTGTCACTCAAGTTCTACGACATGAGCAACATGGACGTCAGGGGGAATCTCTCACCCTACATTCAACCATACTCACATACGTGAATGATCAAAGGCATGACACATCTGTGCGATTCTGAATGTTTAATTCACATCCAGTGGAGTGTTGCAGCTGGAGCAGTACAGGGCCATGCAAACCCCACTTCACATTATTGACCCGTGGAGGGCCAGCCAGAGTCCTTCAGGGAATGACAAGTACATCGGAAGGAGAAGAGTTCAGTCCGCAGTCTGATCGCTGTGTCATTGGTAACCAAACAGGAGATGGCAGTCCATGTCGAGGTCCAAGGTGAGTGTCGTAGAGTGTATCGGGGGACAGTGGAAGGTGATGATGCAAAGGGCAGGACCAAGCAGAAACCCGCCAATTTGCGGAGATGAATGCTACTGCCTCCTCCTTACCAGTAAGGTTGGTTCACCCGCATCTTCGTCCTCTGATGGCACATGTGCCTCACAAGTGGGTGGTGGCAGATTGCCTGCCACACTGTGAGGCACTGAGACATCAGGGGGCAAAGATGTGGATGTAGAAGCTGCAGCAGCACTCATCTGAGCAAGGCCTTGAGGCAGCAATGCCATGACGATGTGCTGCAGGGCATTGAAGGCCCCAGCCACATCCCGCTGGTGTGCAGCCATGGCAGCCATCCTGTCCGCCGCCACCCGCACCATGTTCTCCATGAGCCCCCGCATCTGTCCCAACTCCCGGCAGACATCGCTGGAGCCACTCTGACTGGACAGTTGTTCTTGTCTCAGTATCATGACTCCAGCGATGTCAGCCATGGATCGCTGGAGAACATGGAGCGGACTGTGGGTGTCCGTTAGGGACTGAAAGTGGTCCCTGATGGGAATCAGACACCCATGTATGGCATCAAGTTTGGCTGCCATGCAGTCGAACTCCACCCGCACCTGATCAGCCACCTTCTCCTGGCACTCGTTGGAAGGCCATGTGTTGTTCGTGGGGGTCCTGGGAGTCAGCCGTGGTGGTAGGTGCTTCCTGCTGTGTGGTCTGTGCAGGGGGTGGGGTTTCCTCGATGCAGCTGGGTTGCCCTGCTCCTGGGCCTGGGGTCCTGAGGGTGTCCATGAGCTGTTGGAGGGCGTCGGGGTCGATGGTGGTGTGGTCCTCTTCGTCATCAGTGAAGAGAGGTTGGGTCTGCTCTGCAGGAGGTGTTGGTTCTCCCTCTGCAATGTGAAGGGTAGATCCAGTTTAACATTGTGTTCACAGGTATGTTGACGCATTGTACAAATTTACATACAGACTGCATGACAATGTACATTGTGACTGTTTGGGAGGAGCTGCCTATTTGATGCGGGACAGTGAACATTTCGACGACAT
Organism: Calotriton arnoldi; assembly: GCA_963921515.1. Classification (NCBI taxonomy): domain Eukaryota; kingdom Metazoa; phylum Chordata; class Amphibia; order Caudata; family Salamandridae; genus Calotriton; species Calotriton arnoldi. The sequence continues at coordinate 51,378 of CAWUFW010006914.1, forward strand.
CACGGATGTGTGTTTGTACTTGTACATTTTCATCCCACGTTTCCCTGCTATGCCAAATGTGAATGGCCAGTTTCTACACACACGCGGCACCACTTGGGTCCTCTGTTCTGTTGTGAATGTGTTGCAGTTCACACCACATTGTTGTCAATGTTGATGTGCTCTGAATATTATGTGTGTGTGCTGCATTTTGGGAGAGTCGCCCCTGCAGCTCTGATGTGGCTGGCCCTTATCCCTTTCAGGCAGTGTGCCTTGACTTCTGTGCTTCTACAGTGCTGAGATGTTGCATACTTGGGTAAATTGGGCTCTTGGTGGGAGTTGGGACTGTGGGGCATGGTTTGTCTGCAGGTGTGTTGTTGAGGTCAGGGATTGTTTGTGCAGGTGGATGTGTCAGAGTGTGACCTGCTCCTTTACAGATGTGGTCCACACTCAGCCACCTCAGTGTCGTGTCGTCAATCAATCAATCAATCACAGAATTTGTAGAGCGCACTACTTACCCGCGAGGGTCTCAAGGCGCTGGGATGAAAAAAAGGGGGGGGTGCTGCTACTGGTCGAACAGCCAAGTCTTGAGTAGCCTCCTGAAGGTCAGCGGTCTTGGGTCTGTCGTAGGCTTAGTGGAAGGGTGTTCCAGGTCTTGGCGGCGAGGTGTGAGAAGGATCTGCCGCCGGTGGTTGTTCTTCGAATGCGAGGGACGGTGGCGAGGGAGAGGTCGGCGGAGCGGAGCTGGCGGTTGGGGACGTAGAAGAAGAGTCGTCTGTTGAGGTAGGCTGGGCCAGTCTTGTGGCGTGCCTTGTGTGCGTGGATGAGGAGTTTGAAGGAGATTCTCCTGTCGACGGGGAGCCAGTGCAGGTTCCTCAGGTGGGGGGTGATGTGGCTGTGGCGTGGTACGTCGAGGATCAGGCGTGCGGAGGCGTTTTGTATGCGTTGCAGTCGCTTGATGAGCTTGGCCGGGGCTCCCGCGTAGAGGGCGTTCCCATAGTCAAGTCTGCTGCTGACGAGGGCCTGGGTGACTGTTCTTCTTGTATCTGTCGGGATCCACCTGTAGATCTTGCGATTGTGCAACATGTCATGTTATATTGACTGCAGCCATGCTATTCATCATGCAGTGTCACTTGCATTGTCAGTGTGGCTCACTGACAAGCCGCCTTGCTGGGTTCGGCACATGTGCATGGGTTTGTTGTGAGATTAGTGATGTGTGGGGAGTGCCCCCTCTGTGCACATTGTGGACGGGGGCCCACTTGCTGTTTCTATGTGTGCTGCAGTATGCCAAGGAGATCAGGGCATGACCCAGAGTCATTGTGGGTGTGCAGTGTGCTATTCTTGATTGTGCATGTGTGCCATTGTGCCCATCTCCCCCGTCCCCCAGTCCCTGGTGGTTACTCACCCTGTTGCTGTTGTGTCCGGTCATGTTGAGCAGTGTCCGGTCCCCCAACTCCTGCCACCGTCTCCCCACTGATGACTGTGGACACCATTTCCTCCATGTCATCCAGCTCCTCCTGTGGCGCTGGACTCCCACCTCCAGTCTGCATTGCTGCCTTCTGGTTGTTGACGAGTTTCTGCTTGGTTTTGCGCTTGACATCATTCCAGCGCCTCTTGACCTCTTCCATTGTCCTCCTCAGCACTCCGACTGCATTCACCTTGTCCAGGATGGACTGCCATGTTGCATTTTTGGTTTCCAATGACACAGTGGAGGTGACGAACAGTTGTTGATGGTGTTCTACCACCTCCGTGATCAGGATCCTGTTTTCCTGCGGACTGAACTTCGTCTTCCTCTTCTTCTTGTCCTTGCCCTTCCCTGTCCCCGGGGTCCCAGGCTGGACCTCCGTGGGGCTTGTGGGGTTCTGGCCGTCCTCTGTACCTGCTCCGGCTGCCTCCATTGTGCTTCGCTGTGGTTCAGTTTTTGTTTGTGGTTTTTTTTTCTGCTTTTATGGTGATTTTTCCCGCCTGACGTGTGTGATTTGCAGGCCTGGCGCTGCTTTTCGCTGATTGTCTTAACGCGATTGGGCCCATCGCAACTTTTTTCACGTTCGGCTTTGGATTTTTATCGCCGTCCCGGTGAGTTACTCACGGTCATTTTCCGCGTTATCGTGAAACTATCGCATGTTACCGCTGTGTTGGGAATACGACGTTAACACAGTGTTATTTTCCCGCGATAGACTGCGATGTGAGAAGTTGCGTTAAGCAAATTTGGTGATAGTTAACACACGTTCTTGAGAATATCCCCCCTTGAGCTTATTAGCCTGGTAGGCAGAGATGCTGGTCGTGATAGCCTTAAAGATAAGTATGCTGCTTTTTAGGATGGTGTGGGCTGGCAAGGGGTAATGGAATAACATCAGTTTGGGAGTGAAGGGGTAAAACGTCTCAAGGCTCTTAAAGAGACATTCTGCAGCATGTAGGATGCCCTTAGGGGGCAGCATGGAATCAAGGAGGCTGTGGAGAAGGGTAGGGTGTTACCACCAGTCAGAAGTGAGAGAATGAGGGCTTGAAGTTCTGGGAGGTATGGTTTTACTTTCTTAAGATGAGAGAGCTGTATCAGGATGTACCAGGATGTCTTGGTTTTGTTGCCAATATGTTCTTGAGGACATGATCACTGTCCATGATTAATCCAAATGACTTTGTATTGTGTGTAAGTTTGGGTTCCTAACCATCCAGATTTATGTTAGTTAGCTAGGTTTGGACCAGTTGTTGCTTTTTGTTCTGGGTGAAACTTCTGTTTTGGTGCGCGTAAGTTTCAGGTAGGTGATGGACATCCAGATTTTGATTTGCTGCAGGAAGTGTTTGAGGCATTGTATGTTTGGAACATAAGAGACTTTCAAACGCATTTGTGTGCTGTTGGCGTATTGGCTAAGTTTGATGTTGTTATTTGCAAGTACAGCCCCAAGGGACCCCATGTAGAGGTTGAAGATGAATGCCACACCAGTGCACACTGTAAGCTGGTTTGCCTCTACAGCCTGAGGCTTTTGTGCGAAAGACTGACCGCAGACTGATTTATCTTACTTTGCACTGCATAGCCTTGTGTCCCATGCCTCCTCAGGCCTGTTTGAATAGATGATTTATCTGCAGTGCGCGGTGTTACTGTCAACTAAAAAGCCTGTAGTATACTGCCAAAGGCAGAAATATACAAAGCAATAGCAGAAAACCGAAAATAAGGCTAGTCACAGTAAATAGAATTAGTAATAAATATGTGTATACAGCTTTCACAATTACACCTATTTAACTAGAGCAATAGATAAAATTGTTAATTAATCTTTGAAAATTTCACCCATAACTTCATGCTGTCCAGCACTAATTCGAAATATTTTAAAAGAGAAATAATCGCAGAAAAGAACATAATCATCTCTACTAAAACTGAGCATAAAACGTAATGGACAAGTCCCTGCGAAGTACTGGTGAACACACCATCTTATCTGCAAAGTACTACTGATTACGGCTCTGATATTCCTAACCACATGCGCCCATGAATATGTCAAAATCAGGGCCACTGTATTTATGTGACCGGGGAAGGCTAAATTATGCGGCAGGGTTGAGTAAATTATGCAGCGAGAAAAGGCAAATTCTGCTGCGTAATGTGGCACATTTTGTGATAGTATTACTACATTATTTTGTCATTTTTACAGTTGTTAACACTCTAGATATTGGCTGCACCTCATTAGTACTAGTTTAACAACCAAATATAACAATAAGCCACAGAAAGATGACCAGACAACCTTTAAAAATTTCCTTCCACTGATTGGCAACGTGAGTCACTGTTTTTTTAGCAACTTTTGAACCGTTTAAACTAGAAACATTTTTAAAAATTAAATCTGCAGATTATGTAGCAGACAATGGATTATGTGGGAAATGTATCAAATCTATTACTATGTGAAAAATGCTCTAGGCACCTTGACTTGGTACTTTCAAGATGAGGTTAAGTTTTGTAAACTGAGGGGCATATTAACAAGGAAAGTGGTGAAGCGTGTCCTTAAGCCAAGAAGGCTCACAACATCATTTTAGAAACGCAGGTCTGCACCATGTTTACAAGAATGTGGTGCAGCCCTGCATTTCCCCCTGCTCTGGCACTAAATTTAGTGCAAGGGTGCCTACAATGAGGGGAGTGATTGTTTATGTGCAGAAAGGTGTCCCTTCCTGCACATAAACAATCTGAAATGGCGATTTGAAACTTCTATGTGTGCTGCTTAATGCAGCACACATAGAAGTTGCAACACGTCATTTTTTTAAATGATTGTTTATGTGCAGGAAGGCGTTTTGCTGTTTCCATGTGTGCTGCACAACGCAGGACAAATGGAAACAGCACAAATGAGGAGAAATTAAGCATTTCTCCTCGTTTCGCCAGGGTAAGACCAGGTTTTCCCTGGTCTTAATGTGGTGCTGCCCCATATTTACACTGCCCTTGTAAATATGGGGCAGGTCAAAATCAATGGGTATTGCGGTGGAACGCCCGCAGCAACATCCATTGCCCTCCCCTTTCACGCTAAGTATAGCGTGAAAGGGGGCCTTATTTACAAGGCGGCGTTACGCCACGTTAAGTACCTTAACACTGCCTTGTAAATAAGGCAAAGCCCGTATCGCCACTACAATGTCCTTAAAAGTGACGATGTGGTGGTGATAGGGGCTTGTAAATATGCCCTTGAGTCTCTGGCTCAGCTCTACAAGGTTTGTTTTCACACCCATGGATGACACTGGTGAACTTAGAATCCACCGCTGTACAGAATGTGAACGAGAGGTCATTGTAGCCCCGCAAACCCCACCCAATATATGAAGGAGGTGGTGTCAATGCTTTGGGGTCACTAACTGGGAGTCATTTATTAATGATTTACACACTCAAGATCACTAGAAACGGAATATGTATTTCAACATATTTATTTGAAAAATTATTATTTTAAAATAACAGAATCTATTGCACATAATATTGGTAACATCACAGAAGAAAACAAAAAGCAACTAAGCTTTTCAATAACAGTGAAAACAGAAAAAAATTGTGACATCACAATTTATAGCCCTTACACCATCACTGTGCTATCTCTAAGTACTATGCTAGTCCTAGCAGATGAATTAATAAGCCTGAGTTTCGAAGGTGGTGCGCATATCTGGACTACTGGGTTTGTTGTCTGTTTAGAATAGCTTGTCAGCTATTTCAAGCACAAGGCCAAGACTGGAGATTGTGTCTATGAGAGAACACAATCCTGACACCAGTTCGTGAAGGCAGAATGGATTGCTTTGCAGAGCTTCGGGGAGTTTTGCTTGAGCCTCCTTCGGTCGGGATGGAATCTGATATTGTGCTCATCTGGATTTGCGATCTGCATCAGCGACCTGGGTAAAGTTTCTCTCCTAACCCAGTGGTCAACTGACAGTCCTTATATGCTGAATCAGAGATTGGAAGTTCTGACATAAATTGAGGAATGTCTGACATAGATTATGTGCATCACAGGTGTTTCCTCATGGACATATAAGGTGAGAGGACGTCAATTCACACTACACTATTTTGCCTAAGGATGTTATATGACCTTGGAAGAGTCACTAGTCCAGACTGATGTCGCACTGGGGGTTTTGTTGATGTCTATATCTGAATAACTTGACACATTCACAGTTCTTGGAAAGATAGGCAAAGACAACATCTGCGTGAAAGGCAGACATGTTGATGATTCTGCATAATTTGAGGAAAAGTGTCAGCCTCCATTGTCAAAGATGGCAGCCTCCATTGCCTAGGATGGATTCGGGGCCAAAGGTAAATAAGCTGGATAAGCTAACTAAAATGGAAACTATAGCTAATATGGATCTTGCCCTATATGTGTTTCAGAACATAAAACTAAAAGAAAGAAGCCTAAAACAAGTAACTAAAATAATAGAGAGAAACAGTCATAAGATTTATGACGTTGCTGGAATAATTTATTTTCTAAGCTAAATAGTTATTAAATTATCACCAAATGTATTGTTTCTTATTGATCTTGCTTATCAGAGATGTTGATTATACATTTATGGAGTTAAAGCACAATCCAGAAACGTACATTTGACGAGATAGCAATTCATCACTTGTAAAATGTTCAATAACACATCTTCAAACTGAAAAGTAAAAGGGGTTTCTGTGCTTGAAACACAAGGTTTTATGCGCAATAAAAAAAATTAAAAGGGAACTAGACGATTGTTTTCATTTTCTTATTATTAAACTGGGTGCAAAACATACACAGCAGAGCAAATAGAACAACATCTGTTGGATTAGATAACACAGTTCTCAATTTGAACGGAGCAGAGAAAGCACATCATTTTCCTATGTTGCTGGAGCAGGCGCAGCCCATTCTTGCTGTCGGTGGAATCCAATGAAGAAGAGATGTCTTGTGGTCTTACTCTGGTGAGAGCAGGTTTTGGCACTGTTGGTGGATTAGTATTCAGTAACTTTGATGACCCATAAACTCCTGCATGCATAAACTGCAGTGCAGTGCAACAGGTTAGTGCAACCTATTTGTTTGAAACAGTTCCTTTGCTTGTAGATTGACAAATGTCAAGTGCTCCCAGATAGTTGCTCCGAAATTAGAATGCCACTTTTGATGGCACTGCTTCTCTGTAGATAACTGTATTCCACGAATAAGCTCTTTGCAGGTAAAAAAAAAATTCTTGCCGCTTGAGGTTAAAATACCTGTTTTGGAATTTAGGTCGTAACAAACTCTTTTTAATTTGCCAATGCGCATAATCTATCAGATCTATTTTTGTGTCAAGGCACACTTCGAAAACAATATTTTTCACACCAAAAAATAAAATAGTATCACAAGGTTCTCATTTGTTTTTGCATAGTTAGCATGTAGGCATAATAAGACAAGAATCACTGCCTAGCAACATATGCATATATCCTGAAGCCATAAGGCTTTACATTAACATCACATACAGTCAAATGGAAAACATAATTCTGAATACAGTCAAACTGAAAATACCGTTCTGAATCGTTTCAGTTAAATTACTATCAGTAATGTTTTTTTTCAATGCTGGTAGCCTTGGACAGTAAGAGTTGCAACAAAATGTGCAGTGTAACTGAGTCTGTGAGTGTTTAATTCGTGATTGATCAGATTTCTCTAATGTTTCTCTGTTTTCTACACAAACAGAGAGAGGAGTTGGCCTAACGGCTAGGGCGGTCGACCTCGAATCTGGGGAACTGGGTTCGAGTCTCGGCAATGACGCTGAACATCCTGTGATCCTGGGCAAATCACTTAATCTCCCCGTGCCTAACAAAAATGAATGTCCTCATGTAATGCAACTGGTGCTATGTAAAGCGCTCTGATACCCGATTCGGGTCAAGTTCGCGCTATATAAAACTCTGTAAAATAAAAGCAGCCAGCAGCAAAACTTTCTCTGAAAGTCTTATGTTTACATGTGTGCAAGGCCTTGCAGTGTTCATGTTATGTATAGTGTGTACAATTGTACATTTCTCAGGATTCAATGCTTGTGCAAATTTCATAATAACCACAATTATGAAAACAGTACATTTCTTTGTAATTTAAAACATAAAAACATGAACCTTCATTTTCAAAGCTAGCATAAGCAAATATTTCAATAAATAATTTGTTGTACAGTATCAAAGTCCGATGGACCCGAAAAGGAATCAGGAGTAATCATATAATTCATTAAACATTTTAACAGAGATATCCATTGCAATATCTCAGTGGGTCACATAACTTAATAAGGAACCCTGTCCCATGCTAAGCCCCCGGGCACAGAATAAGCTGTAATGTTGACAGCGTAAAGATCTTGTCAGGCTCTGTGTGATGAAAGATGCAGTTGAAACTCTCGAACTATGGTTCGTGGAACAGCTCTTTCAGGGATGCATTGTCCATTCAGTAGCAGTAGAACAACAGTCAGCGTTGTCAGTCAAATGTTAAAAAAGAAACACTGTTGTAGTGATCCAAACATAGAACCACAGTGGTATCCAGTAATTGTCACAAACCCAGTGATATGAAGAAGAAATTGATGGCGTAGAGTGACTGTGGATTGTGATGAAAAGTCCTCTGTGTAGAATTCAGATTCATTTTCATAAAGCGCTGTTGCTCAAAAGGCATCATCAATGTCGATGCGGACTCATGGTGAACCAGAGCTGTGGTTGAGAGTGCAGAATTGCTGAAATTGCAGCAGTAGATTCCTCTGTGGAATCTAAAACTTAGTGTAAAGCTGGAGACACAGTAGGCTCTGCAGTCCCTGGATTGGGACTCAGGATACAAGCATCACTGTACTCTTTCTGGGGTAGTTCCTCCAGAGTAGGGAGAGACTGAGAATTTGTACCTTTAAGGTAGTTTGGTATCAAAAGGGGGTTTGTTGAACAGAATCAAACACATGATGCTTTTAATGTGAGCGATGGACAACTTCTTGTTATTCCTTGAATCAGGCAGTGGAAGCAGGATTACAGTTCATGTGCCTTCTACCCCAAGAACTGCAACATGTGTTCTGTAAGATAACTCGAATACTTGTTTGTCAGGAATCTTTTCTCCAACTTTGATGTGACACCCATCAGAAGCCTTGGAAACATTAACTGCACAGGTGCTAGACTTGCAACGCGTCACATTGGATAGTTTAGTTCTGACTTCTTAAATGTTTTGCATCAGCTTTTGTTCAGTTTCTGGGTCAGACAGTTTTGCTTCTGACACCTTCCCAGGGCGGTCAAGAACAGGTATATATTCCAGAGAGCATATAAAATGAAGTACAACCACCTATTACTCCTTCAGGCAAATTATTTAATGCTCTCTAGACTTCCTACAGAGTATGCAACCAACTCAGTCTTGCATTCAATACCCCAGCGATCAAGACTTGTTGAACATGTCAAAGCTGGCTCACCTAATCAATTGCTTACTACTCAAAAAAGGTTGGTGAATCGGAGATAAACACCCAGAACAGACGTAACATCCCTGTAAGCCTTTGAGGCGAATGCAAGACCAATATCTGAATGAGAAAAATAAAACTGCTCCAGTGGCTTTGATACTATAAGTTTTTTTGACCGCCTAAGCCTAACGGCATTTCATTGTGGCCCAAACCCATAGGAATATGGAGCCTGAATCAACAGAAACCAATATAAAATAATATTCATTACATCTGTTATTAGTCCTAACATTGTCAAGCGAAAGATCACCGCCAAAGGGCAATCAAAATTGTGTGGGGAGTCTGCACAGGTCTGACAAAAATAAAAGGTGTCATTTATTGACAAAAATATTGCATCACTGCACATTTTTATTTTTCCTCTAGTTTGCTTAATTGAGGATGGCTACCTTAGACACCAGTTTCGGTGCTTTAGCTTTGACACTCCAAATTTTATGCCAGCATGTGCAGACGCATTAACCCCCTGAGCTGCCATGATTAAATATAACGTAGCTTGCTCATCTATGAGCATTTTTCTCTTTCGCTCCTGGTTTGAAAACCATTAGAGTGTTATCTGAATTTAGAGTATAGGAGTGATTCAAACACTCATCACCTTTTGAAGTTTCTTAGATCAATGTTAAAATAGTTGTGCCAATCTTGGCTTGAGATCGGGTTACCTGCAGATTCCTTAAAAGGTTATGATGTGCATCCGCAGCAAAGTTTGCCACAGAGTTTCCTTCAGTGTGAATTGCTTCAAATTTATGCTCCATGGTGTGTGGCATAGACCAATGGAAACTTGTCTCTGAAAGACAGTCACCTTCCCCAGAATGTCTATACCTTTATTGACTTCCCTTCTGAATCTAAGGCGCTAATGTATGCAATGTACATTGTAAGCTGCAAAGGGCACTAACACTGAATCGTACACTGCTATAGTGTGGGAACTGAAGGATCAGCTTTACATAATGAAAGTAACAGGGATTGGGTTTTGCTGTGCAGGGGAGACACCTACAAAACTTTAGTGTGTGTGTGTGTAGCGCTTTGAGGTTTCTAGTACCAAATGTTTTCTGCACTGCGGCACTAGCCAACCACTGCCTGTTGAGCCATTCACAGAGATCAACTCTGTCGTACTTGTATGGGTAAAACATTTAGGAGTTGCTTATGATGTGCAATGATTAGCGTTTTAAAGGCATTGCAAAAAAACTTGCTGCTTGCACTACGTGAGATGTGATACAAACTTTATATCAAACAGCCTTCAAAAGAATAAACTTGCTGCACCACAGAATTCTCTGTGGGGGAGTGAAGCTTGCTTTCAGCTGTGAAAATGTGATTAGTACAGGAATAGAATTTCTGTATGACCTTCCTGTGAATTATGTGCATGTAGCCTGAAAGTGCTGAGAGAAAAAATATTTCTGTTTTGTCTCCGTTTCCAGTCCATGTGAGATATCTGTGCACGTTTTTGCCTAATGTATTTCAGAAAATGTGGGGAAATAAATCATTATAAAAAAGATCGAAATTCCCAGTAAGGATTATATATTTTTTTAGCATAGAGTATGAAATAATCATGTAGTTTAGTGCTGGATAAATTGCAACTAAGCGAATTTACATTAAAATGCACAATTCTGCATTTTTAAGAGTTAATTTTGTAACTGTGTGTGCTCACTAATGTTCTGCCCTAGTCAGGTGTTCAGAAAATCCAATTATAATTTGTGATGCAAATGTTTTAAGGTATGGATCTTCATGTGAACTATCCATTATTTTACTGCAAACAAATCATGACTATTACTAGCCCATAAATGATTTTATAGAGGAATCTGAAAATACTGAAACCTATTTGAACAAGAAAAGAGGTTAGATACTGTTTTTGGGGTGCTTTGTTTTAGGTGAAACCCCCATTAGAAATGTCCAAGGTTATTTTAAATGTACATTTTCTATTAGATTCCTTTCTAATATTGTATTGTGAGTGTGCATGCATATCTATATGCATGTCTAGATTTATGTAGTTCAATACTATTTTGAAGGGTCTGGGGCATATTATCAAGAAACGGCGTTAGAATTATCGCCGCTTTAGCGGCAGAAAACTGCCGCTAAAGCGGCGATAATGGGCTTGATAATATGCCCTTGAGATTTCCAATGAAGCCCATGTTCTGGTGTCAACATGGGCTTCTATTGGAATTATCAAGGCATATTATCAAGCCTCATTATCGCCGCTTTAGCGGCAGTTTTCTGCCGCTAAAGCGGCGATATTTTTAACGCCGTTCTTGGATAATATGCCCCCTGTGAGGTTTATTAAAACCAGGAGAAAGAGGTGTTCATTATAGACCTGCAAGGCACTTTAATGCATTGATATTGCAGCTGATTTAAAAAATAGCTTTTATGTCATGTTTAGCATTTGTCTTCAAAAGATATTAAACCTACACTTGGGGCTCACTCTTTATGGTAATGACATGTGGAACTGTGTTTTTATCCCATCCTGCTTTATTTCTGTACAGGGCTGGAGTCTATTTTAAAAAACCCACTTGCTTGAATATTTTTTCCTTGAGCTCTTCAGTTACTAAAGAGGAAAAATGACAATATTATTACCTCCTCACTTTAAGGTGCATCTCTTTATAAAGACTGGAGGTTAGTCAACGTCTGCAAAAAGTATGTCAAAACATTATGTCACAAACATCAGATACAGGCAGCCAGAATGTTGCCTTGATTTTGTGTGATATGCCCACATCAATCTGCATATGGTTTAGGTAAATGTTCCACCAGATGTTCTTTCAAGATTCTAGTAAACTTTTGTCACTTCTTTTGCGCTAGTCCAAAGTGTTTTTTATGGATTACTTACATATATTGTATATATTGTATGTATGCACATGTTGTGCAGGTCGGGTAGGTCGGGTAGGAACTATTCCTATAAAAGCCATACTTATGACCTATTGTCTAAATTGCAAATAGGTGATTTTTCCTAATTCAGTAGGTGTGTTACTTATGGCAGTGTAAAGATGTGTGTGAGCACATGATCTAAACTCAGTCAACACGTGACAGGCGACTGTCATTATTTAGCAAACCCTTAGTAATATTCTGTGATGTATGGGTAAATTGGCCAACAAACCACATCTGGTGTATTTGATGTCTCAATGAGAATTTTAGGTCTCAGTAGAGTACCTATTTAACTACAAACTGTGTAGGTCTGTATGTTTAAAAGCTCCCAGTGTTGGGAACTATATAATCAAACTCCAAAACTCGACTCAAAAGTGAAAGTATTTGTAAGGGAAAATACAGCAAATGGATTTATAAATATTTCAAAGAGGTATGAAGCGGGTTCATTCACCCTCTCTTCCTGTTAGAAATACATCCAGGAAAGAGATATGTATGTGTTCCCTGAAATAACTCCTAACAAATAGAAGCTACTTGCACCATGTTTGCAAACAGATTCAGTAAACATGCGATTAATTTTCAGAAGTCAAATCAGGAATATCCTTTTATTAGTCTAGCGCTTAACAAACCTATGTAAAATATGCTGCTCCCTATTTAACAAGTAGGAGGAAACACCAATAGTACGCTGGATGGTCTGGACATCCATTTTTAAGCAGAAAAGTGGGCTTTTGAGTGTGCAATCAGAAATTTCTAAAAAGTCCAGAAAATCTGAATGTTAAATCGCCAATATTGTATAAACTGAGTCTGTGGCTCAGCTCTACAATGTTTGTTTTCAAACCCACGGGTGACACGAGTGAACTTAGTCTAATGCATCACTGCTCTGAATGTGAAAGAAAGGTTATTGTAGCCCCGCAGAACCCCAACAAAAATATAAATGAGGTGGTGTCAATGCTTTTGGGTCCCTAGCAGGGAGCAGTGGCTATCCAAACAATTGTTAATTCATGATTTACACACTCAAGATCACTAGAAACGGAATATGAATTTCAACATATTTATTTTAAAAATAGTTATTTTAAAATAACAGGATCTATTGCACATAATATTGGTAACATCACAGACGATAACAAAAAGCCGCTAATCTTTTTAATAACAGTGAAAACAGGGAAAGTTGTAACATCACAATTTATAGCCCTTACACTGTCACTGTGCTATTTCTAAGCGCTATGCTAGTTCTAGCAGATGAATAAACAATAAGGCTGAGTTTCGGAGTTGGTCCACATACCAGGGTTTGTTGTCTTGTTAGAATCGCTTATCAGCTATTTCGAGCACAAGGCCAAGAGCTAGGAGATAGTGTCTATGAGAGAACACAATCCTGACACCAGTTCGTGAAGGCAGAATGGAATGCTTTGCAGAGCTTCAGGGAGTCTTACTTGTAGCTCTTTCGGTCGGGATGGAATCTGCTATTGTGCTCCTCTGGATCTGCAATCTGCATCTTAAACGTGAATGAAGTTTCCTTCCTAAACAAGTGGTCAACTGACAGTCCTTATATCCGGATGGATTCGGGGCCAAAGGTAAACAAGCTGGACAGGCTAACTTAAATGGAAACTATAGCTAATATTGAACCTGTCCTGTATGTGTTTCAGCACCTAAAACTAAAAGAAAGAAGCCTAAAAGCAAGTGATTAAAATAATAGAGGGAAACAATCATACGATTTATGACATTACTGTGATAATTTCTAGTTACTAAATGATCACTGAATGTGTTTTTGATTGCTCTTGTTATTCAGAGATATTTGTTATACTGCGCTCGAAGACATGATACTAACAACAGTTCTAGGCATTATTTATGTACATGATGAGGTTCTAGGCACCTTGTCTTTGTTCTTTCAAGATGGGGTTCTAGGCATCTTGACCTGGTGCTTGGACTATGAGGTTCTAGGCACTTTGACCTGGTACTTATAAGACGAGGTTCCCGGCACCTTGACCTGATACTTAAAATATGAGGTTCTAGGCACCTTGACCTGGTACATACAAGATGAGGCTCCAGGCACCTTGACTTGGGAATTTCATGATGATGTTCTAGGCACCTTGACCTGGTACTTATAAGATGTGTTTCCGGGCACCTTGACCTTATACTTAAAATATGAGGTTCTAGGCTCCTTGATCTGGTACGTACAAGATGAGGATCTAGGCACCTAGACTTGGTATGTACAAGAGGAGGATCTAGGCACCTTGACCTGGTACTTATAATATGAGGTTATCTTCACATCTCATTGCTAAAAAGTACATATTTTGCCAAAGAAAGCAAAAAGTGAAACTTACGACAATCATGATCCAGGGGAAATGGATGTCTAATATTTAATGTTGTAGCATCCCACCCATGTAGACAAGCGCTTCAGCACCTCACATAGTGTTAAGAAGCGTTATATAGATGTGGCAATATAATACAAAAGCAAAGCCCACAAGCCTTGTTCACCCAGCGTCACCCCCAGCAGTGCTCACGCTAGAAGCATTACATATCCCAAACGCTCTCAATTTAGGACACAGTCTACTGTGTGCTTTAATTATGTGTCCTGGTTAAGATTGTTTTTAAATTGTTTTGATGCAGAGCTCATTTTTCTTCCCATCTCAGTCCCCCCTCTCTCTCTAACCTACTTTTCTCCCTCCCTCTGCCCCAGCTCGATGGAAAGCCGGTGGGTGTCTTAATAACTGTAAATAAAATGTCTTTCTGTTTTTCTAGTGGAGGTTTGAGCGATTGCTTTTTGTCAGCACGGGAGACGGCGCTTTGACTCATGAAGTTTAGCACATTCTCATCTGTCAGGCACCTGGAGGACCAGGAAGGATGAGGAGGGGTTAGCTGGGCCAGGGAACGGGAGGGAGAGAGAGTGCGGAAGCGAGAGAGAAAGTGAGAGAGGAAAGATAGAGAGCAGGGGAGAGATGGAGCGAGAGGAGGGAAGAAGTTAAGGGGAGAGAGGGGTGAAGAGAATGTGAAGAGAAGAGAAGGGTCGAAGGACACAGAGAAAGTGATACTAGTGTGCTGAAAGGACGAGAAATAGAATAGTGACAGAGGGAGGGTGAGATATCTCATCAAGGAGTAAGGCGTGCAAAGAAAGACAATGGGGGAGGTCGCCATAGAAAGATGGAAATGGAGGATATACCGGCCAACTTAGATGGTGGCACTGTGTCACACATGATATCAGGTCCCATCACACGGTCTCCCGGTGAGGAGCCGATATCACATGGTGGCAGGGAAAACAAGCTGAAAACCACTGTAAATAGTGGTTTACCAACTTGTTTTCCGAGGCTTTGAACTGCCCACATCCAATAAGGGGTGTGAAAACACCCCAAGACATCGGCACCAGCCTCAGCAAGCTTTTTTTTTTTTTTAGGAGGAGGGGGGCTTAAGGTCGGGGTGGGGTTCAAAAGTGCCTTGTAGTACTTCTAAAACAAGGCCTCGCCCCCTCCTCAGATGGTGAGATTGTTGTTCAAGTTGGCAGATATGGAAAGAAGCTAGGGCAGGGGACTACGCGGGAAGGTAGAGAGAGGGAAGAAGCAAAGAAGAGGGGAAAAGAAAGAGAAGAAAGAAGAGAAAAATAAGGTAATTGTGCGAGAATAGAGAGAGGGAGAGTTGGATAGAGGACATGGAGAGGAAGAGAGTAAATGACCAACACAAGCTGTCATCTGGGGTGATTATAAGCACAAAGAACTCAACAGCGACCCTATGTGTTCTATAAATTTTGCTTTCATAAACTTAAACTGGCTTAACGTGTATGGCTGTGTGCTTTGGCACATCTTTCCTAAGGCAGGATAACCTGTTTTACACCAGGAAAATTACGGCGAAGGAGGTGACTAGCCAATTTCAAGAACCTCTTGAGCAAAATCATCTCTTGCACCATTTAATATCGGGTTTAAGGCCCACACGAGTAACAGCGACTCTGCTTTTGAATGGCAGATCAAACCTCATGCAATGCCATGAAGCATGAAATCCTACTGCTTAGATGCAACTACTTGAGTGGGTGTTTGATAAAAGGCCCTAAAAGGGATACACTCCGTCCCCTACATCTGCATTCAACTAGTGCTTATTGCTTGAGGGAACCTGCACTGTTACTCATAGAGGGTTCCTCTTTATCAATTTTCCTACATTTACATGCCCTAGTATGTTTAATAGAGCATCACCAAGTCCAATTCCAAATGTAGGCATGACATCCATAGTCATATGCATCTAAACAACAACCAGGAAACCAGACAATCATCACTGAATGCCTTCATCACACATTCTAGTGAATGAAAGAAAACAGAGCAGAGCAAACACTGTGAAGTCATATCACCAGTAGCAAGACATCTGGGATCATATCATTCAAAAGAGAGCTGTGATTGGCTTCATAAATTAAAGCAGTAATCAAGGCACTTCAACTGGGCAAGACTATACACACACTGCTGCAAATCAACCACAGGGTTGATCTGACTAAGCCTTAATTTATAAATGATTGCAATATATAATATATACAGATCTTCCAAGTAAATTCCCAGAGAAGACTGCAAATGCTACAGAACCAGAATTCAGGATCCTCTTTATCATTCTCAAGGCCTACCTGCAAGATCTGGTCTCTTCTATAATCCCTCCAGGAATTTGCACCTTGTCCATCAATGGTCACATAATTGTTACATGAACGCAGAACACAGTCCTCTGGGACCTTCACTCTGGAACATCATGAATCCAAGCCTGAGAGCATCACCAAATTACCTCTGATTTATCAAGCTCTTGAAAAATGCACTCTTTACAATGTAATGGAACTGGAATATCGTGCTCAGGATAGAGTCTGACATAAACATTGTTTCATAAATATCATTAACCAACATATCGTCCTATTGGGGTTAATATTAGAAAATCTACACCCAATCGGACGATCTTTTTGTAAACAACATTTAGTCCACTATATTCATGTCAGGTAATATTTCTGTCCACAATATTCTGACATGCATTACTTTAAAACAACTATTGCTAAAGACTTTAAATATATAAAATCGGCACTTGCTATATCTCATATCCAGGTTTCTCAGGCCATCCTTATTCAACTCCGCAGCAAGAGAACTTAGGGACTGATTACGATGCCGGACGGAAAAGCACTCCGACCGCCGTGGTAGCGGAAATTAGCCGTCCGCATGTACCGCGGCAAAACCGGCGGTCAGATTAGGATGCACTGCCAGAAAAATCCGACCACGGTAGACGGATTCCACGAAACTCCGCCGGGAACGTCCGGAAAAGCTGAAAATCCGTCCGCGGTGGTCGGATTTGCTGCGGAAAGACCAAAAACCGCCGTTCGACCAGCGGAATGACCGCAAGTGAAATTACGATACGATGGCGGTGCCAGAGGAACGATCAGTTGTTTCCGACCGCCGCGATCGCAACAAATGATGAATGGGAGAGCCGGCGGAAGGACTATTGCATTCCGACCGCCGCAGTCACGTGGAAAGAGTAATGGCGGTCGAAAGCAACCACACAACAAGGCTACCAAGTGTGGCTGTATATCTGGCTCAGCCTTAAAAAACATCTAACACACCCCAATGACACATCCCCATGGCAAGTAAAAAATACAAATCCCAGGTCAACCCAGACAACACACCTGACATGAATACTCCATTTTGACCCACCCACATAGCTGAGTATAAAACTAGCCCCTTCCCTGCCCAGAATCCTTTGCACAACTCCAGAACTGAAGGGCCCAACCCCACAGCACAAAGGAGAGGCAAATCAGCACACAGCACACCATCACAACCACACACATCACCACCACCACCTTCACACCTGCACTTTTCACCCATTTGCACATCACACACCATGGCACAGAAGAAGATGCCCAAATTCACTGACAATGAGTTGTCAGTGATGGTAGATGAGATAATCAGAGTAGAACCACATTTGTTTGGAAGCATGGTCCAACAGACACCAGTAGCCAGAAAAAATCAAATGTGGGAAAGGATAGTCAACAAAGTCAATACAGTAGGGACCACCCCGTGCACCCTGAAGGACATCAAGAGGAGGTGGCATGACCTCAAGAGCAGGGTGAAAGAGCGTGCCACCAAGAACCATGAGCTGGCTCAGAGGACTGGCGGTAGCCCTCCCATTCCACCACTAACAGTCAACAAATGGGAGGAGAAGGTGCTTGCCATACTGCATCCAGAGAGTCTCACAGGAATACCCAGGGGAATGGAGGATGGTAAGTACCAACAATTGTCTCCCATTACACTGCTATGTACTGTCTTGCACAACTAGAAAGCTACACTTCCTAAACACAAATGCACTTACGTACAACACACTCTTCCCAACACATGTCTCACAGATCTAACATTTCCTTCCTCTGAATCACCCCAAAAGTAGCCAGCAATATTTCCATGGGGGCATGTGTACAGGCAGCCAGCACTACAACTCCCACCAGGCCCCCTTGTCCCACAGCTGAGCAGGATGGTACACTCCTCCCACTCATAACCATGTGGCAGCCATTTCATTGCACTCCTCAAACTAACAGCTAGGTAGCCTTCTCATGCCCTCCTGTCTCACCCCTGAGCAGGATGGAACACTCCCCCATCCAAGAGCCATGTGTAACCTATTCCCTTCCTCTGCTCTACTTCACAGCTAGGTAGCCTTCTGAACAGGGAGGGGTGTGTGTGGGAAGGAAGCCATCACTACAACTATCCCCAGGCCCCCTGGTCCCACAGCTGAGCAGGATGGAGCACTCCCCCACCCATAACCATGTGGTAGCCATTTCATTGCCCTCATCAAACTTACAGGTAGGTAGCCATCTTAACAGGGAGGGGTGTTTTTGGGTAGGAAGCCATCACTACAATTCCCACCACGCCCCCTTGTCCCACAGCTGAGCAGGATGGAGCACTCCCCCACCCACAACCATGTGGCAGCCATTGCATTGCTCACCTTCACCTAACAGGTAGGTAGCCTTCTTAACAGGGAGGGTTTTTTGTGGGTGGGAAGCCATCACTACAAATCCCACCAGGCCCCATTGTCCCACAGCTGAGCAGGATGGAGCACTCCCCCCACCCACAACCATGTGGCAGCCATTTCCCTCCACTGTGTCACAGAATAGGTAGGTAGTCAGTGCATGCACCCTGCCATCCTTCTAAAAATGCATGGAGCCATATGGCCACACCAGCACTCACATGTCAGCCAACTTGGCATAGATCCAAAAGACACATCCAGTGAGCAGACAGCTAAGCGCACGTAACTGTCACAGAAATTAAACTTTGACTAACCAAGTCACATGTGAAAGTAATTCATGGCACAATCATGCACAGCACAGAATGCAATGTGTAAGTGCCATGGTGTCAGAGCATGAAGGCCCATATGAACACAAAATATGCATGGTCAATCTGACAAACAAAGTAAAGTACATGATATGAAAAAGGTATGTATAACATTACAATGGCTAGTTCTTGCTTAGCTGAAATTGATTCCATGAAGAGCAAACAAAAAAGACGCATTACATAAAGTTGATGTGCCGCAAGTTGTCAGATGATGATATGTCCTTGTAATCACACAATCTGTACGTGGCACATGGTTTCAATTTACATGTCACACCATGGACAAGTAATGTATGTACCTCAACATCATGTCATGATGCTCAGTATCTTGCAATGTAAAGTGTTTGGTGTATCAAATGTAACATCCAAAAGTCTAACACCAAGCTTGTGGAGTGCACTTCAATGACCATTTAACCTCTGTTCAACAGGAGATCCACAAGCAACTGCAGCAGAAAACACAACCAACCAGCAGAGCCTGTCTCCCCCCCCCCCCCGGAACATGAACTCTCCAATGCAGACTCCCTACGCTTCTCGGATGAGGAGCAACAACCTGGCCCATCCGGACTGCCAGGGTGCACCACGTCTCAGGCCCTCATTGTCCCCACCACCACTGCCACCACAGCAACAACAACAGCGCTGACCCCTGCTACGACGACCTGTGTGGCCTCCACCACCACCATCACCACTGCTGCCTGCAACACTCTCCCTGCCTCAGTGGTTACCAATACCACAACACAATCAGAAGATGCCAGGGAGAGTGTGCAGGTGCGTCGAGTGCCAACGCCATAGTCCGTGTCAGCAGGGCAGGTGGGAGGGCAACTAGGGGACAAATACAGGAGGACACTGAGACCGAAGCCCTGGCCACCATCGCAAGAGTCCTTGGGGCATATGAACAGAACCAGGGACAGATGGGCCAGGTTGTGGAAGAAGTGCGTGAGCTCCGCCTGCTGCTGAGGTCCCTGGACACACGTATGGGCCAACTTGTGGACCTTATGGGCCAGCTTGTGGATGTTCTGAGGGACAGACATGCGGCCCAAATGACGGCTCAACCCCCTTCCAGTGGCCCGCCTGCTGATACTCCCACCACCTCAGCTGGGGCCACAGAGAGGGGTGAGCTGCAACAAAATGACTCCTCACACACCGCTAAGCCTGCAGCAGAGGCCCCCCCTGCCAAACGCACAAGGGGCCGTCCAAGA
Organism: Calotriton arnoldi; assembly: GCA_963921515.1. Taxonomy (NCBI): domain Eukaryota; kingdom Metazoa; phylum Chordata; class Amphibia; order Caudata; family Salamandridae; genus Calotriton; species Calotriton arnoldi. Next base: position 71,575 of record CAWUFW010006914.1, read on the forward strand.
AACACCAGGGGAGGATCAAGTGGCAATGCACCATCCAAACGCAAGTCACTGAGCCAGCCATGATGGCACCTGTGGTCCCCTTGACATTGACTTTGTTAACTATCCTTACCCACATTGCCATTTTGATGGCAGGAGTCTGTTGGACTGTGTGACTACATCAATGTGGTGACTACTCTATTTGTCTCATTTACCATCACTGACAACTCATAAATTCACTTTGCACAATTTTGTAAATAATCACTTCTCTGTCACAAATACTTATTGTAAATAAACACTCTTTACACACCTATGTCTTTGTGTCAGCTCCATGTTTATCACAGTATGTACAATGTCAACTCAGATTCCAATGTACCACAAGCTCTGATTGTGACGAGGCATTGAGAGGGTGAAGGAACCTAGAAAGACACAATAGAATGACATTTACTTGTCAGGTGATGCCATTACAGCTAAAACACACCACTAGTCATCAACATACAAAAACCAGCACACATAACAATGAGCAACAACATCAACATACACATGAGGTACCTGGATAAAAATACCCTGTGCCACACACATCAGCCATTAGCACAGAGCCAACAACAGCCAGCAGTCAAAAAGATCATCTATGCCTTGCCACTACCATCAAAGACAACAGACAATGTCACTGTTGTACAATGTCACTTTACACTCAAGGGAAGTAGTTGTCGATGAGCTGTTGACTCAGGTCAACGCCTTCCTCTTCTCCACTATCGTCGTCACTGGGCATGTGTGGGTTTGCAGGGGGGGGGGCATCTGCTGCTCATCATCGTCCAGGAGCAGGGGGATCTCTTTGCCAAGGCCAGGTTGTGGAGCATGCAGCATGCAACTATGATCTGACACACCTTTTGGGGAGAGTAGAGTAGTGCACCTCCGCTCTTGTCCAGAACCCAGAATCTGGACTTCAGAAGCCCAAAAGTACGCTCCACCACACGACGTGTCCTCCCATGTGCATCATTGTAGCGGACTTCACCCGGGGTCCTTGGATTCCTCAGTGGGCTCAGCAACCAAGGCATGTTAGGATACGCAGAGTCACCTAGGTGTGAGATACAGAGAGCAATTTACTAATATAAACAGTAGCTGAGAACAGCATGTCACACATACAGCACACTACTTGACTCTGCGTACTCACCAACAAGCCACGCACGCTCCGGATGCAGATTGGCCATCAATTGTGGGATGATGCTGTTACGCAGTATGTAGGAGTCATGTGCAGAACTGGGGAATTTGGCACAGACATGGGAGATAATCATATCCGCTTGGCATACCACTTGCACATTAATGGAATGGATATGTTTCCTGTTCTGGTAGATGTGCTCACGTACCTGTGGTGGTACTAGGCCAACATGTGTGCAATCAATGGCGCCAACCACATTAGGTATGTGTCCAAGATCATAAAAATCACCCTTCACACCTGCCAATTCATGTCTCCTTGGGAAGTGGATGTAGCGGTCCTTGTATGTCATCATTGCGGACAGGACATCACGTAGCACCATGCTGAACATAGCTTGAGACATCCCACCGGCAATGGCCATTGTGTACTGAAGCGAACCAGTTGCAAAGAAATGCAGGGCAGCCATCACCTTAACTGTTGATGTTAAAGCAGTCGGATAGGTTCTGTGAGGCCTCAGATGGGGCTCCAACTGACCACATAGGTCTTGAAGGGTAAGGCGATCCAGACGGAATTTCCTTATGATGTCCTCATCCTCCATGTTCGCCAGCACTGGGAATGGACGATGCACATTTGGTCATGTCCTACATAATATGAAAGGGGACACATGTCAATTTAATTCCCCTATGAGATGTGTCAAACATCTTACATCTTGACTGACGCAGCGCCAACAATGACTGGACTGTAACAACGCGATACAAAAGGGGATGATGGACGGAACGTTTGAGCCAATCAAACACTCACCCCCAGTCAACTGATCTGGGTTTAATCCATCATCATTCTTTAGCTCACTCCACCACCCCAGTTCAGACATGGCCATATGCAAATCAGTCTGACCCTGTGCCTCATGGGAACAGTCCAGCCCGAACTGCCAAGCCATGTCTTCCCTGGACCGGAAACAAGCATCCTAGGACCGGTTTCTGGCATTCCAGCCGTCATCAGCCAGGCTTGCTTGAATCCAGTGGCAAAGTGAGCAAGGGACCCACGTCTGGGCATACCCCCGCCAACTTAGGGCGAACAAAGCGATACAAAGGGGATGATGGACGGAGCGTTTGAGCCAATCAAACACTCACCCCAGTCAACTGATCTGGGTTTAATCCATCATCATTCTTTAGCTCACTCCACCACCCCAGTTCAGACATGGCCATATGCAAATCAGTCTGACCCTGTGCCTCATGGGAACAGTCCAGCCCGAACTGCCAAGCCATGTCTTCCTGGACCGGAAACAAGCATCCTAGGACCGGTTTCTGGCATTCCAGCCGTCATCAGCCAGGCTTGCTTGAATCCAGTGGCAAAGTGAGCAAGGGACCCACGTCTGGGCATACCCCGCCAACTTAGGGCGAACAAAGCGATACAAAGGGGATGATGGACGGAACGCTTGAGCCAATCAAACACTCACCCCCAGTCAACTGATCTGGGTTTAATCCATCATCATTCTTTAGCTCACTCCACCACCCCAGTTCAGACATGGCCATATGCAAATCAGTCTGACCCTGTGCCTCATGGGAACAGTCCAGCCAGATCAGTTGACTGGGGGTGAGTGTTTGATTGGCTCAAACGCTCCGTCCATCATCCCCTTTTGTATCGCTTTGTTCGCCCTAAGTTGGCGGGGTATGCCCAGACGTGGGTCCCTTGCTCACTTTGCCACTGGATTCAAGCAAGCCTGGCTGATGACGGCTGGAATGCCAGAAACCGGTCCTAGGATGCTTGTTTCCGGTCCAGGGAAGACATGGCTTGGCAGTTCGGGCTGGACTGTTCCCATGAGGCACAGGGTCAGACTGATTTGCATATGGCCATGTCTGAACTGGGGTGGTGGAGTGAGCTAAAGAATGATGATGGATTGAACCCAGATCAGTTGACTGGGGTGAGTGTTTGATTGGCTCAAACGCTCCGTCCATCATCCCCTTTTGTATCGCTTTGTTCGCCCTAAGTTGGCGGGGGTATGCCCAGACGTGGGTCCCTTGCTCACTTTGCCACTGGATTCAAGCAAGCCTGGCTGATGACGGCTGGAATGCCAGAAACCGGTCCTAGGATGCTTGTTTCCGGTCCAGGGAAGACATGGCTTGGCAGTTCGGGCTGGACTGTTCCCATGAGGCACAGGGTCAGACTGATTTGCATATGGCCATGTCTGAACTGGGGTGGTGGAGTGAGCTAAAGAATGATGATGGATTGAACCCAGATCAGTTGACTGGGGGTGAGTGTTTGATTGGCTCAAACGTTCCGTCCATCATCCCCTTTTGTATTGGACTGTAACAACAGCTTAATGCACAAGTCACATGCAGAGACACCTTGATCTCATGTAGTCGTACATGTGGTCAGTATGTACATACTGACTGCCTCCAAAACAGAATCTGACTAGGTGAATGGTAAATGGTACACTCCTACATCTTGTGTCCCCAGCCCTGGGAGTAGTTGACACAGCACATGTTGGAAACAGCAACACTGCTGACTTCTACGTAGCTGCTGTACCTGCCACACCTTCTTGCTTAAGTTGCACAGAGCACAACTTTTCTACACAATGAGCACAGTGTGTGTAAGCTGATCAACTATCAAAATCAATACAGCAATGTGCACAGTGAAATAGGCACATTATGTGGTCAGTCCATCATTACTGTGGGTTGATTAGCCATCTCACACATTGACATGTTCACAAATATGAGACTCCATTACACACCAAATCTGTGTACATGCACACAAATATCATAGGTGACATGTGAGTAAGTACATGCCAATGCATGTAATCATGTGCACTGACATGGCATGTGTAGGCATCAGTGAGTTGAATGTCACACTATAATTCAATTCTTCAAACAGGTGCTGTAATACATTGTGAAGGTATAGTGTTCAATGATGAAAATTAGCTATTACCATTGCTAGAGCATAATATGTCCATAGGTGCGGTATGCGTGCTCCGCTACTGCGATCACGGTCATTGGCCACAATTGAAAGATGCAGGATTGCGGTAGCGACCGCCTGGACCCCGCGGTGTGCCGCCGCCAATGCCCATGCCATTGCAGCCAATGGGAACCGCGATCGCGGTAGTGAAATACAATTTTGAAACCCGCGGTAGGCGTGCTCCGCTACCGCGGGCCCGGTCATTGGTTACAATTGAAAGATGCCAAATAGCAGTAGAGACCGCCTGCCCCCCCCCCCGGTGTGACACCGCCTATGCCAATGCCTTTGCAGCCAATGGGAACCGCGATCGCGGTAGTGAAATACAATTTTGAAACCCGCGGTAGGTGTGCTCCGCTACCGCGGGCCCGGTCATTGGTTACAATTGAAAGATGCCAAATAGCAGTAGAGACCGCCTGCCCCCCCCCCCCGGTGTGACACCGCCTATGGCAATGCCATTGTAGCCAATGGGAACCGCGATCGCGGTAGTGAAATACAATTTTGAAACCCGCGGTAGGCGTGCTCCGCTACCGCGGGCCTGGTCATTGGTAACAATTGAAAGATGCCAAATAGCGGTAGAGACCGCCTGGACCCTGCGGTGTGCCACCGCCAATGCCCATGCCATTGCAGCCAATGGGAACCGTGATTGCGGTAGTGAAATACAATTTTGAAACCCGCGGTAGGCGTGCTCCGCTACCGCGGGCCCAGTCATTGGCCACAATTGAAAGATACAGGATTGTGGTAGAGACCGCATGGACCCTGCGGTGTGCCACCGCCAATGCCCATGCCATTGCAGCCAATGGGAACCGCGATTGCGGTAGTGAAATACAATTTTGAAACCCGCGGTAGGCGTGCTCCGCTACCGCGGGCCCGGTCATTGGTTACAATTGAAAGATGCCAAATAGCGGTAGAGACCGCCTGGCCCCCACGGTGTGACACCGCCTATGCCACTGCCATTGCAGCCAATGGGAACCACGATCGCGGTAGTGAAATACAATTTTGAAACTTGCGGTAGGCGTGCTCCGCCTCCGCGGTCCCGGTTATTGGATACAATTGAAAAATGCTAACCAGGCAGACCAATTGCAGCAGCTGAGTACCACTGAAACAACCCCAGGGGCCTATAAATCTCTGTGAGAGAGCCACACATTTCACTTGCATTCAGACACTGCTGCCTGCCATTCTTCACCACCAACTGCTGCTGTTCCTGTATTCTGGACCCAGTGATGGCGAGAACTGAGAACATCAGGGCCCGTCCCTTCACCACAGAGGAGCTGGAGGTCCTGGTGGACGAGGTCCTTCCACAGTTTGGGAGGCTGTATGGTGCGCCAGATGTACTGGTAAGTGTTTCAGAATAAAAGTTTGAGAGTGCTCAGAATGCTCACATGATGTTGCTCTGCAGTAGTATGTGCCTGTGAGTGCAAGTCAATGTGCATGCATCCATATTTTTCCTATAGCATGCTCCATACATGGCCTATTAAGAATTGCATTTGAGTATGTGGGGAGGATGGCAACATGGACACTTCTACAGCCCTTCTTCAGCAAAAAACAACAAACGTTGGTCTGAGACTGGCTAATGTAAATGTGTGATACACTGCCTAGCATGCTGACTTCATGTCAATGGGGTGTGTAGCCTTATTTCCACAGATCCATGACTGCATTGAAGGATGGGAGTGACATGCAGTGTTTTTGCAGCCATACAGTTACACTGCTGGTTTGAGTCAGTCGAAGTCTGAACAAACATTGCCTGTGCTATGTGATGTCATAGTCCATTAAGTCTTCACATGCTCATTTGTGACATTACAAATGTATTTCGTCCAGAGGGTACTGAATGATGTGTGTACAGCTCTCAAATTGCCCCTATGGTGTGGTGTGCATTATGCACAAGAGTACAATGCCTTAGTGTAACACTCTTGGTGGTAATTCACCTAAGACACATCAGATAAATGTAATTTGGAGATGTCATCCTTCTATTGATTTCATTATGTGTTCAGTCTGGCATGTGTAGGCACTGTTTACCCTCTGATATTGTACATGCATGTGATTTCTCTGATGCCCCACGTTTAACCTCCATGTGAGTCCCTCTGGCCTGCACAGAAACTGCCCAATGTTACAAGGACCCATCACTAAATGGAATGAGTGAAACATATGTGTTGTCCACCACCCTATTTCTCAATGAGCTATCTTAGGCCTGAGAAATGCACAAGACAGGACTACACCTTGTGAGAAGAGTGTGAGAATGTAAGATCATGGCCCTAAATGTGACCACCATGACACATGTAGCCATTCACTGGTCAAGGACATTGAGGGGTGTGTAGTGTTGGACACAGTGAGTCAGCCCCGACACATCATTTCCAATGTATTGTCTGTCATGCTCACTCACATACTGCATCACAGATGAGGGTCATTTTCACATTGGTTGCTGTGCTGGCACTCTGCATGTGTATGAGATGACCATGTACTGTGTCCATCATCAGACATGTATACATTTCTATGGGATTATCCGATGCAAGTGTACTGCGTGTCATGCTGTATGGCCTCTGCTCAACATTTATGTATTAGTGTGCTATGTATTTTCATGCTCCTGTACTCACACACAGTGGTACATAAAACAGTGTCACTGAAACTTCCTCTTCTTGTCTCCCATGCCTGCAGCTTAAGGTCCACCAGCGTAAGGCGATATGGAGGGCCATTGCACGCAAGGTGCGGGCTCTGGGTGTCTCCAACCGACGGAACAACACACTGTCACAAGAGGTGGGATGACATCTGCCGGCTGAGCAAAAACGTGGCAGAGATGACGCTGGGGGTGCTCCCTCGGAGTGGCAGGTTGGCACGCAGGAGCATGACACCACTAATGGCCCACATCTTGGCAGTGACACAGCCAGAGCTGGATGGACGCTTGAGGGCCCATCAGCAGCAAGTTGGGGGTGAGTATTCAGCTAAGTGTGACTTTGGGTGTGAGTGACTGCATGAATCCCAACCGTGAGCCAGTGGGAAGCTCTGTGATGTCTCTAGTGTGATGCAATGGCTTCTAAGTGGCCTCAGTGTTGAGTGCAGCTGTTCTGCATTTGTACAACATGTGGTTTCTCTTGTGTTTAAAACCATGACCCTTGTCATTGACAGATGAGATGTGGCCTTGTGACATATGCTGCATAGACATCACCTAGCAGTGAACAGCAGTGAGCATTATGTTAGTGTGCATTCATAGATGTGTGCTGTGCACAACAGATAATTTGTGACATCTACACAGCTGACACCAATGTACTAACTGTAGTTGTGCTTCGAAGCACAACATGGTGGATATCTGGAGCTTGTAGCCATTGCAAAAGGACATTTTGGAGTTAGTATCTGTGGTGTTCCCTTAAAGAGACTCCATATGTGACAGAGACAACATGTTTTGATGTATAGCTATCTCACCTACAGGCACGTAGGTATGCTTACAGAGAATAGTATGTGTGGTTACAGGAAGGCACAGGGCCAGCTATTTGGCTGTGTCAATGCCACATGGAGCATTACTATCAGCTATGCATGTTTCCATGCATCTTCTGATGATTGCATAAATGTAGCACATGCTGAATGTACATGGAGGAGTCCAACATGGGAGTATCATTTTAAAGTTTTGTGCTTTGCTTGCATATGATGTTTGTGAGTAAGGCACTATACTGAACCTATGTCTCTGTCTCTTGCAGCATCTACCGAGGGCAGGGAAGAACGGGGGGCGGACACCAGGGGGGAAGCTTCTGGCACAACTGCTACACATGAGTTCACTGACACTGATGTGACCAGCGCCTCGGAGGGGGACAGGAGTGCCCTGGATGATTCACGCCCGGAAACACCAACCTCCACATCTTCAAACTCCAGCGGTGACTCCTCGATGTTGGCGGGCACAGGAAGTTCCAGATCTGCCTCTTCTTCCGCCACACATCGTCCAGTGCCCACCCTCCCGGATGCTCCCACAAGTGCTGTCTGTGCACGCAGCCCTAGGAAGGGTAGAATCTCCTTCCCCCAGGCACTGCTGCCCCTGCCTCCCCTGCTGCCCTCAGTGTGGAGGCGGTAGACCTTTTGCGCCAGCTGTGTGTGGGTCAGACTGCTCTCCTGAATGCCTTCCAGGATTATGACAAGAAGTTGGCACAGGTAGTTGCCTTCATGGAGGGCATTCATTCTGACGTGGGTGGCCTACACCGAACTGTCCAGTCTTTGTCCTCCACAGTGACGGCAGCCATTCAGCAGTCACAGGCTCCCAGTGCAGCTCCTATCCCTCCAGCAACCACCCTGCCAGTGGCACCACCTGACAAGAGTGCCCACACGCCAGAGCCCTCAGGCACCATGTCCTCCACACGCAGCACACAACAGCAGCACTCGAAGCATACCAGACCACAGACACCATCTCCACAACACAAAACGGGCACACATGAGCGCAAAACCAAAAGCCCATCACGTGACACTCAGGGGCATCAGGCCAAGAAGCAGGCATCAACATCACATTCATCAAAATCACCACCATCCAAGGGCACTCCCATCCCCACACCTGCTCCCAAAGACCCACAAACACTTGCCCTGTCTGCTGTGAACCTGGTGCCTACAAAGACTAAGCCCAAACACATTTCAAAGGCAGATTCACCCACAACGTCAACTCCCACACACACCCCTGTGAAGCAGGGACAAGAGAGCAAAGTGGGGGGTTTACCTCGACAACAGGGGATGCAGGGGAAGAGGCAAGGCCACCCCAAGCGTACCACCAGGTCCAGCAAATCCCCACGGGGAGAGCCACCTGCACCTGATACACCTTTGGTGGAGAGTGAGGCTGTTGTGCCCACCTCACTTCCCACTCCGGCCAAGACACTTGTGGGCTATCGAATCCCCAAACAGTTGAGACCCAGCCCTCAACATCCACCCTCAACCACTGTGCCTCCACGCAGCATGTCTCCACCTCCCCGTGCCACCACTCTACCCGGTCTAAGCAGCCCTCAGGCTCCCACATCCACAGATCCCTCTACCTCAGCCAGTTCTCTCCCTCCCAGGCCCAGTCCTCCAACTGGCCCCAACAATCAGCCCCCTCCCAGTTCAACTTCAACCCAAAGTTGAAGCCAAGTCCCCCTTCCCACACAAATACTCCCTGAGCGGTGCCTGGACTGCCCATTCGAAGCCCCTATCCTGTAGTGATTCCCATGGCAGTGGACTGTGTTACACGTGTGGACTTGAAATTTGGACTGGCCAATGGCCTTGATGTTTTGCACTTTTGATGCCTATACAGAGTTTATGTAATAAAGACTGTCACTCATGTTGTGAGCTTTGTCGCTGCCCTTGCTATTGATGCAGTCCATGTATATGTTCATCTGATACATGCTCTGTATGCCACATTCACATTGGCATATACTTGATTTTCTTTTGCAGAGGTTGCCATAGGTTACAGCAACTTTTGTGCTTCTTGAGTCAGAGGCTTGAGGGTGCAATGTTGGTTGTCTGTGATGATCTACTTTTATCCTAATCATTCTATTGTCAGGTCTCCAATTTTGTACACATGTCATATTTGGATGCTGTACCACAACAGCAGAGAATTCTATTCACATGATAACTTGCGGAGTGGACAGGGTCCGTCATATCTGTGGAATCTATCTTAATGTGTACACAGCAGTGTAGATGTGTATTCATCTTGTGTAGACCTGGCTTCATAGTCACATGGGTACATTAGAATGTGTGCACTTGATTAGTCATACAGTGTGATTGGCCTGTCATTGGCTGAAATGTTGATGTATATGTGCCCCTGAACATGACACCTACACACATGTATGATCCAGGTAATAAGTACCTGTTTGTTTACATTATCAGACACCTGCTTTAGATTGTGGGCACATGTAGGAGTTGTTTGTTGAGCAATGTGCAGTGTGTCGATATGACCTTGCAGTCCTGGGGTACACCTACTTGTTGTCGCTGTCATTTGTGAGTATGCAGAGTGTGTCAGTGCAATGTCTGTGTTGTGGTTTGATGATCAGCCATGGCTCTTGCTTACGTTTGTGCTCACTGTGCTGACCTGTTCAGGCAAACTAACATTATAAATGACTTTTCACATACATTGATGTCATTTTACACTTTTTCTTACCACTATGTGGTATTAAGAGTCATACCAGCCCCAAGAGGGGCTTTTGATGCCTACACATTGTGAGTTACTCCTCTATGTGTTGTTGCTCTGTACACTTCTCACCTGTCCAATACTAATGTACACACCACTTCAGTCTCATGTCTTCAGGACAGGCGAACAAAGTGGGGGGTTCACCTGGTTAACAGGGGATGGAGGGGAAAAGGCAAGGCCAGCCCAAGCGTAACACCAGATCCAGCAAATCCCCACAGAGAGAGCCACCTGCACCTGATGCACCTTTAGTTGAGAGTGAGGCTGTTGTGCCCGCCCCACTTCCCACTCCTACCGAGACAATTCTTAGCTATCGAATCCCCAAGAAGTGGAAAGGCAGCCCTCCACATTCTCCCTCACACACTGTGTCTCACGGCAGCATGTCTCCGCCTCCCCGTGCCACCACTCCACCCGGTCCAAGCAGCCCTCAGGCTCCTACAGCCACGAATGCCTCTACTACAGCCGGTTCGCTCTCTCCCAGGTCCAGTCCTCCAACTGGCCCCGACAATCAGCCCCCTCCTAGTTCAACTTAAAGCCAAATATTTAAGCCAAGTCCTCCTCCCCACACCATTTCTCCAACAGCGGTGCCTGGACTGCCCATATGTAGCCCCTGAGCTGTGGTGATTCCCATGGCAGTGGACGGTGTTACCCATTTGATGTGCAAGTTCTCATGCACACATGTGCGGACTAGAAATATGGACTGGCCAATGGCCTTGCTGTTTGTTACTTTTGATGCCCATTTCCTGTGCAGTTTCTCATGCACACATGTGCGGACTAGAAATATGGACTGGCCAATGGCCTTGCTGTTTGTTACTTTTGATGCCCATTTCCTGTGCAGTTTCTCATGCACACATGTGCGGACTAGAAATATGGACTGGCCAATGGCCTTGCTGTTTGTTACTTTTGATGCCCATTTCCTGTGCAGTTTCTCATGCACACATGTGCGGACTAGAAATATGGACTGGCCAATGGCCTTGCTGTTTGTTACTTTTGATGCCCATTTCCTGTGCAGTTTGTCATGCACACATGTACATACTAGGAATTTGTACTGGCCAATGGCCTTGCTGTTTTGTACTTTTGATGCCCATTTCCTGTGCAGTTTGTCATGTACACATGTGCGTACTAGAAATATGGACTGGCCAATGGCCTTGCTGTTTGTTACTTTTGATGCCCATTTCCTGTGCAGTTTGTCATGCACACATGTACATACTAGGAATTTGTACTGGCCAATGGCCTTGCTGTTTTGTACTTTTGATGCCCATTTCCTGTGCAGTTTGTCATGTACACATGTGCATACTAGGAATTTGTACTGGCCAATGGCCTTGCTGTTTTGTACTTTTGATGCCCATTTCCTGTGCAGTTTGTCATGCACACATGTGCATACTAGATATTTGTACTGGCCAATGGCCTTGATGGTTTGCACTTTTGATGCCTATCTGGATATTATGTAATAAAGACTGTTACTCACGTTGTTTGCTTTGTCGCTGCCCTTGCTAAATAAAAAGTTTTATGTATGGGTATAGGTTCATGTGACACATGCTCTGTATGCCACTTTCACATTGGCAATTAATTGATTTACTTTTTCAGAGGTTGCCAGAGGTGACAGGCACTTTTGTTCTTCTTTGTGAGAAGTTGGCCTGGCATATGCTGTCCACTAATTATAGTGGGCACCTTGCATCAGTCCAAACAACCCCTTATTGGAGATAGGTTAAAGACAACCTTTATTGAAAGCTATCCTAGTGGTAGGTATGGAGAGCAGCCTTCAGGCTAAGTCTTGAAGGAATGTAAAGCAGCTTGTTTTACCAGTCTATAATCTCTTGAGTGATCAAATGAAAGAGCACCACAAGAGGTATATATTCAAAATATATGTATTTATTGCTAAACACACCCCTCTAGTCTCTTTATGAGGCTAGAGTTCGAAGTACATAAGTTATAAGTTATTAAATCACAGTAATAGCACAAATACACGTTTGGGCCCTAGGGGCGTACCAAACCATATACCAATAAAGTGGTATGCGAACCACAACTGAACTAGACACTAGGCCTAGAGCCTCTAGAAGTGCTTGGACCACAAGGAACCACCCAAGGTAGTGACACAGGGGACCTACGGGAGACGCGTGCAGTGTAAATACACAACCGCGATACGCCGTTGACTTCTATGGAGAAAGTCGGGATCGGGAAAATAGAGAAAAGGGACACTTAAAAGATGACTAGGACAAAACCCTTTGAGATCTAGGACTTTGAAGAGTCTCTACCCACGGGAGCACCGGAGTACTCGTGTTACCTCACCCAGGGAAGCCGGGTGCATAGGTGCCTTTCGGGGTCGGGTTTCGTCGTCGATTCGAATGGCGATCTGCTGCAAAGTGCTGCTGGCGGCCAAGAGAAAAGTGTCCGGGTGGATCCAAGAGTGGATCGGAGTTCTGAAGAACCTGAAAGCAGAGGGGACAGAGTCTGGGTCACTAGCCAGTGACCAGGAAGGCGATGGACAGATGCCCACCGATGTCGAGTGCTTCAGGTGCGTTGACGGTCGTCTTGACTCTTCAGCCACGAGGTCCAGGAGGCGTTGTCGGCGACCAGAAGCAGGATTCGGGCTGGTACATGATGTCTGTCGAGTGCTGAGGCGTCGGCGACTGCATTGGACCCAACAAGCCTTGGCAACGGCAAGTCTCGGCGAAGATGTAGATCGTCGATGGTGCAGACCAGCAAGGTCTGTGGAACTCACCCAGCGATGGTAAGTGAGGGCAGGCCTGGAGCAACCAGGATGCCAAGTTAGAAAAGGATTGGCCTCCATTAAGGGCTACTAGCCAACGGGCTAGCGACCGCGAAGGAGCCTCGTGACGCCGCACGTGGAGCTGGCTTACAGGACACTCGTGGAGTGGGGGCCAGTGATCTTCGGTGCAGGTGGTGCTGGAGGCTAGAGCTACTCGGAGCCCAAAGCACGACTTCTTGGGAGACCGAGAAGAGGATGCACTTGCAAATGTGCTCGGTGTCCAGGGGTCACGGTCTCAAGTCACCCACGATAGCCACGGGCCTCAGCTTTGTTGGGGACTCAGGGTAGCCTCGGGAAGTCTGAGAATCTACCTCTGGTGATGCGATGACTTCGGCGTCCGACGGGAGCTTCAGAAATGCAAACCGGACAGATGCTTCTTTGGTGCCTGCCAAGCAGGGGAGTCACTCCTTGACCCCAAGGGAGATTCTTCAGTCCTCTAATCTTGTCGTAGAGCGTCGAAGGTCCAGGATTCAGTTTCAGAGTTTCGTCCAGGTATAATCTAAAGTCCTAAGGACTGGGTTCCTACCTTTATTCTAAAAATAGGGGTTGGACTACTCTGTGGCCCCACCTATGGGTGGGTCAGGGCAGAGGGGTGGCTACACCTCTTTCCCTTTGTCCAGTTCGCGCCAAAGCAGGGGCTGCAAGCCCCTGATCCGGTTTGAACTGGGGTATGCACAGGGACACCAAATGTGCCCCCAGTGCAGGACTTCAAAGCACCCGAAAGTGCTCCCGCCCAGCCCCAATACACATTATCCTGTCTGGGGAGGTGGTCACACCTCCCTGGGACAGGAACCCTATTGTCCAGGCCTCCCCTGCCGGAGTTTCGTCCAGCAGCAGGAGGCCAGACTCGTGTCTGTGGCAGCAGCATCCATTTTGTGATGCCAGGGCTCTGGAAAGAAGTTACCGGACTCGTCAGAGTTAACATGTCTTTCCTCTAGAAGGGTGGAATGCTACCCCTGCCACCAGGATTGGCGGGGGGTAGTATTCCAATATGTTTGACACCAAACACGACATGTTTAGGTGCAGCCATTCCAAAGTTAGCATTTTACCGCGAGGATATAATGCGCTTAAGAGTATATGGTCAGGCTGCACTACAAACAGCATCAGAGATGGTCTCCGAACGCTGCAGAGGGGCCCTGCTCATGCAGGGGCACCCTCTCACATAGGAACCACGCACTCTGCCTTTAGGATTGATAAGGCCTGCCTTAGGAGTGACTTATAGGTTTATATGTGTGTATGTATTTCATGATATAGGTAACCTATATCACAGTAAGGGGTGCATGCACCACCTTACCCAGGCTGCAGTAGCAGACCTGTGGTGTCAGTTTGGATGGCCTTCCAGGGGTGGCATAATACATGCTGCAGCCCCTGGCAGGCCTCTGAGGTACCTATGCCCTTGGTACATAGTATACCATATACTAGGGACTTATAAGGGCACTCCAGATCCCAATCAGTGATGTGCCTAAGGCACATGGAAACCATTTTAGAGAGGAAGCAGCTAGGCTGGGGTTCTGATTAGCAGGGCCCCAGCCAGACTAATGTCGAAAAACAGTGAAGCATCAGCAAAAAGTGGGGGTACCCATGTGAAGCAGATCCTACTCTCCTACACAACCCCCCAAACGTAGGGACATTAAACTAACCTTGCCCAGTTAAGTCTTCATGTTCTAAGTGGAAATACCTAGAGAGTCCATCTGCATTCGCATGGTTACTCCCAGGCCTATGTTCCACTGTAAAGTCCATCCCCTGTAGGGAAATGGACCACCTAAGCAGTTTGGGGTTTTCACCCTTCATTTGTTTTAGCCATAAGAGGGGCTTATGGTCTGTCTGAACCAGGAAGTGTGTACCAAACAAGTATGGCCTCAACTTCTTCAGAGCCCAGACCACAGCAAAGGCCTCCCTCTCTATGGCTGACCAACGTTTCTCTCTAGGGGTCAGCCTTCTGCTAATAAAAGCTACTGGCTGATCCTGACCTTCTTCATTCAATTGTGACAGTACAGCCCCTACCCCCAATTCAGATGCATCAGTTTGAACAATGAACTTCTTGGAGTAATCAGGACTCTGCAGAATTGGAGCAGTGCACATGGCCTGCTTGAGGTCATCAAATGCCTTTTGACAGCTAACTGTCCACTGAACATTTTTGGGCATTTTCTTAGAAGTTAAGTCATTCAGGGGTGTCACTATTGATCCATACCCCTTGACAAATCTCCTATAGTACCCAGTCAGGCCTAAGAAGGCTCTCACCTGAGTCTGGGTAGTGGGAGCAGTCCAGTCCATGATGGTCTGGATCTTGCTCTGCAAAGGTTGAACCTGGCCTCCACCCACAAGGTGGCCCAGGTACACAACCTGACTCTGCCCTATCTGGCACTTAGTGGCCTTGATAGTCAGGCCTGCCTTTTGCAGGGCCTGTAAAACATTCCTGAGGTGGACCAGGTGATCCTCCCAGGTGGAGCTAAAGACAGCAATATCATCTAGATAAGCTGCACTATAGGCTTCCAGTCCTGTGAGAACTGTATTCACCAACCTCTGGAAAGTGGCAGGTGCATTCTTCAGACCAAAGGGCATTACCACAAATTGATAATGCCCACTAGGGGTTGAGAATGCTGTCTTGGGCTTTGCAGTATCAGCTAGTCTGATCTGCCAGTAGCCAGCTGTTAGGTCAAATGTGCTGAGATATTTGGCTGAGGCCAAAGTATCTATGAGCTCATCTGCCCTGGGTATTGGATGGGCATCAGTCCTAGTGACTGCATTGAGACCTCTGTAGTCCACACAAAACCTCATCTCTCTTTTTCCACCACTGGTGTGAGGTTTCGGTACAAGGACCACTGGACTAGCCCAAGGGCTATCTGAGGGTTCAATAACTCCCAATTCCAACATTTTCTGGACTTCAGTCCTGATACAGTCCCTGACATGGTCAGGTTGCCTATAAATCTTGTTTTTAATAGGCAGACTGTCCCCAGTGTCCACTTCATGAGTGCACCAGGTGGTCTGACTGGGTGTCAGTGAAAACATATGTCTAAACTGATTGAGGACTTGCCTGCAATCAGCTTGTTGCTGGGTAGTGAGGCTGCCTGCCAAGGCTACACCATCAACTGACCCATCGTCAGGGTTCTGTGAGAGCAGGTCAGGGAGTGGGTCACTCTCTTCCTCCTGCCCTTCATCAGTAGCCATGAGCAAGCCCATGTCTGCCCTGTCCACATATGGTTTTAACCTGTTGACATGGAGAACCCTGTGGGGACTCCTGGGTGTTCCTAGGTCCACTAAATAAGTGACCTCACCCTTCTGCTCAACAATAGTGTGGGGTCCACTCCATTTATCTTGGAGAGCTGCTGGGGCCACTGGCTCCAACACCCACACCTTCTGTCCTGGCTGGTAAACAGTCAGAACAGCTCTTTGGTCATGCCAGGCCTTCTGAAGTTCCTGGCTAGCCTCAAGGTTTTTGGTTGCCTTTTTCATGTACTCAGCCATCCTGGAGCGGAGACCAAGTACATAGTCCACTATATCTTGCTTTGGGGGCTTGAGAGGTAACTCCCATCCTTCCTTCACCAAGCACAGTGGACCCCTCACAGGGTGGCCAAACAGAAGTTCAAAAGGGCTGTAACCAACCCCTTCTGAGGCACCTCCCTATATGCGAATAAAAGGCAGGGCAAGAGTATGTCCCATCTACGCCTAAGCTTTTCTGGGAGCCCTTTAATCATGCCCTTCAAGGTTTTGTTGAATCTCTCAACTAAACCATTGCATTGTGGGTGATAGGGTGTGGTGAACTTATAAGTCACTCCACACTCCTTCCACATTGCTTTTAAGTACCCAGACATGAAGTTAGCACCCCTGTCTGAGACTACCTCCTTAGGAAAGCCCACTCTTGAGAAGATTCCCAGGAGGGCCCTTGCCACCACAGGTGCTGTAGTGGTCCTGAGGGGAACAGCTTCTGGGTACCTGGTGGCATGATCCACTACCACCAGGATAAACCTGTGCCCAGAGGCTGTTTGGGGATCCATGGGACCAACAATGTCAATCCCTACCCTTTCAAAGGGCACCCCCACCACAGGTAGTGGTATCAGGGGGCCTTTGTAGTGCCACCTGCTTTGCCACTGGCTTGGCAGGTTACACAGGAGCGACAAAACTCCTTACTGTCTTCAGACATGTGGGGCCAGTGAAAGTGAGGGACAATTCTGTCCCAAGTCTTGTTCTGGCCCAGGTGACCTGCTAAGGGAATATCATGGGCTAGGGTCAATAGGAAGCCCCTGAACTTCAAAGGTATTACCAACCTCCTGGTAGCACCAGGCTTGGGGTCTCTACTCTCTGAGTACAGGAGTCCATCATCCCAATACACTGTATGGGGACCACTAGCTTTCCCAGCAGCCTCAGCAGCAGCTTGCTGTCTGAGGGGTTCAAGGGAGGGGCAGCTCTGCTGCTCCTGGCTCAGATCTGCCCTAGAAGGTCCCCCTGTCCCCAAGAACTCAACCTGGTCAGGTTCAAGTTCCTCTGGGACAGTTCCTTCTTTCAGGGCTGAGATCATCCCCTCAAGGGACTGATCTTCCTCCTGAGCCAAGGGGGAAGGCATTGCCTTAACCCTACTACTCCTCCTCTTGGAAGGCACTTGGTCCATTCTTCCAGAATCCAAGGCCTGTTCAGTGCTAGACATTTTGGCTTGTGACCTGGTCACAGCAAACACATCTGCAGGGATCCCCAGCATTTCTGCATGGGTCCTGAGCTCCACTTCTGCCCAAGCAGAAGTCTCTAAGTCATTGCCAAGCAAGCATTCGACTGGTAGGTTTGCACTTACCACAACCTTCTTAAGGCCAGTTACCCCTCCCCAGGAGAAGTTAACAACTGCCAGAGTATGGTCTGTTCTGACATTGCTAGCATTGGTCACTTGGTACATCTCACCAAGCATAACTTGCCCAGGTAGCACAAGGTCTTGTGTCACCATTGTGACACTTGCCCCTGTGTCCCTAAATGCCAAAGCCTCACGTCCATTGATTAAAGGCTGTTGTCTGTACTTGCCCAGATTACTGGGACTCACAGTGGAGGTCACATCCATGCCTCCATCACAGACTAACACAGCCTGAGTCAGTTCTCTGACTAAGTCAGAGCCCAACTCAGTTCCCAGGGTGAACCCTACTAAACCCTTTGCTGGAGCACTTCCACCAACTGTACTAGGTGGAACAGGTGCCTTAGGGGCATTGGTGGGTGCTGGACTGGAGTCTTTGGACTTGGTGCAATCACTGGTCCAGTGGGTCTTTTGCTTACAGACCTTGCACCATGGTTTTCTTTGGCCTTTCCCTTTGGTAGACTGTGAATCCCCACCAGAAGAAGATTTTTGGGGGCCTGATGAAGACTTTTGATCTTTAACCTTCTCCCCACCCTTGTCAGAGTTCTTAGCATCTTGCTTCTTGGTTTCCCCACCTTGGTTCTGTACCTTCTGCTTCACCCTGGTTCTGACCCATTTGTCTGCCTTCTTTCCCAATTCTTGGGGAGAGGTCAGATCAGAGTCTACCAGGTATTGATGCAACAGCTGATTTTGACAGTTATTAAGAATCTGCTCCCTCATTATCAGATTGTACAATCCTGAGAAGTCACACACCTTACTGCCCATCAACCAGCCTTCCAGAGCCTTGGCAGAACAATCCACATAGTCTACCCAGTCTTGAGTCTGTGCTTTTTGGGTGTCTCTGAACTTCAACCTGTATTGTTCAGTGGTTAGGCCAAACCCATCAATAAGAGCACTCTTCAAGACCTTGTAATTATCAGCATCCTCCTCTCTAACAGTGAGGAGCTTATCTCTACCTTTGTCAGCAAAGGAGAGCCACAAGATTGCTGCCCACTGCTCCTGAGGGACCTTCTGTACTTTACAGGCCCTCTCTAATGCAGTTATCCATTTGTGGATATCATCCCCACTCTGGTAGGGAGGGACAATCTTGCTCAGGTTCCTATGGTCATAGGACCTTTCCCTGTCTCTAGGGACATGGCTGCCACCATGGGACTCTAGTCCCAATTTTCTTCTCTCTCTAAGGAGATCTAGGGATTCCCTATCTAAAGCCAATTGCTTTTTTCTGATCTCCAGCTGAGTTTCCTCATACTGGACCAGTCTGGTTCTCCTCTCATGAGAGGATTCCCTCCTGTGAGAGGAGACAGAGCTCCCTATAGAGGTGCCAGAGTGGTTAGACTCCTGAGAAGGAGATCTAGACTTCCTGGGCACACTCTTAATCCTTCCTGGGGGACAAAGAGGGCATCATCTTGATCATCCTCATCATCATCCACAGGAGGGATTGGGTTTTCCAGGTCAGGGTCATTGTCACCCTCCTGGCCAGTTTCAGAGGGGGGGCTGGGGGTATTGGTACCCCTGGCGTCCTCCTCTTCTCCTGCCCCACCCTCAGCTCCAACCCCTTCAGTCCCTACAGGCTTACTAAGGTCATAAGCCACCAACAACTCCTTGAGGTGTTGGGTGGTGGGGCTTTGGCCTGTCCTTATTTTTCTCAAGTTACATAAAGCTCTCAATTCCAAGAATGGGAGTGTATCATACTTGGAGGGTGGAAGCTCAATGGCTTCCTGCAAGGGTTCTTTGGATCCTGCCCTTAAAGACATTACTAGTGTGGTGTGGTGTATGCACTACCTACTCTAGTGTGGCCTACTAAACTCTCTTGAGTTGTAGAAAGGGTTGTGCTATCCCTTAACACACAACTCTAAGTTCAGTAGAACTTACTGTATTCTAAGCTTAAATTATATGTACCTTAGGTACCTTTAGTGGTTTTCAGTTGATCAATTCAATTGAGATTATCTGGTAAAACAATAGCAAGCTGGAATCCCACACGCTGCACACCAATGTGAGAAGTTGGCCTGGTATATGCTGTCCACTAATTATAGTGGGCACCTTTCACCAGTCCAAACAACCCCTTATTGGAGATAGGTTAAAGACAACCTTATTGAAAGCTATCCTAGTGGTAGCTATGGAGAGCAGCCTTCAGGCTAAGTCTTGAAGGAATGTAAAGCAGCTTGTTTTACCAGTCTATAATCTCTTGAGTGACCAAATGAAAGAGCACCACACCAGGTATATATTCAAAATATATGTATTTATTGCTAAACACACCCCTCTAGTCTCTTTATGAGGCTAGAGTTCGAAGTACATAAGTTATAAGTTATTAAATCACAGTAATAGCACAAATACACGTTTGGGCCCTAGGGGCGTACCAAACCATATACCAATAAAGTGGTATGCGAACCACAACTGAACTAGACACTAGGCCTAGAGCCTCTAGAAGTGCTTGGACCACAAGGAACCACCCAAGGTAGTGACACAGGGGACCTACGGGAGACGCGTGCAGTGTAAATACACAACCGCGATACGCCGTTGACTTCTATGGAGAAAGTCGGGATCGGGAAAATAGAGAAAAGGGACACTTAAAAGATGACTAGGACAAAACCCTTTGAGATCTAGGACTTTGAAGAGTCTCTACCCACGGGAGCACCGGAGTACTCGTGTTACCTCACCCAGGGAAGCCGGGTGCATAGGTGCCTTTCGGGGTCGGGTTTCGTCATCGATTCGAATGGCGATCTGCTGCAAAGTGCTGCTGGCGGCCAAGAGAAAAGTGTCCGGGTGGATCCAAGAGTGGATCGGAGTTCTGAAGAACCTGAAAGCAGAGGGGACAGAGTCTGGGTCACTAGCCAGTGACCAGGAAGGCGATGGACAGATGCCCACCGATGTCGAGTGCTTCAGGTGTGTTGACGGTTGTCTTGACTCTTCAGCCACGAGGTCCAGGAGGCGTTGTCGGTGACCAGGAGCAGGATTCGGGCTGGTACACGATGTCTGTCGAGTGCTAAGGCGTCGGCGACCAGATTGGACCCAACAAGCCTTGGCAACGGCAAGTCTCGGCAAAGATGTAGATCGTTGATGGTGCAGACCAGCAAGGTCTGTGGAACTCACCCAGCGAGGGTAAGTGAGGGCAGGCCTGGAGCAACCAGGATGCCAAGTTAGAAAAGGATTGGCCTTCGTTAAGGGCTACTAGCCAACGGGCTAGCGACCGCGAAGGAGCCTCATGACGCCGACGTGGAGCTGGCTTACAGGACACTCGTGGAGTGGGGGCCAGTGATCTTCGGTGCAGGTGGTGCTGGAGGCTAGGGCTACTCGGAGCCCAAAGCACGACTTCTTGGGAGACCCAGAAGAGGATGCACTTGCAAATGTGCTCGGTATCCAGGGGTCACGGTCTCAAGTCACCCACGATAGCCACGGGCCTCAGCTTTGTTGGGGACTCAGGGTAGCCTCGGGGAAGTCTGAGAATCCACCTCTGGTGATGCGATGACTTCGGCGTCCGACGGGAGCTTCAGAAATGCGAACCGGACAGATGCTTCTTTGGTGCCTGCCAAGCAGGGGAGTCACTCCTTGACCCCAAGGGAGATTCTTCAGTCCTCTAATCTTGTCGTAGAGCGTCAAAGGTCCAGGATTCAGTTTCAGAGTTTCGTCCAGGTATAATCTAAAGTCCTAAGGACTGGGTTCCTACCTTTATTCTAAAAATAGGGGTTGGACTACTCTGTGGCCCCACCTATGGGTGGGTCAGGGCAGAGGGGTGGCTACACTCCTTTCCCTTTGACCAGTTTGCGCCAAAGCAGGGGCTGCAAGCCCCTGATCCGGTTTGAACTGGGTATGCACAGGGACACCAAATGTGCCCCCAGTGCAGGACTTCAAAGCACCCGAAAGTGCTCCCACCCAGCCCCAATACACATTATCCTGTCTGGGGAGGTGGTCACACTCTCCCTGGGACAGGAACCCTATTGTCCAGGCCTCCCCTGCCGGAGTTTCGTCCAGCAGCAGGAGGCCAGACTCATGTCTGTGGCAGCAGCATCCATTTTGTGATGCCAGGGCTCTGGAAAGAAGTTACCGGACTCGAGCAGAGTTAACATGTTCTTTCCCTCTAGAAGGGTGGAATGCTACCCCCACCACCAGGATTGGCGGGGGGGGGGTAGTATTCCAAGATGTTTGACACCAAACACGACATGTTTAGGTGCAGCCATTCCAAAGTTAGCATTTTACCGCGAGGATATAATGCGCTTAAGAGTATACGGTCAGGCTGCACTACAAACAGCATCAGAGATGGTCTCCGAACGCTGCAGAGGGGCCCTGCTCATGCAGGGGCACCCTCTCACATAGGAACCACGCACTCTGCCTTTAGGATTAATAAGGCCTGCCTTAGGAGTGACTTATAGGTTTATATGTGTGTATGTATTTCGTGATATAGGTAACCTATATCACAGTAAGGGGTGCATGCACCACCTTACCCAGGCTGCAGTAACAGACCTGTGGTGTCAGTTTGGATGGCCTTCCAGGGGTGGCATAATACATGCTGCAGCCCCTGGCAGGCCTCTGAGGTACCTATGCCCTTGGTACATAGTATACCATATACTAGGGACTTATAAGGGCACTCCAGATCCCAATCAGTGATGTGCCTAAGGCACATGGAAACCATTTTAGAGAGGAAGCAGCTAGGCTGGGGTTCTGATTAGCAGGGCCCCAGCCAGACTAATGTCGAAAAACAGTGAAGCATCAGCAAAAAGTGGGGGTACCCATGTGAAGCAGATCCTACTCTCCTACATTCTTGACTCTGAGGCTTGAGGGTGCAATGATGGTTGTTTGTGATGATCTACTCTTATCCTAATCATTCTATGGTCAGGTTTGCTAAATTGTACACATGTCATGTTAGGATGCAATACCACAACATAGGTGAATTCTATCCACAGGATTACTTGCGGGGTGGCCAGGGTCCGTCATATCTATGGGATCTTTCTTGATGTGTGAACAGCAGTGTTGATGTGTAGTCATCTTTTGTAGGCCTGTCTTCATAGTCACATGGGTACATTTGAATGTGTGCACTTGAGTAGTCATACAGTGTGATTGGCCTGTCATTGTCAGTAGTGTTGAGGTGTATGTGCCCCTGCACATTGTATTGTATTGTATTGTAATTGCATTTGTATAGCGCTTACTACCCCTGACGAGGCGTCGAAGCGCTTTTTCGGCAAGTAGCACGCTACTCCGGGACCCATAGAGGATTAGTGTTGAATTAGTATAGTGAAACATGCAAGTAAATTTTAAGTGGTGGATATGTTAGTCAGTTATTTGGATTCAGAAGGATAGCGGAGGGATAGAAGAGGGAAAAAGGTTTGCATATATATAGCGCTTCTAACCCCTGATGGGGTGTTGAATTGCTTTTTTTTTTTGGGCGAGTAGCACGCTACTCCGGAAACCCATAAAGGATTAGTGGTGAATTAGTATGGTGAAATATGAAAGTAATTTGAGTGGTGGATATTAGTCAGTTATTTGGAGTGAGAAGGATAGTGGAGGGATAGAAGGGAAAGAAAGGTTTGCATTCATATAGCGCCTGTTACCCCTGGTGGGTGTTGAAGCGCTTTGTTGGCGAGTAGCACGCTACTCTGGAACCCATAAAGGATTAGTGGTGAATTAGTATAGTGGAATATGGAATTAGTGAAGTGAACATGCTAGTCTGTTATTTTGATTGAAAAGGATAGTTGTGGGATAGAAGAGTGAAGGATTTCTTTTTGTAGGTCATAGCAGTAGGAGGAGGCTTTTTGGATGAGTAAAAAGGGTTTTTGGAGGGGAAGAGTCAGAGGGAAGAGTTTAGAAAGGTTTGTCTTGGGCATTGGTACAGTAAAGGAGGTGTCAGAAGATACAAGGAGGGGTAGAGTAGGAGAGAGTCAAGAAAGGGTTATTTTGGGGAACATAGTAGTGGTATGGCATTTGCGATAAATGAGAGAGTGGGTGTAGAGGATATAGTGATAGATGTATAGGGTGAGATAGGGTAGTGAATTGGAAAAAGTAGTAGAAAGAAGTTTGAGATGAGTCAAAAAGTTGGGCTAGAAGATATATTGAGGGAAGTATAGGCTGAGAAATAGGGTAGTGCATTGGAAATGCTAAATTAGAAGAAAGTGATAAATATATAGATCCATAAGTACATTGAGAGTATATAGATGCATAAAGGAGGTAAGTATATGCAGATTAAAAATATTGATAGAGGTAGCGGATGTGAAATAGGGTAGTGCATTAGATATGCTTTTTCAGGAGAAAAGTAATAGACACATTAATTAATGGGAAGATGGGCAGCATTCCTGGCCAACTACACACATGTATGATCCAGGTAATGAGTGCCTGTTTGTTTACGTTGTCAGACATGTGCTTCAGATTGTGGACACATGGAGGAGTTGTAGGTTGAGCACTGTGCAGTGTGTCGGTGTGTCCTTGCACTCCTGGGGGACACCTACTTGTTGTCGCTGTCAGTTGTGAGCATGCAGAGTATGTCAATGCAAAGTCTGTGTTGTGTTTTGTTGATCAGCCATAGGTCTTGTTTAAGTTTGTGCTCACTGTGCTGACCTGCTCAGCCACACTGACATTATTTGTGAGTTTTCTCATGCATTGCTGTCACTTGACACATTTTTGGGACAAGTATAGTATGTGGTATGATGAGTCATACCATCCCCTATAGGTGCTTCTGAAGCCTACACATTGTGAGTTACTCCTCTATGTGTTTTTGCACTGTACACTCCTCACCTGTCCAATACTGTTGTACACACCACTTCAGTCTCATGTCTTCCACCCCATGCCTTGCCAGTGTGTGACCCTCCCCAACACTTCATAGTGTGGCACTATACTGTGGGAGGATGATCTGTGTACAGGACCAATGTGCCACTCAGGACAGTTTCACAATTAGTTATGTTATTTTCTTTTACTTGGTTGCAGTCATGGTTGCTCATGTGCAGTGCATATGTTTGAGCCGCACAGTCCTCTAGTCATGTTGATTGCATCTGGGTTTTCCTGAGTTGTGCAGCTGTGGGTGATGGCTAAGCTGTATGTCTGTTTGCTGAGGTACTGCTACCCTTCCTGAGTGTGATGTGATCTGTGTGCTGTGATGATTTGTGGTGTGGAAGTTCATGGTGGAGCACTCAGATATGTGTGCTACTGGTTTTGTTGGTGTACACACACTGCTTACTGTGCATGCAGTGCTGTCAGTGTATATTGCCTTGCACTTGCCTGGTGTGCATCCCCCTGATGTCCAGCTGAGTTGACTATGTGATGAATTGTTTTTTGCATATGTTGTGTTTTTGTTGTTGATGGATGCAGTGTTTGGCCTGTGCTGACTCTTTCTACTGACAGGTGCATGTGTGTGTGATGTTCTATTTGCATGACATTGTGTGAGAGTAGTTTGTGCATTGTAATATATTCAGATGTGTGTTGAATGTGTAGTGTGCATTTCTTGTGTGAATGTCACATGCAGCAATGTGGAGTCTTGTTCATGAGCTTGTTTTGTTATATGTTATGTTATGTTATAAATTTTTATAGAGCGCACGGCTGCCCCAGCAAAGGGGCGTCCCGGCGCTGAGCGCAGAAAACTACAAAGCAAATCACAAGACGAGACAGCTTATAGCGGAGGGAAGAGGTATGTTTTCACAGCTTTCCGGAAAGGCAGGTAGGACTTTTAAACTGCGAATGGAGATGGGGAGCGCATTCCAGAGCTTCGAGGCCAGCACACGAAAGGAGCGCCTCACCAGCGCGCGTCCTCCTGACCCTAGGGACAGCCACAAGATTCTGTCCCATAGAACGAAGTTGGCGGGAGGGGATATAGAAGGTATGAAGATTAGTCAAGATGCAAGGAGATGAAGAATTAAGAATTTTAAAAGTAATGCAGAGGGCCTTGAACTCTGAACGCTTGGCCACAGGCAGCCAATGGAGGCGGCGAATGGTATTAGAGGTAGAACACCTCCTCGGCAAACCAAGGAGGGCACGAGCCGCTGCATTCTGAACCCTTTGTAATCTGACAATCTCAGACTGGTTGACCCCCAAGTAGAGGGAACTGGCGTAGTCCAGTCTTGACAGAATCAAGGCCTGAATGATAACCTGCCTGATAGGGGGATCAAAAAGCCCAACAGGGGTTTGAGCCCTCGCAATAGCCCAAAACAAGTCCCTGCCACCTTCATGGTTTGGGTTCGAAAACAGAGGGCGGTGTCTATCCAAAACCCTAGGTTTTTTACAACCTGTTTGGGAACAGGCGCTGACCCCATCGTGGCAGGCCACCAGTGCTCACTCCACAGCTCTGCATCTCTCCCCACCAGCAGTACTTCAGACTTGCTGGCGTTGAGCTGGAGACAGTTGGCAGTCATCCACTCCGAAATGGCCTCAAGATCGCTACGAAACTTACAAGCATCCCGGGTAATGTCATCGGAGAGTGTGACCACCAACTGAGTGTCGTCTGCATACGACACTATCGTAAGCCCTCTGTTCTTGGCCACTCTTGCCAGCGGTTGAACGTACAAATAAAAAAGGGTAGGGCTCAAAGCAGAGCCCTGCGGTACACCCTGCTTGATAGCAATAACTCTAGAGGTAAAAGGGGGAGCGGTGACCTGGAAGGTCCTTCTAGAGAGAAAGGAAGCAAACCAATCCAGGGCGGAGCTCGTTATCCCCGCCTCCTCCAAACTCCACAACAGGATCTGATGGGAGACCGTATCAAACGCAGCACTGAGATCGAGCAAAATCAGTGCCAACGTGCGGCCCTCATCTAAGGCCCATCTCAGATGTTCGGTAACAGCAAGAAGAGCAGATTCCGTACTATGACCCGCACGGGTGCACAATAGTGCTATGTCCTCCTATATTTGACCTGTCACTTGTCAGGATTGTGCATGTACATGCTTGTGGTACACATTGACACCATGCTCACTTGATAACTGGTGTGATGTCTATGTCTGTGTTATCTGATTTGTCCCATTGATCACAGTTAGTGTTCATGATTGGCATTTGATAATGCAATTTTTGATTGGGTTGGGGTATGGTGTCTGTGCATTTGTCCAGAGTGAAAATGTTGTGTATTCCTGTTCTGTCTAGGGTCACATTGCCTATCCACTGTTTGCCTGCACATGGCTGAGCTTGTTGGACTTCTTTGGATGTTGTTTGTGAGATTTGTGTTTGGCTATTGGTTTTTGATCAGCATTGGTTCAGACATCCCTGAGTGGGAGTCTGACATTTGTAGATACACACCAGGGTGTGTGATTGGTTGTCAGGAAACTCACAGGACCTTATTTGCACCTTTATGTGTGTTTCTCACAGGTGTTGAGTATTGCAGGTGTGAGATGGAAAGATGAGGGGTATGTGTGAAGGTCCTACTTGGGTTTGACAGTCAGGGAGTGTGACAATGAGCCATGTGTGTTGTGCTGGTGGCATACACATGTCAAGGTAGTTGACACAGATGTGGGGGTGGTCACTGTATGGCTTCTGACACTTCCTATCATTCCTGTGCCTATGCATAGCTTGCATTGCTGTATCCCAGAGATATTGCACAGATGTCACTTTGGTTTAATTTCAATCACTGTGCCACCCATGTCTGATTTGATGGCCTAAGGGTAGTGTGATATGTTCCTCCTCTTGCATGTCATGTACAAATGCTATGTGGCTTGCTCAATGGTTTTCCAGCACTGTGCACTCCACTTTGGGGTAGTCCATTTATTGTCATACATTGCTGCTGACCTATGGTATGTGTATGTGGCAGAGTGTCAGTGTGGGATCTGTCTGAGGGACTTGACATGCAGTGTGAACAGTTCAGTGGTTGTTAATATGCAGAGTGAGTCTTCATTTCTTAATTTACTCAGTTGGATTCACGTGAGTGGAAGGCAGGTGTGAGGAGGAGGTTGTCCAGCCCCTGACCTTCTGTGCAGGGTGTTCATCTTCACCCCCACCTTCCCAGTCAATCTACCTTGCCCATTGATGTGTGAGGTGCGAGGTCGAGCCACACCTGGCTGCTAAATAGTGCATTGAGGGGGGGCACACAGCATGTGCAGAAATGGATGTGGGAAGCGTGCTGTGGCCAACTGATGCGGCCCAGCATGTGGGTAGGGTAAAGGTGGAGCCCTGGGAAACTGCCCAGACTGCCCATGCCTCGCGCCGGCCCTGCCTACTACATTGTGCGCAGGTTTTCCCGCGTCTTCACCGCTGCGGTGACGTGACCGGGACATTGCAGTGATTTCGATGTTGATGGGTGACCCCGATGCGGAGGTGTGGATTTCTAGCAAGCAGGACATGTGTGAGTACACAGGGGGATATGTTCCTGTCTCCACCAGAGTGTCTGATGTGGACAGGAACCGTATTTCAGCACAGGAGTTGTGTGTTGTGGTTGTATGTGGAGATGTGTTATTTACGTACCTGCGGTGTTGACTGCGGCGACGTCTTATATGCTGGTAGTGGATCAGGTACAGCAGCGGAAGGGCTTGAAGAGCTGGATCCATAGCGGTCAGGAACGCGTGGAGGTGCCCGGGATTCGAGTTTCGATCTCTGCAGTCGTGCTTCCGCCGTCTCTGAGTGGCTGGTTTCTCCGCTGCGTTGTGATGGGCTGTTTGAGGCATCGTGATTTGTCCGGTGGTCGTAACGTCATTCCACACGGCGGTCTTTCTCTATTGGCTCCCTCCGCCACCGTTGCGGAAGGAAATTCCTGGCGGATCCCGAAACTCTGCAGCGGACGGGAAATGGGCTATCTTTGCCCATTGTAATATGGCGTACGTGAGGACCGCCGCTGGAGTGTGGAAAAGGACGGTTTCCGCCACCGCCAGCACCGCGATGTGCCAAACACCGCCATCCTAATGAGCCCCTTAGTTTCCTCTTCAGCACTCAGTAGTGGCCGTAAGGTGACATTATGACACTTCATAAAACTCTACAGTAAATAAATTGGTGCATCGGCCACTTATTGTAATCTCATTACTCAAATTCATTGAATCTTGCCCATGTCTTCAGTTATCCAAGTTACCCAATAAGGTGAACCTAACTTGAGAGCCGGGCAATGTAATGCCTAATACACACAAAAAATATTGTATTCACTAATAAGAGAGAGAGACGTAAATGACCACCACTGTTAACACACCTCCAGCGTTGACTACCCAATCTTTAGACTAACTTAGGGGCTCATTACGATGGCGTAACGATCGCCACCGCCGGGCCGGTGGTGGCGACCGTTATGCCATCGTAACGTGAATTACCCACCGCCATATTACGATGGCGGTGGGTATCGCGGCAGATGGAAAGTCCGTCTGCCGCTTTCGCCGGTCGTCAATCGTTACGATTGCCGGCCGGGCGGAGCTGGGGCACACATATGGTGGCGGTGCCTAGCAGGCACCGCCATCCATATTATGATGGTTGATTTCCAGGGCCTTTCCATGGCGGCAATGCCGCCATGGAAAGGCTGGCGGGGATTTGCTTTGGGGGCCCGTTGCGGGCCCCCGGGGGGGTGGGAGGGTGGAGGGGTGCACTTGGGGGGTACCCATGGTACCCCCCTGCATGTCCATGCACAAGGTCGCAGGCACCGCGCGGTGCCTGCCACGTTGTGCATGGAAATGCACAACATTTCATTTCACCATTGCGGAGGGTGCTGCAGCCAGCAGCACTCGCCGCAATGTTAAAACGCCGGATGCAACCGCCGCGGTGGCGGTCGCATCATGATTAGGGTGGCGGGACCGCCGCATGTCTGGCGGCCGGTCCCATTACCGCTAGGGTGGCGGGCGGATCCTAATAGGCCCCTAACTCATTACATTACAGGCAAGATCACACCGTGTTGAATCAGAGTGAACGCATTATGCTATCATTTTTATCATGCTAGGTTTTATGCACTCAATGAAGATGTACTCAAATACATTCATTTGTGCTGGGTCTGAACTGGGGGGGCGAAGTGAGCTAAAGAACAATGATGGATTCAACTCAGATCTGTGACTGGGGGTGAGTGTCTGAAAAGTTCCAGCGCTCCATCCATCATCTCCTTGTGTTTGCTTTGTTTGCCCTAAGTTGGCAGGGTATGCACAGACGTGGGTCCCTTGCTCACTTTGCCACTTGTTTCAAGCTAGCCTGGCTGATGAGTGGTGTTACCCCGAAACCAGTCCCAGGATGCTTATTTCCGGTCCAGGGAAGACCTGGCTTGGCAGTTCGGACTGGACTGTTCCCATGCATGTGGCTGGGTCTGAACTGGGGTGGCGAAGTGAGCTAAAGAACGATGATGGATTCAATCCAGATCTGTGACTGGGGGTGAGTGTCTGAAAAGTTTCAGCTCTCCGTCATTCATCTCCTTGTATTTGCTTCACATCCTTACAAAGACCATGGCCAAATGGTGGAGGAATTGTTCAAAATAATTTTAATGGTCACACCAGCAGTGTACACCAGCAGTACAAATGACAGCACTCTTGAACCAAATGCTAGTGTGTGCCAATGTCAGGACTGTTTTATACGTCCTTGGGCATTCAGGCTTTTTTGGATAGATCTCTAGTTAATAACCATTGTTTATCACTTACGCCCTATGGGTTTAGATACCACTACATTGCTCATTGGGTGCAAGTATTTCTGTTTGGGTTTGGAATGCTTCTAAAGGTAGGGTGGTCAAAAAGAAAACCCTTAGGTTGGGGGATGATGAGGTTTAGGAATTCAAATATATTATGATACATATTTTTAATTGATCATTAGTGTTTATTTTGTGCAGCAAAATGTGCAACAGCATATTTAAAGTTAGAGACAAGTAAACAGGTCTTATCTCTTTCTAGGGTCGAGATATAATCCAGTTGTATGGTGTGTAGGTTGTAATACGCATTAAAACAAATAATATTTGTCTACAGGCAGTGAAAGTCTCTTGAGTCAAAGGTTCACCGCAGTCCCCACAATGATTCTGGTCTCAGTCTCTTACTATGGGTTTTTCTGCTAATTAGAGTTGTCATCATACGTCTGATTAGCAGCCCTGAGTGCAAAGTGAGACAATTCAGTTGAATTAAGCCCTGATCATTGAAATCTAGCCAACATCTTACAGAGCCACCCGATGTGTACTGGAATTCCTAAATCTACAAAGAAAACTGGTTCCATATTCAAAGTTCCAGAGTCCAGTTAATGGGTCCAAGGGGCATATAGAAATCAGTGTGGGTATTGGAAGCAGTCAAAAGGGGAAATCAATTGCAGCTCCCACCAGTCTCAACAGTCAATGTTCAAATGAGGGCACTAATGGAGGATAGATCTTGTGCCCCCATCATTGTCTTCTTATGAGCTCACGGATTTTATTACTCATGACATGTTTAATGACATCATTGATGACATCACTGGGCATGGTGGGCTCCAAGTTTTAGTTAGCTCAGTAAACTAAAACTTTCATTGTTTTTTTAGTTTAAAATGCTATGTTTAGTTTACATTTTCACCTAACTATAATGTCACTCTAACCTTTGGTTTTTCCAGTGTACTTTGGAAGTTTTTCTTAGTGTAATGCAAGATATTATTACCATTACCATACCTAACTATTACGTCACTTTAGACTTTGTCTATTTTTTCAGTAAATATATATATATATGCATACATGTGTGTGTGTATTTATATATATATATATATATCTATATATATATATATATATACATACATACATATGTGTGTGTGTGTGTGTGTGTAGTTAGAGTTAGATCAGAGTTTACGTACGAAGAGGGTTTTTTGTTTCACAAATAACTTTGGTGCCTTTATAACAAATCTGCACTAACCTTTCCAAAACAAAAGTTAACCTCAGCTCCTTCATAGAAATTTTTGCACTGATCCATCAAGCAGGAGCCAAGGGAAAGGCAGTCCCAAAATGGTAAATTGCCATATTAATTCCATGGGAAACTTTGCTCTCCAGTACAGAAAAATGGCTGAATGGAATTAAAACAAATGTAGCAAATAGTTAGAACTTTACGTGGAAAGTGTGCTTTTTGTTATTTGGTGTATATCCGTTCAAACTTTTTCAATAAATTAGGATTTCAAAAGGTGCTTGGGTTCGGCATGAAAATGTTAAAAAGGTAGGGACTGTTGGTGCCACCAGAGTCCCTCATGTTTGAAATTTCAAAAAAATAGGGCCTTCCAATTGGCTGAGTTTTTTTTCCTTCAACCTTTCCAGTACGTGGGACTGTGCAATTCTGGTTGGCTGGCTGCAACTCTAAACGAAATGTTGCACCAGCCATTACAGGACCCAGTTTTTATATATACTGGGCATAAACGGGCAGGGTAAGAACACCCTGACCCCAGAGGTAAAAAAGTAAAAAAAATTGTGGCTGTTGGTGCCATGGTACTCCTACGTGACCCAGCACAGCCCCCCTGAGAGGTACTGTGGAACTCCCACTGGAGCCACCATTCATGCTTCACCCTCATAGCACAGCGATACACCGCAAACTTCCCTGAAAAAGCTTGCATGGTGCTGAGATGCCACGGTGGAAGCTTGTGTGGAAGGAAGGCAGGAGAACTGAGATACCCCAAAAAAATTAACAAAAGAAGAACTTAGGGGTTGGATTTCTTTACGGGGCTGGGAGCTCACAGGGGGTGGACACAAACCCTGTCCAAAGGCCAGGATCAGCATCCAACATCCTACTGTGCATGACCAAAAACCATGCACAGCAGGGGAGGGTGACCATCCATGATGGGGTTGGGCACAGGGCCTGTCCGAAGGCTATGCTCTGCAGCCAACCCCTCACTGCACACAGCCAAAAAGGTGACTGCCTGCGGGGTATTGGGTACACAGCCTGGCTAGAGGCAAGGCCCTTCGGCCAAACTGCTGCTGAATCCATATCTAGAATGTACCTAAGCTCTAATGTTCTGAGCTCTCTTTCCCTATATCCTCCTCTTAAATTTCTTTAAATTTGGTCCACCTCACTGATCTCAACGTGATTCAAATGAACCCCAAGATCTCAATGTTGATGAAGAATTGTATGTGCATCTGTGATAATTTTGAAGACCTGCCATAGCAATAAAGTTGATGACTGTAGAATTTTTAAGGATTTTAGGTGATTTTATCCTTTTTTCAGAATATCTACCGAAATGCTGAATTTCGTATTCAGTTCTAGAAGCCCACTTGGGCAAGACATCAATATTTGAATGAAGTCAAACATGGAGTTTAATTTGGGATATTTATTACCAGATCATGGCACTTAGGTTTAGCTTTTAAGTTGGTTTTTTAATGAGCAACATAAAGAGCCCACTGGGGCATTATGTATTGACTTGTATCGAAATGCTCAATGTTAGAGTCAGATTAATTATGAGAGACATGGCGTGCCTTAAGTGTATAAAACATTTATTCAATATAAAACAGTACTGTTGTGTAAGGACTTTGTTCCCGTCTTGTATATATCCTGCTGATATTTACTACACTACAAAATGGCAAGCTATTTTTTAACATGAGGCAGTCTGTTGTTCATGTTTATTAAACAGGTGGTGGTGATTATTCTGTTGTAATGGTGTCTACGTTGGGAATAAGGCATTGATTAGCCAAAATGTGTTGATATATTTACTTCAGCAACTCATGAATTAAAGTTCTGAAGGAGCCTCTGGAGTGCCAGGTGCTAGTCTCTCTGTAAAGGGCGTGAGAGTTTGAATATATATAGAAATATACATATATTTTTTTTTCAAAAACATTGCGCTACTCAATACTTTTATTGCACAAACATGTGGTCTCTTTGAAATGTCATAGCTTTTCTTGATTTAATTTTATCTTTGTATTTGCCAAGTCTTACTTCCTACTTTCATTTCATTTCTGAATTCCACAACTCGCTCTTCATTCTCATCTTTGTCAATTAATTCATTCAGTTCCTTAATTTGCACCAATAAATAATTTCCTCAATATCCAGAAATTTAATTTGTATTGTTAATGTGCCCAATGAGCTTGCTGTATTGTGTTTCCCATTCTTTAAGCAGATCAGGATGTGGGAATTCATAAGTAGGTGTGATCATAATTCTCAGTCCTCTGGGTACCGCCCCACATTGACATATCTTTTTTGTGAGGCATTTTCCCACCACTTTGAAAGTTTCCTTCTGGATAATGTCTCCAGCATTTGGAGCTTTTTCCACAAACTTTGTCCCGTGCTGTAGAGTTCTCCACATCACTTCGACTTGTGCTTTCTCCAGTATTGTTACTCTCACTAAACAATTCTACTGCAGCTTGTTCTCTCTCACAGCAAGTTTCCTCCGTCATGCTCAATTACCCCAGTCTCTGCAGCCAATGCCATGAAAAGCGACCCTTTTGTGGGTCTTCTCAAAACACAGTCTGGTTCTCGTACAATGGGAGGCCGTTACATTCACCCGGGAGAGTTTGCTACATTACTGAGGATCCTCTGACTCTCTGCCCGTGAACCTCAACCTTCGGTAATTACTACTAGTGTGGCGAGTGAAGTGACAACACTGTGTACGGAGATGCATGAATTATGGTAATTTGAAGGTGGTGCATAAATTCTAAATTTAATTACAACTATAACTTTAGAATTTCTAATGTTTGTATAGTTTAAGTTGGGTTTGTATAGAAAGAATAAATACAGTTTTCTAACTATAACTTAGCTTTAACCTTTGGTATTTTTTCAATGAATTTAAATGCTTTTTATTTTTTAATAAAAATGTGTTTCAAATTGTAATTTTGAATGTTATTCAGTTGAGTGTTGTAAAGTACAGTGGAGGACAGTGTCATAGAGTGCAGTGTCATAGAGTGAAATGTTGTACAGTGGAGTGGAGTTGAGCTAAGTGATGTAGCGTACAGTGGAGTAAATTGTTATACAGTCTAGTGGGGTGGTGTGTCGTATAGTGGAATGGAGTATCGTGGAGTGGTGTGTTGTATAGTGGAGGGGCATGTTGCACAATACATTTGAGTGTAGTACAATGGAGTGTCGTCCACTGCGTCATGGAGTTGAGTGTCGTACATATAGTGTCATATAGTGTCGTACAGTGGCATAGAGTGGAATAATGTTGTACAATATAATGGCATAGAGTGGAGTTCACTGGAGAACAGTGTCATATAGTTCAGTGTTGTCGAGTGGAGTGTCGTACAGTAGAGTGACGGAGAGTGACGGAGAGTGTCTCACACTGTAGTATTGTATAGTGGAGTTTCATAGAGTCGAGTGTCATACAGTGGACGGATCACTGACAGAATATCGGCAACAGAAATATCGACCTACAGAAATATTGTGACAAAAATATCGTTGTCAAAAATATCGACCTCCTATCTTCATAATGGTAAGTACAAAAATATCGAGAAAATAAATATCGTTGTTAAAAATATCGAAGTAGAAAATATCGTTTTTTTTCTATGTATAAAAAATAATGTAAAATAAATTAATAATACATGTAACTTAAAAATTTTTTTTAGATTTATTTGTATATTTTAACAATTATAAGTAATAAATGTAATGTAAAAATAAATTAAACATACATATTGAAAATGTAATATATATATATTTACTTAAAAATAATTAATAAATAATAATTTTAATTAATTATAAAATGTTAGAAATATATTAAAATTTATAAATAAATATATATATATATACATACACCAGGAACATAAAAATAAAAACAATTAAAATTATATTATAAATTATAATATTAAAATATGTAATATTTTTAAACCTACACTTTACACTACATTGATTGCAACAGTAGGGAAAGTGTTGGATAGCGGAGGAGAAAAAATTACTATTCCCACTCCAGCGAGTGCAACAGTAGGGAAAGTGTTGGATAGCGGAGGGGAATAATTTACTATTCCCACTCCAATATCTACAACAGTAGGGAAAGTGTTGGATAGCGGAGGGGAATAATTTACTATTCCCACTCCAGCGAGTGCAACAGTAGGGAAATTGTTGGATAGCGTAGAGGTAAAAATTACTATTCCCACTCCAGCGAGTGCAATAGTAGGGAAAGTGTTGGATAGCGGAGGGGAATAATTTACTATTCCCACTCCAATGAGTGCAACAGTAGGGAAAGTGTTGGATAGCGGAGGGGATAAAATTACTATTCCCACTCCAGCGAGTGCAACAGTAGGGAAAGTGTTGGATAGCGTAGGGGTAAAAATTGCTATTCACACTCCAGCAAGTGCAACAGTAGAGAAAGTGTCGGATTGCGGAGGGGAATAATTTACTATTCCCACTCCAGCAAGTGCAACAGTAGGGAAAGTGTTGGATAGCGTGGGGGTAAAAATTACTATTCCCACTCCAGCGAGTGCAACAGTAGGGAAAGTGTTGGATAGCGGAGGGGAATAATTTACTATTCCCACTCCAGCAAGTGCAACAGTAGGGAAAGTGTTGGTTAGCGGAGGGGAATAATTTACTATTCCCACTCCACTGAGTGCAACAGTAGGGAAAGTGTTGGATAGCGGAGGGGATAAAATTACTATTCCCACTCCAAAGAGTGCAACAGTAGGGAAAGTGTTGGATAGCGCAGGGGTAAAAATTACTATTCCCACTCCAGCTAGTACAACAGTAGGGAAAGTGTTGGATAGTGTAGGGGTATAAATTACTATTCCCACTCCTGCGAATGCAGCAATAGGGAAATTGTTGGATAGCAAAGGGGTAAAAATTACTATTCACACCCAAAAACAAAACATATCTATTATACATTTTTACAAAACATAGAAACATATAGTAATGTAAAAAAATATAAAATTTACAAAAAAAGATTCTCTTTTTAATTTTAACAAGAAATTATCAAACAAATAAATATTTTGTAATAGAAATTAATTGTAATCTAAAAAAATAATAATTACATAAATGTAATATTTGTTTCCCTACCCTAAAACACTACACAATTTATAACACACATCTAAATTAAATAAAAAAAGTGTACCTCCATAATTAACACAATTAATACAATTAATTATCAATTTAAAAATTATTAATAATTAAAAAACATATTTAAAAAGGTCACAATTATTGTAGTAACCAAACAGCTATACAACATAAATCTCCAAACAAAAAATAAATAAATACCGATTACCAATTTTTTTAACAATTAATAAATAAATATTAATGATCAAGTAATGATTAATTAATGTAAACTAAATTACTTTCCACCATCTACCCCAATAAACACCATAACACACACCTAAAAATATTTACACAATTTCCATAACTAATTTTACATTAATAAATTCATATCAATGAGCAACAAATAAGTAATTCATTTTAAAAAATTTACTTCCCACCATTTACCACTATAAACACCACAACTCACACATCAAAATTATTACACAAATGACAAAATTAAAATGTAATTAATTAATTAGCATCAATTAAGAAAGAATTAGTTAATTAAAAATAAATGACCTCCCACCATATCACCCTATAAATGCCACCAACAATTTCGTAAAAAATTATACAATTAACATAATTAATTAACAATTAATTAATTAATTATTAACAATTAACAATAAAAATATAAATAATAATTAATAAATTAATTCACACAATTAACACTATAAAATAATAATTAATAAATATTATATAAAAAATATTATTAAATTTATTAAAATTAAGGTGTCCATTACGATGTCAGGCGGATAAAAATCCGCCATCAACCACAGTGGCGAAAATCCGCCCGCCTACACCGTCTGAATACCGACCGAGCAATTACGATGCCGCGAACCGAAAACCGCCGGAGGCGGAAAATAAACAGAAAAACCGCCCGCCCATGTCCGAGTCTAAGTCCATCCGCCCGCCACGGACGGAAAGACGCACGACAAGCCAAAACCGCCCGCCCTGACGACCGAGACACCGCCCGTTAAATTAGGATCGTACCGACATGAGCGCGGGAAATCCACAAATACACCGCCCGCCAGCGCAAACAACAGTGACGAAAATGGACACGGCGGAAGCCCTGGCGGCCACGTCCATGCACAGAAACCATCCGCTGACGAAAACAAACACACACAACATGGCTAACAAGTCCACACAGCAACCCACGCACAAAAACCCAAACACAGTACACATCCCTGAAACACCCCCCTGGACAAACAAATCAACTACAAATCCCAGAACACCAGCCACAACACACCTGAAAACAACAGACCATCATGACACACCCACATAGGTAAGTACAAAACCAGCCCCTTCACAGACCACAACCCCCTGCAACATTACAAACTGAGGACGAAAGCACACAACACAGCGAGACAGAAAGGACAGCAGCACACCACAGACACGCACCTATCACACCCATCACCACCACCACCACCACCAAACACCGGCAACACAAACCCCCTGCACATCACACACCACACACCGCACCAGCACCACAAACACCAAAACACACACCATGGCACCACACAGAATGCCCAAGTTCACTTCCACCGAGCTGACGGTCATGGTCGACGAGATCGTCAAGGTGCACCCACAAATCTATGGCAACCAGGTCCAACAGACACCACTATCCACCAGAAACCGGTTGTGGAGCAGGATCGTAGACCAGGTCAATGCAGTCGGGAACGTTCCACGCAACAGAGGAGAAATTAACAAAAGGTGGAACGACCTCAAAAGCGTGGTCAAGAAGAAGGAGACCAAAAATCGAGAGCTGGCTGCCAGGACTGGCGGAGGGAATCCCGCGCTATTCAAGACCTTCAAGGCGTGGGAGGAGAAGGTGCGAGTCATCATACATCCGGAGATCCTCACCGGATTACCAGGGGGAGTGGAGGCTGGTAAGTACAAACAAACGTATACCAGCACACCGCTATGTAATCACATGCACTACCACCATGCCATAGCTCCTAGGGACAAACCCCCCCATGTCCAGTACACAATACACAAGACATCACCCACACATGCAACAGACACTCACACACACTCAGCCCAAAGCTACCAACTAACAAAACCATGGGGGCATGTGTACAGTCAGCCAGCACCGCAACTCCCACCAGGTCCCCTTGTACTCCAGATGCGCCAGAATGAGCACTCCCCACACCCACATCCATGTGTCCGCCATAGCTGCACTGACCGACAAGTAACAGGTAAGTAGCCGGAACACAAAGACAGTGGGTCGGAGGGGGACAGCTGAAGTAAAACACCCACCAGGCCCCCACTACCACAGACCAGCAAGGTGGAGCACACCCCACATCCATGTGTCCGCCATAGCTGCACTGACCGACAAGTAACAGGTAAGTAGCCGGAACACAAAGACAGTGGGTCGGAGGGGGGACAGCTGAAGTAAAACACCCACCAGGCCCCCACTCCCACAGACCAGCAAGGTGGAGCACCCCTCCCTCCCAGTACCATGTGGCATCCATTGCATTGCGCACTCAGAAACAACCTGTAGGTGGGAAAATGTACAGGGCGGGGCGTCTGTAGGCATGAGGACTGTACTACGACTGACACATGGGACATGTCACGTAGCAGAGGAACACGCAGCACTGCTCCCAGTCACAATCATGAGACCAATGTGCACACGGACATGTTCAACAGAGTCAAACCCCACATGACCCATCACAGATACAGCAACACCTAAGGAGCCACGTCTGCATGCACAAGTCCCACTGGAGCACAGACCCACACGGCAGGCACTGTGCCACCCATCACACACATCAGCAACACCATCGAAGTCCTGTCCATGTAGTCCTCACTGCCTGTCACCCACACATCGTACAACAACGCCCACGTAAGACAGACCGTACTAGAAGTAACAGCTTGGAACCACAATATTGCACACAAAGACAACTGGACCCATGAAACACACAGGCACACAATGCACATTCAACATATCATCCATCTCATCTCTCAGCCACAGTGTCATGAAAGGTATGTCATCCGAACAGCTGGCCCTCATACAGTAGTCATGCAAAGATACCTGCCCATGACAAATCAAGTGCCTGCAGTGACTGAAGCGCACGTCACACTGCGAGTAACAACACACATAATATAGTCAACACCCCAAGAGCACAGCACTGATGCACATGTACCAGGGCAGCACGCACACAAAGGAATTGGCCCATCTGCAATACGTCGTGTGGCACACAACAAGCACGAACTCACAACATTGCTACCAATGTGATGTCCATGAATGATAACAGTCAGCAGATATTCCGGCCATGTGAGACAGACACACACCTTTGTCTATGCACTGTCACGTTGCCAGAACACATGTCACGTTCTGCACCCATTACCCACAGTATGTACCCCAAAAGCATATTTCAACCCAAGAGCGTTTAGGGGGCTGTACCCCCTTTTGGCATCAGCGTACCTAAGCGTTCCATCCTTCCCCCTAAACCATCGTTCAACCCAACATCGTCGATGGTCCTGGAGCACGCATACACACGAGCCACAAAATGTAGGAGCATAGCAACACACACCCATCGGCATTGCTAATCCGTCCCATGCCACATGTCCACATCACACAGACCCATTGCCTAGCCCACGCATACACACATCGTACATCCACACACACGCCACTGGGAAACCTGTGCACGACAGTGCACGAACTGTGAATGTCAGACAACCAATACATACTTTGCTAGGTGCAACACAATGACCCATCTCATTCTCCCCACAGGTGCCGAACTGCTGGATGCTGGAGAGGGTGACAGCAGCCAGCACAGCCAGTCCGCAAGCCCCCGACCCGGACTCACGGATGTAGAGGAGCTGGACACCTCTCCGGACACGGACCACCCAGCAGGCCCATCTGGAGTGGCAGGGCACAACCGCTCCCCAGGGCCCCTCCTGCCCACCAACCCATCACCCAGGGCTGCTGACCAGTCACAGACCCCTGCTGCCACAGCCGTTGCGGCCACCACCACCGCCGCAACCACCACCACCGCCGCAACCACCACCACCACGCCATCCCTCGCCACAGCCCCTGCGCAAGGGTCGGCACGGCCGTCGGGCTCCACCCTGGGAGCCAGAGCGAGGACCGTGGTGAGCAATGTGGCTAGTGGGCAGGTCGGTGGCAGCAGTACTGGTAGGAGGAGCAGGGCCAGGCCAACGCCAACTGTGCCTGGGAGCCAAGCCCTGCCGCCAATCGACAGAGTCCTTGGGGCCTATCAAGAGGCCCAAGGAGAATGGGCCAGGTCGGCTAGCGACACGCGGGAGGTCCTTGCGGTGTTGAGGTCCATGGACGCCCATATGGCCCAAATCGCGGCCCTCATGGGCCAGCTGGTGGTGGGGGAGGGCACAAGCAAGGCCAGCAACACCACCTCCGCCACCACCTGCTGTGGCGCAGGCTCGTGCAGCATCGCGTTCCCCTGCGTCCACAGCGAGTGAGCACTCCTCAACCACCACCAGCGGAACATCAACACCCCCCTACCAAACGTGGAAGGGGCCGTCCGAAGAGGAAACAGGTGTCCAGAGAGGACTTCGCACGCACCAAACGCCAGTGAGTCAGCCAGCCACCTTGACCACCTACTGCATTGACTTGTAATACGATCCTACCCCACACTGCCATGTGAATGGCATGTGTCTGTTGGACTGTGGACATAGAACTCCATGGGTACACCTTGACCATCACGCAGCCATGACCGTCAACTCATTGTCACAGCATGCACCACATTTGTCATCACCTTGCACACAATCACATGTCACCGCTGTTAATAAATACACCTTGATCACAATCGGCTTAATGTGTCCTGGGTTTATTCCACGATGTGCAATCGCCACCATGAGCAGAAATGCATCTGCTGTGTGGCATGTCGATGGGACAGGAGAGGCTGTAGGGACCTAGGGGTGAAAAACAGAACAAGAGTACATTCAATGAGTGTGTCACACACTCATCACACAGTACTTGTCACCAACTACAAGCAATGCACACACATCTCACAGAGCAACAGGGCACAATGCTACAGCCACTGTCAGTGGCATACCAACCTGGACATGGACCATTGACACACAGCACTCAGTGAACAAAAGGCCCCCGTGACAGAGCACACATACACCTGCACAACTACAGCTACATCAGCCGTCGTACATGGACACTCACCGTCAAGTGAAGTAGCGGGCGATGAGCTGCTGACGCACATTCACAGCTTCATCCTCTCCACTGTCCTCTTCACTAGAGCTGTCCTGGTCTGCAGGCTGTGGCCCTGGTTGATCTCCGTCATCCACAATTAGGGGGATCTGCTTGCGGATCGCCAGATTGTGCAGCATGCAGCAAGCCACAATTATCTGGCACACCTTCTGTGGGGAGTATGCCAGTGCGCCCCCGGTGCGGTCCAGGCATCTGAACCTGGACTTGAGGAGGCCAAAGGTCCGCTCAACCACACGCCTGGTCCTCCCATGTGCCTCATTGTAGCGGACATCAGCTGGGCTCCCAGGACGTCGCAATGGGCTGAGCAGCCAGGGCCCATTCGGGTAAGCAGAGTCACCTGGGTGTGAGGGACACAGAGAACCGTTGCAATTCCAACTGTACACAAGACAGCATCGCACAGCCAGCACGCTACACTACTCCACATACTCACCAACAATCCAGCCACGGTCCGGTTGCAGATCGGTCATCAGACGTGGTAGGATGCTGTTGCGCATGATGTGCGCGTCATGGGCCGATCCTGGGAATTTCGCACACACGTGTGAAATCACCATGTCCGCAAGGCACACCACTTGCACATTCAGGGAGTGCGTGTGCTTCCGGTTGCGGTAGAGGTGCTCAGTGGCCTGTGGTGCAACAAGGCCAACATGGGTGCAGTCTATTGCACCAACGACGTGGGGGATTCGTCCAAGAGCATAGAATGCACCCTTCACTGCCGCCAATTCACGAGCCCTGGGGAAGCGGATGTATCTGTTCCTGTACAGCATCATGGCTGACAGTACATCCCTGAGCACCATGCTGAACATGGGTTGGGACATCCCACCTCCACTGCCCACTGTGTGCTGGAATGACCCAGTGGCGAAGAAATGCAGTGCAGCCATCACCTTAGCCGTGGGGGTGAATGCTGTTGGATACACCCTGCGAGGACGGAGGTGGGGTTCCAACAAGGCACATAGACGATGCAGGGTGGGTCGGTCCAGACGATATTTGCGGATGACCTCCACATCCACCATGTCTGACAGCAATTGGTAGGGGCGATGAATGTTTGGTCTCCGCCTAGGAAAGATGGAAGTGGACACATGTCAAAGCAACACGCCACATGGCATATTCACATACACAAAACATAAATGACTGAGCAGGCAATTGAATGACAGAACGGCTGACAAGTAGGGACAGCACAGCCACAATACACTTACACAGGTCCCCTACCAATAGCAATGGGCAGTGACACACCCCATTGCCATGAGCATGCACATGGGGATCTAGGCCTCAATAACTTGTAAGGCATGCTGATGGTAACAGACTGCATATTCGGCAAGCGGCAACACCACGGCAACATGACTAGCTGCTGTGCATCACACTGCTTCCGAGGCTGGGTGTGTAGGGCACACACCAACAACGCTATGGACACAGGCTGAGCGGCCAAAACAAGTGGGACCTGTGGCACGAGGGGATATGAGACAGTCATTGATGTCCCTACTGCACCCTATGTACAGCACTGTACGGATCACACCTCCAGAAACATTGACAGGTGTACACATTGACAGCCCCATGCCAACACGGCTGTGTGCTTGCAACTACACATCACAAGTGACACGTAACATTGCACGTGCCAAGTGGCAGATGTACATAGTGAAAGATGGCATGTGTGTGCATATGCATATCCCATGCTCCCATGCCAATGTGTACATGATGATGTGCCAACAGACATGTGGAGGCTGAGCACTGGCCGTCCCTGCCTATGCACACAGCATGTTGTGGCCCTG
This sequence comes from Calotriton arnoldi, assembly GCA_963921515.1. Lineage (NCBI taxonomy): Eukaryota > Metazoa > Chordata > Amphibia > Caudata > Salamandridae > Calotriton > Calotriton arnoldi. The sequence goes on from CAWUFW010006914.1 coordinate 115,087, forward strand.
TCCATTGTGGACCTGCACCCACACGCAAATCATGGCCACACCTGCAGATGCATTGCGCACATTATACTGTGTGGTGCACATGGCATCAGCGGACTGTACCCGCCATGGGCCAGGCCCTTACGGCCAACTCCAATGACCCTCGCGGTTGCACCCTGCGTGTTCCACTGTGGAGGTAGGCGTCCATGGCCAGCTGGGAGCAGGCCAACGTCTGCAATTGAAGCTGCCAGACATGGTACACGAATTGCAGCAGCTTGTACCCACTGAAACTGCCCCAGGGGGTAATATGTGTGTGTGAGTGGGACAGGCATAACCACAGCTACCTGGCACTGCAGCCTGGCACCCCTCGACAACACCTGCTGCTGCCACCACTCCACCTACACGTGGATGACGCTGAGGACATGTCCAGGTCCACTCACCAGCGAGGAGCTGGAGAACCTGGATTCCGTGCTCCACGCACACTGCACATGGCTATTCCTTGCGAAAGTTGTGTGTGAGAGACAACTGCAGTGTGTGTGGGTGTGCATGTGGGGGACACACATGTCGTTGCTCCGCAGCACTATGAGTCAGAGCCTGTGGTGTACAAACATGCACTGCTCACCATGCTGACTGCAGGTGGCATGGGTATGTGAGCTCTCGGGCGCTTTGACCTGTCTGTCCCTCCCGAGTGGTGGTACATGGCAACTTCATGTCAGACATCCAGTGACACAGACAATTGGCAATGCAGGTCTCAGTGCACTTGTTGGTCGTGTGGAAGTCAGGCTGGGGCCATGCTGCCCTTCTCAGTCCCAGCAGGCCTGGCCTGCACATTGACTGCACAATGCCAGTAGGTGCCGACACAGACTGCCTAGTGGGTTACATGTGTCTCCTGTTCAGGACCCCCCGGATGAGCGCTTACTCTGCACTGTCGATTGGACACACCATGACTCGTGATAGGGATGTGTGTGAGAGATAGTGGCACTGAATGTGACCTTCGTTGCGGGGTGGGCCATGCACAGGGCGAGTACGCTGATGGTTGCGCAGTGTTGGTCACAGTGGGTACACCCACACAGATGTGTTGCCTTGTGATCTTTTTCTGGGTCCGCCTGACAATGGACAGTAGATGTGGGCAGGCTACACATTGCTCGATGTGCTGTCTATATGCATGTGCCTTCACACCAGGCACAACTGCCCCTGCACATGTGACCCCTGCTGCACTCAGTGCTGGGTCTGTTGAGCTGATGCACCATCTGTGCGTGGGGCAGACAGCTCTGCTCACTTCCGTCATTGCCCATGACATCACTTTGCCGCAGGTGACATGGATCATGGAGGGCCCACATGTACGCGTGGGTGGACTACACAAGACTGTCCAATGGTTGTCACCCCCAGTCAGTGCTTCGAATGGGTAGTATGTGGTGCTGGTACTCATTTTAATGTGTCGAGTGGGCGGGGCTGGGTGCGGGGCTACATGCAAGACATGGGTAGTTCATCGGCTGATCTACTAGTTGCAATACACACGAGACACGTCTTTTTCCGACCACATCAGGGTCATTCCTTAAACTGGCTGAAAATCAAACAGTCAACTTTTGCACTGTCCTCATGGCCTCCCCTCGCTCGCCCCAATATGCGTTTGCACCTGAGCAGCTAGCGCATGCACAAGCAGCTCCAAGCTCGCCCCAGAGAGGCCAAGGAGTGTATGTGTGGGTCCAGTTGAACAAGTGGTCTGTCTCACGGTATAATAAGTGGCGGGACGCCGTCCACATGCGTGGTGCCACGACTCGAGACCCGGGCAACATTGACAATGCATGACAGGCTCCGCAGTCCGGATACACCACCTGCAACACACAGAGGCTGTAGCTGCCCTAGCGGGCCAGGCCGCGTCCAACTGGAGCTCATGGCCCCACACATTCACTCTTTGGCCTCTCTGGGGCGAGCTTGGAGCTGCTTGTGCACGCGCTGGCTTCTCTGTTGCAATGGCATGTAACGTGTGTGGGTGTATTGTCAATGGGTGGGATGGTGCGAGCCACCTTCCGTGACGTCACTCCTGCTTGTGATGTGTGCGTCCCCCCACTACTTCCATTTGACTTGTGCCATACTACACATTGTGGATGTGTTGCCTGCGTGATGTGACCAGGATGAGCGCGCCATGACCTCTCACCCACCATGCTCTACTGCCATCCCGTGCCCTGGATTGCCTGTGCAAGTGGACAATGTTGGGGATACACCAGGTCGACAGGGGATGTGAGTGCCTTGGCAAGGGCCTGGCGGACGCGCAGCAGTATCCGGCATGTCCACGGAGGGTGGGCTGACGTCTACACTTGATGCGGCATTGATCGTGTGCCCGCCTGTTGTGCACACACGAGTTCACATTCATCACCAGACAGGTGGTCTTTACAGATTCCCAGGAGAGCGCCAATGTACTGTTCCTGAGTCCTCCCAACACAGCGTGTTTCAACATTGCATGTGCGCACCTACCCGTCACACCCACCCACCTGAGCCATGCGTAACTCCCGCTTCACATGACACATGTGTGTCTCCCACAGTTGTGCTACTCATTTGCGTTGACATCCAATGACAGTGGACTACATGGTCATCTCACGACTGCCGTGTACTTCACACACTCTCATCCTCTCTCATTCGTACTTGTGAAATGAATCAGCAGAGACACATTTTTGCTTCAAGCCATGTATTGGGACTTATGTCCTCTGTGATGCAGTATAGTGAACACTACTGGCAGCGAAATGCATGTGGAGGATATACTCAGCATGTGTACACATAGCATAGGGTGTAGGGGTACATGTGATTAGTTGTTGACTGTGGGATGTGGGCTTCAGAGTTACAACTGCTTAGCCGTTGGTGTGCTAATGTACATTTGCTAATTACTGTGGTGCTGCTGACTTTGACACAGACAGTATACATTTAGCCTACCAGTCCGCTTGTCATCATGGGCACAGTGCATCTCAGTTCCATGTTACAGGTTTGCTGCTATAGTTACTCATACACACGTGCGTGGAGGTGACATCAGGGCATGGGCTTACGTGCATGCAACGGCGTCCCACTTGTTGTTGCGATGTGGTGGGTACTGGCCATGTCACAGTCACTGGGCTCATGTTGTTGGTGGATGCACTTGGTGTCCATGCAAAGCTCCTGGCACGGACGTTCAGAGGGAGGTGAGGTGACAGCTCTCACATACTACAGCAGGACGATTACTGTCCACTGACCGGTGCATATGTTCATGGGCGCAGGATCCATATCATGGCATGGTTGTACGTGCAGTTCTGTCCATGTGGTTGCCATACACAAATCCCATGCCTCTGCCTCCCCCTGTTCATGCAGAGTTACTGGATGTGATGAGGAACAGGGTGCATGTCCCGAAAAGTATCAGATGTCATGGCAGTGTAGTTGTTGATGTGGTGTCAGTTGCAGGTTGCATGGTATAGTTGTTGTACTGGTAACTGCCTAGTCCGTGCGGAAGCCAAGCATGGGTACGGTGTGGGACATCATTGCTCAATTGGGGGTATGGCGGCGGGGCCCGACGAATTGACAGGTTGTCAGGAATGCAATACCTTCCAGCAGGGCTTCCATGGCATTGGTGGTGGACATGGATGCCATCCAATGTAGCGGATGGTGGCTGTCAAGGTGTTGGTCGTGAGTTGTCCCTTGTAGGAGCATGATGGGACATGTTGGATGGCATTCGATGTAACTGTAATCCATTATCCGTCGTGTGGAGGCACAGTGGTCCCATTGCAGTGTGGGTCCGATAGTCGCCACATACGCCATGCCCCCATAGGCTGAACAGACCCTGTCGTGGGCGTCCAGGGGGTTGAATAGTTGTAGCAGGTCCGCCCTTGGACATGCCGGGTTGGAGAGACATAACTCCACAGGATAGTAGAAGGGACACCTCCGACAGTAGAAGACGGGGATGACGCAGCTGAACAATGCGATGCGGTAAGTTAGTCGGTAACTTACGTTCAGCAAGGCCAGATTGTCACATCCCAATATCTGTATCAGGTTATGTTTGTACAGCTTGATCTGTCCGGCGTAGTTGGGTAGGTGTGGTGCAAGTGCCATTTTGCTGCAGGGCGCTGTGGTGGCGTGCTCCGGCTGTCTGTGCAGTCTGCAGTGTGCAACCTCCGACGTTGCTGGGAATTCTGTAATGGTCGTAGGGAGGCAGGACTTGTGTTATGTTGGCTTGTGCGGAGGACACGGGCCCTCATCCCACATGCTTCTCTGAATGGTCAAGGTCAGTGGTGTCTGACTCCTTCCAGATAACTTGCATGTGAACCACATGGGGGAGTGTTATCATTTCTTCTTTCCGTTGTGAATGTTCTTTGGTGTTATGCGCTATCTGCCCTGTGGCCGCTTCCCTCTGCATGCCTGTGTTGGGCTTTTTTTGGTGCAATGACTGTTGTCTCCGGCTTGTTTAGTCGGGATGTGGTTTCACAGTGGGAATGGAAGGTCATTCGGTGCTGTCTCCTCTCCCGTGTGTGGGCAGCAGGCTGCGTTTCCGCTATACGTTGGGCCTTGTGTTATAATTGGTCCCACCTGTTGTCTGTCCCCGGTATCTTTGATGTTACGTATTGCATGTCTTGTTATTGGGTGCAGGGTGGCATCGGTGTTTCTGTGTGGTACTGGCGTACCTTTTCCCGACGGGGTCCATATTCTGCTGGGTGATGTTGCCTCCGCTGTGTGCTTCGCCGTGTTTTGCACACAGGGGTGTGTCCTAATGTGGCGTGACGTCACTGACATGTTCGGGTCACTTGTGTGACGTCAGGTTGGCAACAGTGAATTGCCGGTTGGGGACATGACTGTGGCAGGGCTGTCACGTGACATGTGCGTTCTGGGTGGTGCTGGTGTGTGTGGTGTTTGGTTGTGACCCTGTGTTGTTTGTGTGCGGCGCATGCATTGCGCTGCCGTTGGCCTCTGCGTTGTGCGCATGTGTGGGTGCAGTGGTGGATGTGTCGTGTCCACGCAGGGATGTCGGGGGGGCCATATACAGTTTTCCCGCCCTTGCACTGTGTGCGCTGTTTGCGTGCCCCTGTTGTGTGTCTGCCTACCTGCGTCGCCGCGGTGCGTTGACTCCTGGGTGCTGCATCAGGTAGAGCATGGGGAGGGCCTGCAGTGCTGGATTCATGCTCGGGGGTCCGCCTCTTTGCTATCCGTACTGTGCGTTCGGTTTTCCGCCTTGCTTTCACGTGCGGTGTCTCTTAGCCGGGGAACTGTTTGGTTCTGGCATCGTAATTTGTACGCCGGGCGGTACGTGATTTCGTCGGGTGTTGTGTCTCCATTAGGCCGCGCCGCTCCGTGGACGGGCGCACTTTGATGGCGGAGGGCGTAGCTGGCTTAAGGGCGGTGTTTGGCTGTCTTTTCGCATCCTAATTGGGCGGGCGTGTGTGCTGTGGCGGGCGGACGGTAACTGGTGCTTTTTGCATCCGCCAGCACGGCGGTGGTGCTTCCGCCCGCCATCCTAATGGGCCCCTAAATTACTTCCCACCCTACTCCCCTATCAACCCACAACCCACTCCTAAAAAATCACACAATTAACATAATTACCAATTAATTAATAATCATTAATAACAAATTAATAAATAATTAATAATAAATTATTTCCCACAGTTAACAATATAAAATATTAAATAAATAAATATTAATTATGAAAAATTATTAATAATTTAATTATAATTAAATTACTTCCCACCCTATTCCCCTATAAACCCACATCCCACTCCTAAAAAAATGACACAATTAACATATTTACCAATTAATTAATCAATTAAAATTAACAGCCAATTATTAATTAATTAATAACAATTTCATTACCATAATTAACACTATAAAATCAAAATTAAATAAATACTAATAAATAAAAATTAATATTCAATTTATTATAATTAAAATATTCTGACAGTCGATATTTCTGTATCACGATATTTTGCACTCGATATTAGTGCAAGTCGATATTTCCTACTCGATATTCTGACTGTTTACCACAGTGGACTATGGTAGAATGTTGCGTCCTATAGTGTCATAAAATGTAGTACAGTGGCATAGAGTGGATGAGCAAAGTGTGGAGTAGAGTCTCATAAAGTGGCATACAGTGTCGTAGAGTCTTGTAGAGTGGAGTTGCATAGAGTGGTGTAGGGTGTTGTATAGTTCAGTGTAGAGTGGAATGTCGTACAATGGCGTAGAGTGAGGTAAAGTGTTATGCAGTGGAGTAGACTTCGAGTGGAGTTGAGTGGAGTGGCGTAATGTAGTGTGGAGTGAAGTACATTTGAGTGAATTCGCATGTTGTAGAGTAAAGTGGCATGGAGTGGAGAAGCGTCGAGTGGTGTAGCGTAGAGTTGAGTAAAGTTTCATAATTTGGAGTGGCGTCTTCTACAGCAGAGTGGAGTGCTGTGTCGTAGACTGTTGGAAAGTCTCGTAGAGTGGAGTAGAATGTTGTACAGTGGAGTGTACGGGTATAGAGTGGAGTACAGAGCTGTACAGTGGGGTGTACGGGGATAGATTGACGTAGAGTGGCATACCGTGCAGTAGAGTTTTGTACAGTGGAGTTATATATAGTGGAGGAGACTGTCATAGAGTGGAGAGTCAAACAGTGGCCCAGGGTGGGGTAAAGTATCATGTATTGGACTAGAGTGGAGTGGAGTTGAGTGGAGGTATGTAGGATAGAGTGGAGTAAAGTGTAATAGAGTGGAGTGTTATGTTGTAGAGTAGAGTGGTGTGGAGTGGAGTGGAGTGGAATAGAGTGGCTTGGCTTGTAATGCAGTGGAGTAAAGTGTCATAGAGTATAGTGCTGTGTCTACCAGTGGAGTGGACTGGCATGTCGTAGAGTGTTGGAAAGAGTCGTAGAGTGGAGTAAGGTGGAGTGTCCCAGGTTGGATTAGAGGGCTCTACATTGGAGTGGTGTTGAGTACAGTAGAGTGTGGTACAGTGTGGAAGAGTGGAGTGGCATACAGTCTCGTAGAGCTGAGTGGCATAGAGTAGCATAGAATGTAGTGGTGAAGAGTGGAGTACTGTAGTAGAGTAGAGTGGAGTAGTGTGTCATAGAGTGGAGTGCAGTAAAGTGGCATGGAGAGGTACAGAGGGAGTTTCGTAGCATGGAGAAGAGTGTTGTATAGTGGCATAGAATAGACTAGAGGGGCACACACTTGGATAAACTGAAGTACACTGTTGTATAGTGGAGTGCTATAGAGTGAAGTATTGTATGGTAGAGTAAAGGGGCGTAGAGTGTCTTTGAATGGAGTAGAGTGTGGTAGAGTGGAGCAGAGTGGAGTAGAGTGGAGATGAGTAGGCTGGAGTGGCATACAGTGGTGTGTCGCAGAGTTGAGTGGTGTAGAGTGGAGTGGCGTACGGTAGAATAGTGTACAGTGGAGTGGCATAGAGTGTAGTGACATGTCATAGAGTGTTTGAAAGTGTCAGCGAGTGTCAGCGAGTGGAGTACAGTGGTGTGGCGTAGAGTGGAAGGGCATAGAGTATAGTGTCATAGAGTGTAGTAGTGTAGAGTGTTATGGAATCTAGTGGTATAGAGTGGCGTAGAGTGGAGTGGTGTACAGTGGAGTAGTGGAGTACAGTGGAGTAGTGGAGTAGAGTGGACTAGTAGTCGCAGAGTGGCGTAAAGTGGGATGGATTTGCATAGAGGGAGTTGCGTATTGTGTCTTAGAGTGTAGTAGAGTGTCATACAGTGGCACAGAGTGGAGTAGAGTGTTGTACAGTGGAGTGTAGGGGCACACAGTGCAGAACAGTGTTGTACAGTGGCATACAGTGTAGTAGAGTGTTATAAAGTGGACCTGTACAGAGTATAGTAGAGTGTTGTAGAGTGGAGCGGCATAGAGTTGAGTGTTGTACAGTGGCATAGAGTGGGATAAAATGTGGCACAGTAGAGTTGAGTGGCATAGCATAGAGTGTAGTAAAGTGTCATAGAGTGGAGTGGCTTGTCATATAGTACAATGCCATGGAGTGGAGTAAAGAGGAGGGGCGTAGCACACTCTGCAGTAAAGTGTCACAGAGTTGAGTGAAATGGTGTGTCATACAGTGGAGTGATATGGCGTGTCGTAGAGTGTGGGAAACAGTCATAGAGTGGAGTTGAGAGCAGTGGCATAGAGATGAGTACAGTGTTGTACAGTGGAGTGAGTTAAAATACAGTATAGTGTGGTACAGTGGAGTGGCATAGAGTGTTGCAGAGTCGGTGACACAGTGCAGTTGAGTGGAGTGGCATAGAGTGGAGTAGTGGAGTAGAGTGAAGCAGAGTGGAGTAGTGTGTTATAGGGTAGAGTGGAGTAAATTTTGTTGGAGTGTCGTAGAGGTAGTTGCATATAGTGTGGTAGAGTAGAGTAGATTGTGGTAGAGTGGCATAGAGTCGATTACAGTGTTGTACAGTGACATAGACTGGAGTACAGTGTTGTCCAGTAGAGTAGCATAGAGTGGAGTCGAGTTTGGTAGAGTGGAGGGGCGTAGACTGTTGTAGAGTGGAGTAGAGGGTCGTAGCTTGTTAGAGGCAGTCCCTTGTCAGCCATCATAGGAGGCTGGTCAGACTGGACTCTGCAGTGTACTATGAGAATAAACTAGCTTGCTTGCCTTCTCTACTGCGCCATCGACTCTTCATTGAATGGAAGGCTAGAGGAGGTCGAGAGTGACCCGGGTGACCCTAATTGGGTCACTTCCTTCAGTTGGCGCCCGAACAGGGACTCCACCAGGTGACCCATCTCGCCCGTAGTCGGGTTGTAGAGGTCGGGGTTGCATCCGGTCGGATGGGCGGATTGGGGTACCCCACACGATCGAGCCTAGTTCTCGCAGCTGCCCCGCCTGTCTGATCGGGCGGCTCCTCGTCTAGTGGTCATCTCGACTGGGGTCCTGAAAAGGCGAAACCCGTGGATCTGACCGTTTGGTCTGAAGAGTCGGCAGTGGAGAATAATCTTGTTTGACCTGTGTGCACCAGGTGAGTTTATCTTGATTTTTGGTAAGTGTGGCGCCGTCTTGGTTAACTTGGTGGGTCTGCGGACCCTTGTGATACAGAGCGTTTGAAAAAGCCTGGGGCTAAAGCCTATCTTGTTTTGGAGCAGTCTGAGGACTGACTTGTTTTGGTGCAGTTTACGGACTGCTTTTGAGAGTTCTTTGTGCGTGTGCGTTTTTATTGTGTGTGTGATTGGGTAGATAGTGAATGTGTCTGATGCTACGATGTCTTGTTGGAGTAAAATGTGGTGCTTTGGGTGTCGCAGATGCTCAACGGAGCATTGGCTGGAGGAACGACAACCTGCACCTCCAGAAGGCACTCCAAACTTTGAGATGTATATGAAGCACGGCATTGGTCCTATTATGTTTTGTACATTGTGGCATAAGTACATGAAGAATGATGCTGAGCTTCAGTGGCCATTGGATGGTACTTTTGAAGAACAAAAATTGAATAATTTACAGGACAAATTATTTGCTAGAAGAAGTAGACAGTCAATGTTTGATACTATGGCAAAAGGAAGCTAAACAGAGGTGTATACGGGCCGAGAAGGCGTCTAGGAAGCAAGCAATGCAGACAGTGGTGCAAAAAGCTGTAGCTTATGATAAAGAGCAAGCAGAGAAAAGTCATGATTGTGTTGGTAGGAAGTTCCGATTACAATGTAATAAGTCTTATGTGGTTAGAGAGGATGAGGATCCTTTTGTGGAGGATCTGTTGGAAACTCGCCCCCCACCTCCCTATGCCCCACAGAGAATATATCCTGCAGTTCCGTCGTCTCAGTCTCCTGATGTTCCTCCACTTTCTTCGAGTCTCCCTGTGAGTTCAACAGCTTCGGCTCCAGTTTTGTCTATCTCCTCCTCGGCTTCACAGACTGCGAATGCGGTGACTGCAGGAACCCCGCAGCATCTGCTATTTCTTCTTCCGTTTCTCCTCCTTCTCTTACTTCTACTATGCAGCCATTATTGACACTGTCCCCTTTGTCTGTACCTCTTGTGTCTTCCCCAAGTTTTTCACCTGTTGTGTTGAGTGGTGTAGGAACACCAGTGCGAGGGTCAGATGGAGGGAATTGGGCGGCAATACGGGAGCGAATGGAGCAGGTATTGACGCGATCTAATGTAGGTGAGGAGGAGAAAAGGATGGTTGCAAATCGGGCAGGGCAGTGGGCCTGGAATCCGATTTATAACGTGGAAGATATATGGAATGTGATGAAAGATTTTGACCCGTTTGTACAGCAGCATGCCCTTCAGCACATGTCGGCTACATTGATTAGTCTGTGGGAACAGTGTATCGGTGGCACAGCCCCTCAAATTATCTACGACATTCGAAATCGTGTATATTCAGCTGGTATGGCCCCTATGGAAGTTCTTGGTAATGTTGGGATGTTACTTAGTTATCGAGAAAGGTTACAGCATCGTACTCCAGCTGGTGTGTCCCAGTGTCCTATGAGAGAGGTACACCCTATTTTTCACCCTGAGATTCCAGAGCAGCGGAACCATGGAATGAGGTGGTCCAACCACGAGTGGCAGCTCATTTTCAGGAGCAGTGGGTTTATACTCCATGGAAGAGGAGTGAGGTATTAGCCCTTAAATGATCCAAGAAAAAATCCTACGACGTATTATAAAGAGTTGACAGAGGCTGCCTCTTCGTCGGTTATGACTCTTGCAGATATAGAAATGTTCTTTGGGCTGTTGATGCCGGTGGACATATGAACCTGCCACTCTCTTGTGCCCCAAATCGATTTTGTGTCTATAGTGTCTCTCCAGCATAGACAGTTGGGAGATAAAAGGTGGTGAGTATATCAGCTTAGTATTAGCATAATTTTCTTCATTGTTACATTCATTATTGCAAGTTTGTAATAGAATGATTCTGGGTCTGATGTGTTGAACCCTGAAAAATATGCAAATTTCTGTACGAATGTGGCAGAACTACCCTTTGGTGGTGTTGGGCAATGTTCCAATTGATGGTACACATTAGCAGTGCGTGGTACACTTGCTCTATGCAAAAAATGATGACCATAATGCTGGTAACAAAACATGGTATTGTAGTCAGTTGTACCTTCATACAATTCTCTGTAAGAAAATGTAGCAGATTGTTCTAAATCTGTGAGCATAGTATTTACAGTCTCAATGTCCCAATCATCAGATAGTGTACTGGGGGTAATGAAATCATTTAAAGAGATTTTGCACAAATGTGGAATTTTCAAATGTTCAGTGGGGCCATATACATCATAAGAAACTTTATCCCAAACTATACCATCCTGTATTGGAATTGCTGTAATGTTCACAAGGGGCAAGTCTCTTTGTTCACGATGTGATGACGTATGTGGTTTCAGTACCAAGTTCACGGATTGTACTGCAGAGCGTTCTGGGAGATAATGTCCATTCAGAAGTAGAAAAAAGACAGTCGCTGTGCCTATCCAAATTAACAGATATACTACCCCTATTGCGAACCAAATATGCAACCAAGGTGGGCACTAAGTAAGTCTTTTCGAGCAAAAGATAGAATTGGCGAAATTTTTATTTCTTTGAAGTGGGTGGCGTTTGATCAGGTTCACTTGGATCTGAAGAAAAATCATCGAAGTTGATGAAGTAGCCGGACGCAGTTCGATCTATCTTTGGTAGCTCAGCAGGTTTTGTAGAACTGGCAGATGTGTCGTTTGAAGGCACATTAATGTAGACATCCTTGTTGGGCCGAATTGCAACTTGCATTGTTGTTTCTTCTTGATGCTTTACAATTTCAACTGGTGTGATTTGTACTCTATTATTCGTTGCTCCATCACTCTGTGTTGCTGAGTCTTGAAAGGTTATCAGTCTTTTCATCTGAACTTCCTGTATAGTAGCAAGAGGAGATCTGCGGCTACTGAGGACCCCACGCGGCCCACTTTTAAGAATCCACATGATGCGGTTTGATCAGCTCAATCGAGACGAATCTTTTTTCTTCTTTGCTGGCAAGAGGCGGAGGAAGTATTGTTCTTGTTCCCACTACCGCCAGGACAGGTACAGCTGTTCTGTAAGATGGCCCAAACTCTCTTCTGCCCACGATCTTTTCCCTAACCAGGTCCCCAATCTGCGGGACCCAGGCAGGTTTTGCTGGAACTGGTTTTACTTCCCCAGTGGCGGTGCACTTGACTTGCACGTTGCTTTGTAACGCTCAGAATTCATTAAGTTCCTGCAAAATAGCCAAACGGCCATTCAGTTCAAATGACTTTGCACCCGCCACTGTGCTGGCACAATCGAGGTCAGGTACCCACATTCTTGTCCCAAACAGGATTTCATAAGGGGTATGGCCTCCCAAGGACTTTCTTGGCATGTTGTTGAGTGCCCTCTGGACCCCATATAGGTGACTGACCCATGTACCGCCCGCGCCTAATACCCTTGCTGTTAAGGATTGCTTTAGGTCCCGTTTTTTCCTCTCCACCACTGAATTTCTCTCGGGATGGTAGGGGGAGGAGTACCGCAAGGCCACGCCCATACTTTCCATGGCTTCCTTGTAAGCCCTAAAGCTAAACGCAGGACCACTGTCGGAATGTAACGTGCCAATTGCGTATGTCCCGATGAAGACTCGCAAATCCTTTATAACAGTTCGAGCGTCAGCTGAGCGCTGGGGCCAAACCCACAGGAATCTAGAGCATGAATCCACTGCCACCAAGATGTACTTGTAAGCCCCGTCAGAATTTAAGGGGCCGCAGTGGTTCAAATAGACACATGCGAGGGGTCTGTCTGAAATCAGTAATGGTGTTTGTGGTGGCTTGTGAATGGTGGAACCCTTCATCTGCTGGCAAATATTGCACGTCAGGACATAGTCCGTTGTTTGTTTTGTCAGCCCCAACCAAAAGTAACGCTGCTTCAATAACGAAATTGCTGCAGTGACTCCTGCGTGTGCTGAGCCCAGACCCTCGTGTGCAGCTAGTATTAAACCTAATCTGCGATCTTTGTTTGGTATTACTCTATCCCCCACTCCTGGAATTTGAGCATACAGTCTGTGATGCGCATCTAACTTGTAGGAGTACTTGAGTGGAAAGCCTTTTGGCAGGACGGGTGAGCCGTTCCTTGAGGCATTGATAGCTACTAGTATATCTCTGTCTATTCTCGTGTGTGAACGAGTGATTGCGGCAATGGCAGCAGTTCGCACTGTCACCTTGGCGGCTTCATCAGCCAGTGAATTCCCTTCAACATGTATGCCAACACGCTGATGACTCAAGGTGTGAATAACTTGAGCCCGTGGCAGGCATGCTTTCAGCTTTGCCACTTGTTCCCATAACAATTTATGTTTTATCATGCCACCCTTGGCGTCTCTAAATACATTTTGGCCACAGTTGTGAAGATATTCATTGTAAGATTGCACACAGTAAAACGAGCCGCACACAATCAGTGTGGGAAATTCACGATCCGTATACTGTAGTGCTAGTATCAGGGCTTATAGTTCTGCCAGCTACGCGGTACAATCTCCGAGAGATTGTGTAGTCATATTGCTTGGGTGGAACTTCCCATCCCACATCCGACCTTTCACTATAGCGCATGCAGCGCTATATAGCTACTGCTGTTTACTTCCTATGGCAGGTTGCGCAGAACCGTCAGTGTAAATGATGTATTCATACTGGTCTAGATGCAAGATTTCATTTGTGAGAGGGTATTCATGTTCGTATTGCAGGAATGCTTGTGTTCTAAGTCTTGGATCGTATCTGTATTCAATATCTGTTGCAGTGAGAGAATTAGCCCATTGTATCCATTGTGGATGCAGTGCCTTTGCATTTGGAATGCTGGCTTTAGTTACCGCTTTTAAAATCGTTATCAGGGTTACAACAATTATATGTTTCCCCTGTGCTAGTGCTCTTTCTCTCATTACAGCAGTCAGAATTTTCTTCTGTTGCTGCAAATCGATTTTGAACATTTGTGTACAGATGAGATTTGTATGCGATTGGAACTGCCTCCCCTTCATTGAACCCTGATAACCCGGGGACGACCCGTATTACCAGGTTGCGGACGTTTACTCGTGTCTGCAAGTGTTTTGAAGCTATCATGTCAGCTTGAACTGAGCGTAGAGTGTCTGTATGTGTTTGAGTCCACTTGTTTGCTGTGAAATCTGGTCCGATTAAGTCGTAGAAAGGTTTTACTCTTTCTGCGTAGTCTTGAATGTATGTTCTGCCGAAATTTAGAAATCCTAATATGGATTGTAAACCTTTCAGAGTTTTAGGAGGCTGGATCAGCGTGCACTTTTCTAGAAAGTTGGCAGGAAGGCTTTTTCCTTCACTTGACAGTTCATATCCCAAAAATAGGACGCTGAGATGGGCAATCATTGATTTTTTTAAGTTAAATTTGTAGCACAAATTGGCAAAACCAACAATTATGTTGTTCACCCTGCACAAGTGATCAGGTAATTCATCGTCCATTAGATAAATATCATCTACATAGGACACTGCCTCTTCATCGTAAGTTTGTAAGAGCTCTGACGCCCTTGCCGAGAATAGCCCGGGGCTGTTCTTATAACCTTGGGGCAGGTGACAAAACTGACGCTGAGTGCCGAGGGCTGAAAATCCCGTCAAATATCAGCTTTCAGGAGCTATATTTTGGCAGAAGAATCCATTCGAGATATCTAGTGTTGTTTTGTATTTCTTCCGCATGATGTTATTCATCAATGCGGCGCTGTGTGCATTCTGAACTGCAAATGTTTTTGTGCATGTGTTCAAGTGTCTGTAATTTAAAACCAAATGATATGTGTTGTCAGGTTTCATTACGGGAAACAAAGGGTTGTTTATCGATGAGGTGTAAGTTTCAATTACACCTTGGTATTCAAGTTGGTCTAGGATTTCTTTGACCTGTTTCTTTGCTTCATTTTTAATAGGGTACTGTCTCTGTGGAGTTGGAATAGTTTTTAATGGTATTTCGTGGTGTTTGGCCTCCACGTCCCACCCTGCATGGTTGTGGTATCATGCCGGAGCTAGTGCTTGTGCCCACTCTTGCACGTATGAGTGTTTTAAGGAAACAGGAACGGGGTCGGAAAAAGCAGGCAAAATGACGCTTTCCCCCTTTGGGCAATCCATTATAAATTTAGGCGGCCAATCTTTTTCTGCTAACAGGATGTCATATCCAAATATCAAATTTTTCCAAAAGAGACCTTTGATTTTTCTTGAGATTGCCCCCTCTATTTGGAGATTAATTTCATGTAGTCTGTGAGGGACACTCACTCTTGTATCAGGTGTTTCCACCGTGATGTATTCATTCAATACTGCTGTCACCAGAAATTCCTTCAGGTTCTGGCGAGCTATTGTTACTTCTGCCGCGCTGTCTAGCATCGTCAGAGCCCATTCCCCGTTCAGAAGCTGAGTCCTCAGTAACCTGGGCATTTCTAATTTTTAGGCCAGCTACTTTCTTCTTTTTGAATTGAGTCTTTGCTTTAGGTTGCTCTTCCTGTTTGATAATGAAATCTGAAGTGCGATGTGTCTCCCTTTTTCCCTTTGGTCGATCTTCAATTTTTTGTTCTGACCATCCTTGCCTCTCCGAGCTTTTTGATGAACCCTGAAAGTAACGAAAGGAATGTGGATCAGTATCCTGATACCTGTCAGGTTTCCTAATGTTATCATGATTCCTCCCGTTGGGGAAACCCACCCCTTGATCGTGAAGTGTTTCTGTTATTATTATTTTTAGGTTGACTATTATCCCACTTCTTTTTAGAAGAAGTGGGTGCTTGCTTTGAGTTCTCTTTTTCAGAACTACTCACCACTAGTGGTTTCCCGAGTTTGGCTCCCAAACTATCTCTGCCTAATGAAGCATAGATGTCTTCGATAATTTTTGGCAATGCCCGCTCCTGATTTGCAGGAGTTGTTTCCCTTAGGCTTTGACGTATAGCCACTGCTGCTGCTTCCCCTTTAATGTTGCTCAGCATAATTGCCAAGACTTGGTCAAAATTACCCATCAGTTTCATCCCCAAGTCCAGGGCAGGTCCTTCCCCGTACTCATTCTGTATCTGTTTCAATACTTCAGGAATAACCGATATAGTTGGGGTACCGTGTATTCTAATGTATACTGCAGCAAAGATTGTTCCCCAGGTGGTACACTCATCAATTGAGGGAACCATTCCCATTGGCAAGCAAATTGCTAACATTCTGTGTTATTCCTGCGGACCCGTACGGGGAAATACTGCTTACAGCTGTGCTATTATTTTTAGCAATCCAGAATGGTACTTGATCCCTTCTTGATGAGAACGCACCCATTATTGCTTTTAGTGTTTGTGGACTAATTATTGGTGTGGGCTGGGTCTGTACTAATCCAGGTGGAGCAGCTCTCGCAGGTTGTAATGTGAATGTTCGCATGACGAACTGGACAATATGTCTGTATAGCCTGACTACTTCTTTGTAAAGTATACACACTTCTCCTACTGGGAGTGTGTCTATCTCAGGATGTGGAGTGTAAGCCGCTAAGACCGGCCACCTTGCTCCTCCTATGCTGAGTGGACCGAGTCTTGCGACTGAAGTTGTGTGTTTTAGGGCGCCTTTAAACCAGTTTTTATGTTGCTGGTAAGGTAACGGAACTTCAATGTCCTCATATGGAATGTATTCTTCTGGTGGATCCACTTCAATGTATTCATGGAATATGTGTGTCTGTGGATCTGCAGGTGGGAATTTTACCCAGGAATAGAATACCTCTGATCCGAATACCACGTGTGCCTCAATCACGAAGGTAACATGGTCACCTGTTGCAGGTAATCCATGTTCTAATAATTTCAGAGTTACTGCCTGTCGGCAGTTTTCTGAAATGTTAAGAGCGTTAGCAAATTCATCTCCTTCCGAACTTCCACTGCTAGTCGCAAAGTTAGGAACCCTACAACCATGTGCATGCGATAATTTTTCTGACCAAGATCTGTTGCACTTTATGTTTTTCTGTGGTTTTTATACTGAGCTGCGAGCTAAACATATCTTACCACTTTTTAGAGATTGCTATTTTGCACAAGTAAGACCAGCACTGATTTACTTACAAATGCTTTCCTCCCCACTCATTTGTTATGGGGTTGCAAGCTTCCTATCAGGGGCAATATGTAAAAGAAAAAACATGGGTGGATAACCGTAATGGCTTGGGCCTATTTGGAAATGTTTTTTAATAATATGAATGAATTTTATCTGTCCTTTTAATTACATCCGTGGTGCAGTTTTAAACCCAAAATGTATGTGCTTTTTTTATGTGAAATGTACTTTTATGGCCAGAACGTGGCCGAATAAAGTTTCTATTGAATTGAATAGTAGCAGATTCTGTCATTGTGAAAGTAGAAGTAGGTAAAGGTTTAAGAGATAGGGTTTTGCACAATAATGGAACTTTTAGTCCTTACAAGCTTGTTTAAAACCTTCAGCCAATACACAGGGAGTACCTGCTCAGCTGAGGCGGATTAACCTTCCCACTTAAGACGTCTCTGGAAAATGTGAGTAGGATTGTCTGAGAAAGCACGACTGAACTACTCAGATTTTACTGTTGATATAAGAACCGAACCAACGTTGGTGGCGCCATGTCGTGTAGTTCCTAGGACCCCCCAGGACCTGCGCGTTTTGGATGACCTAAACTGAGGGCTTGGTGTGCAGACAGACTATGGACACCCCCACAGGATGAGTCAGCCGTTAGACCTGCTAGCTCTACAGTGCCACTACCACCGCCCTGTAATATACAGTGTGGTAAGTAGTTTCTGGCAACCACTGAACATGACAACCCTGATTCCTCAGGTATTGTGGAAACAATACGGTATCTTTCGTTCAGTCACTCGTGCTTGCTTTTCTCAAAATACATAGAATGACGATTGGAACAGTTTCAATAATTATTTATTGGTCAAGCGTCAGTCTAGTATGAAACATGTTAGCTACGACAATCAATAGACAGGAGCAGACAAATGTAATCGCTAATACCAATATCGTAAAAAGTAGATAAATTTCTACCATAGTGCTAATAAGATGAATAAAAGCATGTTACATAAAACAATAGCGTTGGCGTACTCCTACTATGCGTAGCCTACCTAACCGTGCCTTGCCTAGAGGTGTAGGTGAAGCATGTATGTGTAAGTGCTAGGATATGTCCTAATGGAACCTAATAAAACCTAATGGAGCCGAGAATTCCCTGGGGAAGTGCTAACCTCTTAACTGATGGTTCTGAATGAAGGCCCTGTCTCTGCGTCGAGGATGGCACCCCTCAAGGGATGTCAGATCTCTGCTTGTCGAAGGATCAGCTGTTAGAGCCTCGTCTCAGCTTGGAAGGAATTCTCCTCTGTTCTGTAGGGGGAGTGAGGATCTTTTATACTAAAGAGGTCATTCCGGGGGTTTTCCAGAATCAATATGTTTTGAAAACATTCGCTAATACCCTGCTAATCCTTTTCTAAACAAACATGATCATGCACAGCTGGCTGTTGGCCATGAATGAAAAAAGTGGTGACCCTTGTACAGAATAAATCTCTTGTGCCTGGGGACATGTTTGTATACGTCAGGTACAGGGATTAAGATATGGTACCAAGAGCCTGATGCCGGAGAGACAGAAGTAAGCTACTAGGTAAAAGGTCACCTATGTAAGACCATTATGTCGTGTGGATGGGACACAATGTATGTGATTGGTATGTACATGATGGGACTAACCTAAAGGACATGACAACTGCCGCTGCCCCCTACACCTTTCCAGGTAGGTGTTCGAGGCCCTCCTCCACCCACAGGCTCCTGCCTGCGCCACATCCCTGGTGGTCCAGTGGGAGAGCCTTGCTCTTCTGCTGGTCCGCTGTTGACTGTCTCTGCGTTTGTGCCCATGTACTGTTTTTTGTCTGTTTTTTTATTATTGTGCCCTTGTAATTGTTATTTCTGTATTCCTGTTACTTTTGCCTGTTTTCCCTGTTTTCCTCTCTTCTTGTTATTGTACCTGAGCCCTTTGTCCTCCGTGCCCGTTTTCGCCTCCATTTTCCTGCCGCTGCTGCCTCCGCGGCCTCTCCCCCCTGCTGTTTTCCGCTCCCGCCTCCCAGCTGCGCTTCCCTCCCCCTTCCCTATTTAATGGCGGCTGCTGTATTGTCGCGCAGCGGTCAAGCCGCTGGTGCACCAAAAGCGCACCAAAGGCAAGCCTGTCTGTGCCCGTCCGTGACCTGACCATGACCAGCGGACCCAGGGACCCTGATTCTCCGGACATCCAGCGATACGACTCAGCTGCCCTCCTCGCACTCAACCCCGGAAGGAAAAACAACTGCCAGCTGTCTATGCTGAACACCACCCACGGCCAGCTCTCCTGTCAACACTACCGTCAAACCTTCACCAACCTCCTCACCCCCATGGCTGCCGCCCCCACGCCGGACGCCAGCACCCCCAGTGCCCTGAGGTGCATCCTCCTCAACATGCGCTCCCTGCACAGACACGCTGTAGAGATCTGGGACCTTCTCAACACCCTCTCGCCAGATGTCGCCTTCTTCACAGAAACTTGGACCAACTCCACCTCTGCCCCCCACATCGCCACAGCCATCCCAGATGGATACAAGATCCAGAGGAAGGACAGCCCCAACCACCCAGGAGGAGGACTGACCATAAGAGCTACCTCCAACTCACCACCTCCAGCATGAGCGACTCCCCATCCACCACCAAACACCTCCATTTCCAGATCCAGACCAGCCCCAGAACGACCTTGCGAGACACCCTCCCGGACCTCGAACCGCGTTCACCACTACCATCGCCGACCTCATCGCTCCCCACGCCATCGCCTCCTTGGAGTACATACTCATCGGAGACCTCAACTTCCACCTCGACAGCCTCAGCGACCCCAACTCCACCACCCTCCTGGACAACCTTGCCAACCTCGGACTGAAGCAACTCGTCACCACCCCCACCCACAAGGCAGGGCACACCCTCGACCCCATCTTCGCAGGAGGTAACAACATCCACTTCAGCCACACCACGCAACCCCCCTGGACGGACCACCACAGCATACATTTCCACATCAACAAACCCTCCGCTCCCAAACCTGCACCCCGCCCGCCGCGAAGAAACTGGAGCAAGGTCACTGAGGAGCACCTCAACTCCACCCTCAAACGTGATACCCCCCCACCTCGACCAATGCCAACCTCACAGCCAAAGATCTTCACAGATGGATCATCAACTGCGCAGACGAGCTCGCCCCCCCGCCGCAACTCCGGCAGACAGTGCCCCAGGAAGGCCACCTGGTTCACTGCCGACCTCCAAGAATCCAGACGCACCTGCAGACGTCTCGAGAAGAATTGGAGAAACACCCAAACTTCGGAAGACTGCACCACATACAAGAACGCCATGACAGAATACCGCCAACTCATTAGATCCACCAAAAGGACCTTCATCCAGAACAAGATCCTCGCCAACTCCAACAACTCGAAGGAACTCTTCAGCATCATTCAGGAATTCACCAAAACCCCCAGCGAAACGTCGGACGTCACTCCCTCCCAAGACCTCTGCAACAAACTCGGCTCCTACTTCCATCTGAAAATCAAGTCCCTCTACGACAACTTCAAAGAACAGACACCTGACTTCGAAACCACTCCCTCCAGCAACACCAGTCAGCTCACCATCTCCTCCTGGACCCCAGTCACCACCGAAGACACTGCATCGACCATGAAAGGCATTCACTCAGGAGCCCCCACAAACCCCTGCCCTCCGCACATCTTCCACAGAGCCGCCATCGCACCAGAGCTACAACGCACCATCAATGCCACATTCAAAACCGGCACTTTCCCCGACGACTGGAAACGCGCAGAAGTCAAGCCCCTACTCAAGAAGCCCTCAGCAGATCCAACGGACCTCAAAAACAACCGACCCATCTCTCTCCTTCCTTTCGCGGCCAAAGTCACCGAGAAGACCGTCAATGTCCAACTAACGAAATTCATCGAAGAGAACTTCATCCTCAATCCCTCCCAATCCGGATTCCGTAACAACCACAGCACCAAGACCGCTATACTCGCTGCTACAGACGACATCCGCACTCTCCTCGACCAAGACCACACCGCAGCCCTGATCCTACTCAACTTCTCTGCAGCCTTCGACACCGTCTCCCACCGCACACACACCGCCAGACTCCACGACACCGGCATACAGGGAACCGCCCTCGACTGGCTCCACTCCTTCCTCACCAGCAGAACCCAAAGAATCAGACTTCCACCCTTCCTCTCCGAACCCACAGAGATTACCTGCTGAGTACTCACAGGATCATCGCTCAGCCCTATGCTCTTCAACATCTACATGGCCCCCCTCGCCGCCATCATCAGACAGCACGGACTCAGCATAGAATCCTATGCCGCCGACACCCAGCTCATCCTCTCCCTCACCAAGGACCCCACCACCAGACTCAGCTTCCTGGAAGAAATGAAGGACGTCGCAACCTGGATTAGCAGCAGCTGCCTAAAGCTCAACTTGGAGAAGACAGAAATCCTCGTCCACGGACCCTCCCCCTCTGCATGAGACAACACCTGGTGGCCCACCGCCCTCAGCAGCCCCCCGCCCCCATGGACCACGCCCGGAACGTCGGCATCATACTCGACTTCTCCCTCTCCATGACCCGACAGATCAACGCCGTCGCCTCCACCTGCTTCAGCACCCTCTGCATCCTTCGCAAGACCTTCAAATGGATCCCCCCGAATCAAGAAAGACCGTCACCCACACACTCATAACAGCAGACTGGACTACGGAAACACCCTCTACGCCGTGATCAACAAATCTCTGCTCCACAAACTCCAGACCATACAGAAAACCGCAGCCAGACTCGTCCTCAGCATACCTCCACACGAACACATCACCCAACACCTGCGAGACCTCCACTGGCTCCCCGTCGAGAAGAGAGTGACTTTCAAGATACTCACCCATGCCTACAAATGCCTCCACAACACAGGACTCCAATATCTCAATGAAAGAATCTCCTTCCATGTACCCAAGAGAAACCTCAGATCCGCTGACCTCGCCCTCGCCAAAGCCCAGCGCATCCACAGAGCAAGAACAGGTGGAAGAGCCTTCTCCTGCATTGCGGCTAAGACCTGGAACGAGCTCCCGATCGACATCAGACGCGCCCCCACTCTGCACATTTTCAGGAAGACCCTCAAGACCTGGCTCTTCGACTGACCGTAGCTGCTCCCCTCACCCCCTCCTTCCTCTAGCGCCTTGAGACCCTCACGGGTGAGTAGCGCGCTTCACAATTCCCTGATTGATTGATTGATATGCAGTATTATTGGCATACAATGCATGTGATCTGGGGGTAGGGGAGGTACACCATCTCCCTCAATCCTCTGGACTTAATTTACACTGGTATAGTAGTAGGCAGCACCCAGCGTATGCACTTATGCACGTGTAAATCTGCTGCCACCAATCATGGCTTGTGCAGAAGGTTCAAGAGACAACCTCCTTGAGACTACAGGGTGGTGAGATCAATTGAGGGTCTCCCTTTGCTTGGTTTCATCGTAGGACAAAAGGGTGACTGAGGAGCACCAACTGGTGTTATTAGGGGTCTCTTAGGGTTAGGGCCCCACAAACTGTGTCAAAAAGCAAAAAGTCAAGGGAGCTTTCAGGCCACAGGAAACATAGCTAGCAGCCTTGTGCCCTTAAAGCAATATATCCATTTCATCCAGTGCTCGGCTTTAAAGTCTGTAGCTGCCAGGGTCTGACTGTGCTTCTTCCCTTGTATTGGCTTTACATCAGCTTTACTCCCGTCTCCAGACGCCTGTCCAGATGTGATTGAGCCTTCAAAACTGCACTTGGCTGCTTGAGGCCCCTCGGGGGCGTCCTATCAGGCCCTGGGGTTTTATTTATGTTAATCACCTCAAGCTGTTTCCTTACTTTCTCCTCAGTAAGCACAATCTCCCCCACAATGACTTTAAAAGTCACCTTTGTCAATTCTTATCAGACGTTCAAAGACAAAGAGACAGCTGTACATTCCCCTGACAGACACCTATTAAGGATTTCGCCTTCTCCCGAATGGTGCCTGCATCCCTCCCTTCCTGTGAGGGTCTGACACCGCGCTCCTCTTACCTCCTCCCTTGAAGTAATCATTAATAGCCGTCGCCTCGCTAGCTTTCAGTCCATAGACCACTCTCATTTTTTTTCTGTATGCTTGTCGAGTAGATCATCTGATTGGCCCTCTGTGCTCTCTCTCTCTCTCTCTACCCTTGTCTCTAACTACACTCTCTGGTGAACCCACCTTTTCTGCCTCTCTCTTCTTTACTCTCCCTCCGTAAATCTATCTAACTCTCCCTCAACACCTTTAGCACTGGCTATATCTGTCCTTCTCCCAGTATCCACCCCCACCACTGCCAGCATCAATCAATACTTCTCTTCACCTGCCTTATTCCTTAGCTCCTTTCTAGCCCATGTCTGTGCCTCTTTTACCCTCTTGTTGCCTCTTATCTCCGTTCCCCTTAATGCTGTCCCTCACCTTGCCTCTTACTGTCTGAGTAGATCTCTTTTAGCTTCTCTCTCACTCGCCTTTATCCAGTCTCTTCTCCTCCTTCCCTTTCTAACGTTCTTTCTTCTACTCCTCCTTTGTCCTCTCCTGTCTCACTTTCTGTGTCCATCTCTATTCTCTTCGCTCTGCTTCTCTACTTAGTTTAGTCCCTCTTGTCCCTATTATGCCTGGTTTTCCTTCCCTCTTCTTTGCCCAGCCCCCTCTTGCTTCTTGGTCTCTCTGTCCATCTTTCGTCTTTATCCACCCCATCTCTCCTTACCGAGTCAATCCTATTTTCTTAGTTCATCTCATGTGTGTTTTCTCTCTTTAGATCAATCTCCCCTCTTTTCTCGTTTTTTTCTCTCGTCCGTCTCATTCGCCGTAGATGAATCTTTCTCCGATCACCATCGATCAGTCATCATTCTTCTCTGTCTCTCTCCTTTGTTAGCCCCCCTGTGTCTGTGCTCACCTCTTTCCATTCTTGTTTTAATCTCTCCTAAGATCAGTCCCTCTCTTTTTCCTGCCAACATCATCTCTTCTTTCTCTCCCTTATTAGTTCATACTTGATTTTTTTCCCCTTTCTCTTCCAACCTCTACCTGTGTCTTGTGTTCAGCCTATCTCCTTTTTCTGATTATGCCACTTCTTTCGTGTTTTATCATTCACTTTCTCTTGAATTAGCCTTAGTTCAGCACTCTGCCACTCTCTTTTATCTACCTATACTGCTTATATCTCCCCTTTTCTTACTCTCTCCATTTCTTTTCTTCTTCCCTCCCTTTTTTTAGTTCAGCAAATGCACAAGCTTTCTGCCCACCATTCTATCTTCTTCTCTCCATCCCTCCTCCCATCAGCCCCTCTGAGTGTGCTTCCATTCCCTCCCCTGTTCTCCTCTGCCTTTCATCCGGTCTCTTTCCGATTCTTGCCTGAGCTCTTTCTTTGCTTCTCTATTACCTTTCCCCTTCTGGCCACTCAGTTTAACCACTTATCTTCCGCCTCCCCACCCCTTCAGTCTCCCCACCCCCCACGAGATTCGAATCTACATTTCCCTTAGAAGAGTGAGGTGGTAAACTGTTATTGATTAGGACATTAGACTTGATTGGTTTCTCCAGATGGAGAAGGCACCGACACACTGAGCCTGCCACCCTTGAATTGCTTCCATCCATCTACTTCCACGTCCGCCGTCCCATCCTCCCTGGGAGTAAAATGGGAAATCCATAACCCGTTGTCTCCGCGGGAGGCTTCCAAGACACCTTCCCTTTCCTAATTACTTCTTGCGTTTGGCCGATTAAATTGAGAGATTCCGCGGGAATATTTGTAACTAAGACTCATCTGCCTGGCTGATGGGTAAAAATGATGAGACGGGTGGGAGGGTGTCGAGCCGCGGAGGAAAAATTGAACCAAAACATGGCCGAATAACACAAATAGAGACGCACAATTAAACATTGAAAGATGAAGGCCTGGTGTCAGGGTATTCATCATATGCCCAAGCCCTACAAAGCAATTATTGGACTAGCTTGCGCCGGACCATTCATCAGACGCTGGCAAGCTTCCCCACTTGCCTTGTCCCTGATGAATGCTGACTGTCTCCCAAATGCTCTTCTCCGGCGATGCCCTGCCTGATCGAGACAATAGTGGTTGTATGACATGCTCCTTGCAATCATGGACACTGTTAAGGCGCGTGCAGCCTGCCCTAAGGGGTAGACATCATGTTGACATGCTCACTGGGGTTACAGTAATCAGAAATGTTGGACTACAAATGGCTAAACCACATCATGGATCCACCCCCTGGCCGTCACTCTCCTAAATGTGCCTTTCAATGGTGGAAAGCACAAAATGCTGGCATTCTCATAATTTTCAAGCCAAAAAGAGTTGTCCCACATCGCAGTAGCACAACTTAATGTTCGCTCGCTGTGGGGGGGTCGCCGAACATGTACAAATCAATGTTTTTTTACTTGGTGTACGGCCATATTATTAACATGCTTCTCGTCTCACACCACACGCCGCTCTAATCCTCCATCCACCTTGTTTCCTATACCACCCTTCATCTGAAAGTCAATGGGCGGTAAAATTATCTGCATATGGGGCTCCATTTTATGGATTGGTCTACCAGTACTCGTCAAAATGGAGTCCAATTATCCCTAATTCAGCTATTCTTAAAGAAACATCTGTTCAAGTAAGCACAAATCATATTATCATGACAGGCGAGAAGGATGAATAATGGTAAGGTAAAGTTTGAAGCATGCAGTGTAAAAATGGTTATACACGGTTGTATGATACAACCACACTTTCCTTTCCCATGCGTTCCTTAACAGCGCGGGCGATACAACAAATGCGTCTGAACCATGCATTCCATTTACAACGCAAGTCGTTACAATGGCTTACCTGGGGGGGAGGGGGCTCTGGACGTTGGAATAGTACAATTTACTATTCCTACTCCAGTCCCCGCAACAGAAGGGAAAGCGTTGTACTTTAAAGTCCAAAGCCGCTTTATCTAACACATGTCATTGTTACGACCTGCCT
This sequence comes from Calotriton arnoldi, assembly GCA_963921515.1. Taxonomy (NCBI): domain Eukaryota; kingdom Metazoa; phylum Chordata; class Amphibia; order Caudata; family Salamandridae; genus Calotriton; species Calotriton arnoldi. Next base: position 140,918 of record CAWUFW010006914.1, read on the forward strand.
TGTAAATGGGATGCGTGGTTCAAACGCATTCGTTGTTCCGCCCACATTGCAAAGGCAACGCGTTGTTCCACGGTCATGGTATTTGTTGTTTCCTGTTATACACAACCCACTGATGCTTAGGTCGGAGGGAAACACAAGCTTTCTGTTCTCCTTGGTGGGTCACTGGATCTTCAAATCCTAAGGGACTTGTCATGATTGGAGAAAGGCTTGAAACTTCCACCAGGCTCCATGGGTGGACCGTGGGAAACACCAGTCTCAGGCACCTTGTTGAATCATGACTTTCAAGGGAGTGGGTTATGCACCATCTTCTGCCTCACTTATTCGTCAGCTGCTCGGCAAACACTCCCTGCACATGAATTTTTTAACATGCTTCATCCAATCCACATTTCCGAAAATTTGCAAAGCAGTATTTTAAAATATCATTGACCCACAGGCTGTGCTCTGGATCATTTTTTAAGGCCCTTGGGAAATGGCGAAATGATTTTTTGCTCTCTGCTGGATCTTGGCCAGTGCTAAGTGTTTGCACTGTTTCCCATTCGGTTTCATTTCAATGTGCAAGTGAATGGGGTTCGAGCTGGAAGCATCACTAGCACAACAGACAGCAGTAGGAGCAGCACGAGCCAGGAAGTAGAACTAGAACAGCCGACAGCACCAGGACCAGCAGAAGGTAACAAGGAGATGATAGAACATAGTAAGCGGTCCCCCCTTTATCTCCATGGCTCATCTTTCCTTCTTTTTGCTTTCTTTTTTTTTTGTCTTTTTGCCCTCTTTCACACTCGTTTCCAATCCCAGTTATTCCACAACTTTTTGGGGGGCGCTACTACTGTCAATTTGTGACGTTGCCACTTCCGTTTTTATTTAGTTATTTGTTTAGCTGTTTTTAGAAAATATTTCCTGTTTTCAGTTCTTTTTTAATTTTTATCGTCATTCATTTATTCACATCTTCAGTGCAAGCTGAACAAGAAGACCACTGAAGACAGTGAGATGGACAATACCTTTCCTCAACCGCCAGAAGTAAGTGCAGTTCACAAGCAAGCACCACGCAGGAGAGCAGCAGGTCATTGACTAACCCTACCAGTGTTGCAACCACTGCCGGCACACCTTGTACTGTCCCAGCACTGTGTGGGACTTCTGCTTGTTTTTTTACTCATAATCCTTGCAGTACAAATACAGTCTGCATGATACATAGGATGTGGAAGACATCATATTTCTACCCTAAATATCATATATTCAAGGATCTATCATAAACAATGAATAACAATGCCCCAATCAAGACATTGTTGCCGGAGCCAAGGGAGTTGAGGAGCTTCCTTGTCCTCCTCGCTGTACCTCACTGATAAGTCTCAACCAGGCCAAAATCAGTTTGGTGTTGCTTGTCTTCCCATACACAAAGAATGCGGCATGGCAGTTCAGGATGCATGTTGGAGCAGGACCAAGAGTAATTTACATATGCTTGGTCTCTGTCTATGGTAGCACAACAATATCAAGACAATACACTGGAATGCTGCTCAAATCACTTACCCCTGGAGGAGACAAATTCAGTCCTTCCATCCATCACTTTTTTTGTTTTTCTCACTTTTCTCTTTGGCCACATTGACATAAGAACGTTATCATCAGAGTCTATTTTCCATCATCTGATATTTATCCCTGCTCCATTTTCAGAGTGAAGAGTCTGATTTACATTTAGAGTAGAAAATGCCTAGCGTAGACATATGGGAGGTTTCTGGGATTCCCTTAGCCTTTTAAAAGAGCAAGGGCTAGAACTCTGTGTCTACGAGCTGTTCTTTTGTTGGGGAAGTCCAAAAAGCTCTTCACATCTGTGGAGTTAATTACTTTCATGACATACAAATAGCCATGTGAGACATCATGATTCCTCCTGCTTTCCGATTTTCAAGCCAGCAAATAAAAAATGGAAGGCACAGCTGCAAGTCTTTGTCCACAGAAAGGATCGAAGGATTTAGGGAGATATTGAAGGGAAACATCTGCCCACCAGCCAGTTCAGCTATACTTCTGAAGGTCATGTGGTGGAGTTGCTATTCTAAACACACTGTATGTAGCACAGGGAGGTCTTTGAGTTCCTGGTACCTTGCTTTGCTTTTCCTGGCCTTCAAGGTTTCCAAAAGCGCCACAGATGGCACATGCACATGGCAACTACATGGCTTTTAGAATGTTATGTTAATTAAATTTAATATAAACGACTCACCCCTGGGCATCTCGGCGCTGTCAGCAGTTTTAACAAGTATTAGCAAAATGTGGAGTAAAAAGTTTTTTAAATAAATGAGCTTTCAACAATTTCCTAAATTTGCCCTAGTTCGCGCAGGTGCGAACATGCAACGGGAGCGTATTCCAGTAGGAGGAGGCAAGGTAAGAGAAAGCTCTCCTCCCGCATCTCGTTAGACGGATGCGGGGGACGCTCAGTGGCTGTTCATTAACTGTGTGAACTTCTCACCACAACCACATGGTGGAGTATTGCTATGAACTCTCCACATCTCCGTCTGTGCAACCAGGCTCATCCAAAGCCCCTCTACACTGTGAAACAAGAGATGGATGCGACCACTAGTAGGGAAATGGAACTGGCCGAGTCTGACACCAACAGTTCGTGTAGTCGTCCCAAGATCTCCATTTCATGAGACTTTTCATCGACCTTTTAGTGTTTGCTCACTCTGTGTTCTCACAGAAGCTTAAAATTACAGAGAAGTTTGGCATTTAGATTTAAATGTCACTGGTGCACAAAAAGGGGGATCCGTGCTACTAGCATCAGCATTCCTGTAAGACTCTGGGCATAACGATCCAGATAATAAAGCCATGAGCAGATGATCAGAAAAACATTTATTTACTTTTTGAAATTTTTAGTACAGGTTGTCATCATCCTATTGTTTTGTTGACCTCCCAATCCCCTAATACCGACCCCATAGATCTCCGAGAGAGCCACAGGAACTTACCTGGATTTGTTAGAGGCAACCCTTGCTCCTGGACCTTTCCACATTTAGTGCCACCCTGATGCTGTGAGTCCTCTGACACAGGACTGGGGCAACGCTCCACAGGGACTGCCACAATGCCAGGTAGAACAAGAGTCTTAGGCCCTCAAAATCCAAGAATCTAGTAGAAAGAACCAGGGGGACTGTGAGTGGCAGTACCTGGAGAATGACGGGGATGGAACCAGGTATTCAGTTCTGCCATCTGGTAGCAAAACCCTATACCTGACTTTCAATTCACAGCCTCTGACTCTGGCTACGACTGTCACTAGGATTTATCCAGCATTTAATCTGCATGTCATCATGATGCTATCAGTGCATGTTGGAAACTGTGCTAAAACATGCATTGCCAGTCCCCAGAGGGATCAGTGCCCATGGGGCAAAACTTTATTTTCATGACAAATGCATGAATCGAAAGTGACGTACTTTGAGTTGAGCTTTCCAAACTCCTATGCTCTTATGTTTTCCTGAACACCATAGCGCTAAAACACACTCAACTTAGCAGGTTCTAGAAAATGATATCTGGCAAGAGGAGAGTGAATCTGGTAACAGAATATGGAAACTGGTAAAATGATAGGGAATCTGGTAACAAAATGTGGGGTCTACCAACAGGAGAAGAAATATGGTAACAGAAGAGGAAATCTGGTAAAAACAGAGGGAATTCGGTAACAATAGAGGAAATCTAGTAACAAAAGATGGATTCTGATAACATAAGAAGAAATCTCGTAACAACAAGGGAATCTGGTAACAGGATAGGGAATCTGGGGCCAGATGTGTGTACATTGGATTTGCTAAAGCTGGGCTCAATTGCGAACCGACATTGTAGTGAATCCAGTGGTATTTTGCAATCCATCCTAGGTACTAATAGGTCTGTTCACCAAATACTGAATTACAGTGGGTGGTAATTCGACCTACCACATGAATATTAATAAGGTAGGTCGCAAATTGCAACCCACTCTGATTCACTGCCATCACAGGGATGGTGGCCTGCTGGAGGCAGGAGAGCACTGTGTCTATGATTGATATTAAATAAAGCAATCACTTTTTATATGCAGCCCATTTTCATTAAAGGAAAATGTGGTGCATTTAAAAAAAGAGAAACGTCTGCAAAACTATTTTTCAAAAGTAGGCAATGGTCTGATGAACCACTGTCTACTCCTAAAAAAAATTTTGGGGACTATTCACAAAGGGGAATGGGTCCCCTGGAAACCCTTTCTAGTTTTGAACGGGTTACCACCTCCTTTGAGGTATGGATAAAATATTAATGTTTTGCAACCGCTTCTCAGTCATAAAAGATTAATACATACCATAAGGAATCGCTATTTAGAAGGTCTGCACTAAACACCCTTCTAAACAGCGAATCCTTATAATTTCCTAAACCCATTTAGCAATTCGGTAACCTGTATAGCGAATCGCAGAGTTTGTGACAAGGAAACGTGTTAGTGCCTCTGGCTTCTGTAACTAGAGATGAAACCTGGTTCTCGCGTATATTACTTGTATGTTTCTAGCCTGAGCTCTTTGGAATCCTCACATTCTAAATTACCCTGAGCTAATCCTCTATTCCACAGTGCCTCCAGGTATTTAGTCTATAGTGCAAATAAAACATGTTGGAATGTGGTTTATTATTAGGGCTAAGTAGGTACCTACCACTAGTAATAAGTCCACAATCACAGTATAAGGCCCAGTAAAGGTCTTAATAAAGTATTCCCTTGCTCAAGCCTTGGTAGCTGGCTGTGAGCTGGCAGGTTTAAATTAAGAGTCAGTTGTGTAAAGCATTTAAAATACTAATGCATTAAATAAGTAAGGCACAATACACAATATAAATCCCACACTAATTTATAAAAATAGGAAGTATTTTTATGATTAAAATGGCACCAAAATGACAAAAAACCAATGTAGGGAACAGAAGATATGAGTTTTAAAAGAATAAAAACTTTCTAGTGCCTAAAAACAAAAGCGCCATTTGGGACATCTGGTTGCGCTTGATCAGGACAAAGTCAAAATTTCAGGACGAGCACGATGGAGTGCGGGTAGGATACACTTAGCGGTAGGGTCCAGTCAAATTTTTAACTTCTTACTTAGTCACTTATTTGGAGCTTTTTCTCTTGACGTCGAACGAGGCTCCTCGTCAGGCCAGCTTTCGCTTCAACAACAGCAACTTGGCTCAGCGCAATTCCTCAGTCAACTCCTGGAAGTCTTGTCAGTGATGAAAAGCTCCGGAGCTGTAGCAGGGCAAACCTGAATCTCAGGCCAAGTCGCGGTTCAACGCCAACAGCTTGACTTTCGTCAACAGGTCAGTCACCTTGTGAAGCTTTTTGACAAAAAAATGTCAAATCTTCTCAAACTTCTGGATCTTCTTCCAGAAGGTCCTTTTTGAGTTCCAACGTGTCTAGAACACCAATCCAAGGTTCCAGAAGCTCTGAGTTGCTCCTTTGGATGTTGGAACTATGTCTCCCACAATGCACCTGGCCAAAGCCTTTAAAGTCCAGCTGAAGGTGGTAAGCTGGTTTCTTCTAGCTGCAGATGATGCAGATGGAGCTCTTTTAACCTGTTGCTTTCGGGGGTCCACTCCTTCACTTTTCAAAGCAAGGCAAAGTCCTTAGAGCTGTAGTTCCAACGTGTGCAGCAGGTGCAGTCATTCAGAGTGCAACCCTCTTGGTGCAGGCCAGGGTTCCAGCAGGGAGTCCTTCTTCTTCTTGCACTTTCATTTATTTATTTATTTGAAAAGTTTTATAAAGCACGATCATGACCCAAAACGGGTACCAGAGCGCTGTACATCAGAAAAGAAAGGATACAGTTAGTCACTCAGCAAGTGAACATCCTAAACATTTGTAGTGAACCAACCCCAATACAATAAGAGCGAAAACAAACAAGAGGAAACATGTAGCAAGAACATAAGTTGCATCCCGAAAATGTCTCAACCAAAGGAGATAGCCATGATTTCCCCAGGGTATAAAAAGATTAGTTATATTGACTTCAGGAGGATTGTTGCAGCTGGTTCTTCAAGAGAAGTTCTTTGACTTGTATTTTGAATGAGGAGGTTGAAGGGTTCGAACGGATATCAGGAGGAAGAGCGTTCCAAATTCTTGGGGCCAGACCTGAAAAGGCGCGGTTGTATGTTCTTTTCTTTTTGAATTTGTGCGGTTTCAGCAGGAGAGTGCTGGAGCTTCTTAGGGACCGAGACATACCAGAGAGTTCGAGCTTATTTGCCAAGTAAGAGGGAGTATTATGGTGGAGCGCTTTGTGCGTCAGGCAAGCAATCTTTAACCTAATCCGATTATCGAGCGATAGCCAGTTGAGCTAAATTAAGTCAGGTGTGATGCGATCATGTTTACGCGAGCCCATGACAAGTCTGGCAGCAGAGTTCAGAGTGGCCCTTAGGGGAGTCAGACTAGCTTTGGGCAGCCCAGCCAAGGTCACAATTCCATATTCCACATGGGAGATCACTAGGGACTGGACTGCAAGTTGCAGGTCCACAAGAGGTAGGAACGGCTTGATTTTCCTAAGCGTGTTGAGATGGTGGTTGGCTCCGCTAGTTGTTGCGCTGATTTGATTGTGCATATTGAGGTGTTTGTTTAGCGTGATGCCTAAGGATCTAATGGAATCCACCAAATGAGGATTGCAGTTAAGGGCCGTAAGATGTTTGAGCCAGTCTTGAATGGGTATGGAGTGGTTGGGCGGGGCGATCAGGAGGAATTCAGTCTTGAGAGTATTAAACAAAAGGTGATTGTGAGTTAGCCATTGTTGAGTGTTCAGAAGAACACAGTTCAGCGTTTTGATGTCTTTCAGAGAGGCCATTTTCATATAAAGTTGCGTATCATCAGCGTACATGTGGTATTGTATGTTTGAACATGTCGGGATTTCTGTGAGGTGTTCCATGAACAAGTTGAAGAGTGTTGGAGAGAGTGTGGAACCTTGAGGCACTCCAATTGAAACTGGTGTACTCTTAGCGAGGGAACGATTCACTTTTATTCTTTGCGTTCTGTTCTGTAGGAATGAGTTAAACCAATTTAAGACCCGGCCCGATAACCCCATCCTTTTTTCCAAAATATCAATCAGGTTTTCGTGTATGACCGTGTCAGGCATGGATTTGAGTTGCTGGGCAGATCTCCCATATTTATCAAGTATTCTTGGGTGACAAGCAGGAGGGGAACCCCTGACCAATGGGGTTCAGGATGCCAACCTCAGGCAACTTCCTCCAAAATGTGACATAATCTTGTCCCAGAAAGTACTATTTCTTTAAAATCCAAAATGGAAAAGCTCTCTCCTGGAGGTTAAGATCTGGCTAAGCCAATCCACTGGCGTGGCTAATTTCTCTAACACTCCCCTTCCAGCCCCTCTGCTAATTCAATTACTGGGGCTCCTGTCTGGCTGGGGGTGCAGGATATGGGGGTGGACTTGTGTCCGGTCCTAACTGTCAATCCCTCTTTGAAGACCAGTTTGGCTACTCCACCCCTAGCCTGCCTTTTGCTCTGCAGCTGCAGATCTCCTTCCAGCAGATGTCCTTTGTTTCTATGCAGGCCACTTTACACCTCATCAGAGCAGTTTGGCTCAGCCTGTCAAAGGCTGGCCAATCAGGAGAGGATGCTGGAAGGCTGGATTTTGGTTAATCAGAAAAGCAATTTCTATAACTTATTTTCTGTGATAGTTATAATAAATTTAACCTTGGCAAGTTGTTGGATTTATTCTGTCATTTTAATACTTTGAAGTACATTTTTAGCTCACTCCTGTCAATAGTTATACTTTATTAAAGTATTCCCATGTTAACTTATGGAGCCAAATGCTACAATGGGTAAAAACGAAATTGGCAGTTTTTCCTTCACTAAGGCATATAAAACTGTATTCTATATTCTACTGAGCAAATACTACATTAAAGGTAATCTCAGGGTCAAAGAAATAAATCACAAATGCATCATGTTGCATACATTCTCCGTTACTTAGAATGCACACAACTGTGTTCTTCTAAGCAGCTTTATCGACAGTCTCAAAATGGCTACTCCCAGGAACACCTCTCAAGTCGAACCAATCTCTGTTACAAAATGGCAGCTCCCACGAGCACCTCTCCATTCTAACTAATCAGAGGCATGCTACTTATCATGCATCTACCACCTGCACTCAGTCCAAAAGCCCATGCCACCTCCATCTTATACGACACATGAAACAGGCATAAAAATACATACACATTCTGCGTCTACAGCATACTTACATCAAAACGGCATGTGCTTTGTAAAATAAAAATAAATAAGCCCATTTAGTCTTACGTACATGCTAATTACTTTTTTGCTTACCACAGGTGTTTCACGCATATGACTGGATGAATACTCTTGTTTTTGGGTATCTTTCATTGGATTGCTTGTGAAAAACCACATTGTCCCACAGAGCACACTTTGAACATTATATGGTATTCCAGCAATAGTAGCAATAAAAAAAGGATTTTTAACCGTGTAATTTCAGATTAAAATGAGTGTTAAAACCATATTGACCAAAAAACAGAAAGTCCTCAGGTAAGCGGGCAGATTAGTGACTCACTCGAGAAATGACTGCGAAATACTGGCACCTTAATATATCCTAAGATTTAGTCTATGATTTAGGAAGCCCAGTTCCCTCTTAGGACATCTTCCTCCCTCAATCTAAACTCAGAGATCTAACGCTGATTAACGCACCAATGTCATAGGTAGAGCAACCTGAGACAGCCCATACTTTAAAGTCATCCAAGAGTCCATCGTGACAAAAAGCAATCTGAGCTCATTTTGGACCAATTTGTTGGAGCAGAAAAATGGTTAGTGCCAGCGGACTTGCAGCCCAGCCTAGATTTCCCTGGTGATTATTCAATAGTGCGCTCCTATTTTGTTTGCCCTTGGAGTTTGTACTCAAACGTTGCTCTGCAATTTTGCAGAACTCCTGAAAAGAATCCTCTGTTGCGATATTATTCAAGTAATTGGCAAAGCCAACAGGTTAAGTTTTAACATGCCAGTGCATGAACACAGCAATTGTTGAATGCCTGTATTTTCATGTTACCTCTTAAAAGCGAGACCTATTGGCTTTGGAAAAGCTTTTATTACATGACAAAATAACTGAGGAATAATTATGAATAAGGAGCAGATAGAAAGCCATACAGTGAAAAACAACCGCAAATAAACATTCGTGCAACGTGAACAGGAAAGATCCAGAGGTGAAAGAACAATGGGTAAGACAGACAGGGAACATGCCCACGAGTCATGAATAAAACATAATAAAAAAAGATGCTGCAGTGAAAAAAAATATTTAAAAGTTGCTTTCTGTATACAATACATCTGTGAGATGAAGTTTAGAACGTGTGATTTATTCAGTGTAGTTTGCGGTGGAAAATAGGTGTATAGACACCAAATAGCCTACAAAATAAGGTGAGAGGGTAATAATCGACTGGGTGGCGCTAAATCAAACTCTAGGTATTTTTAAAGATTGGGAACAAAAGGTCACAAGCACAGTTGTGCTGTCAAGCCACCCCTAAAAACGAGATATAAACAGGAAAATATAAGTGGCAGTGTATAAGAATGGAAACTAAAGATCAGCACGAAGAGGGAACCAGCTACAGCAGTCAGGCTCAAAGGGAGCCGAGCTGCCCCAAATAGAACCCTCCATATTTATAATGGGACGACAGACACCTCGGTAGTTTGAGCTCATATTTTTGGGGTGAAAATAGTATCTACCCATTGGCCGTTCCGTTCCCAAGAGGGGCACCCGAGAGGCTTGGCTTAGCTAGAAATATGGTGGTTTCAAGGCAGGCCAGTACTCCGTAAAGCCCGCCGGGCTGCTGCACCTGTCACGTCACGCGACACTGAAACGGCATACTGGTATAGACCAGTCTATAGACTCATCTCTCTGCACGTTACCGCAACCGGCCTGTACCAACCTCTACAGGGGCAACTTCTTCCCAGGAGGAGCGGAGGGAGGGGGGTCGAGAGAGGCGCGAGGAGGCTCACGAGCGCGTGCAGGCGGTAGGCAGTATGTGGATCGAGTGGTATGTTTCAACCAATATGAGCTAAGCGCACTCTCTGGCATCAATGCCACTACCACCTGCCACTACCACATGTGGATGTGCGCGCGAGGCCTTGGCAAACATCTCGGCACACCACAGAATCGGATTTAGCTATTAGGACAGAAATAGCTCACAATACTGGAGGTCTTTGAAAACACCACCCAGGTCAGCAGGAAGCCCCCACCATTCTGTGGCTATTTTCCTGTTCTCGGCCCCTCTCACGGTTCTCCCCTCACACCCAATAGGTTTGACTCCGCGGCGGATCAATATTCCTGAAGTGGGTTATGCTTCTCCCATGGGCTGCAGTCGCGCACGGGCTCGAAACATATGCCGCGAAGAGAGCCCGTGGCATGGAGCGTGCGTGGTGCTACAAACGAGGCACATGTACGCTACTTGTTGTTGTCACGGTAACCGCCTCCGCGGTGTGCCAGGGGATGCAGTAACCTAGTTCCCCACATTAGCGGATATTGTAAAAGTCAAGTAGTTTAATTAGTGGAAGGCAGATGAGCAGAGCGGGGAATCGATACGCAAATGAGGCCTCTTTTTTCAAAGCATTATTTCAATTAGAGCAAACTTGAAAGGATATTGGGCCGTGCAGGGGTTCGGAAATAACAGTCTCGTACCCACGTGCGGAGTGCTTGGTAGCAAATGAATCGTGATTGAGGGGGAGTATATCCCCCCTTCTCCCTCTAAGTCAGCTTTATTTCCATAATTAAAAAGCGGCAATAGGAAACAGAGGACAGATCTAAATGTACATCATAAACAGACACTTCTGGACATTTTCAAATCATGCAAATTAAGGAAAATGCCTTTCCAATTTGTTTTTCTTTTTCAAACAATTTTAAACTAATTTAGTTTTTGTACTAAATTTTAGTTCTGCTTGGTTGACAGTGGCAGAATATATACTAATTTCACCACAGCGACTTGAGCAGGGGAAATACCACTGTGTGTGAATATTCACCAGTTATCCTCCAGATGTTGTGCTGACTTTCCGAATTCTGTGCTCTGGGCCCTCCCACCATAGAGGGAGGTTGGGTGGGGAGGGGATGGGAGGAGGGGGATAAATGTGTGTGTGGGGGTGGGCATGCGGCGTGAGGGGGGGGTGTTCGGATTCTTTTCTGTTCTGTGCCATGCAGTACCGATTTTTGTTTCAGGCTGCCCACATCTTTTTATAGTGGGCTTGCCTATGATTAGGCAAGCTTAACAAGGCCTATTAAAGGCCAGATTGGTTCCCGCGTGGACTCTTTAACGAAGGACTTCCGTGCTTAATTTGCAGAAGAATAAGTGCTGGTGCGACTGAATGTCAGCATACCGAAGTCCAAGGCCGCATTGTCTTCATTCCACCTCATGCCTTTTTCATCCACCACCAGACCATCATTGCCCCTTTACCTCACCCTTGAAGTTTATTTTTCAGGAATAGAAGTAGGGCTTCTAAAAAGTAGTTTCATAATAAAGCTGCATGTACTTGCTTTTTTACCTTTGGAAGCCCTGGTGAACCAGTCGTTTTATGTTATGCCAAAAAGAATATCAATTGGGACTTTGCACAGTTGATCCTATTTTCTCACCATTTGCACTGATGAGACCAAAAAAAGGGAGCCCCTTGGAAGGGTGCTCCTGGGGTTGCAGTCACCTGTCACCAGCCAAGAACACTAGAGGTGGAGAGTGAAAAGCCAAGCTCTTATTACCTTGGGTAGTACACTAAAGAGTAATGACAATATTTTCTACATGAGAACTCCTGTTTTTCTCTAATATCACACATACGGTGTTGTCCAGAGGAAAGTGTTATGTTACCAGACTGATTTTCTCTAATAGCATATATAGGGGCGGAGGAAAATGCTATATTGCTAAAAAAGAACACGCATACAGAATTTTGCAAATGTTTGTTCAGTCACCTAATCAAGTATGCAATATAAGGGGAAAAGGGGGTTGTAGCCATCTTACCCTGGGGCTCATCCCTTTGCCGACCATACAAGGGTGTCATTGTGGATAGAAAGCCCCTTGTACCTGCATATAGTAATCCTCCCCGAATCTCGCTGGGTCAATGCAAGTGACAAAGGCCACATACCTGTCCCTAGCTCAAAAGGGAATCTTAGCAACGTCAGTGGTAGAAGCTGGACTTCTGCATTATGGAGGAAGAAGAAATGGGTGGCCATCATACCCTGATTCTCCTCTAATACTCAAACGCAACATTGTACGCCATGTTGGAGAGGGTGTCATTGACTGGGTGTCCTCGGAAAGGGCAGCACCTTAAAGGGCCCAGCACCTATGTGGGCTGATTAGGGCCACATTGGACCGGGGAACAGTAATAGCGCCTCTCTCTCTTATCAGATTATGAATTGTGAGTTCTCTCCAACACATTACTAATTCCACAATAAGTGTCACACAATCTACAATTTCACAGCACGTAAACATTATGTCAACCCAGTTGTTCTGTACTATGATATTTTGGTGCTGATCTTGTTTTTCCTTAACTGTATTTCCTCTTTGCAGATCCCTGCACACTGCTTAGTTTGAGCCAGTGTTTTCCGGTGCTCGGCACTGGTACCTAATTTTCAACAACGGTATTTATGGCAGTCTGCCACATGGTGGCGCTGCTTATCTAATTTAGAGATGAGCACATCAACAGTTGTTTATTAATTCTATATACATTGAAAATGACTAATACCTGTCGCCCAAGCTATTCATACAAGTAGGGGGGCCTGGAATTGTCACTCTTGTAGGAGTGTGATGGTTAGTAGTTGTGATGGTAGTGTTGTTGGCAGAGCTGTCAGGTGCAGCGGGTGGTGCGGGCTGAAGTTGCCTTCTGACGAGGGCCCTGGCACTTATTTTCTTTTTTACAAATTAAGCACTGTAACTTGTACTGTCCATTTCTGTGCTGTCATCTTCCACTTTAAATAATTGTATTTGACCACCGAACTATAACAGCAATTGTACTCCTGTTCTGATTATAACCGCACAATATACCACTATTTAATAGCAATGACTACAGTATGCTCCCACATGTAGCTGCACATTCTTTTTTTGAGTTTAAAGAGCTTTATTGAAGCAAATAAAAACATAGGTACAACATTATACAAAAATTAGCATGACAAAAGAGCAAAAAGGTAACGAAACAGAATATAAATGATGAGGGAATAAACATTACAAGATAGCTACCAATGATACAATATCCCAAAATATGAAAGCAATAATGAAAAGTCGCACCTTGAAACGCAAAAGCATTTTATATTTTTCAAAAAGGGGGAAAAACAGGAGAAGGAAAGAAAAAAAGAAAAGAAAAGAAAAAGAAAGGAAAAAGAAAAGAGGGGGAGAAAGAAGAGAAAAAAGAAGGAAGGAAAAGAAACTGAGAGATGACCTTATCAAATACCATATAAAGATTACCAAAATACATTATTATATCATTTGTGTGAGAAATACCTAACCTTGACTAATAAAAGAAAAAGAAAAGAAAATATTCATGGTGGCTGATAAACAAAAGAAGAGTCCTTATTGCGGAGTGCAGACGAGGATAAATAATTGGTGAGTGGAGACAAAAAGGCTTCCTTTCGAATCATTTGCTGAGATGTGCTGACAGAAGCTCTATCCAGTCTGTGATGGTAACAGAGAAGATTCCACCAAGCAGAGTAGGAGACCTTGGAGGCATCTTTCCAATTAGAGGTTATTACCTGAAAAGCAATAGCAATTAACAAATCCACAAAGATACCAACCTTGCGAGAACCAATCCATATTGCAGAGTTACTTCCAAGAAAAATAGAATATATATCAAAAGGAAAATTAGCAGAACAGATGGAAGATATAGACTCACATACTTTAGTCCAAAAGCAGGAAATGTTGGGACAATGAAAAAAGGAGTGCATTAACGAGCCAGGGTTGTGTTGACATGACCAACAATTCGGGGATAATTCTACGCTATACTGAGAAAGGGATAAAGGAGTAAAAAACAATCTTTGATAAAAATAATAAAGGGTCTGAGTGGTGCTAGCATTGCAGGAGGTATGGTGTATGCGAGCCCATATAGAATTCCATGTGTGAACTGAGAGGGTACGCTGCAAATCAGATTCCCATAGAAGTTCAACTTTTGTCTTGGGACGATCAAGGGAGGAGAAATGGAGATATTTATAAATGTGAGAGGCCCGATTAGAGGGAGAAGTAGGTAAGGGTTCAAACAAGGAGTCCGAAGAAGACGGAGGAGATCCAGAAAGGAGAGAGAACTGATCAATTAAAAGCACTCTCAAAGACTCATATCTAATTAGTGAGGAAACAGGTACATCAAACTTAAACTGTACCTCTTGGGGGGGTAAGAAAAAGAGAATCTTTAATCAAATGTTTAACAAGGAAAATCCCTTTAGCGGCCCATTGTTTCCAAAAAATGGTACGATTTGATAATTTAATGAGTTTGTTATGCCACAGAGGTGAGTCTAAAAATAATTGTAGAGGAGAATGGGATTTGCACTTAACTGGGTGAAAGGTAGAGATAAAGTGTGAAATCGTCGGGTAATTAAAAGAACGGGGAGGATTGGTAAAACTAGCCAACAAGGAAAAAGGAAAAGGGTGAATTAGCGATTCCTCCAATATGTGCCAAACAGAACTGGAAATCCCTTTAGAGGAAGATAAATACGGTAGCACTTGACGAATTAAAAAGGGAAAATGATATTGTCGAAAATTGGGGAAGTGAACACCACCCCGATCTTTAGGGGCAGATAATAGGGCTAAAGAAATTCGGGCCTTCCGTCCATTCCAGAGAAATTTACTCAGAATCCCGTTAAGTGTTTTAAAAAACTTTAAAGGAAGTCGAACTGGTAACATGGACAAATAAAAGTTAATGACGGGAAGCAACATCATTTTGATTGTGTCCAATCTACCCCATCATGACAGGAAGAGGGGAGACCATTTGTTTGTCATATTGTTTACTTTTAAAAGAACCTCATCTAAATTAAGCTGGATCGTTTTTGCAACAGAGGAAGAATATTTAATCCCCAAGCAAGTGATACTACTAATATTCCACTTAAGATCAAACCCTTCAAACATGCTTCTTAAACAGTATTTATTTAATGGAAGAACTTCAGATTTGGAGAAATTTAGTTTGTACCCGGATAAGGAAGCATAAGAAGAAAGAAGGTCTGAGAATGCGGGCAGAGAAATAGATGGATCTGAAATATATAACATAATATCATCTGCATAATCAATCAATCAATCAATCATGTCACTTATAAAGCGCACTACATACCCGCGAGGGTCTCAAGGCGCTGGGGGAAGAGGGGGGTGGTGCTGCTACTGATCGAAGAGCCAGGTCTTGAGGAGTCTTCTGAAGGCCAGTAGGTCTTGGGTCTGTCGGAGGTTGGTGGGGAGGGTGTTCCAGGTCTTGGCGGCGAGGTGGGAGAAGGATCTGCCGCCGGCGGTCGTTTTCCGGATGCGGGGGACTGTGGCGAGGGCGAGGCTGGTCGAGCGGAGCTGGCGGGTGGGGGTGTAGAAGCTGAGTCGTCTGTTGAGGTAGGCTGGTCCGGAGTTGTGGAGTGCTTTGTGTGCGTGGGTGAGGAGCTTGAAGGTTATCCTCTTGTTGACAGGGAGCCAGTGCAGGTCTCTCAGGTGGGGTGTGATGTGGCTGCGTCGGGGGATGTCGAGGATAAGACGTGCAGAGGCGTTCTGGATGCGTTGCAGCCGTCTCAGGAGCTTAGCCGTCGTTCCTGCGTAGAGGGCGTTTCCGTGAGTCCAGCCTGCTGGTGACGAGGGCCTGGGTGACTGTTTTTCTTGTTTCGGTGGGGATCCACTTGAAGATCCTGCGGAGCATTCGGGAGGATGTTGAAGCAGGATGAGGAAACGGCGTTGACCTGCTTAGTCATGGAGAGGGTGGGGTCGAGGATGACCCCTAGGTTGCGTGCGTGGTCGGTGGGTGGCGGGGCTGTTCCCAGTGATGTTGGCCACCAGGAGTCGTCCCAGGCTGAAGGGTTGGAACCAAGGATGAGGACCTCCGTCTTGTCCGAGTTCAGCTTCAGGCGGCTGGTCCTCATCCATTCGGCGACGGCCTTCATTCCTTCGTGGAGGTGGGCTTTGGCGGTGTGAGGGTCTTTGGTGAGGGAGAGGATCAGCTGGGTGTCGTCGGCGTAGGAGATGATGTTGAGGTTGTGCTGTCGGGCGACGTGGGCGAGGGGTGCCATGTAGATGTTGAACAGCGTTGGGCTGAGGGAGGAGCCTTGGGGTACGCCGCAGATGATCTTGGTGGCCTTGGATCGGAAGGGAGCGACGCGGACGCTTTGTGTTCTGCCGGAAAGGAAGGATGTGGTCCAGTCCAGGGCCGTATATTTAATTTCAATTGCCTTGTGCTTAAAGCCTCGGAAGGAAGGTGAATGATGTAAGGAATGTAGGAAAGGTTCAAGGGAAAGAATAAAAAGCAAAGGAGAAAGAGGACATCCTTGATGGGTACCCCGTTGTAAAGGAAAATAAGACGATTGAGAACCATTAGCAAAAACTGAGGTAGTAGGCGAAGAATATAGCAAACTGATCAGAGATAAGATAGAAGGTCCAAAACCATGCCATTTGAGAGCACGCATCATAAAAAGCCAATGAACGCGATCAAAAGCTTTCTCTGCGTCAAGGGTTATGGCAGCAATAGGGGAAGAACTCTTAGATGCTAAATGAATAATATTAAGAAAAGTTCTGGAATTATCAGCTATTGTCCTTCCCTTGACAAACCCCGTCTGCTCAGGACTAATCAACTCTGGGAGAACTTGGTTAATACTGAAGGGCTAGTACCTTGGCAAAAATTTTACAATCTAGATTAATCAATGAAATGGGCGATAATTAGCACAAAGGGAAGGGTCCTTATCTTTTTAAGGAATTAAACAAATCATAGCTTCCAAAAAAGAACCTCGAGCTTCATTGCAAGAAACAAAGTGTTGAAATAAAGATAAAAGACGAGGCAAAAGGATATGAGAAAAACAGGAATAAAATTCAGCAGTAAGTCCATCCAGGCCAGGAGCCTTATCATTGGGTAACTTAGATAAAGCGGATTTGATCTCAGAAAGGGATATGTCAGCCTCCAAAATAGAACAATCTGGAAGTGGGGAAGAGTGAGGGGGTAATGAATCGAAATACGAGTCCAAGGCGGCTTCAGAAGGAGAGGATTCAGGGGTGTATAAGGTCTTATAGAAATCTGTAAAACATTGTAATATTTCCTCATCCTTGAATTGATGAATACCACAATCATCAGTAATCTTGACAATTTTGGACCTTTGAGATTTAACCTTCAGATAGTTCGCTAGCAGTTTACCGGCTCTATTACGGCCACCATAAAATTTTGAATTAATTTTTAATAATGTTCCAGAAGCGTCCTCTGTAGATTTCCTATTAAAAGCCAGTTTTGCCTGGACCAAATTCTTAAGGGTGTCGGCATTGTTAGATGAAAAGTATGCATGTTCCAATTTCTTAATGGACGATAACATAGACGCAGACTCCTTACGATATTGTTTCTTTTTACTAGCTACGTAATCAATAATAAATCCCCTAGCAGTCGCCTTAAAAGCGTCCCATGTGGTATGGAAGGGCCTATCTGGACTAGCGTTAAGGAGAAAAAATTCTGAAATGAAATCCTTAAAGCGCCGATAAACAAGGGATCCTTAAGAAGATAGTTATTAAATCACCATCGGCGGGATTTAGAAGGTCGGGAAGGAAGATCTAAATTGATAAGGACAGGAGCGTGATCAGAAATCAAAATGGAACCAATTTCAGCATGTGATAAGTTGGGAAGAAGAAGTGGGCTCAGAAAAATATAATCAATTCTAGATGTAGAGTTATGGGTCAGGGAAAAGAAAGTAAATTCTAAAGAGTCAGGATTGAATATTCTCCAGGCATCTACCAACCCTCTAGAGTATATAGTGTTAGCAAAGGTTTTTTGCATTTTATTAGGAACATACCTGGAAGAGGATTTCCTGTCAATAAATGGATCAAGAACCTGATTACAGTCACCCCCCACAACAACATTAGAGTCAGAGCATGTGTAGAGAGTGTGCGACATGGATTGACAAAATTGGGAGTCAATGCCTGTGGGACCGTAAATATTAAGGAGAGAAATACGTGAACCATTAATGAGAGTGTGAAGAAGGAGCCAACGACCATCAGTATCCCTCTCCTCACTCTCCACGGTAAGGGAAAGGGATTTATGAAATAGTATCACCACTCCATTCTTCCTATCTCTAGATGGGGAACTATAAACATCACCAACCCATTGCTTTTTAAGGGAATTAATATCATTGTCATTAAGGTGCGTTTCTTGTAACATTGCAATTTTACATTGTAGTTTTGAAAGATGTGTAAATACTCGTTGCTTCTTAACAGGATTACGCAAACCTTTTACATTCCATGAAATAATTCGGACATTATCAGTCATCTCAATGGGAAAAGGACAATAATCAATAACATAAGTACTGTAAGGATTATCAGTAGCATAAGCACGACCAAATGCCAAAGGATTTTACCAACAATATGACAGCAATAAAAAACGTAGAGGGGAAAAGCAGCAAATATCACCATGAATAATTTGAAATTAAGAAAAACAAGTAAATAATCTGCATGCAGAATTTGGTCAAATTACACCATGAATACTTTGAATTTAAAGAAAACAAACAAAAATAAAAAAATCAATATGCTAAATTTGAAAAGACAGCATGTCAAAAAATGAAATGAGTGTGGAAATAAATAGAGAGCAGAAGGGAGAGAAAAAGAAAAAGAGAGGAATAAAGAAAAAAAAGAGATAGCAAAAGAGAGGTTGACAAGTAGCCAGAAGGCTACAGTTAAGAATAACGGAATACACATCCAGATGAACAAGGGTGACAAATGGAGACTGGGAGCCACAAAGGGAGGACGGACGGCAGAGCCAGCGAGGAAACCAGAAAACGACAGGAACAGATAAATAGAAGAAGAAGAGAGTGAGGAGCATAATATAAGAACATAGGAGAGGGGACTGACACATAGAAAAAGGGAGACATAGAGCGATATAGGGAAAACAATTCAACATCGGTGACAGGGGTAACATAAGGAGAGAGAATAATAAAAAGGAAAAAGAAACTTACCAAACAATGGAAACAACAATAAACAGTGAGGGCGATATGGGGAGGTGAAGGGGAGGAGACATCGAAGGAATGAGGCTGTATTGAAGGGGGAACACCTGTGAAGAAAAACGGAGGGAAAGATGAAAAAACAAACACCTCTGGAATACGGACAAAATGCAACAATCAACAGTGAAACAGTAAGCTACAATTAACAACAAAAGGAAGGCGATGTCTTCACAACAGATTGACAGAAAGAAGAACGCAACAGATTCTAAACACTACAGGAGAGACAATATTCAGGGTCCTTCAAAGTCTATCTCCTCTCCTTTATGGCGAGATATAAACTGATGCAGGTCTTCAGGGCGATCGAAAGAGTAAGAGCGTTCCTTGTAGGTAACTTTAAAAAAGCAGGGATTCACCAGGCCATATCTGGCATTCATTTGTCGAAGAGCCGGGCGAAGAGAGAGGAATTCTTTACGACGAGCCGCAGTTGCGTGGGCCACATCCTGGGAGAAGAAGACTTTTTGGCCGGACCATAACATTTGCTTTCTAAGTTTGGCCGCTGAGAGGACCATTGACAATTCGGTGTATTCCAGAAATAGAACAATTATCCCTCGAGGGCGAGTAGCTGAGGAAGTGACTGAAGAACCACCGGATCTTGGACCGATGCGATGGGCACGTTGCAAATTAAGGGGAGTACCCTCCTTGAGACCAACAATTTTGGGAATGTGAATTTTTAGGAAGGCGAGCATGTCTGATCCCTCCTCTCCCTCGGGAATACCGTAAATGCGAAGGTTGTTGCGCTTATTGCGGTTTTCCAAGTCCTCAGTCTGCGCCTTAAGGAGAGCAATTTCTTTAGACATGGCTGCAACTTGGGGAATGACATCTTGAGTGTCACTAATCCTTTGCTCCACTGCAGAAACCCTAGATTCTAGATTTGACAATTTCTCTTCTAACTGTTGAATAGTGGCATTAGTGTCTATAACAAAGGGTTTCATGAGTTTAAGTTCTTCCATAAGGTCCTCCATAGTGATCAGAAGTGGGGATTTGGTAGGAGAATTAGGCTCCTTCTTGTGACGTTTAGAAGAGGCAACCGAAGTAGAGTCTTTACGCAGAGAGGACATAGCTGCGGAAGTAGTCTTCTGACCAAGAGAGGAAGAAGGATCCATGAGGATAGAAAGAGAACTGAAGATACACTCGCAAAAAATGAGGGAGGGAGTGTATAATAAACCAGAACCAACCTACCAATGGGAGAGGTACAGTAAGTCCGTGCCGTGAAAAGAACAGCAACGACAGCAGGTCTTCGTATGTGTGAGGCGAACTAAGCAGGTAAAAAAGGTCTCAAATAACAAGGGAGACCAGCTGGTGAAGGATAAAACTTGCGTCACAGAAAACGTGGTGGCCTGAAATGCAGAGAAGTCTCTTCAAAATGAGGTAGGAGTCAAGAACAACAAAGCTAGCTAACAAGGGGAAGGCAGCGCAAATGCCACTCAGATGGAGAGAACAAGAGTGATTCCACTGGAAGACCAGTTCACAGCTGTCCTCAATGGGAGGATACCTCATTGATAAGTTATATCTCACACAAAATGCAGTAGTCCTGGGGAATACAGGCTGGTCGCATAGAAGCAGTATCTCAGATAAATTCAGGAAGCATAGTGAATCGTTACCAGCACTGAGAGAATTACTTCAGAGGAATCCAGATTGAAAACAAATCAATGCCAGTCATCAGCGCCATATCTCCAGCGACGTGGGAATCATAAACAGGCAGGCAATAAGAGTCAGTAGTTGTAAGAGACCCGCGCCGCACCTCCAGCGACGCGGGTATAGTGGAGGAGCAGGCAAAAGGAGTCAAATAAGTGAAAATGACCCGCGACGCAGGAATATTTTTAAAAAAAATGCAGGCAAGAGGAGTCAATTAAATGCAAATGACCCGCGCCGCATCTCCAGCGACGCGTAAATTTCAAAGCTGAAGGAGAGAAAGGCAGCGACCCGCCGCAAACAAAATGGCGGGCGCTGCCGGCGGTAGTGAGGGGAGCGCGACGGGGGGGAAACAAGGCGAAAGGCAGCTCAAAATGAGAAAAAGAAAACGGCTACCTGCTCCCCCGCGTCTGCTCCGTTAATACTGCAACTTCATGCCCGGTTGAAGGTCGTAGGGCAGCTCCAGAAGAGAGACTGTTCCGCTCGTAAACGGAGCCTCAGCTGGGTGCGGCCATCTTGTTGGCGGCTCAAGCCACGCCCCTCGTAGCTGCAGATTCTTAACATGAACTAGTATTAATGACCGTATTGTGCTCATACACTGATTTATAGCAGCAAATCTGTCCACTGGCTTATATTAACAACAGGACTTCACTCTAAGCGTTATATCTCGATGTCATTCTTGCATTAGGCATTACATTGTCAATGATTATGTGCTGCCTTCTAGTGCACTGCTGACTGAGCATTATGCCAAATATAGATCCCTGATTCCCCTCACATTCTATAAATTCATATGTGGCTAGGCCTATTAGTACGAAATTAATTGACATTTGCATCATATGCACTGATTTTGGTGCAATATAGATACCATGGCTCTCCTCAATTCTAGTAACCATATTTAGATTAACAAATCTTCCATTCGTACACTCCAAAAATATACCTGGTGGCTTCCCTCAAAGCGAAAGAATCAAGGTACCTTACGAAGCTGAAAGGATTTAGCATATGCAAACTGATCTATCACATAGAGATTTATATGAATACAACTGAAATCAAACACCACACCCTCATACATAATCCAGAGACCGTCATCACTGGCAAGTATTTCAGCCAACTAAATGGTATAAGAAAAACAGACCTTGTCATCTTCACAGAGAATATTGAAAATTGGAAAACATACATCTATGACTACGAAGTACGTAAGGACAACACCTTTCTACATGACCACGAACTTTGTATCGTGTTTCAATGCACTGAAATTAATCCTATCATGTTCAGATGCTAAAATATGGGGGCATATTATCAAGGGGGCGCGATAAGATTATCGCCGCTTTAGCGTCCATTTTCGGGCAAAAAGCGGCGATAATATTATCGCTTTATTGACAAGGACACGCTAGCGCGTGTTTCCTTGCCTTAGCACCCGTTGTCAGCACGCCTCGCATCGCATCGCTAATGAGATGCAAGGGGGGCGTGCCTGACAAAACCCCATGTGCAAATATCGCTAACCCAGCTTCGCGATATTATCAACGAGGGTTAGCGATATTTGAAATCGCGTTAACTATGCCTTAACGCTGGAATTTAACGTCTGTTAAATTCCAGACTAAGGCATACCTAACATGGGGGGTGGATTGTGTGGCTAAGACCACAGGCACCATCATCAATGATAGCGCTGTTTTCCATGGAACATCGCTGGAAAACCAGCGATGTTCCATGGAAAACACCGCTATCGCTGGAATAATTATCGCCATTGCGCTAAGCATTGTTAATACAGCGCTAGCATGGCGATAATTTCCAGCGATAGCCGGCGATAAAAATTCTCACGTTAAGCGCGGCCTGCGTTAATTTTTGCTGCCGCTTGATAATATGCCCCTTGCTTTTTTACAAATGTTCCAGGAATTTCCACAATATAGGAATATTTAGAGCATTCCTAGCATAGCCAGCCATACCTCTATAACCTGCATGTAACGCGTTCGTTCCACTTTTCCACGCCACACGATTCTCATTTTGTGTCCTTACCTCGAAACCTGCTTAATTACTCACTATACCCAACACCAAGATGGTGCACGCTTGGCGTCCGTCCTTTATTTTTGGGGATTGTTGCCAGTTTTACTTGCACGCCACGTGATTGGCAGCCCTCTCTATTCACCGTTCCATTCACGGTTTACTTCAAATCACCCAGAACACTCAACTTTCTCATCAGAATATATGGTGCCGCACCGACACAGACAGGGCTACTGCCCTATCTAGGAACTATACTATCCCATATGGTACTATTGCATAGGCATTTTTCATCTCAGGCACATTCCATTATGTCCTAATGGAGATCCCCATATTTTATGGAGGGATCGATACGTCGTGGACAAATAGTACCATGACTACTGAAACTGTTATGTAAATAGGTTATGATGGCACTCTAAACTGATAGATGACATGACCTGCTTATTATTTCCATAGTCACTAAAAAATGTTTGACTTTTGAAATTCTTTTCCCTTGTTTCGTTATTCCCCACTTTCTTTTTTGTGTTATATCATTGAATAAAAACATTTAAATATCCTTTGGGATTTTTCGGCATAGAATTAATCTTACTTCTATGTTTTGTGCTTGGTATTATTCTGTAGTAAGGGACCACTTGTTCCTTTATAGTGCTTGTACACATGGTCCCTTGTATACCTTTGGGTTTCCTTGTTTGTTATAAATATACATCTATAACCATCACCAATCATTCTGACACCTATTCCCGCATGCATCCCAACCACACCCAAACACTGCAAATCCTAACACTAACACTATTTCTTGATAAATCCCAGAAAGTAACCACACAACCGACACAAACTCTGGTGCAATCGGTTCAATGTTCACATGGACCCCAATATTGCTCATCTTACTGCTGTAAATGAACTAATTGAATCGATAAGGCACAACCTACCTATCCTGACACCTTCACAAACACATGGCACTTCTCATTTAAACATAGGGAACAGTACTAGAATATCATAAGGAAAACATTGACTGACAGAAATTTGCTGTCCTAAATATTGTTTAAAAAATGTTGCCCAATTGGTGTTATTAGAAAATCTGCACACAAAAGGACAACATTTGTTTTAAATAATACGAAGGATTAATACGTTTATTATCTGCTCCTTGTTGCTCAAGAGTCTCCCAGTATCCACTTACATTACAAACACTCTGGAACTACCGGTAATGCCCACCCACTAAAACAACTTCACACCCTACACACCCAACATTGAAAGACTAGCACTACAACTATTACACCACTAAACAGCTCTGAACTTGAAACACCTACATTCCTACAATGACCAACACAAAAAATGGAAATAAGAAACAATCACAGGAAAATGCCAAATAATAAAAGATTCAAAAATAGGAGCCCAATGCGAGGAGTATGTCTAAATAGCCTCGTTCTGCTGATGCCATGGGATGGGAGTTCTAGCAAGTAGCATACACTCTGAAGCTAACAATTTAAAACGCAAACTAGTTAACTGCAGATCAGCACCAACTAAGGGTCCAGCAACAGCATACCTAATCTCTCAGTACCATTTGGATATTCTCTTCATGCCAGAAGCCTAGCCCTCCCACTCAGCACACAATCTTCCTGATCTAATGGTCCCACAATGACACAATATTATACATAAAGGCATGGAGAGAAATGGAGGAGAACTGACAATAATAATAATACATCTTATTATTTGTCCATCACTAAATGCTTGGAAGCCAAGAAATAAATATTCAGGTCTCCAAAGAATACCAAATAAAGAGGGCACTACTGTTAACTTAAAAAAAAGACCTGATTGCTCTTTCACCTAAATCATTATTATCTCCGGATGATAACTTAATTCTCAAGAATTCTAACATTCCCTGGAATGACATTGAAGATATCACAGTAAAAGCATTGTCCTCCTTCAATATTGCAACTGTTTTAAAGCAACCATGCATGGAATCCAGCCAATGTCAGGGAGCTCCCTTAGACATTATCATTGCTGAACTTACATGGACATCTGTGGACAATCCCATCAAATATGATTGGTCTGATCACTTTGCTAGCCTGTTATGTACTCCAATCTAGGCCTAAATAGCTAAATGACCTTTCACCTACATTTGTCCTACCTTGCTCTGCATAACGGTTCTAGCACTGACCTTTTACCCAGTTATGTGCTGAATAAATGTCGATCGGTTTCCTTGAAACTAGCCTCATTTATTATGCATAAGGATTCTTAGAAAAGTCCCCTGCACATGACGTCTATAACAGGATTAACATACTCTGTATAGAAGTCATGGTCATCTTCATCCTAGGGCGAAAGAACTACTTTGCATAATTGCAGGTATTGATTTAGGCTCATTTACAAAATCGTACTCACAACATATCGATTGTGTTAGGAACCCCAAGGCTATCTTTATGGTATAAAAGAACCATACCTTCACTAGATAGACAGAGGAGATGCTTCCACGCTGACACAAGACACTGAGGTCCCGGCCTGCAGAAGCTACAAAAAGAATGTATGACGCTAGCACGATTGCCATTAGGCTGAAGGCTCCAACAACAACTGCATTAGATCAAAGCTGGCGTTTTCACGCCACTTCCTAGATCGAAGCACATTAGTACGTTCACCACGTAGGGTGCTTTTACACAGACAAAAACAACGAATGCCTTCAACAAGCGCCAACTTTTCACGCATCATTTTGTAATTATTAATTATTCATTTTACTTATTTTTGCCTGTAATGTTGCAACACACTTGCCGCTTAGGAGGTCGGGAAAAATTTCTAAGCCTGTGCTTCCTTCCACTGCTGCCTGTTATTCGCGCTTTGGAATCGCCCTGTGTGCTTCCAGCTGCCAGAACAGGGCGCCTAGAGTTTGTCATTTATGTTCTGGTGTGTCTTCCTTGCAGGGCAGGTCTCCAGGACTCCAGGACAGTCTGCAGTCCTAGGCTCAGCCTTGGACCGAGTCAGGGTATGTGCAGGCCGTTTCTACTTCAATGGGCGCCACTATGTCTCAGGGTTGGATGGCGCTGTGTGTTTTGGTCAAGTGCGCCAAGCATGATTGCGCAGCCCCCCACCCTTAGCCCCAAACCGCCCCCTCACACCTGTAGCCCTAATACTGCCTCGTACTATCCTTAGCCCTAAAACAGCCCCTTCCTCAGCTTTAAAACTGCCCCCTCACACCTTTAGCCCTAATACTGCCTCACACTATCCTTAGCCCTAAAACAGCCCCTTCCTTAGCTTTAAAACTGCCCCCTCACACCTTTAGCCCTAATACTGCCTCGCACTATCCTTAGCCCTAAAACAGCCCATTTCCTTAGCTATTAAACGGACCCGCAATACCCTTAGCCCTAAAACAGACCCTTCCCTTAGCCCTAAACCCCTCCACCCCCCCACAACCTTATCCCTAAAACAGATCCTTTCCTTTTCGTAGTAATAACTGGCGTTCAGATTCCATTCATCAATGTAAATGATTTGGCATAAAGACCAGCGTACTAATGACGCCTTTCGTGATGCCGCTTCCATTCTAAAGTATTTTCGTTATAAAGCCTTAGTAAAAAAAGGATGTTTCCCACTACAACACGCAGCGGTCTGACATCCCTTGCAGGGTGTCCAACTCAAGACCAAGACGGGGTCCTTAATTCCCTCCCATCAGGTAATGGGGTTGACTCTTTCCTAGGGGATTCGCGGCTTTACACCCACATACATGCTAGGTACACTTAGGTAGAGTTGGCATCGTAGGAGTACGCTTAATTACTGTCATGTTTATATGTCTGCATATATTCACTGGTTTAGCACCATGGTAGAGTCTACCTTCTATTTACTCTGCTGGTGCTTGTAATCTTATACATTTGCTTCCGTCTAATGATTGTCGCAGCAAACATGTTTTATACTAGAATGACGCTAGTTCAATAAATACTCATTGAAAACATCCCCATTGTTTATTCTGTGTATCTCTCTGAGACTAAGTGAGCACGATTGACTGAGCAAAAAGTACTGTACTGTTTCCATGATCCTTAAAGGATCAAGGGTTGTCATGTTCGATAGTTGCCAGAAACTATTCACTCCTTGATAAAAATAGGGGCCTTATGGTGGCACTGTGAGCTAGCTGATCTAAAGGCTAACATGTCCTTTGGGGGTGTCTGGAATCAGTCTAGACACCAATCCCTTAGTTTATCTTGTCTAAACTTGCAGATCCTATGTATTTTTAGGAACTACACAACATGGCGCCCAACGTAGGATCTCAATTAACATCCCCACTATTACCACGCTCAAAACTCAAAACCCCAAATATACATGGGTCAGTAAAACCAAAAATATTTCCCAGGAAGCCCTAAAAGTTCAGTACCTGATCCTACTACACCTAAGCAGGGATGGGAAAATGATCCAAGTCACAGAAACGAAACTCAAAAAAGCGGTTCCAACATTATGAGAATTATGAATACTTTAGCTGCACTATTCAAAAAGCAGATGGAAAAAGACTAGTAAAGGATGGTTTACATGTTCATTAAACTCTGCAAGATGAACACATATGGAAGGAATTTCCATTTTTCTCCCTCATCATGAAGGTAACACAACAATGAAGGCAATACAAAATCAAGCTACTCAAAACTAAAGCCTCATCCTTCAAAAGCCTAATCCATCTAGCAAAAAAGTCGACCCATTAGACTCTTTCACATAGTAAGATCAAAAACATCTGATTCTGTAAAATCAACTCATAACCCTGATGAAAACTGTGAAGAAATGACAACATTTGTTGCAAACAAAATTTAGAAACTATGGAGTGAATCAATGGTGCCTACTTCTAACCACTTGACCCCTTACCACCCTTTCTCTTTCCCATATAAAAAATATATTATTAATGCCTCCGTTGAACAAGTTATTGTCTGTTCTTCCCCAAAGATAGTTCTTTTCAGACCCATTGTAAAAGGCTTAGAGTCTAATAGGGTCTACAAAGTAACTACTGCCCAATCACAGGTCTTCTCTTCCTGCCCAACAACTTAGCCAATAGATTTTAGAAAAAGAACAATTGAAGAGCTATCAATCCGGGTTTAGAACTGGACATAGCACAAAAATCACAAAGCTAAATATCATCACTGACAGTTACCAGATAACGGACAAGTGGGAAGCATGCTTTTTGATATTACTAGATCTTTCAGCAGTGTTCAATAGAGTTGACCATAAGCTACTACTGAATACACTGTTCATCCACTTTGGTATTGAGGAAATTGTTCAACTCTTACTTAGAGGATTGCTACCAAACATTTAAAATTGACCACGTCTATTTTAACCCTATATCCAGTCTTCTGCATCCCTCAGGGATCTATACTAGCTTCCCTACTTTTCAACCAATATGAAACATCCAGAGGAGTTACTAAAAACGTTGGCGTCTTATGCCATCAGATTACAGATTATACCCAATTGTACAAAAAGATCCACAATAACCTCTCAATCGACTACAATAAAGACAGCGTTGCTAAAATAAAAGATTGGGGGGATAGGATCTCTAAGGTATTGATACATGCACTATAAATTCCCATCTCTGTTTTAGGGTTGGTAGCAATTGTAAAAGCATGCAAAAATAATTTAGACCATTGGCCTTGAAAGGCAAATTTAGCATGACAGGACAAAATCCAGGAAGTAAAAGTAGATAAAGTAGGGGTTTGCTCACTCAATGAGTGGTATAAGCAAAGCCTACTTACAATTCTTCCTGTTTTTTGTCCTGTATCATGGTTGAAATGACAAGGTAAGAGTAGAGGTCCCTTCCCCCTGGCTTGGACAGTAGTAGGTAGGGAGGGTGGGAAGTAATGACAGTGAGAAGGACATTAAGGGCTAAAGATAATGAAGATTAACAGTAAGTAATCTAAGACCTCTTCCCAGTCCTTACATGTGAGAATCACCATAACTCTGCCAGCCAAAAGTAATTACTAAAACAAGAAATGTAACTTTATGCTTACACTAAACTTATAATTGTAAGAACCAATATTCAAAACATGAAATCAATCAGTCAGTTAACTATGACATCACTGATTTCAGAACTAAAAGGATCTCGGTCACCCCTGTCTGTAAACCATTCCCACTTGAATTTCTGTTCTGAGCTTGTCAAGATGTTGTTTGAGGATGTCCTTGTAATATTTTACAACTTTTCAAATTGCTGTTATCTCCTTCCAATTTGATTATTTTTGTTTGCCCATCATAGTCCATTTTTATTGTACCACTGATGCAATAACATTGCCCTCATTCATTAGATTGGCACCTGTGGAAAGAATATAGGGAGGATCGATCTCGAGAGCAAATTCCTTGGTCTAGAAGTCTGACTTTAGCCACCATTGCAGATGAAAAGAAATCTGCATCGTCACAGGAATTTTCTTCTTCTTCTCCATTGAAGAGGTTTTCCAGCACTGTAGATGGTGGATCAGTAGGGGCCTTAAATGTAGTCTTGCGCAAAGGTCCAAAAACACACATGCGGCCATGTGACCTTGTCTTGCGGTTGCTTTTTTCCATTTCAGAAGATAACAATGAGTTTTTCTGAAGGCTTGTCGCTCTGTCTTTTGGAAATACACTACTCCCTTATTCATCTTGAAATGTTCTCCTCTAAAAATTCTGTGTTGCGATGGGACACATTGGCACTTTGTATATTTCAAGATCAGATCGTAATGTCTCACACAATCCTCCATTAGCTTTAATCCCTTTAATGTTTCTTCTTCCGATGTGGCTACCAGTCAGCTAATTATGGGAACATTTGTAGACCTTGAAAAGAAAAAGAGCAAATCAAGGGTGCTATCATCTTGGTGAAGACCCTTGGTCCAGACTTGATTCCAAATAGCAACACCTGGAACTGATAATGGATCCCAAAAATGCAGACCACAGAAATCTTTGATGTTCTTCTTCAATCGGAATATGTAACTACACATCCATTAGATCCAGAGTTACAATATGTGCTCCTATGGGATTGAGAGCAATAATTCTCTGCAAGGTCTCCTCTGTCCTGTTCAATCATTGGCATTACTTTTATTGCCTTCTTCTTCAGTAGGGGGTTGAATCTACAACTCCAGGGCACACCTCTTCTCTTTGTTGGTTTGCATTAGAATAGTATCAGTCTCCAGCAGGGTTGAAAGAAACTGTGGAAAAGCCTTCTCAATTTTTGAGTACCCAGTAGTCATAGGTAAATGACATCCATTCTTCCAGAAAATGCATTATCCTTCCTCCAACTTGCCATTTAGGACACCGCCGGCGTAGTCAGGACCTCTGTGATTCTTCTGGTGGAGATGATTTGCCTTGGTGATCAAACGGAGTCTTAAAAGATTTACCTTTCTGCCTTTCCCCATATTGCATTGATGCCTGGAAGTTTTAATATGAAATGATGACGAAGAGGAGCTTTGGGTTTGCCTAAAGGAGGAAGAGTGCTTCTTCTCCTCAAAGATCCTATGAAGTTTCCCATTCAGCTCAGGACCGATCACCTTACTTTCCTCAAAAGGTTGCATTTTTCTATCCTTAATCTGGATGTCAATCCTTCAGAAAGACATTAAGACATTTCTTCATGCCAGAATGATTGGTCCCTCCACTAACACAGCAGCCCTTATGACTTCAAATAAAATGTCCAAAAGGAATTCCACTTGCTTCTCCAAACGTTCTGTTACCAATGAGCAATCTACACCCTCGTAGACTGCTTTCAATAGCTCGGTGAAGTCAGAAAGGGTAGACTGGCTACTATATGCACCGTATATACCAGCTCGCATAGACAGGTTCGCTTCCACATATGCCATCCTCAAAACAGAATCAGTCTATTTATCCGTAGGATTCTTAATCATATTCTCCTGTATTATGGATGTACACCTCACACAGCTAGCTACCAAGAAGTCCACTGCTACAGATCCAGGGATCTTCCTATTAATTTCTTCAAACTGATGGAGTTTTGACATAAATTGTGAAACTATAATTTTATCTGGGCCTTTTGATTCTCTTAAAATCACTTCAGGAACATGTTGATGAACCGGTAATCCAGGGATCTACGCCTTTATAAATTGTTTAAACACAGGATCAAATGATGAACTGGGCATCTGTTTCGAATGGAAACTCATATTTAAATGGATTCCGAAACGTATTTGAGTTAACAAGTCTTTATCAATATTTTTCCCTTTTGTTTCAGCTGGGGTGACAGCATCCCGCTCATCACTGTCAGAGGTAGAATTATGCTCTCTCTTAGATTCAGGGGCATATTTACAAGGGCATTGCGCCACAGGAACATCACATTTAATGACGTTCCTTTGGCGCAAAGCCCTGCTCCATATTTACAAGGTGGCGTTAAGCCACTTAACGTGGTTTGATGCCACCTTGTAAATATGCCCCTGACCGCAGCGGTATGCTGCAGCAAAGGGGAGGGCAATAGGTGTTGCTGTGGGCGTTCCACCGCAACACCCATTGCTTTTTGACGCTGCCTCCTATTTATAAGGGTGGCGTAAATATGGGACAGCGCCAAAAATAAGACCAAGGAAAACCTGGTCTTAAACAGGCACAACGAGGAGAAATGAATAATTTCTTCTCACTTTTGTTGTTTCTATGTGTGATGCAGAATACACATAGAAACAGCAAATCGCCATTAGTGATTGTTTATATGCAGGAAAGAGTCCATTCCTGCACATAAACGATCATTAAAAATGATGTTTTGCAACTTCTATATGTGCTGCATTCTGAAGCATACATAAAAGTTACAAATCGCCATTATTAATTGTTTATGTGCTGGAAGGGACAGCTTCCTGCACATGAACAATCATTTCCTGAAACTCAGACACCCTTGCACTATGGTCCAAGGGTGTCTGCGTTGGTGCGAGGCAGCTAAATTTAGCGCCAGGGCTAGGGGAAACGCAGGGGTGCACAGCATTCTTGTACATACAGTTCATCTCTGCGTTTTGAAAGTGTTGGAGCGCAGCATTAGCAATTTTGGCTTAACACCGCATTCCGACAGTTTCCTTGTAAATATGCACCTCAGTCTTCCTATTGTCACATGTTGCATGCCCAACAGAGTTTCCAAGATAACTTTACTGACTTTCTCTTCAAAGGACACTTCATGACCCCTGGATATCTTAGATCTCTTCCTAGGGGAGAGAAGGGTCTCGGATGGCAGTCAGATGACAAGGATGAGGACTCTTACAAATATTTGGATGTCATTTTGTTCTTGCCTGTTTTTACACTTAAAGAACTCAAATCACTTACAGCAAAATCCACTTACCTGTCAGCGCAACCGCCCAATAAAGAAAAAAAGATCAAAGTGGCTAAAGCCTAGTGCACACATGCGCACTGTCTATATTACTTACCGTGCATGCACTGGGAGAGAACACTACTATCCTTAGGCATGTGCACCAGGGCCACAATACAAAAGACCAGATAAATTCCTTGTAGCCATATTCTCATTGACAGGCCCGTAACCCAGATACCAGCTTATCAGAAATGCTCCTTGCAGTATTTTAGCCTCAGCAAACCTTGGCCAAAAGCCTTACTTGACTGCAGATATTCCAAGGATCATTGTGAGCACCTCATGAAATTTCCTTATGCTGCTCCCATATTACACAGCCTTATTCCCTCTGTGCCCAGCAAAGAGGTCCCAAACTATGTATGCTAAAGTTCAAGCCAGGCAGGGACCTCTATTCCTATCTCCTCATCTCAGCCATGAGACACGAAAAAAACCTGAAGAATTCTAGGTAGGTATATGCTTCATACCACCCCTTCGATGGGCGGGCCCACAGAATATCTGCTTCTACTTCCTGGGTTTGTCCTGCCATGAGGTGGGATCCACCTCACATGTAACGACTGGGACGAGGACATAGGGATAATGACATTTATGTGCAAAATCTCTTTTTTAGGTACAAAACCATTCTTGGGAAAAAAAACAACATTGTGGTATCACATTTAGAAGCAAAATCACATTTAGATGAAAAATCATATTATGGTGCAAGCTTACCCTGGGTGCAACATCAACATGAGTGAGGAAACAATTTTAGGAGAACAAATCACATTTAAGAAGAAAACCTAAATGAGGCTAAATCACGTTCCGATGCAAAATCTTCCTTGGGGAAACATGAACAACACTGTGGAAACACTTTTAATTGCAAAAAATCGTTTATGTGCCAAATCACATTTAAATGAAAAACCTCCCTTAGGGGCCCATTAGGATGCCGGGCGGTAGCACCACCGCCGTGCTGTCGGATGTAAAAACCACCAGTTACCGTCCGCCCGCCGCGGCCCACACGCCCGCCCAATTAGGATGTGAAAAGTCAGCCAAACACCGCCCGTAAGCCAGCGACGCCGTCCGCCATCAAAGTGCGCCCGTTCACGTAGCGGCGCGGCCCAATGGACACACACCGTCCGACGAAATCACGTACCGCCCGGCGTACAAATTACGATGCCGCAAACAAACAGCTCCCACGGCTAAGAGATACCGCACGAGAAACCATGGCGGAAACTCGATCGCTGAGTACGGACACCAAAGAGGCGGACCCCCCGAGCATGAATCCAGCACTGCAGGCCCTCCCCATGCTCTACTTGATGCAGAACCTAGGAGTCAACGCACCGCGGAGACGCAGGTAGGCCGACACACAACAAGGGCACGCAAACACTGCACACAGTGCAAGGGTGGAAGAACTGTACATGGCCCCCCCAGACACCCCTGCGTGTACACGACACATCCACCACTGCACCCACAAATGTCACACCGGGCAAATTGAAACAACTCGTAACAACCGGGCACACACTACCTGGGACCAGGAACTAACGTCCCCAGCACGGCCCCGCAGCGCAGCGGCGAAGACGCAGCCACACATGCGCACAACGCAGAGCCCAACGACAGCGCCATGTATGCGCCGCACACAAACAACACAGGGCACAACAAACACCACACACCAGCCCCACCCTGAACGCACATGTCACGTGACAGACCTGCCACAGTCATGTCCCCAACCGGTAATTCACTGTTGCCAACCTGACGTCACACAACTGACCCGAACATGTCAGTGATGTCACACCAAATTAGGACACACCCCTGTGTGCAAAACATGGCGAAGCACACAGTGGCGGAAATATCAACCAGCAGAATATGGACCCCGTCGGCAAAAGGTACGCCAGTACCACACAGAAACACCGATACCACCCTGCACCCAATACCAAGACATGCAATACGTAACATCAAAGATCCCGGGGACCGACAACAGGTGGCTCCAATTATAACACCCACACACAAGGCCCAACGTATAGCGGAAACGGAGCGTGCCGCCCACACACGGGAGAGGAAATAGCACTGAATGTCCTTCCATACCCACACCGAAACCACAGCTCAACCATTCAAGCAGGACAATACAGTCATTATCCCCAAAAAAAGCCCAACACAGGCATGCAGAGGGAACCGTCCACTGGGCAGATAGCGCATAACACGAAAGAACATTTTGAACGGAAAAAAGAAATAATACCACTCCCCCATGTGGTTCACATGCAAGTTATCTGGAAGGAGTCAGACACCACTGACCTTGACCATTCATAGAAGCATGTGGGATGAGGGCCCGTGTCCTCCGCACAAGCTACTATAACCCAAGTCCTGCCTCCCTACGACCATTACAGAATTCCCAGCAACGTCGGAGGTTGCACTCTGCAGACTGCACAGACAGCCGGAGCACGTCATCACATCGCCCTGCAGCAAAATGGCACTTGCACCACACCTACCCAACTACGCCGGACAGATGAAGGTGTACAAACATAACCTGATACAGATATTGGGATGTGAAAATCTGGCTCTGCTGAACGTAACTTACCGACTAACTTACCGCATCGCATTGTTCAGCTGCGTCATCCCTGTCTTCTACTGTCGGAGGTGTCCCTTCCACTGTCCTGTGGATTTATGTCTCTCCAACCCGGCATGTCCAATGGCGGACCTGGTACAACTGTTCAACCCCTGGACGTCCACGACAGGATCTGTTCAGCCTATGGGGGCATGGCGTATGTGGCTGCAATCGGACCCACACTGCAATGGGACCACTGTGCCTCCACACGACGTATTCTGGATCACAGTTTCATCGAATGTCATCCAACATGTCCCATCAGGCTCCTACAAGGGACAACTTACGACCAACACCTTGACAGCCACCATCCGCTTCATTGGATGGCATCCATGTATACCACCAATGCCATGGAAGCCCTGCTGGAAGGTATCGCATACCTGACAACCTGTCAATTCGTCGGACCCCGACGCAATACCCCCAATTGAACAATGATGTCCTACACCGTACCCATGCTTGGCTCCGCACGGACTGAGCAGTTACCAGTACAACAACTATACCATACAACCTGCAACTAACACCACACCATTAACAACACTGCCATGATATCGGATAATTTCGGGACATGCACTCTGTTCCTCATCACATCCAGTAACTCTGCATGAACAGAGGGAGGCAGAGGCATGGGATTTGTGAATGGCAACCACATGGACAACACTGCACGTACAACTATGCCATAATATGTATCCTGCGCCCATGAACATATGCACCGGTCAGTGGACAGTAATCGGTCGGCTGTAGTATGTGAGAGCTGTCACCTCACCTCCCTCTGAACTTCCGTGCCAGGACTTTTGCATGGACAACAAGTGCATCCCCTACAACATGACCCCAGTGACTGTGTCATGTCCAGTAGCCACCACATTGCAACAACAAGTGGGACGCCGTTGCATGCACGTAGGCCCATGCCCTGATGACACCCCTCACGCACGTATGTATGAGTAACTATAGCAGCAAACCTGTAACATGGAACTGAGATGTACTATGCCCATGATGTCAAGCGGTCTGGTAGGCAAAATGTATACTGTCTGTGTCAAAGTCAGCAGCCCCACAGTAATTAGCAAATGCACATTAGCACAGCAACGGCTAAGCAGTTGTAACTCTGAAGCCCACATCCCACAGTCAACAACTAATCACATGTACCCCTACACCCTATGCTATGTGTAATCATGCTGAGTATATCCTCCACATGCATTTCGCTGCCAGTAGTGTCCACTATACTGCATCACAGAGGACATAAGTCCTAATACATGGCTTGAAGTAAATATGTGTCTCTGCTTATTCATTCCACGAGTACGAATGAGAGAGGATGAGAGTGTGTGAAGTACACGGCAGTCGTGAGATGACCATGTAGTCCACTGTCATTGGATGTCAACGCAAATGAGTAGCACAACTGTGGAAGACACACATGTGTCATGTGAAGCGGGAGTTACGCTTGGCTCAGGTGGGTGGGTGTGACGGGTAGGTGCGCACATGCAATGTTGAAACACGCTGTGTTGGGAGGATTCCAGAGCAGTACATCACCGCTCTCCTGGGAATTTGTAAAGACCACCTGTCTGGGGATGAATGTGAACTCGTGTGTGCACAACAGGCGGGCACACGATCAATGCTGCATCGGGTGTAGACGTCAGCCCACCCTCTGTGGACATGCTGGATACTGCTGTGCGTACGCCAGGCCCTTGCCAAGGCACTCACATCCCCTGTCGACCAGGTGTATCCCCAACATTGTCCACCTGCACAGGCAATTCAGGGCACGGGATGGCAGTGGAGCATGGTGGGTGAGAGGTCATGGCGCGCTCCTCCTGGTCACATCACGCAGGCAACACATCCTCAATATGTAGTATGGCACAAGTCAAATGGAAGTAGTGGGGTGACGCACACATCACGAGCAGGAGTGACGTCACGGAAGGTGGCTCGCACCATCTCACTCATTGCCTATATTCCCACACACGTTACATGCCATTGCAACAGAGAAGCCAGCGCGTGCACAAGCAGCTCCAAGCTCGCCCCAGAGAGGCCAAAGAGTGAATGTGTGGGTCCATGAGCTCCAGTTGGACGCGGCCTGGGCCGCTAGGGCAGCTACAGCCTCTGTGTGTTGCAGGTGGTGTATCCGGACTGCGGAGCCTGTCATGCAGTGTCAATGTTGCCCGGGTCTCGACTCGGGGCACCACGCAGGTGTACGGCATCCTGCCACTTATTATACCGCGAGACAGACCACTTGTTCAACTGGCCCCACACATACACTCCTTGGCCTCTCTGGGGCGAGCTTGGAGCTGCTTGTGCATGCGCTGGCTTCTCAGGTGCAAACGCATATTTGGGTGAGCGAGGGGAGGCCATGAGTACAGGGTAACATATGACTGTCTGACTTCCAGTTAGTTTAAGGAATGACCCTGATGTGGTCATAAAAAGACGTGTCTCGTGTGTATTGCAACTAGTAGATAAGCCGATGAACTTCCCATGTCTTGCATGTAGCCCCGCACCTAGACCCGCACACTCGACACATATAAATGAGTACCAGCACCACATCCTTCCCATTCGTAGCACTGACTGGGTGTGACAACCATCGGACAGTCTTGTGTAGTCCACCCACGCGTACATGTGGGCCCTCCATGATACATGTCACCTGCGGCAAAGTGATGTCATGGGCAATGACGGAAGTGAGGAGAGCTGTCTGCCCCACGCACAGATGGCGCATCAGCTCAACAGACCCAGCACTGAGGGCAGCAGGGGTCACATGTGCAGGGGCAGCTGTGCCTGGTGTGAAGGCACATGCATATAGACAGCACATCGTGCAATGTGTAGTCTGCCCACATCTACTGTCCATTGTCAGGCGGACCTAGCAAAATATCACAAGACAACACATCTGTGTGGGTGTACCCACTGTGACCAACACTGCGCAACAATCAACGTACTCGCCCTGTGCATGCCCCACCCCGCAACGGAGGTCACATTCAGTGCCACTAACTCACACACATCCCTATCACGAGGCATGGTGTGTCCAATCAACAGGGCTGAGTTTGCGCTTATCCGGAGGGTCCTGAACAGGAGACACATGTAACCCACTAGGCAGTCTGTGTTGTCACCTACTGGCATTGTGCAGTCAATGTGCAGGCCAGGCCTGCTGGGACTGAGAAGGGCAGCATGGCCCCAGCCTGACATTCACACGAGCAAAAAGTGCACTGAGACCTGCATTGCCAATTGTCTGTGTCACTGGATGTCTGACATGAAGTTGCCATGTACCACCACTCGGGAGGGACAGACATGTCAAAGCACCCGAGAGCTCACATACCCCTGCCACCTGCAGTCAGCATGGTGAGCAGTGCATGTTTGAACCCCACAGGCTCTGACTCATAGTGCTGCGGATCAACGACATGTGTGTCCCCCACATGCACTCCCACACACACTGCAGTTGTCTCTCACACACAACTTTCGCAAGGAATAGCCATGTGCAGTGTGCGTGGAGCTCGGAATCCAGGATCTCCAGCTCCTCGCTGGTGAGTGGACCTGGACATATCCTCAGCGTCATTGACGTGAAGGTGGACAGGTGGCAGCAGCAGGTGTTGTTGAGGGATGCCAGGCTGCAATCCCAGGTAGCTGTGGTAATGCCGGTCACACTCCCACACTCATATAGCCCCCTGGGGCAGGTTCAGTGGGTCCATGCTGCTGCAATTTGTGTACCATGTCTGCCAGCTTCAATTGCAGACGATGGCCTGCTCCCAGCTGGCCCGGGACGCTTACCTCCATAGTGGAACATGCAGGGTGCAACCGCGAGGGTCATTGGAGTTGGCGGCAAGGGCCTGGCCCATGGCGGGTACAGTCCGCTGATGCCATGTGCACCACACAGTATAATGTGCGCAATGCATCTGCAGGTGTGGCCATGATTTGTGTGTGGGAGCAGGTCCACAATGGACAGGGCCACAACATGCTGTGTGCATAGGCAGTGACGGCCAGTGCCCAGCCTCCACATGTCTGTTAGCGTATCATCATGTACACATTGGCATGGGAGCATGGGATATGCATATGCACACACATGCCATCTTTCACTATGTACATCTGCCACCTGGCACGTGCAACGTTACGTGTCACTTGTGATGTGTATTGGCAATCACACAGCCGTGTTGGCATGGAGCTGTCAATGTGTACACCTGTCAATGTTTCTGGAGGTGTGATCCGTACAGTGCTGTACATAGGGTGCAGTAGGGACATCAATGACTGTCTCATATCCCCTCGTGCTACAGGTCCCACTTGTTTTGGCCGCTCAGCCTGTGTCCATAGCGTTGTTGGTGTGTGCCATACTCACCCAGCCTCGGAAGCAGTGTCATGCACAGTAGCCAGTTATGTTGCTGTGGTATTGCCGCTTGCCAAATATGCAGTCTGATACCATAAGCATGCCTTACAAGTTATTAAGGCCTAAATCCCCATGTGCATGCTCATAGCAATGGTGTGTGTCACTGCCCATTGCAATTGGCAGGGGACCTGTGCAAGTGTATTGTGGCTGTGCTGTCCCTACTTGTCAGCTGTTCTGTGATTCAATTGCTTGGTCAGTCATTTGTGTTTTGTGTATGTGGAAATGCCCTGTGGCGTGTTGCTTTCACATGTGTCCACTTCCATCTTTCCTAGGAGGAGACCAAACATACATCGCCCCTACCAATAGCTGTCAGACATGGAGGATGTGGAGGTAATCCGGAAATTCCGTCTGGACCGACCCACCCTGCATCGCCTATGTGCCTTCTTGGAACCCCACCTCCGTCCTCGCAGGGTGTATCCAACTGCATTTACCCCCACGGCTAAGGTGATGGCTGCACTGCATTTCTTCGCCACTGGGTCATTCCAACACACAGTGGGCAGTGGAAGTGGGATGTCCCAGCCCATGTTCAGCATGGTGCTTCGTGATGTACTGTCAGCTATGATGCTGTACAGGAACAGGTACATCAGATTCCCCAGGGCACGTGAATTGGCGGCAGTGAAGGGTGATTTCTATGCCCTTGGACGGATCCCCCACGTTGTTGGTGCAATCGATTGCACCCATATTGGCCTTGTAGCACCACAGGCCATGGAGCACATTTATCGGAATAGGAAGCACACCCACTCCCTGAATGTGCAAGTGGTGTGCCTTGCGGACATGGTCATTTCACACGTGTGTGCGAAGTTTCCAGGATCGGCCCATGACTCGCACATCATGCGCAACAGCATCCTACCACGTCTGATGACCAATCTGCAACCGGACCGTGCTTGGATTGTTGGTGAGTATGTGTACTCGTGTAGCGTGGCTGTTGTGCGATGCTGTCTTGGGGACAGTTGGAATTGCAACTAATCTCGGTATTCCTCACACCCAGGGGACTCTGCTTATCCGAATGGGCCTTGGCTGCTCAGCCCATTACGTAATCCTCGGACCCCAGCTGATGACCGCTACAATGAGGCACATGGGAGGACCAGACGTGTGGTGGAGCGGACCTTTGGCCTCCTCAAGTCCAGGTTCAGATGCCTGGACCGCACCGGGGCGCACTGGCGTACTCCCCACAGAAGGTGTGCCAGATAGTAGTGGCTTGCTGCATGCTGCACAATCTGGCTATTCGCAAGGAGATCCCCTAATAGTGGATGACGGTGATCATCCAGGGCCCCAGCCTGCAGACCAGGATGGGTCCAGTGACGAGGACAGTGGAGAGGAGGAAGCTGTGAATGTGCGTCAGCAGCTCATCGCCCGCTACTTCACTTGACGGTGAGTGTCCATTTACGACGGCTGAAGTAGCTGTAGTTGTCAGGTGTATGTGTGCTCTGTCACGGAGGCCTTTTGTTCACTGAGTGCTGTGTGTCAATGGTCCATAAATAAACACAGGGCACAGACAGCAGATTGTAATCAAGGTGTATTTATTTTCAGCGGTGACATGTTATTGTGTGCAAGGTGTTGACAAAAGTGGTGCGTGCAGTGACTATGAGTTGACGGTCATGGCTGCGTGATGCTCAAGGTGTACCCATTTAGTCCTATGTCCACAGTCCAACAGACACATGCCATTCACATGGCAGTGTGGGGTAGGATCGTATTACAAGTCAATGCAGTAGGTGGTCAAGGTGGCTGGCTGACTCACTGGTGTTTGGTGCGTGCGAAGTCCTCTCTGGACACCTGTTTCCTCTTCGGACGGCCCCTTCCACGTTTGGAAGGGGGGGGGGTGTGTTGGTGGGCTGCTGGTGGTGGCTGAGGAGTGCTCACTCGCTGTGGACGCAGGGGAACGTGATGCTGCACGACCCTGCGCCACAGCAGGTGGTGGCGGAGGTGGTGTTGCTGGCCTTGCTTGTGCCCTCGACACCACCACCAGCTGGCCCATGAGGGCCACCATTTGGCCCATATGGGCGTTCATGGCCCTCAACACCCCAAGGACCTCCCGCGTGTCGCTAGCCGACCTGGCCCATTCTCCTTGGGCCTCTTCATAGGCCCCAAGGACTCTGTCAATTTGCGGCTGGCCTTGGCTCCCAGGCACAGATGTGGTTGGCCTGACCCTGCTCCTCCTACCAGTACTGCTGCCACCGACCTGCCCACTAGCCACATTGCTCACCACGGTCCTCGTTCTGGCTCCCAGGGTGGACCCCGACGGCCGGGCCACCCCTTGCGCTGGGGCTGTGGCCAGGGATGACGTGGTGGTGGTGGTTGCGGCGGTGGTGGTGGTTGCGGCGGTGGTGGTGGTTGCGGCGGTGGTGGTGGTTGCGGCGGTGGTGGTGGCCGCAACGACCGTGGCAGCAGGGGTCTGTGACTGGTCAGCAGCCCTGGGCGATGGGTTGGTGGGTAGGAGGGGCCCTGGGGAGCGGTTGTGCCCTGCCACACCAGATGGACCTGCTGGGTGGTCCACGTCCGAGGAGGTGTCCAGCTCCTCTACATCCGTGAGTCCGGGTCGGGGGCTTGCGGACTGGCTGTGCTGGCTGCTGTCTCCCTCTCCAGCGTCCAGCAGTTCAGCACCTGTGGGGAGAATGAGATAGGTTAATGTGTTGCACCTAGCAAAGTATGTATTGGTTGTCTGACATTCACAGTTCGTGCACAGGTTTCCCAGAGGCGTGTGTGTGGATGTACGATGTGTGTATGCGTGGGCAAGGCAATGGAACTGTGTGATGTGAACATGTGGCATGGGACGGATTAGCAATGCCGATGGGTGTGTGTTGCTATACTCCTACATTTTGTGGCTCGGGTGTATGCGGGCTCCAGACCCATCGACGATGTTGAGGTGAAATATGCTTTTGTGGTTCAAATGAAACGCTTAGAAACGCAGATGGGAAAAGGGTACAGCCCCTCAACGCTTTTGAGGTGAAATATGGTTTTGGGGTTCAAATGGAACGCTTAGAAACGCAGATGGGAAAAGGGGTACAGCCCCTCAACGCTTTTGAGGTGAAATATGGTTTTGGGGTTCAAATGGAACGCTTAGAAACGCAGATGGGAAAAGGGGTACAGCCCCTCAACGCTTTTGAGGTGAAATATGGTTTTGGGGTTCAAATGGAGCGCTTAGAAACGCAGATGGGAAAAGGGGGTACAGCCCCCTCAATCCTTTTGAGGTGAAATATGGTTTTGGGGTACATACTGTGACATATGGGTGCAGAACGGGACATGTGTTTTGGCTACATGACAGTGCAGAGACAAAGGTGTGTGTATGTCTGACATCCCCAGCATATCTGCTCACTGTTATCATTTATGGACATTACACTGCAAGCATTGTAGTGAGTGAGTGATGGTTGTGTGCCACACGACGTATTGCAGATGGGCCAATTCCTTGGTGTGCGTGCTACCCTCGGCCATGTGCAGCAATGCAGTGCTCTTGGGGTGTTGACTATATTATGTATGTTGTTAATCACAGTGTGACGTGCGCTTCAGTCACTGCAGGCACATTATTTGTCATGGGCAGGTATCTTTGCATAACTACTGTATGAGGGCCAGCTGTTCGGATGACATACCTTTCATGACACAGGGGCTGACAGATGAGAATGATGATATGTTGAATGTGCATTGTGTGCCTGTGTGTTTCATGGGTCCAGTGGTGTGTATGTGCATTATTGTGGTCCCACGCTGTTACTTCTAGGCAGGTTGGACTTACATGGGCGTTGTTGTACGATGTGTGGGTAACAGGCAGTAAGGACTACTTGGTCAAGACTTCGATGGTGTTGCTGATGTGTGTGATGAGTGGCACAGTGCCCGCCGTGTGGGTCTGTGCTCCAGTGGGACTTGTGCATGCAGACGTGGCTCCTTAGGTGTTGCTGTGTTTGTGATGGGTCATGTGGGGTATGACTCTGTAATACATGTCCGTGTGCACATTGGTGACATGATTGTGACAGGGAGCAGTGATGCGTGTTCCCCTGCTACGTGACATGTCCCATGTGTTAGTCGTAATACAGTCCTCATGCCTACAGACACCCCGCCCTGTACAGTTTTCCACCTACAGGTTGTTTTTGAGTGCGCAATGCTATGGATGCCACATGGTTATGGGAGGGAGGGGTGCTCCATGTTGCTGGTCTGTGGGAGTGGGGGCGGTTTTGTGAGTTGTGGTGCTGGCTTACCACCCACAGAAACCCCTCCACGTAGGGTGAGATATCTACCTGTCGGCTGAAGGTGTGCACTGCAGTGGCTGACACATGGGTGTGGGGTGTGCTCCACCTTGCTGCGCTGTCGGACTAGGGGCCTGGTGTGTGTTGTACTTCAGCTGTCCCCCTCCCACCCACTGACTTTGTGTTCCGGCTACTTACCTGTTACTTGTCGGTTACTGCAGCTATGGCTGACACATGGGTGTGGGTGTGGTGAGTGCTCCTTCTGGCATTTTTGGAGTACAAGGGGACCTGGTGGGAGTTGCGGTGCTGGCTGACTGTACACATGCCTCCATGGTTTTGTTAGTTGGTCGGTTTGGGCTGAGTGTGTGGTAGTGTCTGTTGCATGTGTGAGTGATGTCTTGTGTATTGTGTACTGGACATGAGGGTGTTTGTCCCTCGGAGCTATGGCATAGTGGTAGTGCATGTGAGTACATAGCGGTGTGCTGGTATACATTTGTTTGTACTTACCAGCCTCCACTCCCCCTGGTATTCCGGTGAGACTCTCCGGATGTATGATGCCTCGCACCTTCTCCTCCCATGCCTTGTAGGTCTTGAAAAGCGCAGGATTACCTCTGCCAGTCCTGTCAGCCAGCTGCCGATTCTTGGCCTCCTTCTTCTTGACCTCCCTTTTCATATCGTGCCACCTCTTGGTGATTTCGCCTTGGTTGCGTGGCACGTTCCCTACTGCATTGACCTGGTCTACGATCCTGCTCCACATCCGATTTCTGGTGGCTACTGTTGTCTGT
Source organism: Calotriton arnoldi (assembly GCA_963921515.1). Taxonomy (NCBI): domain Eukaryota; kingdom Metazoa; phylum Chordata; class Amphibia; order Caudata; family Salamandridae; genus Calotriton; species Calotriton arnoldi. Next base: position 184,769 of record CAWUFW010006914.1, read on the forward strand.
TGGACCTGGTTGCCAAAGATTTGTGGGTGCACCTTGATGATCTCGTCGACCATGACCGTCAGCTCAGTTGAAGTGAACTTTGGCATTCGGTGTGCTGCCATGGTGTGTGGTTTGGTGTTTGTGGTGCTGGTGCGGTGTGTGTGTGTGGTGTGTGATGTGCAGGTCATTTGTGGTGCTGGTGTTTGGTGGTGCTGGTGCTGGTGCTGGTGGTGGTGGGTGTGATGGGTGCGTATCTGTGGTGTGCTGCTGTCCTTGCTGTGTCGCTGTGTTCTCTCCTCTCTTCTTGGCTTTGTAGTGTTGCAAGGGATTTTGGTCTGTGAAGGGGCTGCTTTTGTGCTTACCTATGTGGGTGTGTCATGATGGTCTGTTGTTTTCAGGTGTGTTGTGGCTGATGTTCTGGGATTAGTAGTTTATTTGTTTGTCCAGGGGGGGGTGTTTTCGGGATGTGTACTGTATTTGTGCGTGGCTTGCTGTGTGGACTTGTTGGCCATGTTGTGTGTGTTTGTTTGGGTCCGCGGATGGTTTCTGTGCAGGGACGTGGCCGCCAGGGCTTCCGCCGTGTCCATTTCCATCTCTGTTGTTTACGATGGCGGGCGGTGTATTTGTGTAATTACTGCGCTCATGTCGGAGCGATCCTAATTTCACGGGCGGTGTCTCGATCGTCAGGGCGGGCGGTTTTTGGTTGTCGTGCGTATTTGCGTCCGTGGCGGACGGGTGGACTTAGAATCGGACATGATCGGGCGGTATTTTGGGGTTTTTTTCCGCCGCGGGCGGTGTTCGCTTCGCGGCATCGTAATTGCTCGGTCGGTATTCAGACGGTGTAGGCGAGCGGATTTTTACCGCTATGGTGGATGGCGGATTTTTTACCGCCCGGTATCGTAATGGACACCTTAGTGCAATATCTGCAGAAGTATGGAAATGTTTGACATACCAAATCACATTTAGGAACAGAAACACATCTGGGTACAAAATCCTGTTTAGGTACAAAATCACCACTGATGCAGCATTAACAAGAGCGTGAAAACACTTGTATAAGCAAAAATCATATTTAGATGCAAAAACAGATTTAGATGAAAATCACTTTTAGGTGAAACATTATCTTTGTTGCAACATTGGCACACAAATCTCATTTAGGAACAAAAACACATTCGGGGGCAAAATCACATTAAGGTGTGCAATCACCATTGATGCAGCATAAATAAGAGTATGGAAACAAATTAGAAGCACATATGGACCTTTCCTAAAGTGCAAGGCCACTTCGCTTCATAACCCATGTTTTGCAAAAGGAATCAGGTTGACGAACACATCTAAAAGGTAATAGCTACGAGTGTGTTAAAAACTTGCAAATATCTGTGAGTAAAAAGCACTTCTGAGGTTTGAATCGCAAACTTTCATTTTTTTCGAAATTAGTAAAATCATTATACTAATATTCAAATCTTTTATTAGCAGATTAGTTGTACTTGGCAAACGTTCACTAACTCTATGTGCAGTCCAGGCAAGAACTTCGACTGTACCTTTCAGTTAATTTCCCCCAGCCTTTTGAGAGCAATCGAAATTAACTGTGTAAATTAAACTGGTGAGTAACATCTGAATCTTAAGGAACATACCGTCATTATGTGTTGGTAAAGTGACTCAAACATGAATCATGACTCTAGAGAGTCTAATAAGTAAAAATGCTGTATATAATTAAGCAATGATTAAAAGTAAATCGGGGGCTTTAATTACAGACAAGTAGTGCATTTCTTAGAAAAAAAATAGTTCAGTGACAGGCATCACCATCTGCACTTGCACTATGCATAAGCATAAGTTCCAGAATTACCTTCTACAGAAGAAAGCTGTGTGACATTAATTTTCAATTGTGGAAACAAAGTCTTGCAGTTTCATTGCTGATGCAACCAGCAGGGTGGACTGCACTTTACGTTTTGATTTACTCTTGGCTAGTTATTAGTATGTTACCAATATCTATAGGCCTCTAGGGACGTGTATGGCAGCTAGGACAGTCCCATGCCCACAACAGCAGAAGATGCACCAGGAAAACTAGAGCACTGCATTTAATCAAAGTATGTGTGAATGTAGCCTTTTACAAGGCCTCAATCCACAACAGAGGTTATACGTCTAAGGGCCTTATTACGATGTCGTGCAGAAACGGGACCTACCAAACCCCGGGCGGCAGTCCAGACCGCATAATTACAATGCAACCGCACATGGGGCGGTAGCATTCTCCCATTTCTGGCCAAACTGGATGTAACACAAGCTCCCATTGAGAAATGGGAGTCTGCGTTCATCCCATAGGTGTCCCCCTCGACCCCCAACCGCAGGACGAATACAGAAGGGGGCCCTGCTAGGGGCCTCCAGACACGCTTTCCGACAGGGTTTCCATGTCAGACAGGCTGACATGGAAACTCTGCCGAAAACCGTGCATCGTAGTCCAGAAGATAGAAACGCCTTCCATTTGGATTACGGGCCGGTCTACGACAGGCAGATGGGCTCCTGGATCCCGTCAGAAGCCAGCTGGAATGACCGGCCAGTTTCAATTACGACCGGCTGTATCATAATCAGCCAGTCGGAATTGAAACAGAATATGTTGGTCGTAAGGCGTCTGACCTCAGGTCGGAGGCCCTACGACCGACATCGTAATAAGCCCCTAAATGTCAAAAATGAAAAATTAATTGGGAGAAACATACAATGGACATGGAATTTCCCATCTTCCCAATTAAACATTTATAAGCTCCCTTTTTGTCCTAATTTTTACAAGCTGTCATCGTAATAAGCCCCTAAATGTCAAAAATGAAAAATTAATTGGGAGAAACATACAATGGACATGGAATTTCCCATCTTGCCAATTAAACATTTATAAGCTCCCTTTTGGCCCAATTTTTACAAGCTGTAAATTTCCAGAATTCTCTGGCTACCACACTTTGCGATTATTTAACGTCACCACGTCAAACTGACAATAAAAACACTTCACTAGCTCTCAGCCAAAACAAGGATTTAATTCAAGATCCTCTGTGCTATCCACATAACCTATTGCGGAAAGTCCCTAAATGCCTCCACTGTCTAACCCCCTTACAAAACAAAAAACATTCTTGTGCTACTTTACATGGCATCACCCAAATGACCTTTCTGATGGCTTATACATGGTGAAAGCTCTTTTGGAGTGTAGGACAGTAGGGTAAAGCAAAACCTGGGTCCCAGAGAGTGGATCTGAATCAAAATAAATTTTCCAGAAAACTACAGCAAACATAACATTTTACAATTCCTTATAATTGAGTCCACAGAAGAAAGTGGTTGCAACTGAGAATGTAGGGCAAGGTTCTGTCTTAAAGACCAGACTCTTAACAACTTTCTCCATTGAAAAATGTTCCTTTCACCTTCAAAAGTAACCGAAAGAACACACTCAGGACTCTAAATATAGGGGCATATTTACAAGCCCCTTCTGCCTCCATTATGTCACTTTTTCCCATATTAAAAGTTACCCACCGGCAGCGCAAGGGGCTTGTAAATAAGCCCACGTTTTTTTTTTTAGAAAAGTAATCTGCAAAACATTCTATTTTCCAAAATGCTGCCACTATCCCTTTACATTTTTCCATAGTTCATTTTGTAAGACTTTCCAAGACAAAAGTGTCTTTGCCAATGCCGTAGGGCTCAGTGAATCCACTTCATGTACAATAATTTTCCTGTTACAATATTTTTAAAGTTTCCATAATGTTACAAATGGTGTTCAGGTGCAGTTTTCAATAACACTATAGCAAGCACACTTTGGCGTTTTCTGAAAAGCTCCCAGTAGGCACACTTCCCAAACCTAAAATGTTCCAATTAGCACAATGTATTACTTTTCCCTAGTTGGCCCCAGGCTCAATGGGTAAAATACCTTGACAGTTGAACAAGTTCCTGTAGAGTGTATGCCTTCCACTGCCACTCTAGCAACATGTAAGAAAGCATGAGCACTGGCAGGACAGGGGCAACATGGCGGCCGAATTAAAAAAACCAAAGGCAGTCTCATGCTGGCCCTGACTTCATCTCCGCAGAGGCTTTTCATCAGATGCAACTTTGTGTCGTACTCATGATTGTAGTAGACACTTCAGCACAAAGTATTGATGCCAACCCGCCCAGGAAGAAATGTCAGAAGAATAGTGGCACTGAATAAAAACTTATAGGAAAGCCTCCTAAAGCGGTGGCCAGTAGGTAGTTATAGTTAGGACCTAGTTTCCATAGGAAAAGCATTTTTTGACTTATCTATAACATGAAATTTTCCAAAACAAGTGTCAAAGTAGGTTCTGTGTGTCATGGAAATTTGGGGGTGATTCGTGCAGTGGGGACCGAGAAATAGGGGCACAAAAAAGGGTGCATTTGTAATGTTAATTCCCATAGGAACGCGTTGTCGAACCTACCGCCCAAACTGCTGGACGGAATTAAACCAAATTTGGCAGAAAGGTTGATGTTGTTACGCAGATTGTGCTTTTTGTTATTACTGTCCAGTAGTTTTTGAGAAATTTAAGCCAAAAAATATAGATATATTCCTGGCTGCAGAAATTTCGCAGTGGTTTCGCGATTAATCGCAGATGCGCACGCCATTGGGAATGCTATGATTGGCTGAACACAACCTGAGCAGAAAGTTGTGGCTGCCATTTTATCGTTCAGGAACGGTTCCCGGGGCTGAAAATTTGTGTAAAAGCTAACATAAGGGTTCAGGGTGGAGATACTCTGACCCCATGTTTGAGAAATGGGTGTGTTAGTGACACAAGTTATGTGTGCAAAATTGATTTTTTTTCATCGTGCGCGATATTCGCGACGACGATGCAACCACCAGAGTGGCCCCCGTGTACCATCGCGGGGACATCCCGACTATTAATGTCATCACGAATATTAGTGAAAATATAGAAAAAAAATCTGTGAATCATTAATATGCATTGCATTATATTGAGATTCTGATGAACAAGTTACTTACCTTTGGTAATGATGTATCTGTAAGAGACATGCATTAGTTATGGATTCCTTACCTTAGAATTTACCCTGAGGCGTCAGACTGGACTGGGATAATTTTTTCCTCAGCAGTACCCCTGCACGTTGGTAGGTGGCGTCTGTCGACTCCGCGGTCATCGTCACCGTGGTCGCCGGCATGACGTCGCGGTGTCTACTTAGACGCTGCCCCTGCACGCTGACGTCAGTTCTGACATGACTTTCCATGCCAGAAGCGCAGATCCATGAAAGACACTGACCACTGATGCACCACACAAGTGCCCTGCAAGGGAGTCCCTATTCCTAGAAATCAGTTTGCAGAGCGGGGAGTATGGGTGGGGCGCTAAGGAATCTATAACTAATATAAGTAACTTGTTCTTCTGAAAGAGACTATTAGTTATAGATTCCTTACCCTAGAATATAGAGCCCAGCAATACAAACCCTGGAGGAGGGACTGCGAACCAAGTTCAGACCAGAAAGTCCTGGAGGACAGAACAAAGTAGCCATCCCTCCGGACTTGACTATCCAGGCAGTAATGTCTAGTAAACGTGTGCATAGAAGCCCTCGTGGCCGCCTGGCAGATGTCAATGAGTGAGACTCCACTTGACAAAGCAGTAGTTGCTGCCGTAGCTCTAGTGGTATGAGCTTGCAGCCCCACTGGAGGTTCGTTTTTAGCTAAAGCATAACAAATCTTTATACAATGGACGACCCATCTAGAGATGGTACGCTTATGCACAGCCTGACCTTTCTTGGCACCTACATAGCCAACAAAGAGTTGATCATCCACCCGGAAATCCCTTGTGCGGTCAAGGTAGAACGACAGCACACGTTTGGGGTCCAGATGGTGGAATCTCTCCTCCTCCTTGGAAAGATGCGGAGGCGAGAAAAGGTGGGCAGAGTGATTGTCTGTCCGATGTGAAAGCAGTGACAACTTTAGGTAGGAACGAGGGTCTTGTTCGGAGCACCACTTTGTCCGGATGCACCGAGAAGAAAGGGGGCTTAGAAGAAAGGGCTTGAAGCCCACTCACTCGGCGAGCAGAGGTGATGGCAGCAAGAAAAGCAGTCTTCAGCGTGATAAGCCTAAGAGGGTAATTAAAAGCATATGAGGGAAGAACACCTCTGGATACAAACAGTCAATACTCATTCGGATGGGCTAGGGCAGCCTCACGACACAGCCCACAGTGTCTGGGAGGTGGCATAGCAACCATGCTGATGTGGATATCTTGATGGTTCGCATCACTCATCATGTTCATCAACATGCCATTGGCAGAGAGAGCGCACATAAGGTAAGTCAAAACAAGGTTCAAGTCCCACTGAGGCACTATGAAAGGAGATGGAGAAAAAGATTAATAATGCCTTTAAAGAACCTACTTACAATAGGGGATTTGAACAAAGAGGGCTGATCTGGTAGCCGAAGAAAAGCAGAACAGGCTGTCAGATAGCCTTTAAGAGTGCCCAGAGCCGAGCCCTGCTGGGCCAAAGAGAGAATGAACAAAAGAACCTCAGAAAGATGGGCAGAAAGGGGATCCACAGTCTTTGCTGTGCACCATGCCACAAACTTGTTCCATCAACAGGCGTATACCGTCTTGGGGGAGGGACCCCTGGCTGCCAAGATGACATTGCATACTTCGGTTGGAAGGTCAAAAGCTGTCAACTGTCGCTGCTCAATCTCCATGCAAGAAGGTGGAGGCTGGATAGGTTCAGGTGGGGAACCGTCCCCTGCTGCTGCGACAGAAGATCCTCGAAGGGGCAGTCTGATCGGAGGATCGATGGCCATGCTCAGGAACTCGGGGTACCAGACTCTTCGTGCCCAGTCCGGGGCCATAAGAATGACTTGGGCCCGGTTGCGCTTGATCTTCTTCAGCACTTGGGGTAGAAGCGGTACAGGCGGAAAGGCGTACAGGAGGCCGCAGCTCCACTCGCGACGAAAAGCATCGCCGAGCGTGTGCCGCCTTGGAAACTCCAATGCGCAGAACTGATGACATTGCGCATTCTCTTCAGTGGCAAACAGATCTAACCAAGGCTCTCCTCACTGCTGAAAGAGACCTTGCACCACCAGTGAAGACGCCATTCGTGATCCACCAGCTGAGTTCGTCCGCTCTGGCGTTCAGAGAACCTGCCAGGTGTTGAACCACCAGGGTCATGCCTTGATGTTCCAGCCATGTCCAAAGGTGAAGAGCCTCCGGACAAAAAGTCCACGCCCCCACCCCACTATGTTTGTTGCAGTACCACATGGTGGCAGAGTTGTCTGTGAGCACCTGCACTGCCTTCCCCTTGAGGGAGGGAAGGAATTCCTTCATTGCCAAGCGAATCGCCCGGAGCTCCAACAAGTTGATATGGAGCCCGGACCCTACCAGAGACCAGACTCCTCTGATCTCCGCCTCTCCCAGGTGGCCGCCCCACCGTGAGGTCTGGTTGGAGAAGGGAGAGGGATCTGCCTCTGACCCAATCCTGGTCCGTTAGCCACCACTGCAGTTGTTGCGCAGTTCCCTCCGAAATCTGGAAGTAGTCGGAAAGATTCCCCTGATGCTGCGCCCACTGGAACTTCAGGTCCCACTGCAGAGCACGCATATGCCACCTGGCATGATCCACCAGCAGGATGCAGGAGGCCATGAGGCCCAGCAGCCTCAGGGTCATTCTCACCAAAATCCGGAGTAGATGCTGAAACATCAGTATCATAGCCCAAATATCCCGGACTCACTGCCTGGGAGGATAGGCCCGAAACTGCACTGTGTCCAGAACAGCTCCGGTGAAAGGGAGCGTCTGAGAGGGAGTCAGGTGTGACTTCAGCACGGGAAACACCGTTTACATCGCATGTGCTACAACGCATGTGATTACAACACAGTCGTTACAACGATCGCGTTGTTACAACGCAAGCCATTACATCGCAAGTAGTTTCTACGACTTGCTGTAGGGGGTGCGCTAAATTAAGGAATAGTATAATTTACTATTCCAACACCTTCCCTACTGTTGCACACGCTAGAGTTGGAATAGTAAATTATACTATTTATAAGTCCAGCGCGCCCCCTACAGCAAGTCGTAGAAACGACTTGCGATGTAATGGTTTGCGTTGTAACAACGCGGTCATTGTAACGACTGCGTTGTAATCGGCACTGGGCACTGGTAAGGCCAAAGGGTAGCACAGTGAACTGAAAATGCTCGTGGCCTACCGTGAACCGCAGGTAGCGTCTGTGGGCTGGCAGCACGGGAGTATGGAAATAGGCATCCTGCAAGTCCAATGCCACCATCCAGTCTCCAGGGTTGAGGGCAGACAGGGCCCGAGCCAACATGAGCATTTTGAACTTCTCCTTACGGAGGAAGCGGTTGAGGGCCCTGAGGTCTAGGATAGGTCGCAAGCCTTTGTCCTTCTTGGGCACCAGAAAGTAGGGGGAATAGCAACCACGACCTACTTCTGGCGCAGAGACCCTTTCGATAGCTCCCTTGGCCAAGAGAGCTGTAACTTAGTGGCGGAGAAGCGCCAAATGATCCTCCATGTGGTCGAGAGATGGTGGCATGGAGGGAGGGGTAGTCTCGAAGGGGAGGGAGTGGCCCCTTAGGACCATCAGCAAAACCCACCTGTCTGAAGTGATGGATTTAGCAAAACCAAAGGGGATGATGGACGGAGTGTTGAACATTGCAAGCACTCACCCCCAGTCAACTGATCTGGGTTTAATCCATCATCATTCTTTAGCTCACTCCGCCACCCCAGTTCAGACATGGCCATATGCAAATCAGTCTGACCCTGTGCCTCATGGGATCAGTCCAGCCCGAACTGCCAAGCCATGTCTTCCCTGGACCGGAAACAAGCATCCTGGGACCGGTTTCTGGCTTACAGCCGTCATCAGCAAGGCTATCTTGAATCCAGTGGCAAAGTGAGCAAGGGACCCACGTCTGGGCATACCCTGCCAACTTAGGGCGAACATAGCAAAACCAAAGGGGATGATGGACGGAGTGTTGAACATTGCAAGCACTCACCCCCAGTCAACTGATCTGGGTTTAATCCATCATCATTCTTTAGCTCACTCCGCCACCCCAGTTCAGACATGGCCATATGCAAATCAGTCTGACCCTGTGCCTCATGGGAACAGTCCAGCCCGAACTGCCAAGCCATGTCTTCCCTGGACCGGAAACAAGCATCCTGGGACCGGTTTCTGGCTTACAGCCGTCATCAGCCAGGCTATCTTGAATCCAGTGGCAAAGTGAGCTATGAAGTGATGGATTGCCAGTGGGGGAGGTGATGGCGAATCCTGCCACCCACTGGCCACTGATGGGCCTGAAAGGTCAGACTAGGAGGGTTTGGAGGCTGCTGCAGGGGGGGAAAGGGTGGACTGGCCCACCCACTAGTTCCCAGGCCCGCATGGCTGGGTCCCACGTCTGTGGCCATGCAGAGGCTGGGTAGCGTGTGTGGACCGGTGGCTAGACTGGGCCGGACATGGTGGGGTGCCCCTTCTGTAGACACGAAAGGGGTTAAAGGCAGACTGTGGTGGACGGGAGGATGATGCAAGGCCCAAGGACCTGGCCGTAGCTTGAGAATCCTTAAAGCGCTCCAGCGCTGCGTCTGACTTGTCACCAAAAAGGTGACGGCCATCGAAGGGCATGTCCAGCAAGGTCGCTAGAACATCCTCCGAAAAACCAGATGTCCTCAGCCAGGCGTAGCGCTGAAGGGCTGCCGACGTAGCAATCGTTCTGCCTAGTTAGTCGTGGTATCAAGTCCACATCGGATTGTGAATTTGGCTGCGTCTCTCCCATCTGCCACTGCCTGGGAGAGAACGTTCCGGGCCTCCTCCAGACACTTAGGCAGCACTTGCGCAACCATATCCCAGATAGTATTGGAGAATCGGCCCAAGAGGCAAACAGTATTCACGGACCGCAGTGCCAAGCTGGAGGAAGAGAACATTCGCTTCCCAAGATGATCCAGCTACTTGAATTCCCTGTCTGGAGGGGCAGAAGGGAATGCGCTCTTGGAAGAAGAAGCTTGGACCACCAAGCTCTCGAGGGAAGGGTGTTGGGTGAGGAAAATGGGATCGCCCGGAGCCGGGCTGTGGCGGCGGGCAATCATCCGTTCCACATGAGCCCCTGTGCTGGGCTTGGATCAAGTGCCCAGAAGGATGTCCGTGAGGGCTTCATTGAATGGCAAGAGGGGTTCAGAGGAAGTTGCCACAGGTTGAAGCACCTCTGTCTGGAGATTAGTCCTGACTGCCACTGTAGGGAGCTCCAGGCCCAAGGCCTTGGCTGCCCTACGCACCACCACAGCATAGGACGCTCCCTCCTCCATAGCCATGGTAGGGGGAGAAAGCATGCCAAGGTCTGGTGAAGGGTCCAGACCACTAGCGTCACCCAATTCCTCTCTCCAATCATGTTCTTCCAGCTGGTCTGCCAAAGGGTCCAGCGACCCCTCCCAGTCTTCATCACCACCATCAGGGCGATAGGGAACACCTGGGATAAACAAGGGAACAAAAGTACCCTTCGGCATCGGATTCGATGTTGACCGACGTCGGTCCGGCTCCATCTCAGGGATGAGGATGGGACGGCGTCGGCCGCGGGCACAGCCGGGGGCGTCGTTGCCGAGATCGGCTCTGGGGAATGTCGAGGAAGGTCGACCGGCGCTGATCCGGATCCAGGCCTGGAGCCATGGGGGCCCTCTGGCACCAGGGCCAAAGCCGCCAGCATCGTAGGCCCAGGGTCCCCGACCGACCACGCTGGGCCCGAAGGCACACCAGTGGAGTCGGGCTGCCCAAAGATTCAATGGAGAGCTTCGTATAACGTACGAAGTTGGGCATGGGACACTCCAGCTCCCGGAAACGGGGGAGGCGTGGAGTCGTCCCAGAGTCAGGCACCGGAGATGGAGCCTTAGAGCGACGACGCTACAGGTCCCGCGTCACGTCTGCCGACCGACAGGGAGAAGGCCAAGAGCTTCTTTGCCTTCTTCTTGTGCTTCAACTTATCCGAGGAGAGCGAAGACTTGGACGAGGTTTGGTGGCTCCGTGACCGGTCTCGAAACCTTCTCCTCGAGCGAGACCAGAAGCGATGCGGAGCTGACTGTCGGGCCTCCAGAAGCTTTCGGGACCGCTCCCGCAAAGACTTCGGATTCATGGCCCCACAGTCGGAGCACAACTTCGGGTCGTGGTCGCGCTCCAGAGGCACACGAGGTGCGGGTCCGTCACAGACATCAGTTTGTGACAGAACTCGCAGGGCTTGAAGCCGGTCCGACGATGGGACATCCCTCGCACACCAGGAGTCGAAGACTCGAAAAAGAAATCGACAAAAGTCAAAAAACGTTTGTCAGAAAGCGACTAAGGGGCAAGCTCTCTCCAGATCTTCGCTAGCCAGGCGCAGAAAAAGAAAGAACTGACATCAGCGCGCAGGGGCGGCATCTAAGTAGACACCGCAACATCATCCCGGCGACCACGATGCCGACCACGGACACGGAGTCGACCGATGCCACCTACCGATGCGCAGGGGTACTGCTGAGGAAAACAATTCTCGGTATGCAGTCTGACGCCTAGGGGTAATTCTAAGGTAAGGAATCTATAACTAACAGTCTCTTTCAGGTAAATGTTTTTATAGAGTTATTTAGATAGCGATTTATCTAATGTGATGGTTAGAATTAATTATATAGTTATAATTTTTGAGTGTGGTGGTGGCTATTAAATTCCTGATTTTGCTTTCCCCTTTCACGCCGTATCCGCGGGGATCGAGATCATCAATGTCATCGCGATCTCTGGCCTCACCACGAAAATGGAAAATAGGTTTTAGAGATGGTTGTTCTAATAATACACTAGAATAAAATGAGTTTAAAAGTGTGCAGAAATAAACCCCTAGTTTGTTAAATGCTGTAATATGTGTGCATATATGTGTTCTTCCCTTTATGGAAAAGGCGCAATCGTCGCAGTTAAAGGCGCCGTCACGACTCCCCGAATAACCGCAAAAAGGAAAATAAATCTTAAAGATGAACTTTAAAGAAACTTAGTACCAAAACTTGAGTTTAAACATGTTTTTAAAGACGCATGTATATAGTAATATGTGTAGCGCAATGTTTAGAATGGATTTTTTTTACTTATTATTTTTGGATGTACTGGTGGCCGTTGACTGTCTGCTTTTGTTTTCTGTTCTTGCGACGTATTTGCGACCATCGTGACGTCGCTGCGAAGATTCCTGAAAACAAAAAAAAGGATCTCTATAAAAAAAAACAATATTTGAGGTACTAGAGTGGCTCTGACAAGAGCCTTTGTGTTGATTGTGTGTATATGACAGCTACACATAAGACTGGATGCAGAGTTTCAGGTTACTTAGAAACACTGTGTTGCCTTCATCTGTAAAGTGCACTCCATAGCTGTAACACACTGCTCACCAGCACTTATAACAACACTGCAGTCCATGCAATACGTGACCATTCTTGAAAACTCTGGAACAATATCTGTTGTAGGAGTCTGCACCTGTGAAGGGCCTTTCTGGCAGGGAATTGTTGCTGCTGCCACTGATGTAAATGGTCCTCCAGTTTCCCTCTGTAGCTCGCCAAGTGTAGGCGTTTTCTATGATAGGTTTTAAGATTTTATAACATGGACTTTGTCTCCCATTAATATTTTTTGTTAGTCCCTCTAGAGAGGGTCTTGTTACAGATTGTGCATTGCACTAGTTTTGCAGCAGTTTTTGATTCCCCATGAGTTTGGGTAACAATGGGTAGTTTGATGGGTGTTTGGTAGTTATGTTCTATTCTTGAGTTCAGATGTTGAAAGTCATTTTTTGAAATTGTAGTTATTTACAAATGTGTTGCTAAAATAAAGTGAAACCAATATGTTACTAAACAGCTAGACTCAAACTTTGTGTAAAATATGTCTATATATCTGTTTTACACTTTATCATTTGTATTCGGGACTACTGATGTTAATGCGAACTCTGGTGTTGCTGTGAAGAAAGAAAATGCATTTTTGATGTAGTTATTTTAATAAATGAATACAAAGGGGAAAGTTAAATTAGTGTCTTACTAAATAGCTACACTGAGACTTTATGTAAAATATGTCTATACACATGTTTTACACTTTGTCAAAAATACCCACTATTTGCAGTGTGTCCTTGGCAATAGTACTCACAGAATCATACAGGCACTACCTATGCAATCCTACAATCACCCAGGCACCACTCATGCACTTATGTAATTACCCAGACATTACACACTCACTCACAGACGCATACAGCCACTCACTCACCCAGTCACCAACCTATACAGTGACTCCCACACCCACTCTCAAAGTTTACAGGTTACAGTTAGGAAATACAATTCAAAAAACCTTTGAAATTCACTGTAAAAAAACAAATGTCACAGGGACGTTATAGTTAGGAATTAGCAATTAAAAAACCTTTGAAATTCACTGAAAAAACAAATGTTACAGGGACGTTATAGTTAGGAAATATAATTTAAACAAGCATTGGCATAGCCAATAGGTCGCGCCTTTGGGACCTTATAAGTGTTTAGCCACAGCTAGTGGCTTTGTCAATGTCTTTAAGCTCTGTTGTAGAGCATTGTGGCTGCTGTGCAGCATGTTGAAATGTTATTACAAAAAAGTGTTCTAAGCATTTTTGTTACTTTATATATAACCAAGAAAACATTTTCATCTTCAGAGTTCGACCTAGGGCTAGAGAAAGAAAGAGCCAACGAATGAGAAACAGAGGAAGGCAGTGGCATAATGGAGAAAGTAGGGGTGAAAAAGAACCTTCAAAAGTGAGATTTGAAATGTAGAGTGGAGGAAAAAAGAGGCTCCTGGTGGAATCACCGTTAAGGCAGCCTTGGTATTATGTAAATCTGGCTTAACTGGCTCCCTAGAAAAACTGCATGTATTTATTTATAATAAACTAAGGACTGAACAGTACACATGCCGCAGCTGGGTAACAATCTGTGCAAATTCCAGGAAACAGCAGTGACTGGCGCTCGTGGCCAGCCAGCAGGGAACGATGCTGGTAATGGAGGGTGGGTGTGCATTGAATGAGCGCGAGGTGTGCGGAAGAGGGTCAGGTCACGTCTTGTGTGTGCTGATGAGCAGCGAGCGGGGGGAGGAGGGAGGAGTTGTGAAGAAGCAGCAGCGAGGAGAGAGGGCTGTAGTTGCCTGGAGGTGCAGACGTCACGGTGCATGATTTCCGAGACAAGCATCAGCCTGCTCTCAGACACCGAGCGCCTGCACTGGAGCAGTCTCCCTCACTCTGAAGGTAAGACGCGGTGCCGTCTGTAACCCTTGCAGCCGAGAGGGAGGGCACAGGCCGAGCCGGGGCCCACCACTGTCCGGTTCCAGCAGCTGACAAGCACCTGAAGGACCGGTGTCTGGGGTACACGGAGTGGCAGCATTTCGAACCAGCCAATCAGAGCCAGGTGCTCTACTCTGCGTAAAAAGGCAGGGAGCTAAGCTAAACATCTTTATTATGACGAAAGCAACATTTATTGAACAAGCAGTAAGTTACTTTGGTAAAAAGTATATGAGCTGTGCCTGAAACGTTTAGTGTGTAGGATGTTTGCAAAGCGCTGTGAAGTGCAGAAACCAAACCCAGTCGTCTCAAAGCGCAGCTTCCAAACCCAGTCGCCTCTAGGCACTTGGCAGCAGAGGATGGAGTAGTGTGAGCATGTGGGGTTCAAGTGCCTTGATGGACTATAGTTCATGGATTACATGAGATCCTGCACACGAGGGCGATGGTTATCTCATGGGGACACCTCCAAGCAGTGTTTGTGTCATTGTGTCTCACATCGCTGATGCTTGTGGGTCTGTGGAAGTGAAAGTCATCCGTTATAGCGCAGCGTTGCTGCTGCGTTGCTGGCAGATCCATGTGGAAACCGAGAGTAGCATGCTAGTAGAAAGTGTAATGAGGCCAAAACCAAACACTCTTTCTGACAATTTGGGTCAAAGACAACAGACAACGTCTTGTCTTGTGGTCTGTGGAAAAGAATGTCAGTGCTTGTAGCAGAGCTTGTCCATCTGGCACAGCCCAGTACACTGGGGGTGACAAATGCAGCAAGCGCAGCCGCGCGGATGCGAAAGTGAAATCCACAGCGCTAATTAGAAACATGATCCACAACAGATGGCACATTGCGCGCTGCTGCTCGCTCCCGACAGCTGGAGGCCGTGGGAGTAGACATTTTCAGAAAAGGTGGGACATGCACCCGCCTTTGGCCAATTGCCTGCTTTCATTTTTGAAAGCCACACGCAAAAGCCAATAGAATGTGACAACCACACGCACGAGCTTTCACAAAGCTTTCAGAAAGTCTGGAGTGATTCCAGGAGGCCCTCTCGTAGAGCAGCGCATGCGCGCTGCGCTAGGCTCTACCTAAAAACCTTAGAAATTCACTGAAAAAAACAATGTTACAGAGACGTTATAGTTAGGCTCAAGTTTCACTCGTACAAAACCAGTGAAATTCAGCAGTTATAGTTAACTATAACTCGCGCCCCCGCAATGCACTGCTTATGACCTCCAATATTACATCACTCATGACATGGTCACTCACATCATTAATGATATCACTGATGACATCTCAAATGACATCACTGATGACATCATCCAGTGACTGTGAGTGTTTTTAAAATGTTTATGAGTGTTAAATATATATAACAAGGTGTATTGATGAATCAGTGGGCGTATGAGTGCCTGTATGGATGATTCAGTGGGTGTGTGACTGACTGTATAAGTGAGTGATTAGGTGTCTCAGTGAATGTATGGGTGAGTAACTAGATTTTGGGAATGTCTGTATCAGTCTGTCGGATGGTGTCTAAGTGGTTGTATGGGTTGGTGAGTGGGTACGTGAGTGGCTGTATGGGTGATTGATTAGTTGTCTGAGTACCTGTATGGGTGTATGAGTGTCTGTGTGGGTGGGTGGGTGAGAGGGTGTGTGACTGCCCGCATGGATGAGTGAGTGAGTCAGTGGCTGTATGGGTTAGTGAGTGCATAAGTGAGGGGCTGTATAGGTGACTGAGTGTGTGTATGGATGTGTCGGTGAGTGAATGGATGTATCAGTGGTATATGGGTGAGAAACTGGATATGTGAAAGGCAGTATAGGTGAGTGTTGGAGTATATGAGTGATGTATGTGTGAGTGGGGGATTGTGATAGTGGCTGTAAGGGTGAGTGTGTGCTTGTGTGAGTGACTGTATAGGTGAGTAAGTATGTGTGAATCAGTGAGTGTGTGTGTGTGTATAACTGTATAGGTGAGTAAATGTCTGTGTGATTGACTCTATAGGTGAGTGAGTAGGTGTGTGAGTAACACTATGAGTGACTGACAGTGTGTGAGTGGCTGAATGGATGTATTAGTGGATATATCAGTGGCTGGATTAGGGAGTGAGTAGGTGTATGAGTGGCTGTATGGGTACCTGAGTGGATGTGTGTGTAGACCTATGAATCAGTGAGTGGGTGTGTAAGTACCGGTATGAGTGTATCAATGGTTTTGAGAATACTAGTGTGGATGTTTGAGTGGGTGTATGACAGGTTATAGGGGGGTGTGAGTGGGGGCATCAGAGACTCTGTGGATGATGTCATCAGTGATGTCATTTGAGGTGTCATCAGTGATGTCACTGACCAGGTCATAAGTGTTATAATATGTGAGGTCATAAGCAGTGCATTGCAGGGGCGCGAGTTCTAGTTAGCTCAGCTAATTCTAACTGCTGCAGTTCACTGGTTTTGTATGAGTGAAACTTGAGCCTAACTATAACGTCTCTGTAACCTTTAGTTTTTTCACTGAATTTCTAAGGTTTTTTTAAATTATATTTCCTAATTATAACATCCATGTAACCTTTGGTTTTTTCAGTGAATATATATCTATATATATATATATATATATCACATCCAATGCCCCCCACAACGAAGGAGCAGGCACAGACAGAGGATCGTTTGGACCAGCGGATTTAATGGATAGGCATAATGCATTTCGGTTAAATACCTTCCTCAGATGCCTTCCCTGACCAAACCATGCAGTCAGTGTCCATCTTTAAAAGCGCCCACTTCACTCCGATAGGCAAACGTGACACGGTGTACATGACAGGCTATTGGGCGCCCGGTAAGTACTGCCCCCATGTGGGCGGCATTCCCAATTCTGTCCGTTGCACCAGTCACATAGGCGCCTTTCCGCCGGTCCCACAATCCAACACCCGGCCACTTTTCTATTGCGGGAAGTCCCGACATGGAATCCTGGACTGAAGTCAGTCTCAACCAATGTTGCTGAAATACTTTGAAAAGTGGCGGCGTGGCGTTTTTCCAAAACCTTGAAAAGCGTCCAAATTGCCACTGAATCCGCCGCACTGCTTTTGGATGGGGTGCCCAAGGTGCAAAGTGGCCATGCACCGCAATATCACATCCAATGCCCCCCACAACGAAGGAGCAGGCACACACAGAGGATCGTTTGGACCAGCGGATTTAATGGATAGGCATAATGCATTTCGGTTAAATACCTTCCTCAGATGCCTTCCCTGACCAAACCATGCAGTCAGTGTCCATCTTTAAAAAGCGCCCACTTCACTCCGATAGGCAAACGTGACACGGTGTACATGACAGGCTATTGGGCGCCCGGTAAGTACTGCCCCCATGTGGGCGGCGTTCCCAATTCTGTCCGTTGCACCAGTCACATAGGCGCCTCTCCGCCGGTCCCACAATCCAACACCCGGCCACTTTTCTATTGCGGGAAGTCCCGACATGGAATCCTGGACTGAAGTCAGTCTCAACCAATGTTGCTGAAATACTTTGAAAAGTGGCGGTGCGGCGTTTTTCCAAAACCTTGAAAAGCGTCCAAATTGCCACTGAATCCGCCGCACTGCTTTTTGGATGGGGTGCCCAAGGTGCAAAGTGGCCATGCACCGCAATATCACATCCAATGCATATATATACACACACATATATATTTTTTATGTTCTTCTTTACTGCAGTGACCTGGCAACATTAAAAGCAAACAGCAGGAGGGGACTACAATTTATGACCTTCCCTGGCAGTCAAAGGTCTCAGTATGGAATTGGGTGCTTTACTTTGGTGAAAGAGTCACAAAGAAGGCTGCCCAGTGCCTACACATAGTCTGTTCGGAACAGGTTGAGCCAGCAGGCCATCCACTATGTCCATTTGCTCTCCCATCAAGCACCAGGACATGTTTAAGTATTTTTGTTGCTGCTCTGGAATCACTTGAATTACCTATGCCCTCAGTTGTCAAGGAACAGACAGTGCACCACCAAGCTTACTCCACGGAGTAACACTGGGCATACAATGGGTTAATCTAGAGTTCATGTAGAGCACATGCCCCCAGCAAGGCCAGTGTCAATCTTAAGAGGCATTTCCTTTAGGGATACAGTTTCAGGTTTCACAGGTCCTACCCACTTACCCCAAATACTTTCAAGCATATTACAAAACCAAAGGTGGAAGCAACAGCTGTGCTCATAACCAATAAAAAAACTTTCACATGCGTCCTCACAGAATACTTGACACAAAGCTTGATATACAGTCCATACCTAAAAACTTATAAAAATATTCTAGTCCAAACCTATTAACATTTGTGTATATTTTTAAATCTTATAGGAGGGAGGAGGTTGCTATAATCTGTAGATACTAGCTGATAGTCAAAATTGGTAAGCATGTTGGCTAGAATCTCTAACACTAACATGGACAGTGTCAACTGAAACATGTATCATAAACATTGAGGTCCCAATTTGTAGACTGACTAGCAGGAACCCCACGTCACTTTAATATCCCACTGAATACTCCTAAGTGAGGACTCGGTGAAGTACAGATCAAAGAAATTTCTTTGTTAGACTTCAGGTTCATTTGGGGCAAGCATACAGAAACTTGCTTGTTCTGGGGAAGAAAGGGTTTCACTGTTTCCTTCATTTAAATTATGGGAACGTATTAGCAGTACTGGCTGTGGCAATATGGAACAGGGGAATGTATAACAGCTGGTATATAATAAAAATGGTATGCTAAATTGGACATAAGGAAACTGGCAGAGTCACATGAGGTATTATGGAAACTCAACATAATCTAGCAGAACATTGTGGAAACTGGTAAATGTGTGAAAATTGAGTCATTGTAGTCTGTGACAATGAGTGCATAATATTGCACTGCTGAGGCTCGCTTTAAACTGGACCATCATAGAACTTATGTTCAACCGTGTACATTGTAGATATATTATACCGTGGTGCAATGAGACCTAGAATATGTGCTTTCTGAGGTAACATGGGAAATGACGTTTGTTCTACTGAATATCATCATGAAGAATGTCGTCATACAAGAATATCGAGAGCAAAATATTGAGGGACAAATTAATAAAAGGTAAGTGCATACAGAGAAGTATAGAATTACTATTCCTAGATCCACATCTACATTCTTTTAAGATATATGTTCCACGTAGGTAGCTACATAAATGTGGAATTAGGTAAGGAAAATCTAGACTTACTTACCTTTCAATATGTTTGTTTTCAATAACATGTCCTTCGATATTTTTTTTCAATAACTTGTCCTTAATATCTAGTACCCGCGATATTCCGACTTCGAGATTTAGTATGCACACCGGAAATGACAATTTTTTTAACTTATGCATAATAGACATTGGCCAATGTGGTAAATGGGCAGTAGTGGAAACTAGAAATGTGTTTACTAAAGCATGAGACAACTGGCTGGTGTGCTTACTAGCTGAGTGACATGATCACTTCGGCATAAATAATTTTGGTGATTTCGGCTACTCAGGCATGATGTAAACTGGGCAATGGGTTTATTGAGAAAAACAGAGCAATGTTCTCAATTGATCAGACGGCAAGATGTAAAATTATATGAAACCAACATTCGTTTTTATATATAAATTCCATTTATTATTTTTTAGAAAAAAGTAAGTTGATCAGCGCTATCACATCACAGCTGACAGTGATAAAACACAGGTATCATCATATAGCTACATAGAACAAGTCTCATATCAAAGGTCTTTTTACCCGCACCATCTTTATCCAACTACAGTGGTCCCACCAGGCTTCCCATATCTTATGATACTTGTGTGGGCAGCCGTTTGCCCTATATAATGTTCATTTGTCTTCAGCACAAATGTCCATTCCATGTGCCCATTCTTCAAGCCAGGGAAGGTAAGACGCAATCCAGTGTCTGGCAATGTCACGCTTTGCCACCAGCAGACCCATTGCTACAAGGCAGCGAGCATTCGCACTGTACAACCTCAATTGCTCCACCCCCAGTTTGGCATGTGTAGGTTTAAGGGAGAGGGGGTATCCCATTGTTGTTTTTAAGTTGGCTTATTGACCCAGTAACAGGATCATATGAAAAAAAGCTGCCCGTTGTCCTGGCAGCACGGCCAAGGGGCATCTTTTCTCCTACCTTTGCACCAAAGCCTAGAGGGGTCCCAGTATGTTTGGTGGAAATATTTTAATTGAATGATTTGTAGTTTTGGCTTCGGTCCATTCATCATCATCCATAGGACCAGAGTCTGCCTGCCATCTGTATCTCAGTTGTAGGAGAAGATCTGGCGTATTCGCCCCTAGGGATCTGCATGTATGTGCTATACCCTTCTTTTTGAGTAGTTTCATTACAATTTTGGGTTTGAGTAGATTAAGTTCTTGGATGTCTTGTAGCAAATGGTGATGTGGGTGAATTGCATGTCGAAGTTGCAGGTAGCATAGGAACTGGGAGAGGTGCAACTTGTATTATTCAATTAGCTGGGCAAATCTTTTAATATGCCTGCCCTCCCACACAACTCCTATGCTCGAAATGCTAATCGGATCTCATGGTCCAAACCCATTGAGACCCGAGGCAGCCAAATGCCTTTCTACAGGAAGTTTCACTTGTTATCCCTTGAACCATTTAATATGCTTCAGTGCTCTGTGCCTGCAAGTGAGGGGAATTTTTGTGGGCTCTGGTATTCCCTTGGGAATCTAGGAGCCAAACAGGATTTCATCCAGGGGCCGCATCTCTAGTTTTTATGTTGGGTCTTGGTTGTCTCCATATACTGCGCCATTTATGATTACCAGCTGTAAAACCCCAAATAATACAAGCAGAGGTCTGGTATCCCCAGTCCATACTCATATGGAGCTTGGATGTATTTGATCAGTGACACCCAGGGTTGGGAATCAGACCTCAGAAACCTCCTGAGCATGGCATTAATGTTGTCAAATAGTGCTTCAGGCACTGGAAATTGGAAATTTCTGTGAATATAGAGGAATTTGGTGAGTGTGATCATCTTAAAGAGGGCACCGTGACCCATAATCGAGAAAGGGGAGTTTTTCCAGACCAACAGGTCCTGTTTAATTTGTGCCATTGAGTTTCCAGCACAACTGTAGATCTATAGTTGTGTGCATGCCCAAGGCTTCTTCAAAATGGGTGTCTGATTTCCCTAGTTGTGTCTAAGCCGGGAATTCAGGGTGTTGTGGTACCATCAGAACATTTTGTGACTTGCCATGGTTAATGTAAAGGCCCAAAACATTCCGATAGACTTAGAGCTTTTCCAGTAACCACGGCACAGAACACTTTGTTCTCTACATGTACACCAGAAGGTCATCGGGGTACAGTGAGACCCGGTCCTCACAACCTGAGGGCTTTCTAATTCTCCACAGTCCCACATCACATTGGATCCACTCTGCTGGTGGCTCGACAACAAGCAAGAAGAAAAGCAGGAATAGAGAGCATCCCTGTCTCATTTCGCTCTCTGTCTAAAATGGAGAGGACAATAGCCCATTGACCCGCACTCACACACAACAGGGTCTCAACATAGTGAAGAAACCATTCACAGAAGTTCATATGTTTCAGGATCTGGACCATAAAGGGCAGGCGGACTGAATCAGACGCCTTCATGAACTCTTTTAAGACCAGGGCTAATGCCCTTTTTAGTTCTGCCTCCCTGGCCATGACCATCTGAAGCCGTCATATACAGTGTTGGGTGTCATGGGCTGGCATGAAGGTCATATGGTCATAATGAATCAGGTATTCAAAATCTTGGCCTCTGAGTTGATCAATGAAATGGGCCTATATAAGGAATGGGTCTTTCCCCGGTTTGGGAATCATCACAATTGTGGCCTCCTTCATGTTCAAAAGATGTGGGGCCAGTACAGAGGAGTATTTTTTTAAGAACTCTGCCAGGAACCTGTCTGGGGCCAGAGTCCTGCAGCTTTCAAAGCGGTAATCACTTCTTGAACATCTTCGAGTGTAAAAGGGGTGCCGAGCTTGCTTTTTTAGCAGTGAGTTGAGAAACTAAGTTATTGGGTGGAATTGCTCAGCGGATCGAAGGTCACATGCAGCATACAGAGGGGTAAAGAATTCAGTAAAGGCATTGGTGACAGATGTGGCTCCCGTCACTAGTGTGCCATCACTTTGACGTATCTGTTGGATTATGTGGAGCTTGAAGTTGCACATGGCCAGCCAGTACAGCAGCTTGTCTGACTTGTCACCCCTTTCATATATTTTGTGCCGGGTAGTCAGCCAAGCTGCCCCCAGTCTCATTTGTTTTAAATTCTTGAACTGCGGCTGTTAGACTTGGCATCTTTTGGCGTGTTTCCCCTGAGTCTTTGCTTTCTGACCTCCCGGTTTTGACTCTGTTTTTGCTGGCGTAGTGTTTCTGCGCACTTTTCTCACTGCTGATCAGTGGTAAAGTGCAAGTGCTCCTGTGGTAAAATGTGTTATGGATTGGTGTTTCCATGATTGGCCTATTTGATTTATGTGTCAGCCCCTAGTAAAGTGCACTGCGTGTGCCAGGGCCTGTAAATCAAATGCTGTTGGTGGGCTGCAGCACTGGATTGTGCCACCCACACAAACAGCCCGTAAATGTGACTCTGGACTGCCATTGCAGAGCCTGTGTGCAGTCTGGTACTGCCATGTCGACTTGGCAAATGCACCCACTTGCCAGGCCCTAACCTTCCCTTTTCATACATGTCAGCCACCCCTAAGGTAGGCCCAAGGTACCCCTGTGGGCAGAGTGCAGTGTATGTGAAAGGTAGGACATGCCCTGGTGTGTGTGGCATGTCCTGATTGATGAATTTCGTTTTTCACTATTGCAAGGCTACCTGTTCCCCATAGCACAGAATGGGGAGGTTGTTTATAACATCTTATAAAAACATAACTGGCCCGGGGAATTAGGTAGGAAAATAAAGTTTAGTATGCCTGAACTCAGAATCTAAAGATGCATCTTTTAGTGAAGGTGATTTTTACATTCTGTGTTTGAAAATACCACTTTTAGAAAGTAGGTATTTTCTTGCTCAGTCATCCAGTGTGCCTCTGCTAGAATGTGGATTGACTGTCTGGGTTTTTGGATAACAGAGGGCTGGGGAGCAGGAGTGGCTCTGGATAGTCTAGGTGGGTCAGGAAACGGCTGAATAGACCTGGGCTGCATTTAGAGTAGGGGGAGGAGATTTCCTTGCACCTGAATGGGCCTGCTCTGCCTCTCACAATGCCGTCTCCACCTCCTGCCAGGATGCCACACCAGAGAAGGCAGAACTGGTTCTGGCTGGGCACAGACACTCTCTGCCTAAGAGATCAAAGGATTTTGGGATATAAATATTGGGGCCCAGACCCCTGAACTTTAGAACTCTTTTGGACCAAGAAGACTGCCAAGAAGAAGAGCTGGAGAAGCTGTGAGGAGGAACTACCACTTTGCTGTGTGCTTTGCTGTGTTGGCCTGCAGTGGCTGCTTTTGTCTTGGGCAGTGAAAGGACTGGATTGAACTTTCTCCAATCTACTTTTGTGAGTTTCTCCAAGGGCTTGAGGTAGAGCTTGCCCCCTGTTCAAGAAGTCTCAGGAACAGCAAAGACTTCAAGTTCTTCTGCCCTCAGCACTGCGGACTGTGTGTTTTGTGCTGCAACAGAAGAAAAAGCCACCCAACGCCGTCTACAACACCGCTGCCGACTCCATGTCCTGAAGGCACCGCAGAGGGCACCGCCGCAACGCCGCACCGCGACCCTGGTCCCACTGATGATGCCTGCTGATGCCGCCACTGAGCCGCTGCTCGCACCGCGACCTGTGGGCACCGCACTCCGCACCGCCTCGCTTCACGACGACGCCTTGGTATCCCCGACGACGCCGCTCCATGCCGAAATGTACGCCGCTGCTTACACCGTGGTTCGAGGGCACTGCTCGTAAAGTTACACGATGCACCGCCCTCATGCCGCACCGCAGCCTTGGCCTACCGACGCCGGCGCCATCGACTCCTGTTCGTCAGCCGACGACAGCACTTCAGCAACGACGACGCCGCTGCTTGCACCGTGACCTGCCAGCACGCGACGAGCACCGCATTCACTTCGCACCGTGACCCTGGTCTCACCGACGACGCCATCTGACGCCGCCACTGAGCCGCTGCTCGCACCGTAACCTGAGGGCACCGCATGCCGCACCGCTGCACTTTGCACTGTAGCACCCGACGCCTGCCGACGCCAGCGCTCCTGACTTCAACAGAGAGGAGTTCGATCTGTAACGCGTGTGACTTTGAGGGCCCCGACGACTCCTGCACCGACCTCCGGAACCGACGCCTGCGGACGCCGTGCTTCCGGAAGCTCAACGAGAGGTCGCCGACGCCCTGCATTTCTAAAAGGTACTGTTTGCGGGTCTTCCCGACACCGTAGCTGGCCCGCGACGCCGCGGTCAGCCAGAACTGTTTGGATTTGTTTGCTCACGATGCAGTGATAGCCCCGGACGGAGCTATCGACATCCAGTAACTGTTTTTCAAGCATATTTTGATAACTGAAGATTTTTAAGTACTGTATTGTGGATTTTTATCCTTTTTGGTCTTGTCTTAAGTATATAAAAATATTGGATATTTTTCTAAACTGGTGTGGTGTCCTTTTGTAGTGCTTACACTGTATTACTGTTGGTTATGTGCAAATTCTTTACACACTGCCTCTAAGATAAGCCTGACTGCTCGTGCCAAGCTACCAAGGGGGTGAGCAGGGGTTATTTTAGGAGTGTAACTCCCTTATCCTGACTAGGAAGAAGGGTCCCTATTTGGACAAAGGTGCAAACCCCTGCCAACTAGAGACCCCCATTTCTAACAGCGGTATTGAGTCGTTAAAGGACGTGAGTGTCTCTTGAACTGGTGACCTTATTCTCGAGTTGCTGGATTTGTTCTCTAGATCATCGGCAGCTCTACCTTCCTAACCCCTGTTTTTAAAGCTTTGATTTGGCCATGGGCTACTGTCTTGAAGGCTTCCCAGATCCAAACCACCAGTTCCACCAACCCGACATTTGTATCTGAGTGTCATCTATTCTAAGAGCTTATTAATGAACCAGTTGTCACTGAAACACCATGCCATCCTCCAGAATCTGTCAGTGGGCCCACCCTGTAAACCTGTTCCTCTTGAGAAGGGATGCAGATCTCCTTTATGGCCATCAGGTCAGTTGCAGGTATAAAATATTAGTGCAAACGAGAGAAGGAGAAGTGTTAGTGTTAAAATAAGGCATACTGTCTCTCATTTGGGTGCCATTTCCTTCAAGCATCACATAGCCCCATGAAATGGGCCCACAATGCACGGAAGGCAACCTGGGTGTTTGTCTACTGCTAAAAGTATCAAATATCGGGCCCATGACGGCATTAAAATCCCTGGCCACTACTAATCTGCCAGTCGGAATTGATGTCAATTGATTGGATAATTCGGTCAGGTATGGTTTGGTTTGATTAGGTTTAGGGAACACATGAACAGGCAATTGACCAGGTATGACCCACCAATGTACCTGTCAATGTTACAAAATGCCCAACCTGATCAGTGTGGATCCTGGACACGACCAAGGGACAGGACTTCCGGAGAAGGATGGCCATGCCCCTTGCTTCCTTCGTATACCCAGCATGAAAGAGCTGTGTCTATCCATGTCTATTTAGAAAATGACAATTATTGCTCATGAGATGAGTCTCCTGGAGCAGGAGAATGTCAGTGGATAATTTCTTGGTGTAATTAAGAACTGCGGGTCTCCTAAATTTGTCATTAAGCCCATTAACATTCCATGAGTGGAACAAAAAGTGTTTATCTATTGGGATGTCAGCCATCATGAAAGTGGGTGCAATGTGGTAGGTCTTGTGGCTGTCAATTAATGCAAACAAAAGTATAATCCTTAACCCCCCTCCAGGCATAGGTTGCAACGGGCAATTCCAACCCAGCAGCTCACACCCCCCACAATTCGAAAATTGAAGTATCTGTTGCTCAACAACCTACCTGCATTAACTAACCCCCACCCCACAATATCAACAGGAAAACAAAAATACCAGAAACCAAATAAATATCAAATATACCAGGAGCTGGAAGTGGAAATTGGAACAAGTAAGGTGATCCCCCTCCCCCAAATGTGGAAACCTCTCCATTTGCTGCTCCGAACCACCCCACATGGCAATTCAATTAGGTGTAGATTGTCTGTGCATATATATTTCTGTGATATTGCATCAACCTAGTGGAGCCTGACCTAAGACTGCTACCCATTGTTCAGTTCTTGTACAGTACCATGTTGGAAAGCTACTTGGCAGTCAAGGGGGATGTAAGTCATCCGCATTTTCTGATTCTCGAGGGGACCCCTGTTGTATAATCAGGGAAGAGCTTTCTTCATTTAGAGAAGGACAGTCTACTGAGCTCAGCCTGCTTGCAGCATGGCATCCCTATCTAAGTAGTTCATTATAGGACCACTGATGGTTTCCTAGTGAGGGCTCTACTCTATTATGAAGCATGATGAGAAATCTTGCGCAGGGACCCATGATTCGAACCATTCAGTAAAGAGGAGTTCCGGTCATGACCCTCTCATGTCCTCAGGGACTCCCAAGAGGTGCAGATTGTTGCGCCTGTATCTCCACTCATGTCTTCTGAGCTCCATTCCAGTTGTTGTGTTAAGTTGCTTTTGAACATTCAGTTACTATGCGGAGTTCGACAAAAGTATGCATTAAAAAAACAGAGCTTTAAAGCACTAAGGGGCACATGCATCAAGCTAAGGAATTGCGATTCCTTTATAGCGATTTTTAAGGAATCGCTATTTAGGAGTCACAATTCCTTATGCATGTAGGAATCTCTAAATAAATAGCGATTCCTACACATTCCCTAATAGTGAATCGCAAATTGTGATTCGCTATTAGATAGGCCTGGAGGCCCATAGGACTGAATGGGAAAGCATTTGCAATTTGCGATTACCAAATAGGTAATTGCAAATTGCGAATGCAATTGCATGGATGCTAGGGGGCCTAAGGCACCCCTGATGCACCCCCAAAAAAGGTAAGTGTGCATATGTGGCACACACACATGCCCCAAGAACATGTGTATGCACCACATAGCACTTTGAAAAATGCAATTTTGTGCATTTTTCTAAGGATTTCCAAATTACCATCAACTTGTAGTTGATGGTAATTTGCGAATCCTTAATGCAAAGTCGCATTTTTAAAATGCTTCAGGCATTGCATTTAGGGAATCACAAATTGCGATTCCCTAAATGCATTCGCAAAATAGGTAATCACAAAAATTGCGATTACCTATTTTGCGAATGCATTGAAGTTTGATGCATCGGAAATGGCTTTTTACCGGTCGCAAATGGCCCGATTCTGCGAATCAGCCCGTTTGCGACCGGTTAAAAGCTTGATGCATGTGCCCCTATGAATCATTGGACTTAGAGGCCTGTCCTTTTAATGGAAAAATCGGAGCTGTGCTTCGTTTTCAGTACCCAAAAAAAATATATATATATTAATTTGGTAGAATAGAGAGGGAAATGACATTTTCACTGAAGGTACATGGTGCACATGCAAGAAAATCCAAGGTTTGTGATCATTTGAAGAAAGAAAAGAGGAGGTTAAAAATATAAAATAACATCTGGGTCTTTTGGTCAAAAGGCCCCTAGAATTCAGAAGCAGTGCCATAACTGTCTTTTAGGTTACTATAGTATTGTAAACAGTAAGACACTGCTCATCCCATGGCCACACAACAAGACCTTGAAAAAAATACCTCTTTCATGCAATGAAGAAGAGGTTTACGTTTGATGAGTATGTATTGCTAGAACACATACTATGAGATGGTACTTATCATGGTAGTAATGTGATGATGTAACCATCCCGGAGCCATGTTGTTACATAAAGCTCCTCTGTTAGGGTGTTTCCAACTCAATATATGCAAATGCATAATAAAATAAAAGACCAGATATTTCGACAAATCTGTACTCCATGTCACCTGGGTCACATTTGTATCCTTATTTTCGTAGTCACGACATGACAGAGATTTGAAAACATCGGAGCGGAAATATTGCACGACACCTGGAAACAAGTCCCCCAAAAATTAGGCGATTTAATATCACGAAGAAAGGCGTTGCGCTAATATGATGACATTTAATGTACCCCAGCGCTCGAGAAAGAGCGCTCCCGTCGACATTCTCTGCTACCTTGCTGCGAAATAATTACACGTCCCTAATTAATCTGGTTGAAACTTTTACTCGGTTTTCATTTAGCTCGACTCAAGATTTTTTTAATGATTAACTGCCCCTGCCAAAAAAATAATATCAACACAGACGCGGCGCTGTGCAGGTAGAAAGCACAGAAAATCGAAAACAGCGCCTTAAGTACCTTGTTTGTTTCACTGTCGTGAGATGTATTGATTCTCTCTTTTTTTGACTTTCTTGACCCACTCCTGTTCCCTCCCACACTAAATTCGTCTTCGTTCAGTGGACTTAACTGATAAACATCTATCCAGAACATTATCGAGGATTCCAAAAGGGGATGTGCCCTATATCCAGATTTGTTTGCTAGTCCGGACTTCTGAGAGGCAAGTAGGGATGGGTGGAGTCAGTCGCATATGAGAATCATTAGCCTGTCCTGAAAGGGGACGATGAGGCATTAGCCAGTCGATTTACTAAGGTCAATCAATCAATCAGGGACTTATAAAGCGCGCTACTCACCCGTGAGGGTCTCAAGGCGCTGGGGGGGTGCAGCTCCGGTTCAATCGAAGAGCCAGGTCTTGAGGTTCTTCCTGAAGGTGTGGATGGTGGGGGAGCGTCTGATGTTCACAGGGAGCTCGTTCCAGGCTTTGGCTGCGACGTAGCAGAAAGCTCTTCCTCCTGCTCTGGTTCTGCGGATGCGTGGGGTCTCCGCGAGTGCGAGGTCTGCGGAACGAAGGTTCCTCTTGGGTACATGGAAGGATTTGTAGGCGTGTGTGAGCAGTTTGAAGGTAACTCTCTTCTCGACGGGGAGCCAGTGGAGGTCATGTAGGTGTTGGGGCATGTGTTCGTGCCGTGGGGTTCCGAGGACGAGTCTGGCTGCGGCGTTCTGGATGGTCTGTAGCCTGTGTAGGAGAGTTCTGTTGATTCCAGCGTAGAGGGCGTTGCCGTAGTCCAATCTGCTGGTTATGAGTGCGTGGGTGACGGTTTTTCTGCATTCTGGGGGTATCCATTTGAAGGTCTTGCGGAGGATCCGAAGGCAGTTGAAGCTGGTGGAGGCGATGGAGTTGATCTGGCGGGTCATGGTGAGGGAGGAGTCGAGGATGATGCCGAGGTTTCATGCGTGGTCTGTCGGGGTGGGCGGACTCCCGAGGGCGGAGGGCCACAAGGTCTGTGGGCTTTGTGCACTACTGTATGCACTACTAGATAACTGGCTCTTGCTGTGTACCTGACATAAAATGCAGCTATTAATAAATATGAACAGAGAACCCATGGGTCATGGTATTGAGGATGGCATTTACCGTGATTCCCCCATCCACTTCCAGAGGTCAGTATGGGAGTAGGCATGTCGGGCCAGATGTATGACCCTTTTTTGCGGCCGCAAACGATAGATCATCCCGTTTGCGACCCGTTTGTGACCGCAAAAAAGGTAATGACATGTACAAATGCTATTTTGCGAGTCACTGACTCTTCCTAATAGCAAGTCACCATGCCATGTACTATTGCTTTGCGACCGCACTCGCAGTTTACCAGTTTACGTAAAGTAGGTGGTAAACCACTTGCAAAGGGACCACTGCCTGCCCCTAAAAAATGAAACTGAAAAGTTTAATTTTTCTTTTTTAAATACATCCCATTTTCCTTTAAGGAAAACTGGCTGCATTTAAAAAAAAAAAATGCTTTATTAAAAAAGCAGTCCCAGACGTGGTGGTCTGGCCCAGCAGGCCACCATTCCTGTGAGTGCTAGCCATTCCTAATAGGGTCGCAAATTGCGCCTGCCTCATTAATATTAATGAGGCATGCAATTTGCGACCCCATTAGGAATCGCACACAGTGACTGAGACACTGTTGTGCATGCCAATTTGCGAGTCGCAAATGCGCGCAATTTGCGAGTCGCAAATTGGTGGGTCGTACATCTGGCCCGTAGGGTCCTAGGAATCATCCATAGACATGGGTATAGAATACACTTTATATGGACGTCATTTAGGGCTCTCTAGAAGTTACAGATGAGACCCCTGGCTTGCTCCTTGTGACCCCTGGCACTGCCTTTGCGACCCCTGACCTCAGAGGTGGCAAAAGCAGTGCAAGGAACACAGGCGAGCTCGCCTTCACGGGTGTCAATTGGGACTCCACTCTCCTTGTTTTCTGTCAACTTTTTGTTGCACTAACATTGAATAATCTTATATCATGTACTGTTGGTGTGATATAAATGTAGTACAACTAGCTGGAATGGGACCCTTCCTGGCAGCTGAGGTAAGTAAAAAATATATGTATGTTGTGGGCATGCTTGCGTATGAGAGTGTGTTTAAGTGAGAGAGAGCACATGTATATGTGAGTGTGTGTGTGTATGTATGAAGTGTGTATGAGGGAAAATGAGTGAGTGAAAGTGACTGAGTAAGAAAAAAGAGTTAGAGTCAGAGTGACTGCAAGTGAGTGTGAGTGACAAAATATAATTGAGTCAGAGTAAGAATTAATTTGAGTAAGTAGGAATATGTGGGAGTCAGAGTGAGCGATAACAAGTGACAGTGAGTAGGAATTATGAAGCAAGAGTAAGAGTGACTGTAAGAGAGTGAATCAAGATGAATGAATGAGTGCAAGTTAGAGAAAATTAATAACTGAGAGTGAGTGTGCGAGGATGAGTGTGAGTGAGTGAATGTAAGTAAGTATGAGTTAGAATGTGGTATTATGCTTGTGAGTCTGTTACTTGCTCTTGCATAGGGAAGGCAATTCTTGTCTTATGACGGGAACCATGGTAAAATACTAGTGATGGCAATCCATTTCATGACATTCTTCTTTGACAAAATACTTGCAGACTGGAGATAACTCGTTGCATAAAGGTAAAATATTGGTACTGGCATACCAGAGGTGACACTTGCTATATAGGGCACCTGTGGAAAAATGCTGGAGGTGGCATACTTTAGGAAATTCTTCACATAGGGGGATCTATGGCAAAATGCTGGCACTAGCACATTAAAGGTGATTATTGTCATGAGGGAAGTCAACCTTGGTTTATGAAAGGGGGGCAACCCTGACCATTGACATCACGGTCACCCATGGTATAGGGATGGCATTAATGGTAAAATTCTGACTCTCGTACATTATATGCCATTTTTGGCCAAAGAGGGTGCCCATGACAAAATGCTGACCCTAGCATAATGGGAGTCATTTTTGGTATATAGGGGGCCAACTCCTGGGCAATGTGAGATTTCAATGGCTTGGCACAGCATGAAATGACCTGAACATTTAAGGAGTGTCTTTCAGAGCCTATGGTTTTTTAGAACGTTCAAAGATGATGTCAGCATCCTAATATAGGTGGTATCTCAAACAGACATGTGTCCATGTTGTGTTGTAATATAATGATGCAGTTATCATGGAAATTCAGAGAAGTTGCTTATTGTGATGTCAACAGGGTTAAGGTCATGTGACATGTCCTCCTGGGAAAATTCAGTGTCAAAGGTCATATGATATCATTAAGGTTCAAGGGCGTGCAATGTCACTTCTGTTACCCCAGGCATTTTGGTGAATCAATATCCATGGTACCACCTTTGGGGAAGTTGGCCATCTTCCTTCAGTGCTGATGCCACGGTGCGCAGGCACAGACACTGTTACTGCAGTTGGGGCTATATCAATATCAACATTTGCATGTACCTCTTGCACGCAGTTCATAAAGATTCCCTGGGGGCACCCTCAATGGTCATCCCCCACTAGCTTGGCTCCCTTCAAGGGTCAGTAAATCCTCCTGCACACAGGCAGAAACTTCACTCTCTTTCTGTGACTGTCAGTTGCACATTCATTTGTACACATAACTGCCAGCTAGCTAGTTGTGCAGACAGCAACATATCTTAGTAAATTGAGTTGAAGGCTGACTGACCAAGATTATTACAAAGTAGATGTTGTAAAATTGTTATTTGGTAAATTAAGACACATGAGTTCTAATCTCAGTTTTGACCACTGAACTTATTTTGTAAACGTATTTTATGATATTTCGCAAATCGATGAATGTACCGATTTTTCATGCCATTTATCCTACCCTAGGTAAACTTGGTAGGGAACTGGGTATCAAAAATAAATAATGATGGTATATATGTAACCTGTTTTAGAGACACCAAATATACCCCAGTTGGCCGTTTTTGTCATTCTTTGATGAATGGTGACCTTTGAAATTACTTTGCCTAACTATCCTGATGATGACCCTGTCATAAAACAAACTCCAGGGGTTGAAACGTCTTTTTTCGGATAGATTATACTATACACCTGAATACTTGTACTTTCATAACTGTTGATATATTACCTAATTTTAGTGGTGCTGAGTTGTTTTAAGTACCTTTTCATTTTACCCTTTCTTTTACAGAGGCCACTGCACTGATTTGTTTGTACCATCTAATTTGTATATATATTGAATGCAGCAATTTCTCTCTCTTCAAGCATTAACTGTATCATAGGATTGCCAAAACTAATAAAAAACGAACTTTTCCAAAATGCATGTATTTACGCCGTCCTCCATCTAGCTAAATCAATGATATACTTACTGATGTTCTCCCACAGTAAACAACTGCCTAAGATAACTAAAAGAGGCCTTTGGGAACCTTATCTTGTTATTTATTTATATCATATGATGTCATTTGGTGGACATAGAAACCAGACTATGTGATGGCCCCTGATGCCATCAATGGATCCGCCTCATTAGAATATCTTCCTCAAATGTTGCTGAAGAGTGTACAAATGCTAAATATAAGAGTTATTTGGCCACACACTGACAGACTCATGCTCACAGAACATGTTGGAATCTTTGGCATTGTTTCACAGTACCAGAGATCCTTCATATTTATACAATGTCCTCACATTATCTGGAGGTACATATAATTAGCCTCATATCAACCTGTTGGGAATATATTACTTTCAAATACATTAAGTTGATCACATTACCATTTTATTTTAGCAGAGAGTGAAACAGCTGCACAGGAGACAGAAGAGGATGAAGGAAGAAGGGGTGGAGTGTTAGGTTCTGCAGAATTTCAGAGGCAGATAAGATACACATTAGCTTTTCTTTTTAGCAGAGAATGCAACAGATACACAGGAGACAGAAGAGGATGAAGGAAGAGGGGGTGGAGTGTTAGGTTCTGCAGAATTTCAGAGGCAGATATGATATGGTTAGGAATTAGCACACTCAGCATGGGAGTGCTGCTGGCTTTTAGGCACGCATTAAGTCATTATGAGAAAATGTTCACCACTGTCAAGGACATTTCACCTCTATTGCTCCCCTCTAATTTGACAGATGTACACTGTTAGAAATGGGTGTCTCTAGTTGGCAGTGGTATGCACCCTGTCCAAGTAGGGACCCTTCCTTCTAGTCAGAGTAAGAGAGTTACACACCCAAGATAACCGCTGCTCACCCCTTTGGTAGATTGGCGTGAGCAGGCAGGCCTATCTCAGAGGCAATGTGTAAAGCATTTGCACATAAAACACATAGTAACACAGTCAAAACACTACAAATGGACACCACGCTAGTTTAGAAAAATAAACAATCTTTATCTAAACAAAACAAGACCAAAACAACAAAAATCCAACATACACTACTCAAGACATCCCTTTTTAAATGTTTAATAAAATTCAGTGAATAGAACTCTATGGATGCGTTTATTTTAGCACAAAGTACCTTTGTTGCATCAAAATCCAAGGCGAAAAACAGACGCAAAGGAGGGAAGCGGCAGAAAACACACCGATGCATCGATTTTTGACTCCCAGGGGAATGGAGGCGTCAGTTCTGCTGCACGCAGGAGAAGTGTTGCGTCGATTCCTTACTGCGAGGAGAGGCAATACGACAAATTCTGAAAGCAGCTCCTTACTGTGGGGTGATGCGATGAAAACTTGGTGCACAGGTGCGAAGTGTGGAAAATCCAGGTGTGTTGGGTTGATGCGGTGGCGAAACAGGCGCTGTGTTGATTCTTCCACCCGGTGGGTAGGTGATGCATCGATTCCTTCAGCCGCTCAGCAGGGCCTGCGTCGAAGCCGGAGCAGGGGGTCTGAGGCGTCGGAGACATGGTGCTCTGGACTCGGGCTGTGGCGGTTCTTCCAGCCTCAAACAGGCGCTGTGTCGATTTTTTGGCTGCACAACAGTGATTAATTGGATTTTCAACCGCACGGCAAGCTTGTGGTGGGAAAAGCAACACTGAAGGGCGATGTGTGGATTTTCAGCTTGAAGCAGCAAAACCAACTCTAAAAGCCCAAAACTGGAGTTGACGCCACTTAGCAGGTCAGAGCTCCCAGCAGAGGAGTTCAGAGGAGCTGCAGATGAAGTCTTTGATGGCCCTGAGACTTCCAACAGGAGGCAAGCACCAAAAAGCCTTTGGAGAACTTGGAAAGTAGGATTCCGGAAAGCAAAGTCCAGTTCTTTTACTGCTCACAGACAGAAGCAGCAACTGCAGGTCAACCCAGCAAAGCAACATAGCAAAGGGGCAGTACTCCTCCTGACAGTTCTTCAGGTCTTCTTCTTGGCAGAGTCCTCAGTCCAGAAGTGTTCTAAAAATGTGGGGTTACAGGTCCAACACTTATACCCCATTTGGATTTTGAAGAAGGCATACTTCAAAGAATAGTCTTTGTAGTGCACAGATCCTGCCTTGCACTGTCCTGACTCCAGACACACTACAAGGGGGTCGAGGCAGCATTGTGAGAGGACAGGCACAGCCCTATACAGGTGTCAGTGACAACTCCTCCCACCACTCTTAACTCAGGAAGGTCCATCAGCCTGGTGATGGGCAATCAGGATATGCAGGGCACACCTCAACTTCCGCTGTGTTACTGTCAAGAGTGAATGCACAAACAGCCCGACTGTCAGTCTAAACCAGATGTGGATTCCACAGGCAGGCAGGGGCACATGATGGTAATGCAAGAAAATGCCCACTTTCTAAAAGTGTCAGGTAATAGTGCCAAGAAGGGATATATTTAAAATATATTTAGATAAGATTTGACAGTTACTTCATAAATGTCCATCAATGACATCAACAATTAATGAGAACCAAAAATGCTATATATATATATATATATATATATATATATATATATATATATATATATACAAATATACACTCAAATTACTTTCATATTTTCACTATACTAATTCACCACTAATCCTGTATGGGTTCTGAAGTACTGTGCTACTTGCTGAAAAAGCGCTTCAACACCCCATCAAGGGTAGCAAGCGCTATATAAATGGAAACCTTTTTCCCTCTTCTATCCCTCCACTATCCTTCTCAATCCAAATAACTGACTAAAATATCCACCACTCAAATTACTTTCATATTTTCACTATACTAATTCATCACTAATCCTTTATGGGTTTCAGAGTAGCGTGCTACTCGCCAAAAAAGCGCTTTGACGCCTCGTCAGGGGTAGTAAGCGCTATATAAATGCAATTACAATACAATTACAACATATATATATATATATATATGTATATATATATATATATTCATATATATATATATTCATATATATATATATATATATAAATATATGTATGCAAGAAGAAGAATGAAATAATGCAAAAACGTGTGTACTTCTTTTAGTTACTTATATTGTATTCAAAAGAAACAACATTGCATTTTGGGGTAAAAAAGAAGAAAGTAATTCCAATGCATTGATAAAAGATTATAACACATCTTTTCACTTAGATTACACTAGTCATCAATGTCTAAAAACCCATTGCCAAATGTAGAACAAAGACTGTGCTAAGCAAAGGATAAGAGTTCTTCCAAAAAGGTTCTTAACAAAACTAAAAGGAAAATGGGTTAGGGCGTCAACGTTTTGGTCTCTTCTGGAATGAATCTATGAGATCATCGTCAGGACAAAATGTTTGAAATGAAGATCTCCCCTCGCAGGTAAGTTGCGGAATATGCAAATAGTAATTATATTGGAAAAAAGATGTCACAAGGACAATTGTTCCTAGCCATGTTTCAATTGTCAATAGTAAAATCAAGATTCCATGTAAATGGGTATATAGGTATAGTGAGGTCGCAATCCAAATCAGTGGTCCATGTGTGCTTTCCACTGTGACTCAACTTGGCACTATTACATGACACTTATTTACCCAAGCCTACAAGGGTATATTGGGTCGCCCTTTTCTATATATACTCTTTCGAAAAGTGGCAATTTCAAATAAACATTTTAAAAACAACCTTCACAGAAAGATGTGTTTTTAAATTCTGAGTTCAGGAAACCCAAACTCCAAATCTCTATCGCTTCCCAATTGAAAGTTACACTTGTAAGATGTTACAAGACAGCTCCAATGATAATCTATGGGAAAGACAGCCCTTACAATAGTGAAAAATGAAATTAGCAGTATTTCACTATCAGTACCTGGAAAACACACTAGTACATGTCCTACTTTTCACATACACTGTGCCCTGCCCACAGGGCTACCTTGGGCCTACCTTAGTGGTGGCTTCTATGTAATAAAAGAGAAGGTTTGGGCCTGGCAGGTGGGTGCACTTGCCAGGTCGACAAGGCAGTTTAAAACTGCACTTGCAGACACTGGACACTGCAGTGGCAGGCCTGAGACATGTTTGCAAGACTACTCATGTGGGTGGCACAATCAGTGCTGCAGGCCCACTAGTAGCATTTGATTCACAGGCCCTAGGCACACACAGTGCGCTTTACTAGGGACTTACCAGTAAATCAAATTTGCCAATCATGGCTAACCAAACATAATCACAACTTACACAGGGAGCACCTGCACTTTAGCACTGAGCAGCAGTAGTAAAGTACCCAGAGTTTAAATACCAGCAAAAACGAAGTCCAGCATACAGTCAAAAATACAGGAGACAGAAGCAAAAAAGACAGGGAAACCGCACCAAGGTTGCCAGGTCTAATACGGTTCCCCTCCAGCTGAATGTAGGGAGAACTACCCAACTTCCTGGGAGTTCTCATCACAAAGGCAGAAGAATCTGGACAGACCATCAGCAGTGGCATGTTCTGTACAAGGGTGGTGTTCCACCTAAACTCCATTCCCTGTAGGGAGATGGACCACCTCAACAGTTTTGGGTTCTCACCCCTCATCTGCATTAACCATCTGAGGGGCCTGTGGTCTGTCTGAACCCGGAAGTGAGTCCCAAACAAGTAGGGTCTTACCTTCTTCAGTGCCCAGACCACAGCAAAAGCTTCCATTTCAATTGTGCTTCACCTGTGTTCACTGGGAAGTAACCTCCTGCTAATGAAGGCTACAGATTGGTCCAAGCCCTCTTCGTTCAGCTGTGTGAGTACTTGCCCCCACACCATGCTCTGAA
This sequence comes from Calotriton arnoldi, assembly GCA_963921515.1. Classification (NCBI taxonomy): domain Eukaryota; kingdom Metazoa; phylum Chordata; class Amphibia; order Caudata; family Salamandridae; genus Calotriton; species Calotriton arnoldi. Next base: position 222,314 of record CAWUFW010006914.1, read on the forward strand.
GAATCAGTCTGCACAACAAATTCTTGGGAAAAGTCAGGTGCCTTGAGCACGGGTGCCTTCTGCAGGGTCTTCAACACGTCCCAGAGATGGTGCAAGTGATCATCCCAGTTGGAGCTGAACGCTGCAATGTCATCCAGGTAGGCAGCACTGAAATCTTCCAGACCAGCCAAAACCTGGTTGACCAACCTCTGAAAGATGGCAGGGGTGTTCTTCAACCCGAAAGGCATAACTCAGAACTGTAAGTGCCCTAACGGCGTTGAGAACTCTGACCTCTATTTGGCCTCATTAGTCAAGGCAATCTGCCAGTACCCAGATGTTAAGTCAAACGTACTGAGAAACTTGACATCTCCCAGCCGATCTATGAGCTCATCAGCTCTAGGGATAGGGTGCGCATCAGTCTTGGTGATGGCATTGAACCCATGGTAGCCCACACAAAACTGCAGTTCAGGCGTGGCACTGGCCGCAGCAGTCTTTGGGACCAAGCCCAAGGACTGCTGGAGAACTCCATCTCACCTAACACTAGCATCTTGGAAACTTCTTCCTTGATGCTGGCTTCAACCTTGTCAGTCAACCTGTAGATGTCATGTTTCATAGGTGGACTATCCCCAGTATCCACATCATGGGTACACCAATGGGTGACTCCTGGGGTAAAGGAGAACAGATAGGCAAACTGTCCCAGCAACTGTCAACAGTCATTCTGCTGTTCTAGGGTCAGTGTAGGGGAGAGGTTCACACCTTCCACTGACCCATCCTGCTCCTTGGCAGACAGGAGGTCAGGAAGAGGTTCAACCTACTCCTCCACCCCATCATCTGTAGCCAAGAGCATGGTCAATTCAGACCTCTCAAATTACGGTTTGAGGCAGTTCACATGTAGGAAGCTTAAAGGGTTCCTTGGAGTTTGCAAGTCCACCAGGTAGATGGCATCATTGTTGTGCTTCTTTACCTCAAAAGGCCCATACTAGCGTTTCATGTCCTCCTTGGTTGCTTCTAGGTTCACCTGAGCGGGTTTCCAGAAGCGCACTGTCTGGTTTCTGAAGGCCAGCGTGTAACTAAATACATTCTGGAAGGGCCACCTGGTAGCTTTCTTTCAGCCTTCCTTCACCAGACTAAGAGGTCCCTTCACAGGGTGCCCATACAGCAGCTCAAGGGAGCTAAAGCCCTTCTGCGGTACCCCCTGTAAGCAAAGAGAACGCATGGCAAGGGGAAGGACAACTTATGCCTCATGGAGTCTGACAGACCCCCAATAATGCCCTTCTGGGTACAGTTGAACCTTTCAACCAACCATTACCTTGGGGTGGTAAGGAGTGGTGAATTTGTAGTTCACCCCACACACCTCCCACATGGCCTTCATGTACTTAGACATGAAGATGGTACTCCAGTCAGATACCATCTCCTTGGGAATACCCATACGGTAAAAAAAAAACATCAGTGCCCAGCCCACCACAGGTGCCATCGCTGTCCTCAGAGGGATAGCCTCCAGGTACCGGGTGGCATGATCCACCAAGACCAGGATGAACCTGTTGCCTATGGCTGTCTTAGAGTCCAGAGGCCCCACAATGTTGATGCCCACCCGCTCGAAAGAGGTGCTCACGACAGAGAAAGGTTGGAGTAGAGCCTAACATCTCTTTCCACTCTTGCCACTTGCCTTGCAAGTTTGGCAAGAACTACAATGTGCATCAGAGTGCCTTTGCATTTGGGGCCAAAATAAGTGGGTCACAAGTCTTTCAAAGGTCTTGTCCTGTCCCAAATGTCCTGCCAAACGCACATCGTGAGCCAGACCCAATAGGAAGGCTCTGAATTGCTGGAGTACCACCAGCACACCTGCTGCACCATGCTCAGCAACCTTAGGCTCACTATACAGGACACCACTCTCCCAGTAGATCCAGTGTGATCCTTACTCCTTGCCAGGTGCCTGGTCCTTGCCAGGTGCCTGGTTTGCAGCCTGTCACTGCAGACCCTCAAGAGAAGGGCGCTCCTGCTGCTTCTTGCAGAATTCCTCCCTATGTGGGACCCCCTTCTTGCTGCCAGCTCAGGCAAGTCTCCAAGTTCGGCCACTTGCTCCCTTCTAGGTTCCGGGGCATCCCCATCAAGGTCAGCCTCCTCCCAGACCATGGGAACCTCTGGGGTTGGTTTCCCATGCCCCCTGCCCCTCCTCTTTCTGGCAGTCAACTGGGCCACTTTGTAAGGCATCAGATCCTTCTGTTCACCCTTACCGGCTGCCTTAGACAGAGTGGTCATGCATGCCCACTCAGGCGGACCCACCATCTCTAAGTGTGACCTACATTCCACCTCACTTCAAGGGGAATCCTCCAGGTCATTACCTAGCAGACAATCAACATGCATGGGTGGACTCACAGCTACCCTCAAGGAACCTTAGACCTACCCCATTCAAAGGGAAGCTGTGCCACCTTATAATGGTGCTCAGAGTGGTCCACAGCAACTACTTGGTGAAACACATTAGGGACCACCTGCTCTTCAGACACCAAGTGACACCTGACAGTAGTCACACTGGCTACTGTGTCTCTCAGAGCCTTCACCCTCTGTCTGTACTTAGTGTTCTCAGGCACGAGGGTCCTCTGGACCACCTCACTGTCCCCTACTGAGACAAGGGTTATCTCAGCTGTCCCCCACCCTTCTGCTAGAACCAAGTCCTCTCCATGCACTTCACTGGCCAACCCTGTGACTGCCCACCAGTGGGTGGCAGTGCCCTCTTGGGATACTTGAGATCCCTCTTTACTACAGGAGGATGGAGGCAGCATTGTGAGAGGACAGGTACAGCCCTATTCAGGTGTCAGTGACAACTCCTCCCACCACTCTTAGCTCAGGAAGGTCCATCAGCCTGGTGATGGGCAATCAGGATATGCAGGGCACACCTCAGCTTCCGTTGTGTGACTGTTTAGAGTGAATGCACAAACAGCCCAACTGTCAGTTTAAACCAGACGTGGATTACACAGACAGGCAGGAGCACAGGATGGTAAATCAAGAACTTTCTAAAAGTGGCATTTCCAAATGTACTGTTTAAAAACAACCTTCACAGAAAGAAGTGTTTTTAAATTCTGAGTTCAGGGAACCCAAACTTTAAATCTCTTCTCTCTTGCCAATTGAAAGTTACAATTGTAAGATGTTACAAAGCAGATCCAATGATAACTTCTGGGTGAGATAGTCCTGGCAATAGTGAAAAAATGAAATTAGCAGTATTTCACTATCAGGACATGTACACCACACCATTACATGTCCTACCTTTCACATACAGTGCAGCCTGCCCATAAGGCTACCTTGGGCCTACCTTAGGGGTGCCTTACATGTAATAAAAGGGAAGGTTTGGGCCTGGCAAGTGGGTGCACTTGTCCAGGTCGACATGGCAGTTTAAAACTGCACTCGCAGACACTACAGTGGTAGGCCTGAGGCATGTTTGCAGGACTACTCATATGGGTGGCACAATCAGTGCTGCAGGCCCACTAGTAGCATTTGATTTACAGGCCCTGGGTGCACACATTGCACTTTACCAGGAACTTACCAATAAATCAAATATGCCAATCATGGCTAACCAAACATGATCACAATTTACACAGGGGGCACTTGCACTTCAGCACTGAACAGCAGTGGTAAAGTGCCCAGAATTCAAAAACCTGCAAAAACGAAGTTCAGCATGTATTCTAAAATACAGGAGGCAGAAGCAAAAAAGTAGGGGAAACCATGCCAAGGTTGCCAGGTCTAACATACACGTGCTTAGAAGTGACCCAGTTTGCAATATGTGCCATTGTGCACATCAGGATCTCAGCAGACAGCACTGTGATTGTCACAGCATCCTGCTTATTGGTTGCTACCTATTCAACATCCACCGGAATTACTTTGACGTCCGTTCACAAAAAAGTCATAAAGGTTTGTTGAATAGGAGCCCCATCATACATTGGTAGTGCTCCCTGCCCCGATACTGGCTGTAAAGTGTCTAAGTTAGACGTGGGTGAAGAACCAGTTTTCCAGGGATGGAAAGTCTCCTGGCTCCGCTTTGTCCAATGGCCTTTTTACCACAGGTCCGACAGTCAATGTAAAGCAGGAAGGCCACCCTATGTAGGGCGTTCCTTCTAATAATCTTTTTCTCCTGTTTAGGACTGCTAGTAAAAACACAAATATCCCTACATGCTAGGAGAAAAAGCTGAGAGAATCAGGGCCATTTGTTTTTTGTATTTTCCGAAACAAAGCCCATTTAGGGATTTATTTCTGAAAAACAAAAAGATTTGACCTGTTGGAGCAAAACAGCATGGCACCCACTTGACAGCACTTAATTTGTGCTAGTGGGTGCCTGATGTCCCCACCGGTACTTGTTGTGGGGGACTGAGATTCTTGAAGACCCTCCCTTTTGAAAGAATTCCTTGCTCCTTACCATTCTCCACTGTCCAGTACCACTGAGCCATATCATTGGATCCAAAATCGAGTGTCTATAGCCACATCTCACAATCCACTCTGAGTCTCTGCACAGTGATATAATGACTACGTGCCGCACTCTTTCTCCACGCACGCCACTCAAGGAGCCATGTTATCAGTTTCTTGATAGCAGGGATCACAAATTATTTGTGGGACCCAGGCCTGATCATAAGGTCAGGTCTAGTGAGGCAAAATGCTCATGTGCCTGATAGGCTATAGTACATGGAAAAGACCAGAGAATGAGAGTATGTCTCTGTCTCCAAGACTGCTGATAAATTACTTATTATTTTTGTATAGTGTCAACCTGCCAGCCCTAGCCGTAGAAGGCAGGAAACAAGCCCTAGAAAAGTAGGTGGTTGTCTATTTAACATATACATAAACATTGCCTCATCATTGCAAGGTCTGTAGCAACCACATCATATACTCATTTGCAGTCGCAGCTGGGGTACACGCCACAATGCGATCAAATCAGCATACAAATATATGATTTTCAATCTATGTTTTTCATATTCATGTTCATCTAGTTATCATTGCAAAGCAGGGAACGATTGAGGCAATACATAAGCATACATTTACAAAATAATGCTGCTTCTAGGATCAATCGATAATGCCTGCCATGCAGTAAAAAACTAAAATAAATTCAAAATGTGCTTTAAGATGTCTGGCACTGTTGATATCCTTTATATTTGTAACTCAATAGGTTAATATTAGTGATGACGTATCATGTCGAACACACGGTTTTCTGATACATTATATAAAGGGTGCCATATGCATAGGCCGATAGACCCCATTCAGCCCGGAGACTCATGATTTTAAAAGCCAAAAATGGCTTTAATACAGTTTTCTCTCATCTGAAGTTGTCCCCACTTCAATACAAGTCAATGGGGAAAGTATATCCCCCTGGTTATTTTTTTAAATTTCCCTTTTCTACTTCGGGAATATTGGTATGCATATATACGACATGAGTGCAGTTTTACATACTCAGATCTCACAGGTGTTTTTATTAGTGGTTTGAAGCTGCCCCATGACTGTCAGAGTGCCCTAAAACACAACTAATGTCCCAAATAAAAATGTGAAAAGAACCTCTAGAATGTATTTTAACTATTGTAAATTGCACCTATATTACCCACATATTAAGGAGTAGTTTACCATTAAATGACCCAAAAAGCCAAGATTTTGAAACTAAGCGGGGTTAAGCCTTTGTTGGGACATTAAAAAGGGGGCTGATTCTCAGTGATTAAACAAATATTATGCCAGCATCTTGGTAATGCTTTGGTACTAACACTCTGTGAAATGAGATATGCCTTGCAAATTGAGATTTATGTGTGTCCATGACATCGGAGAGCATCCTTTCTACATGCTGCTCGTACTAACACTAGGTCTATAGAAGACAGCTACCACACCATGAAGCGAGCTAGAGCACTACATTCTTGTGCCACTGCTTCACCACCTCCTCTGCTCTTTCACCCTCATCCAGGATACATGACGGTAAAGATTCCGGCTGGGTCCTGGGACTCCTACCATAAATTATTGGTGGGGTCAGGTAAAAAGAGCCACTTAAACCTTGTGCATATGAGCTGGTCTACATAACCAGACTGGGGAGCTGTATGGCGGCATCTCACAGTAAGTCTTTCATTTATTTTCATGCCTAGAAACGAAGAACCGATGTGTGGATGCACAGGCTATGAAATGAGAAGTGCTCGTGCTTAAGCATTTATCCCGCGTCACAGTTCTATCTCAATGTTTTGAGCCAATCATCTGTAGGCTGCTCTTCCTGTCATAGAAATATTGTGATTATTTGTAGAAAAGAAAATGAAATATGTACAACCATCAAGCCATGCAACCAAAACTCTGACACCAAATACAGCGCATGCAGCCCACCCATTGCTAAACATTCATTGGTTTCATTGCCACTCTTATTTGCTGCCTTCTAATTGGCCACTGCATCCTGGCTCCACTTCCTTTTCATCCAGCTGGAGCATGGACCAAGTACTCATTGCTTCAGCTTGATCACTGTCCTTCTGCTGATAGGACTGTGATTGAGGCATTACTTTTATTTCTTCTTCTTCCCTGTCGCCCTTGTTGAACCTCTTGTCATATGTAGCTATGTTTTACTATGTCACACGCACTTCAAAGAAATCTTTTTCTTCTTTGAAATGGGTGTTTGTTGTAACAATAGATGTTATCTGCTTTTAATGTGACAACAAATGCTATCTGCTTCCAAATGTATTTTCACTAAGACATGGATGCAATTGCTTTCTTTATGTGATAGGATTTTTCCCAAATGTCTGTTTTTTTCTCTTTTACACACATGGGGAGGTTAACTGATTTGCTCACAGACTCACAGGGGTGTTGTGCAAAACCAACAGGTCTCGCCTTTGAAACTATTGGCTCTGCCATTGCCTTTTATTCATACTGTACAACATGGGCATAGCTGACTTTGGTAATGATTTGTAGACATGCTGTATAGCAGCATGGCTGCTGTGCATCATGGCTAAAAAAATAATAATAATTAAAAGGACTATGATGCATTCAAGCATAATGCCCTTAAAAAAAGTGCTGTAGCCCTGGCTGTATCATAGCGCTTTTTAAAATTACTTTTCGCCACACTGCAAAGCATCCTCAGTGCTGTACAGCATGGCTACAAAACACAGCAAAAGCCAATACCTCTTGTAGGTAAGACCTATTGGTTTTGCCAATGCTTGTTCGCTATGCCTGTATATAAGGATTTTATATGCATAGCCAGTTACAGGTACCAGAAAATGTCAAATCTGGCATACATTTGTAGTTATTTATACATGTTTAAAATCACTAAAAAGTTCTAAATAGTTTTTTGCACATTAAAAGTTTTTGATTACGAATGCGCACACTATAACGTTTCCTCCAATTATATGCAGTGTGGAGTTGAATGTTTTGATCATGTTAACAAAGTCTAAGACACCTTGCATGTAGGTACAAATTATTGCCTTTGTGGCATTTTAGACAAATATTTGATGTACAAATGTTGTCTTTTTAGAGTATCAGCGTTACAAAGCGACCATTTGTTATGATATGGGTATTTATGTTGCACTGTCCATATCCCTTGCTAGACCTAAAGTACTCTTCTGTCACAAACAAGTCCTTTCGAAAGCAAATCAAATAAACTATTATTACATAGCTGGAATCTGTGCTCATTGTATCTCTCTAAAGAGTGTGAAGCTGAGTTGATGATCTCAGAACAGGAATGCCGTCGGTTGCAGAGTTTCAAAGGTTGATACGTTAATATCTGGGTCCTTAAAGTGGCACTATGTTATCTCATCAGCAATCAGGTGAAAGGCAGAGATTTATGCTATGTTGAAAACCTGGTGCAGTGCCAAAAACCATGGGTGTTGCGTGGGAACACCAACAGCAACACCCATTGAAAGCCCCTTTCACGCAGAGTAAGCCATTGCCTTCCTCCATATTCACAAGGCCATGAAAAGCCACTCAGGCTGGCTTTGTATATATAGGCCGGCACGCTGCACCCCTGATTGTGCTCGTTTTTCCTTTCTGTGCCCCCTTGCTGCCCCTGATTGTGCTCGTTTTTCCTTTCTGTGCCCCCTTGCTGCCCCTGATTGTGCTCGTTTTTTCCTTTCTGTGCCCCCTTGCTGCCCCTGATTGTGCTCGTTTTTCCTTTCTGTGCCCCCTTGCTGCCCCTCATTGTGCTAGTTTTTTCCTTTCTGTGCCCCCTTGCTGCCCCTGATTGTGCTCGTTTTTTTCTCCTTTCTGTGCCCCCTTGCTGCCCCTGATTGTGCTCGTTTTTTCCTTTCTGTGCCCCCTTGCTGCCCCTGATTGTGCTCGTTTTTCCTTTCTGTGCCCCCTTGCTGCCCCTGATTGTGCTAGTTTTTTCCTTTCTGTGCCCCCTTGCTGCCCCTGATTGTGCTCGTTTTTCCTTTCTGTGCCCCCTTGCTGCCCCTCATTGTGCTAGTTTTTTCCTTTCTGTGCCCCCTTGCTGCCCCTCATTGTGCTAGTTTTTTCCTTTCTGTGCCCCCTTGCTGCCCCTGATTGTGCTCGTTTTTTTCCTTTCTGTGCCCCCTTGATGCCCTGATTGTGCTCGTTTTCCCTTCTGTGCCTGTTTCCCGCCGCTGCGCCCTGCGGCCCCGCCCCTCACTGCCCATTCGCTGCCCCATTCCCTGCTCCTCCCTCCCACCTCCCCATTTATGGCGGCCGCTGCGTGGTGAAGAGAGCGACCCCTGACCTTGACTGGTAGGTCGCTCCCCACCACACAGCTCCGTCTGTGTGCCCTGCTGCTGCCCCTGATTGTGCTCGTTTTTCCTTTCTGTGCCCCCTTGCTGCCCCTGATTGTGCTCGTTTTTCCTTTCTGTGCCCCCTTGCTGCCCCTGATTGTGCTAGTTTTTCCTTTCTGTGCCCCCCTTGCTGCCCCTGATTGTGCTCGTTTTTCCTTTCTGTGCCCCCTTGCTGCCCCTCATTGTGCTAGTTTTTTCCTTTCTGTGCCCCCTTGCTGCCCCTGATTGTGCTCGTTTTTTTCTCCTTTCTGTGCCCCCTTGCTGCCCCTGATTGTGCTCGTTTTTTCCTTTCTGTGCCCCTCTTGCTGCCCCTGATTGTGCTCGTTTTTCCTTTCTGTGCCCCCTTGCTGCCCCTGATTGTGCTCGTTTTTCCTTTCTGTGCCCCCTTGCTGCCCCTGATTGTGCTCGTTTTTTTCCTTTCTGTGCCCCCCTTGCTGCCCCTGATTGTGCTCGTTTTTCCTTTCTGTGCCCCCTTGCTGCCCCTCATTGTGCTAGTTTTTTCCTTTCTGTGCCCCCTTGCTGCCCCTCATTGTGCTAGTTTTTTCCTTTCTGTGCCCCCTTGCTGCCCCTGATTGTGCTCGTTTTTTCCTTTCTGTGCCCCCCTTGCAGCCCCTGATTGTGCTCGTTTTCCTTTCTGTGCCCCCTTGCTGCCCCTCATTGTGCTAGTTTTTTCCTTTCTGTGCCCCCTTGCTGCCCCTGATTGTGCTCGTTTTTTTTTCCTTTCTGTGCCCCCTTGATGCCCTGATTGTGCTCGTTTTCCCTTCTGTGCCTGTTTCCCGCCGCTGCGCCCCTGCGGCCCCGCCCCCTCACTGCCCATTCGCTGCCCCATTCCCTGCTCCTCCCTCCCACCTCCCCATTTATGGCGGCCGCTGTGCGGCCGCGCAGCGGACGTGCGCAGCGGGTGCGCCGCTGGCGCGCCGAAGGTGCGCCTAAGGCAAGCCCGTCTGCGCCCGTCCGTGCCGTGACCGCGCCCAGCGCCAGACCCCCTGGTCCGGGCATCCCCCGCGCCCGCCACATCAACAGACGCCGATACGACGCCAGCACCCTCCACGCACTCAACCCCGGAAAAGATCACGCCTGCTACCAGGCCACCCCGAAGCACACCCAAGGGCCCTTCACCTGCCAGAACTGCAGCTTCGCCAGCACCCGCCCCGCCAAACCACCGCCCAGGAAAGAACCCAACTACCTCAGATGCATCCTCCTCAACACCCGCTCCGCCCGCAAACACGCCATCGAACTCTGGGACCTTCTCGACTCAACCTCCCCAGACGTCGCATTCCTGACGGAGACCTGGCTGAATCCCGCTTCAGCCCCCGACATCGCCATTGCCATCCCGGACGGATACAAGATCACCCGCAGGGACCGCACCAACGGAGTCGGAGGAGGCATCGCCATCGTCCACAGGAACACCCTCAGAGTCTCAACCAACACCGACGACACCCTCAGCACCGCCGAACACATGCACTTCCAGATCCACACCGATCCCAACACCACCCTCAGAGGAACCCTCATCTACAGACCCCCGGACCCCGACCACAGTTCAGCGATTCCATCGCTGACTTCGTCAGCACACACGCCATCGCCTCCACGGACTACATCCTCCTCGGGGACCTGAACTTCCACCTCGAGAACAACAAGGACACCAACTCCACCACCCTGATCGACAACCTCGCCACCCTCGGACTCAGACAGCTCGTGACTACACCCACCCACGCCGCCGGCCACACGCTCGACTCCATCTTTTCCGCAAGCCCACACGTCTCCTTCAACCACACCTCCGAACCCCACTGGACTGACCACCACTGCATCCACTTCACCTACAGGAAGCCCACCACGCACCACCGCACCGAACAAATGCCTCGCCGCTGCTGGAGCAGAGTCACGGAAGACCAGCTAACCACAACCCTCGCCCTGAGCCCACCCGCCGAACCCTCCGACCCCGACACCGCCGCCCGCAACCTCAGACAGTGGATCGACGACTGCGCCAACACCCTCGCCCCGCTCAAGAATCCGCCCAACAGCCACACCAGCAAGAAAGCCACCTGGTTCACCGAAGACCTCCAGGCCTCCAAACGAACATGCCGAAAACTGGAGAAGATCTGGCTCCACGAACGGACAGCGGACAGCTACGCCGCCCACACCTCATCAGATCCGCCAAAAGGGCCTCACTCAAAGACCGCCTAGACAACAACGCACACAACAGCAAAGAGCTCTTCAACATCGTGAAGGAACTCTCCAACCCCAGCTCCAACACCAACGACATCCAGCCGTCGCGAGACCTGTGCGACTCACTGGCCACCTTCTTCCACCGCAAAATCGCCGACATCCACGACAGCTTCAACACCACGACCGCCCCGGCAACCACCGAGACCACTGCCCCCACAACCACCAACCGCCTGCTCTCCTGGACCAACATCAACGACGAGGACACCAGCGAGATCATGAACACCATCCACTCCGGTTCACCGCTAGACCCGTGCCCTCACCACATCTTCAACAAAGCCAGTACAGCCATCGCGCCCCATCTCCGGAAAATAATCAACATCTCCTTCGAGACAGCAACCTTCCCGGAAAGCTGGAAGCACGCCGAGATCACCGCCTTACTCAAGAAACCCAAGGCAGACCCCAAGGACCTCAAGAACTTCCGACCCATCTCTCTGCTCCCGTTCCCCGCGAAGGTCACCGAAAAAATCGTCAACAAACAACTGACCCGCTACCTTGAGGAGAACAACATCCTGGACCCTTCCCAGTCCGGCTTCCGCAGCAACCACAGCACCGAAACCGCCCTCATCGCCGCAACCGATGACATCAGGACCCTGCTAGACAACGGAGAAACAGCAGCCCTCATCCTCCTGGACCTATCAGCCGCCTTCGACACGGTCTGCCACCACACACTACGAACACGCCTTCACGACGCCGGGATCCAAGAGAAGGCCCTGGACTGGACCACATCCTTCCTTTCCGGCAGGACACAAAGCGTCCGCCTCGCCCCCTTCCGATCCAAGGCCACCAAGATCATCTGCGGCGTACCCCAAGGCTCCTCCCTCAGCCCAACGCTGTTCAACATCTACATGTCACCCCTCGCCCACGTCGCCCGACAGCACAACCTCAACATCATCTCCTACGCCGACGACACCCAGCTGATCCTCTCCCTCACCAAAGACCCTCACACCGCCAAAGCCCACCTCCACGAAGGAATGAAGGCCGTCGCCGAATGGATGAGGACCAGCCGCCTGAAGCTGAACTCGGACAAGACGGAGGTCCTCATCCTTGGTTCCAACCCTTCAGCCTGGGACGACTCCTGGTGGCCAACATCACTGGGAACAGCCCCGCCACCCACCGACCACGTACGCAACCTAGGGGTCATCCTCGACCCCACACTCTCCATGACTAAGCAGGTCAACGCCGTTTCCTCATCCTGCTTCAACATCCTCCGAATGCTCCGCAGGATCTTCAAGTGGATCCCCACCGAAACAAGAAAAACAGTCACCCAGGCCCTCGTCACCAGCAGGCTGGACTACGGAAACGCCCTCTACGCAGGAACGACGGCTAAGCTCCTGAGACGGCTGCAACGCATCCAGAACGCCTCTGCACGTCTTATCCTCGACATCCCCGACGCAGCCACATCACACCCCACCTGAGAGACCTGCACTGGCTCCCTGTCAACAAGAGGATAACCTTCAAGCTCCTCACCCACGCACACAAAGCACTCCACAACTCCGGACCAGCCTACCTCAACAGACGACTCAGCTTCTACACCCCCACCCGCCAGCTCCGCTCGACCAGCCTCGCCCTCGCCACAGTCCCCCGCATCCGGAAAACGACCGCCGGCGGCAGATCCTTCTCCCACCTCGCCGCCAAGACCTGGAACACCCTCCCCACCAACCTCCGACAGACCCAAGACCTACTGGCCTTCAGAAGACTCCTCAAGACCTGGCTCTTCGATCAGTAGCAGCACCACCCCCTTCTTCCCCCAGCGCCTTGAGACCCTCGCGGGTATGTAGTGCGCTTTATAAGTGACATGATTGATTGATTGATTGATTGACTGGAGTGTCATAAAACTGATGCTCTGGCCGTGTAAAAGTGCTGCAGGGGTATTGTAAATATGCCCCAAATTTTACAGCAGCTTCATGTTTCACTTAACAATGGTGAGTGGACTGATTTGATTGGGAGGAACACAAACATGCTCAGGAATTCAAGCTACATATTGAAAGGGTATTACATTGAAAAAAGAAATCTTTAATTATGCACATACTCTACTTAGATGAGGCAAAACAGAAGTTAAGACTAAGGGTCTATCAGGAACTGATTTATGTTGAGCTCACAACTAACAAATAGATTCATGTCATGTGTCACACCTTCAGCAAGTTCATATTTTTAAGCCTACCCCACATTGCGTTCTGGGACTTGTCGTTTCATTTTACCACTGTATGTGTGCACTTAGAAATTCCTGCGTAGCTAAAATGCCAGGACTGGTTTAGGTTGTCTCGCACGACAGAGGGTTCCTTTTTCAGCCAGTAGGAAGTTTTACCTATGTTTAAGCAGACCCAGATCTCCCTCCCTTGCAAGAAAAAGATAATGAGAGCCTTTGCCCCCCCACTTAAGTAGAAACACCAGCACATACCTATCCACTGCCTTATTACTAGACTGTCACAGAGCAGCCTTCTCAGCTAGATGTGAATCTGCAAAAAATACTTTTTCCAGTATGTGTTCACAAGGTCCACTACCTATAAAGGTTCAATTCTAATGAAAACATTACTCAGACAAGAAATCCACACAATTGTGTTTGTCAGACCCAGGTGGGGTTGGATGAGGTAAAGGTCATGGACAATGTGGGGACACAATGAGGTGTTTGCTTTAAGGTAGATAGTGAGTAGGTATACCTGCGTTTAGGGCACAGGCATGGTTTTGGCTCGGAAGGCTATGTATACGCTTTGGAATTGAGGAGCGATAGAGGAGTGGAAAATACTCTTTGAGGAAGAACAGTGGACAGCTAAGAGTACAGATGATTCTGAATGGGGATGGAGGGTGCATAAGAAGGATGTAAGTGAGAGTAACAGTGTGGTGTAGAAAATGACTGAGAGAAAGCAGGTTACCTGAGTGGGGATAGTGGAGAAGGACAAGACAGAGGCTTGGGGAGCTCCTAAGGGAGAGAGAGAAGAAGTACCACCTGAGGGACATGGGAGGTAATTGAGGGAGATATTGAGACAGCAAAAGGAAAACTTGCAATGAACAGATGGTGCCTTAGGGTGATGACAAGGACTACCTGTGAAGGGATGGAGACATAAGAGCACTTAAGGGGAGATGGATGCAGGAACACCTGGAGAATGGAAGAGAGATTATTATTAGATGTGGCAGACAGAGATTACCTGAGCGGGAATGAATAAGGGAGTACCTGAGTTAGAATGGAAAAGGGAGCTCAAGGGCTAGACTCGAGAGAAAGTACTTGAGGTGTATGGAAGAATGAGCGCATCTTAAGGTTATAGAGGAGACACTAGCTAGGAATCCTGGGAGTCAAAAGAATTTGACTTGAACTCTATATGGCACAGGGACACGGTTAACCTAACACAGACCATTATAAAAAACTGCCTAAAACTGGATAATTTACATAGAATATCCTGGCTCGAGTATGTTATGTCAACCCTGACCATACTGGGGCTAGTGGATTTATTCACAGATCCCAGTGTGTGCCTGAAGATCTCTAACCATGAATTAAAGGCCATCTTTTTAGCCAAGGCTGCCCATGATCGCCAGGCAACCAATCGCGCTAAACAAACAGTAATGATATATCAACTGACACCGCCAATATTAGAGGGGGTTATTCCTATTTAGAGAGTATCGGAATACCCCAGCACAGATATATCTTGCTGAGGTTCTGTATGACACTTTACCTAGTGATTTCATATAGAATCTGAAAAGAGGCAGAGTTAAAATTGGGTACATCTCAAGTTATAGTGGCATGCTATGAAATATTTCCATCTTTCTTCACTATCTTTGATTGACAGGATAAGAAGGAAGACAACCATCTTAGAACTAAATGTTGTTCAAGAGGAGAGAGGAGACATCCATGGTCGATTTTGTTGAACATTGCTGTGACAGCCAGGAGTTCTAGAAGCATGAGTCAAGCTTTCAGTCAAGCTTTCAATGGAATTAGCAAGGATTTTTAGTGTGGCTGTTTAGATGCCATTCCCCATTGGGAATCCAGAATGATGAGAAAGGAGGAGGTTCCTTTCTTTCAAATGACGTAGTTGCATAGCTGAATGGAAATACATCTTTCCAAAGTTTTCCCTTGCCACGAAAGATTGGGGATTGGAAGGTTGAATATGATTTTTCTTCAATTATTTGAGTTTCATGAAGAGCATTGCTGATTTGGTCGATCTCCAAGCTGATTGCAAATTTCTCTTCTTTTGATATTAGTACAGCTGCGTCTTTGACTGTGTTGTGTCACCTTCAGGGGTGCTAAATTGTCTAGTGCTGTGGAGTTCTCATGAGTTTTTATCATAGAGTTGATACTGTCATTACGTAAGCAGTGGTGCAATTTTTTTAGTAATATGTACCTTCAAGATGTTGGATGTAAGGCTTTTGTAGTAGCTTTGCCACATTCTTTTAAGTTGACTTTAAAACGCAATGAGGTGTCTTGGAAGAGAGAGCAGAAAGGAAATTCGATAATATTCAGCTCAATCCACATCTATCGAGGGACTGCAAACGATCAACGTGGGGGCAATGATGAAAAGCAGGATTCAACTTTTGTTGCAAGTTGGTAAAGTTTAGTGTTGATGTAGTTTGTGCAGTTGTGCAAGAGAATTAAGACAATTTGCAGCACTCATTCTCTCAATCAATACTGCAGCAACCAAAAAGGTGTTGTTGGGTGATACCAAATGTCTTGATGACACGTACTTCTAAGACATTATTTTACTCACTGAGAGAGGTGAAACCCTACTCAAGCAGCAAACCACAATCCTTCTCTGGGTGAAGTCACAAGCAAATCCCAAATTAACCTGTGCTAATTCTCTGGTAGCTTGGCAGAGAGATGTCAGGCTTAATTTAGAGGCAATGTGTAAAGTGTTTATGAGGCACTTCAAACAGAAATGAAGCGAAAACACAAGAAAAATCCTACCCTAGTTTAGAAAAATAGAGCAAAATGTAATAAATAATTGGACATCAAAACGGCAAAAATGCAATCAGCAGAACCAGAGTCCTAAATTGTTAAATATTTATGTGAAAATAGTGCTACAAAGCCCAAAGTGCCACTCACAGCAAACTGGTCGTGCAAGACTCGGAGGTAGTCACAAGTTCAAGCCAAGCACGATGGAATGCAGATCGGATAAAGGGACCAGGTTAGTCCTGCTGAAAGAGTTACCTTCTCAGTCCAGCGCCAAGAGTTCCGTTCATGGTGGAAGGGGCTGCGAAGAGCAGGGAGAGCATCTCGGGCATCCATCAAAGTAGTGAGAAGAGCTGGCCAGGCATTGCGGACTGTCATTGCTGTAGCGGGTAGATCCTGTCGGCATTGTGGACAGACGGGGCTGGAGCTTCCCACTGGAGGTCACAGCCACAGTCAATGCTGTGGTGTGAAGAGTTGGTCTGCTGAAATTTCGCGTTGGTGGCAGGCACAGGAAGCAAGGTCTTTGCACAAACTGGCTTGTCTGCGAAGAGCCCGAAAACTTCAGGGGAGCTCAACTGTGCCACATCAACGGTCCAGGACCTGAAGGGCACTGCTTGGGGGTTGGGAGCTCTCTCCCACAGAGGCCAGCTGGGCAGTTGCAGGGAGCCTCTGGACCTTGTTATATCCCTTTAGCTTGGAACAGGAGGCCAGCAGGCTAACCCTTGGCCTCACTTCAGCCTGGGATAAAGAGTTCAGGTCCAATCTTCCTTCTCAGCATGCATGGCAACGGGCAGCAGAGCAGCTGAGTAGCAGGACAGCAGAGTGTCAGTCCTCCTGGAAGCAAAGAAGCACAGCAGCCCTTCTTCTTTAGTATCCACAGGTCCAGAAGTGCGCTGAAGAGTTGGTGTCTGAGGTCCAATATTTATACCTGGTGCCTTCTTTGAAGCTGGAGAAACATCTAAAGGATTCCCTTTGAAGTGCTCAGTTTTCCTACCTTCCCTGCCTGGGCTCCGAACTAACTACAGGGGGGGTATGCAATCCTTTGTGTGAAAGCAGGACACAGCCTATTCCGGTGTAAGTGGGTGTGCCTAACTCTGCCTTCCTATCCTGCCAGTGATGGCCCATCCAGGCACACCTGAGCTCACTACTGTGTGTGGCTGTCTAGGAGGAATACACAAAACCAACTCCCAACTACACCCAGTCATTTGACCCGGAGACAGACTGCAAGCACTAAACAGCTAGGGTAGGAAAACACAAACTTTCTAAAAGTGACAATTTCAAAATTGTAATTCAAAATCTGACTTAACCATAAAAGAGGATTTTTCATTACATTTCCAAAGACACTAAACATGAAAAATTTACCTATTGCCATTTGGAAGTTACAGCTTATTAAATGTAATAAGGTAACTCCAATGTTATCCTATGGGAGAAGTAGGTCTGGCGTAGTGAAAAACGAATTTTAGCATTTTTCACTACCATGACATGTAAAACTTAAAATGAAATGTCCTACTTTTTAAATACATTGCACCCTGCCCTGTGGTCTGTTTAGGGCCTACCGTAGGGGTGACCTATATGCATTAAAAAGGCAGGTTTGAGCTTGGCAAAAGGTTTATTGTGTCAGGTCAAAATTTTGCTAGGGATTTCTAAGTAAATTAAATATGCCAATTAAGTGTAAGCCAATTCTACCATGTTTAAAGGAGAGAGCATGAGCACTTTAGCACTGGCTAGCAATGGTAAAGTGCGCAGAGTCCTAAGGCCAACAAAAATAAACTCAGAAAAAAGTGGAGGGGAAAGGCAAAAAGGTTGGGTGTGACCCTGCAGAGAGGCCCAGGTCCACCAGTACTCTTTTATTTGTGGTCCAGAACTGGCCTATGATTTGGGAGGATGATAGATAATGTGTAGTGTAATGCCTGTAGTTTGGTGAAGCATAAACGGTAATGTTAAGACATTCAAATGAAGTAAAGGAAGGTGTCTTAGTAAACTAGTAAACTAGTGCAAATTCAACACAACACTTGATTTGTCTGTCCTTCCTAAATATAAAGTAACATTGTGGACCTAGGGAGTCCATGGTGGACTTTGAATGTACACGTAGCCAGGATTCCATTATGCAGAACTGATCCAAGTTGTTACAAAGATGAAGTTAGCAATATCAGTGTGATGAGCATTAGCTGATCTAGAGTTGTGCAGCATTCGAACCAAGAGATTAATGGAGTGTGTAATTATGTGTCCAGAATTACACATGGTTCTGTACAATTACCAGTTATAGGAATGAGATGCTGCTTTATAATACTGTTAGGGGAGCAACCTAAGACACGCCACATGATATCTTTATCCTCATTGATTAGGATGGCACAGTATCTGTATTAGTCCAACTGAATTATCATTGAAATTATTGCATTTTGGGTTGAAGAGACCATGGATATTATATCACCCTTATATGTATGTTTTTATGCCTCAACCCTACCAACACTGCTCTGTCTTGAAATTTCTCAATGACTTTATAATAGAGTCAGCTTTTGGTGGTCTAGAATTCTTCACTTTCCTTCAAAAGTTGCAATCAGCTCTGTTAATGCAGTCACAGCAAGACATGCAGAGTGCAGTATCAGCACTGCTGGGAGTTGGTGTGGTCAATGTACTCACAGACCTAGTCCATCTCTTGTTGACTTTGCCAAACCAAGCACTCTTCAATGACCTCAGTATCTCTGCTAATTGCTTGTGTAAAATTTAGCAAAATGTACCAAATTCCCAAATTGCATTTTACTTGCACTTAGTGAAATTTCTCAAAATATTGCATTCTGTAGTTTCATCCATTTTTCACTTCCTAGAGTCTGATTTGCACAGAAAATGTCTCCTGCCACTGTCTTGCATTACTTTTGTACATGAGGTATGACCTTACATGAAACAAGTCATGTAAGATATTAGCAAGCCACGTGCATTCTATCTAGGAGAAAATTTCATGCAATTTTGTGAGATTTTCAGGAAATGTTCAAACGTTTTCTGATAAAATGCACAATTTCTCAAATGCCCACACTTCATAAACAAAGCTTGTAGAGGGCCCCTGCAGGTACTCTCTCTCTCCTCTAGGTGCAATGCTGCCCCCACACTCCAGTGGGACCTCTAAACCCCCATTAGGCTTCTAGCACTGAAGGGAGCTACACATTAAGTGCTCCACACTGAGGTGGCCTGGTGTGCAGTATAATGATGGACCAGGCTCAGAGAAGGGGGCAGCGTGCCCCTCTCCCTTTCAATTGTTACAGCTCCGAGTGAAGGGGTCGACCCCTCCCCATATATTGACTTTAAATGGGGGCCACCGTTTTTTGTTTTGCTGTGACCCTACAGGACTCCCTTGAGGATCGCGACAAAAATTGCCTATTTTATTTTTTATTGTGGCCTCAGGGGTCACCCCCACAAGGCCTGGGGTGGGTAATCTTATTCTCCCCCCTTGGATTATTTATTTTTTTAACCTCAGGACAGGGGACTTAGTCCCCAAGTCCTGTAATGGCTGCCAGCAACATTTTTCCCATGTTGCTGGCAGCCAATCAGTGCGCTCGCTCCCGCTTGACTCTTGTGGGAGCCTCATGAGGGGGACCCACAGGGAACCCCCCCCCGCCTGAGCCAAAATAAAATGAAAATTGGCAATTTTTGCCACAATCCTGCAGGACTGCCACACGATTGGGAAAACAAAGCAAAATGGAGGCTGGGCCCTTGTTGTTTACTTAAGGGAAGGGGGTGCACGACCCCCCCTCCCTGAGCCCTTCCAGGCTCAGGGAACCCAACCCCTGGGGCTGCATTTCATGAGGGAAGAGGGGCATGTGGCCACCCTTCCCAGGCCATTTTTGGTCCCAGGGACCCCATACCCCTTGGTCCAATATATTCTTTAAGGGCAGGGGGCTGTGGGGCCCCACTCCCCAAGCCTCTAAAGACCCTGGAGACCCCATCCCCAGCACTGCTAAACTTCTCAAAAGGGAGGGGGCCCCCTCCGTGTGACATTAATGACCCCAGGGGCCCCATTCCCCGGGGCTGACACATGTTATTTCTCGGGGAGCCCACCTCCGGACATAGCAGTTTCCCTTCCCGCACTGGCGCGAGCAGAGAAACTTGTATTTTCTCCCACCTGTCGGGAGCATTTTGTAATCTCCCACGTCACGGGAGTAAACCCAAAGTCTGCTCCCAGTCGGCGGGAGCTTTGAAAATGCTCCAGCCAGCTGGGAGCAGGCTTTTGATCTGTTTCCCTGCCCGCACTGATGCAGGCAGGGAAACAGATCAAGAGATTGCTCTCGCCTGGAGGGAGCAGTTTAAGTAGCTGCTCCCTTGGGGAAGGAGCAATGCCGGCTCCCACAGCATGCACAGAGCTGGCTGAGGCCGCATGGGCCCCCGGGGCTACCCCCGCAAACCCCAATGTTGTGGATGGTGGGTGCCCTAGGTGGGCACCAGGGCACCCACCTTAAAATAATGTGGGCTCACGTAATGGCATCCCCGGGGCTGGGATAATGAGTGTGTCCATAGCCTGCATTAATCCATATAATAACGACCCTGTATGGGCCGCAAGTTGCCTCCTTGCCATATTTTTGATTAAAACTGTGACTCCAAAACAGGACATCGGTCGAATATCGAGCCCCTTGGCCCCACTGGAATCCTCGGGTGGTAATCCCAGCAGGCAATGGGATGTGATATGCAAAGCTCATTGGAGGGCTAATATTTAAATTGTGTGCAATAGCAGTGCGATGTTTCAGCCATGAAAATCTATGATTAAGGGAGCAATTCCGAAACGCGTCAGGTGGCTGTAAGGATGTCAAGTGCCTACCTTGCTGTTGAGTGAATAAAGACTTTGCCTGAAGTCGGCTGTGGCACGAGTGCGCTTTCATTTCAGAGCAACTTTGAACGTATATATATATATGGCAAAGGCCATGTGCAGTGTAGGCTTGTCTGCCTGCTGGTCATTTGGTCGCCAACCCCCTGCCACACACAGCCGAAGGTTGGCTTTACATATGGTAATAAAATATTACTTTATGTTAAAAAAAATCCTAGAAATTTACTATAAAAACCTAAGGTTAAAGTAACGTTATAGTTAGGTGGGACTAACTTTATAGTTAGGTGAATGTCAGTGACAACATTAACTTTTTGAACTAAAAAAAAAACACAGAAATTCACCAGTTAGAACTTGCGCCCCTGCCATGCACTGCTTTTGATCTCACATATTATATCATTCATGACATGTTCTATGACATAATTTATGACATCACTGATGACATCTCAAATGACATCTCTGATGACATCATCCAATGAGCATGCTAGTTTGTTTAATAGTTTACATAGAGGCAGGTAGCTATGATGTTATTTTTCTATCCAATTTTGTAAAGCTTGTGTCTAGGTACTTTGTGTAAGTGTTTACCTTGAGTAATTTGGCAGAATCATCTCAGCATGACCATTTCTACATGACATAGAAGACTGTGTGCAGCTGGTATTAACCTATGTACATGTGCTTCTTTTTCTTCAGAAGATGGGCTATCTGTAATGTTTTCACCACAGTACGAAGGGTGCAGATAGTATAATCTTTAGCACCTTCAGACCGTAGTTAATTATAGGGGTGGGCAGAACTCAGGGAATTTCACTCTGTGGAATTCCGCAGAGTTACATAAATACTCTGTGAAATTCTGCAGAGTTCCGCAAGTATGCGGAATTCAGCACGTTGTGCGGCTCGTGCTGATTTTTAGTCCCGGGAGCTTGTTCTGCACTGTAAAATCAGCACGAACTGCACCACATAGCACACGACAGGGCACGGCATCTTTCTGCCACTCGGGTAGATTTTGTACTTGTGCAGCAATATTCTCAGCGCTAATGGTTGTGATCTGCTGTGACCCCCCGTGACCTGCTCGCACTGAGAAATCTTCACAATGGGCTTTCTCGTGCTCGAAAATCTTGCTAGGGGCCTAAATTCTCGCTCACCAACTTAACGTTGGCGAGATGTGCGCGAGAAAAATTCTGCCACACGGTGGTTGGCGTAGTTTTGCAGGATCTCCACATTCCAAGCAGAACGTAGAGAGGGCAAACGTCCTCGAACTCTGCCATCAGAGCGGAATCTTCACCCACCCCTTCCTATTTTAAGCAAATAGGGTCTTTTTTGACAAGTGTTGAATAGAGTGTACCCTGTTCTTGTTGGTTGGTAGATACTTTTTAATACTGTGTGGTGTGTTTCTCATGAGAGTTTCACTGTCTGCAAACAGTGTAGTACAGAGTAACCTCTCTCCATAGAGTAAACATTATTTCAGTACCCACTTTTCTACTCATATCAACTTCAGTTCTCCATGTAGGTTTGGTGACTGTGAGATATTTGATACAGATATAGGCAGTCCGTACTAGGTTATTAATTTTGGAAGAGACGTTGAGTATTTTGAGGAACTTAGATTTCTTTGAACACTTGTATACAGATTGAACACCATTTGCAAAAAGGATTTCAGATATATCTGTGGTTGATTGTTAATGTGAAACAAGCTCCCCGCGAAGTTTATGGTATAGAATCAATGTTGCACATAACCCATGCTTGATACACCCAAAGGAGTTGTATCTGTGGTGGCATTAATGTGCTTTATATTAATATGAGCTATTCTGTATTTACTTTCAGGCCTCTAATGCCATACTAGTTTATAGGGCAATGTGTGCAAAACAAGCTTGGATGATGTCATGAGTGAGGTCATCAATGATATCATTTGAGATGTCATTATGATGTCATAAATGATGTCATAGAACATGTAATAAGTCATGTAACATGTGAGGTCATAAGCAGTGCATAAGCGGGGGCGCAGGTTATAGTTAGCTCTCCTAAACATATCTGGTGAATTTCTGTGTGTTTTTTTAGTTCAAACTTAATGTTGTCACTAACATTTGCCTAACTATAACGTTACTTTAACATGTGTTACTTTCAGTAAATTTCTAAGGTTTTAAAAAAAAAAGATATTTTTATCACACCTAACTATAATATTACTTTAACCATTATTTTTTTCATTGAATATATAGATATCTATTAATTTATGTTCCTTCACTGAAAAAACTAAAGTTAAAGTGACATTATAGTAGTTAGGTTTGGTAATAGTATCAGCATACGTTATGAAAACTCCAGAAATTCACTTAAAAAACACAGTTAAAATGTAGCTATGGTTATAAAACAAAACCACAGAAATTCAGTACAGTCAACTATTACTTGCACCCCTTTCATGCACTGCTTATGACTTCACATATTACATCACTCATGGTATGATGATTTACATCATTGGTGACATCACAGATGACATCCCAACTCCCAACACATGTCCAACCCTCCACTTGCATCCAACCTCTGCTGTATACAACTCTTGGCCATTTACAGCAGGGTTTGGGCACACAGCCTGACCCAGCATGCGGCCAGCACCTGCTGCATAGGGCCATTGGCCATGTGAGCTGAGGCTAGCCACACAGTCTGTTTGGAGGTCAGGCCCTGCGCTCAACCCTCCACAGACATCCAACCGAGTGCAAGGGCAATCCCCGCTGTGGATGGCCTTTGGCCAGGAGCAGCCAGGAGTGGCTGAAAACTTGGCCTCTGGCCAGGCCTTTGCCCAACCCTCAATTGGCAGCCAACCGCCACTGCACACCACCTTTGACTGTGTGCTCCAGGGAGTTGGCTGCAGGGCCTGGTCTCCTGCCAGGCCTGCCCAACCTTCCGCACATGTGCAACACCAGCAGGGTTGGCTGCAGGGTTCAGGGAGTGGCCAATCCCCACTGAGCACCACCTTTTGCCATACTCAGCAAGGCTTGGCTTTGGCTTGGCCCCCTGGCCCTGCACCCAACCCTCTGAAGGGCTACACATGGCTATACATGCCTAAATCTAAAAGGCTACCCTTCCCTTTCTTTTTTGGGTCCATGGTTTGGGGAGAAATCTTCCTTGTCATGGTGCCATGCAAGCTTCCTTGGCTCAATGGTACACGAACAAGTACAGTGGATCCTCCACCATGGTATGGAAGCACCATGGCAGAGAAGCTTGCGGATCCAAGAAAAAAAGAGGTATGATAGGCTTCCAACTTTAGCCATGCATAGCCCCTCGGATGGATGGCTTCAGGTCCTGGCCTTGAAGCCAACCCCCGCTGACCATAAGTTTAGTGGAACCACAAAAGGGTGCCTCACTGGGTTCCACAGCAAAAGCATGGATTCCATGATGAAATATATATTTTATTTTTATTTCTTAACCGCAGAGGGGATCTTTTTGGGACCACCCACATGTGATCGGGGGTCAAGGTATGATAACCCTGCCCCGTTATGTGCCCCTTCTCAACATTATCTGACCCTTCGCAACTTTTTTTAGGACTGAGGGACTGAGTCTCCAAGTCCAGTAATGGCAGCCGCAACATTTTCTCGCAATGTTGCAGCCAGCCAATTAGTGCATTTTGGTACTGCAGAGTCTTCTCTGGATCCGCGGTACCAAAATGGCCAATGAGAGAAAAGGACACATTCCCGTAATCAAAATTGAGTATTTTTGAACTTTGGATTCACAGAGGAGCCATTGTTCTGACACTGCAGAACCTCCACAAATTAACAGTCCAAATATCTCAAACTTTTTCTCTGGGTTAACACCTCATGCCCACCCTCAGCATCTGTTGTTTAAATGCTAATTTCTCAAAAACTACTGAACGAATTTACACCAAATGATAAAAAGCATACTTTTTGAGTGAAGTTCCAATTATGTACCAAATCTGGTTTAATTCCATTCAGCTGTTTTTTTTCTGTCTTGGTGAGCAAAGTTTTCCTGGGGGATTAAAGTGGGAAATCCTATTTTTTGCCCTCCCTTTTTTATTGATCCCAACTTGATAGTTCAGCGCAAAACTTACCATGAAGGACCCCCGCAAAAATGCCTCTCATATGGAAATTCAGACCTTATTATAATTACACAGGTGGGAATATATCTTTATTTGTGTCTTTATAGTTTTTGTCATTGCCTGCCAGACCGGTTGAGAGCTGGAGCTCTGTACTTTTGAGCAATTTTAAGAAAAATTACATATGTAAACACTCTATTTAGGTATCCAAAGGCACTTAATTTGTGCTCTGTGTGATTATAATACAATGCTTGATCAAAATGTTTTACATTAAGAATATTATAATTAAGGCTCTCAGTTTACCCTTTTTAGGTCGAGCATTCAAGATCTCTTGTATATACTTTAGTGTATACTTATATGTGTATGTACTTTGTGGGCTCTGGAGATCAGCCCTAGGACTTGTCTGCTTCCGCTTAGGGACTTTTTTTTCTGTTCAACTTGTAGTGTAGTTCCTATTTCCCTAATAGGCTCTGCGCATTGTAATAATATAACCTATAGGCTTGACATAGGACTACGGTCGGTATGTCCCTATCGAGTATATTAAACGTAATTACTTGTGCCAGCTAGCTCAGAGGCCACTAGAAACTCCTTGAGAACAAGAAGGGAGTAGTTTCTGGCAACCGAAAAACATGACAACTTTGTTTCCCTTTAGAATCGGAACACGTCTCAGAATCGTGGAAACAATAGATAACAGTTTCACTCAGTCAATAGTGCATGCTTAGTTTCTACAGAGTTACACAGAAAGGAAAGACGGGCGTTTCAATAAAAAGGGTTTTATTGAACAGTCTTGTTTCTCGTGTAAGAGATATGTGCTGTTATGATCACAAGACAGTATGCAAGATAAATAATGTACAGCGTAAGCAGTAGAAATAAATAATACTGTGCTAGCATTATCTTTTAGCATATATTCACGTACATAAATAACATGAGCTAAAAATGCGAGTACCCATACGATGCGTCTCTAAGCTGGTTCTACCCCAATGTACCTAACCTAGTCTAGGTGTAGGGAAAGGTAGAAGTAGGTGGAGTATTCTCTAGTCTGGTATACTAAGAGTATGTTAAGTATAGTATGCCAAGTATGGTATGTATGCCAAGAGTCCTTCTAGGTTCTAGTCAGCTCCATACCTTGAGAATGAGAGAGGTGGGAATCTCTTGCCGGATCTGGAACTCTAACACCCCGCGAAGGGAGTCAGAACACTGGAAGCTGGAGTCGTCTGCGTGCAGGAATGACAGCGTCTTCTCAGTGCGTCAGGCCAGGATACGTGCTCCTCTGAAGTCGAGGTCTCCTCTAACTTGCTTGGGCAAGGGAAGGTATATTTATACCTGGTAGGTATCTTGGAATATTAGCATTGACGTGAAGTCGGACAGAGGAAGACGTCAGGAATGAACCCTTAAGGCAGTGGTTCCCAAACTGTGCGCCGCGGCACCCCGGTGCGCCACTAAAACCAGCCAGGGGCGCCACGGTCGCAATTGCAGAGAAGAATCTTTAGGAATTACATTGGCCGTTTACATGTAGGCAGGCTGCACTGCTCCTGGCGCCCACTAGGTGGTGAACTTGTGCCTTTTAGCCCCATGATTTGTTTTTTTCGTTCTCTCTCATAGCTGCCAAGGTTTCAGATTGCCATGTGTGACGTTTTCATAATTTCAGTGTAATTATGAGTGACATTTCAACAATTATGTGTGACATTTTCTCGCAAAACAAAATCAAGCAATGAAGATGAGGGAAACATTTAAATATAAGAAATTACATTCTTTTGAGGAACTAGAAACTCTAATATCTTAAAACTGTTGTAAAGCAACAAAAATGGAAGGGCACTAACCTAGTAAAAAGCAGTTACAAACAGCTAATCCTCGTGAAAAAATACAGTTGTGCAAACATGCTTGGGTCATGTAAGTTGACAGCTACTGTAAAAAGCTGTAGTTTTACGTTCCTCTCTGACAAAGAAATGTGTCCGGGCGCTTTGAAAATCCAAGTTTTGCTTAAAATGCTTTTCCAGCTGTCGGCACTTGAATGAGGCCTGCAGACCTTTGCCCCAGACTCCTCTCAGGCGGGGTGAGGAGAGAAGAGTGGCCCATTAGGCAGAAGCTGGCACCCAGTCAACAAGAAGGTGGACTTCTTCCTCCTGGGTTTGTTTACAGTCCAGGCTGCCCCAAAGTTGCCCTGAGAGGCCAACAGCCTGCCCTCTGGAAACTGAGCAATGCAGGCGAATGTGTCCCAGTTGGGCTGGCGCGCTGTCACGATCCCCTGCTTGGCCTAAACTGCCCTCCCTTCCTTTTTGGAGCCAGGCTGCTTTCGGAGTACAGTGGGGCTTCCTCGCTTCTCTGCCTTGTGGTACCGGGCCCTGCCAGTGAGGGTCACGGCAGCGCCGGCTGCCTTTTCCCTCTACTTGCTCCAAATCGTCACATTTAAAAAAAAATAACAGCAGCAAAACACAGCAGTGCAGCATGGCCACAACGGCAATGTTCGCCTATAATTAACTGAATTATCTGCAAGCAAGCAGGTGCGTGGTGTGCCTAAAATGATCAGCTGTGAAACAGTCAGGCGCGTAATTAAAGAGGAATGTATTGTGCCACACGGGCTCTGCGTGCTAGCACATTCGACCGTAAAATTCTTTATAGAAACAATCTAAGAAGTAAATCAAGTTTGATTTAGTCAGTTGAGCAGGACCTCAAAAGAGAACGATTATAGGAAAATGATATGAGAAGCTCTCCATACCTTCATTCCTATTATTTTCAGGGATTAAAATGGAAGTCCTACCGAGGTCGGCCTTACATTCTCTCCCACCAAAAAATAGTAATGTAATGGGGAGCCGCGGCCTACGGCCAATTGGTCAAAGGAGCCGCGAGTCAAAAAAGTTTGGGAACCACTGCCTTAAGGTATAACGGTTCATACATAATAGATGAGTTCTTAGAGAAATCAATAGTCCTGTGCTAGGGGAACTCCCGAAGCTTAAGGGTCTGGTTTCTAAGAACTCGTTGTGACGTTAGGGTGGACGGATGTCGGTGACCATGCCTGTATTTGGAGTGCACGGTTAATGCCTAAATAAGGACAGGGATTCTATGCCTATATAAGGGCAATGCGAATTGTGCCTATATAAGGACATGATTCAGGAAAACCTATATATGGACATCTAAAGCAGAATACAACACCCACTCCACTTTCGAATGAACGATAATACTAAATGCTAAACATTTAAATGCTAAACATAAAATTGAGTACCACATGTTGCTAAAACATTTTTAAAAGCATTTTAAAAGAAGCTCAAAACTGTTGAAATGCAATAGGTACTGTACATTTAAAGCATCGTTTTCATTCTAAGCATATAATGGAATGAAATGGTCGATAAGTTCTCAAAAATCAAAGCCATTGCATATCATGGAATTAAATGAAATGTTAGACCAGTAAGGTGACAATGTGTCCCTGGAAGTATTCAAAGAAGTCCGTTTTATAAGACTAGTTTTACTGTAAGCAGATTGTTCTTTTGCCATGTCATTTCTATCGAGAAAAGAAAAAGAAAAATTTTTAAAAGAAAAAAGTTCAATTTCTGGGAATAGTTCCAAGTTTTGAAAATATGAAGGCCAAATTTCATTGTTGCCCTGGTACACTGTGAGCCGAATCAAAGTGAGTGTATGGGTCTGGCGTAAACATTAGATCATCTATTTCCGTAGACAAAATATCGTCCACCGAAGTTGGTGGCATTTGGAACACCTCGTTCAGAAGGTTAATTGCACAGAATCAGAGAAACATCGCCTTCAACAGAAGATGCATTGTTCGCGTCCGTTGTTACCTGTATGCCTGTTGATCCATCTCGTACCTCAGCAGCAGCCGGAAGCGTCTGTGAGATCTCAATGAATGCCGTCATCAGGATTGGTAGCCTCTGGGGACAACACACAGCATGGGCCGTTATCGGGTCCAGCAGAGTATCGATATCCGTTGGCATGACTGATGGGAGTGTTACAGGTGTCTAGCAGGCATTCTTCACCGCAAAACAGGCAGCGTAGAACAGGTAAGATGCAATCTTGCCAGATTGGTCTGAATGACAGGAACCACGTTGTATTAAGTTCCCGTAGACGAGGCATGCCCAAAAGCTGTACTATTCGCTCACGGCATTTCCGTTCAAGGAGGGCTCTCTCCACATCGCTCGAAGTGATGCTGGCGAATAGGCATGCCATAGCGTAGTAGGAGGAGTAGAAACAGAATTCCTGCAACAAGTGCTAGAATTAACGGCACACCACCAAACACCGAATGTGCGAAGTTTGGGATGATTCCGAGGACAGCCTGGAAAGGTGCTAATAGTCCGGAACAGATGGTCTTAAATACATGTACAATTCCGCTTATATCAGACATGTTAAAGATACGTCCTATCATTTCTACGAAATGTATAGGGCAGTTTGTACGAATTAAAGCCTGTATCTCAGCCGAAGTCCTTGCAACTTGTAGATCATAGGTTTCTTTGGCCGAGGTCAAAGGCACTGATTGTTGTATAAGCATGGCTTTCATTCTGCTTAAAGTATCAAATCGTATAAAAGAGACATTCAACGAAGGCCATAAAGGCGACTCCCTGACTGTGTCTATTGGGGCAAACAATACTTGCATACAGCAAGTGACCCTGGATTTGACCGTTACTAGATATGGGATGCCTGGCAACATGCCACAGCAACTCTGATCATTCAACATGAGGTAACTCCCATTAGAAAGTTGGCCAAACATTGGATTAATCACAGCAGCTGGTGTACCCTGCTGGTGGCAGGACAAATTTGCCACAGAACCATTACAAGCCCTGTGTAAAGATATGTCCTGACAAATCAGTGAACCGCTTAGTGCTCTTTCACAGTGTGTACCGCTTAGAAACACTTCACGATCCCCACTCCAACATCTATATGTGTAAGGTAAATTCCAGGATGTCTTAGTGTATTCTTTACCCAACCTTTCATATTTGCCTGCTTGCATCTGTTTAAGGCAATACTGAAACTGAAAAGTAGTCACAGGTAGACTAATTTTGCCATGAATAAGCCATTCTGTAGCTGGTTTTTCTGCCACTGTGAACGGTAATTTTTCAATTTTTCCAATGCTCAGTACTGTATACTTTGCTCCCCTTTGTACCAGTTCGATCTGTTTATCAGTTAGATTGTATTCTGCAAACAGAGCCGTCGTGTTGATAAAACGCCAAGGCACATAGCCCGCACGCAAAGATTGCAGCGTCCAGCTTAATAACATAATAGAACGTAACTGAGATTGGCCTTGTTGTAACATGGCTAAATCTTGTTCCAGTATGTCGATAGCAGAGGATACAATACTGTCCAATGAATAATTTCTGGAGGACAAAGTTGTTAACCCATTGTCGACCACAGAGAGAGTTTTCTCTAAGTTAATACGATCAAGTTCACGTATTCGTTCTGCGGCCTCCATCTGTGACACCTTCCATGCTTCATTATAAGCAGCATAAATGCCGGCATATATGAAACGTTTTTGATGCGGTTTTTTTGGTCCAAGCAAGAATTCCCTAAGGTCTGCGTCTTCTTTAAGTAAAGATAAGTGTTGTTTCACATCCTTAAGTGTAGATTTTTGCAGCCAGTCGAGGCATAATTTTCCTACACTGTATGTTGTTACTACCCCCGGATGCTGTCTTTGGACATATCGTGGGTCTGGCCTGTGAATAGTAAACTCCTGTGTTTTATTCAGGAATCTCTCGTGACAGTTGTTTGTGTCTGTGGGCCAGATCAACCATTTTCTCCAATCAGGATTTGTTCTGTTGATTTGTAGTATTGTGTCAACTGTAACCGCTGCCTGTGTAGTGTTATTACTGGCAGGTGTTGGTACAGAAGGAGTTTTCATGTCTTTAATCCTGGCTAACCCAAGGCAAGACGTTTGTTGCACAGTGTCATTCAAAAACATTATTTGTTGAGGGACGATACAGGCTCTAAACAAAGCTTCTATCCCCTGCACTTCTAACCCCAGACAGATTTTGTGTCTATTGTCTCTTTCCACAAGTCGAAACCATGTCTAGACAGTTGGGCAATAAATGCTGTAGAGTAAATCTGTTTTGTATTTGTTAACATAATTTTCAGTCCTGTTTTGTATACATTTTTATAGTAAAATGTTTCTGGATCAGATGTATTGTACCCTGAAAAATATGGAAACTTTTTAGCAAATGTTTTTGAACTACCTTTTGGTGGTGTAGGACAATGCTCCCATTGGTTAAACATAAACACATTTCTAGGTGTTGCAGATTTATGCAAAAATGATGACCATAGTGGTTATAGCAATACAGCTGTTCATAGTCTGATGAACCCTCTAAATATTCATTATTAGAAAATGCAGCAGACTTTTCTAGGTCAAACATCATGTTGTTTACAGTTTCAAAGTCCCAATCATCAGAATAGGTACTGGATGAAACAAAATCACTTAGTGAGATCTTAAATAAATGTGGAATGTTCAAATGTTCCGTAGGGCCAAAAATATCGAAATCAGTTTTGTCCCACACTATACCATCCTGTATAGGAACGGCTGTGATGTTCACTGCAGACAAGTCTCTTGTTTCACGATGGGATTATTTGTGAGGTTTCAAAAGTAAGTTCACTTCTTTTCTTTCAGTGTTCACATGGATATATCTGCCATTTATAAGCACGCTCATAGTCATTACCAAAGCTAGCCAAAGCAGGAAGAAAAATATTCCAGAAATAATCCATAGTTCAATCCACGGTGAAACCAGATAAGTCTTTCTTAAAAATGAAAAAGTCTTGTACTTGCTGTTTAAAAGTTTTTGATGCTGGCGACGTCTCGGGCTCACTCAGATCCTCAGAAAATGTATCAAAGTTAATGAAATAGCCAGAAGCAGTTCTGTCAATTGTTGGAATTGCATCAGGATTTGTAGAAATCGCTGGAACCAGTTGATCACTTGTTACATTGGTGTAGACAGGTGTATTTGGACGAACTGTTACTTGTGTTTCAAGAGGGATGAGTTCCATAGCATTGTTGCTCAGTCCTTCATCTGTTACTGCTGAATTCTCGATGGTTATCAGTCTTTCAGTCTGAACCTCTTGGATAGTAGCGAGAGGAGTGTGTCTGCTACTAGGTCGGAGTCCACGAGGTCTACTATTTAGTATTGGCCACATACTGTGGTTTGATGAGGTCGATGGACACAAATCTTTTCTCCTTTTTTCCAGCAAGGGGCGGCAGAAGTACTGTTCTTGTTCCGTGTATGGCCAGGACAGGTACTGGTTGTCTGTAAGAAGGTCCAAATTCCTTCTTGTCCGCAATTTTTTCTCTGACTAGATCCCCAACTTTTGGAATCCAGACAGGCCTTGCTGGGACTGACGGTTTTTCCCCAGTGGTGGTTGGCTGCAGGAATACGTTGCTTTGTTTCGATCTTAGTTCATTTAGATCCTGTAAAACAGCCAAACGATCTTTGATATCAAAGGGTTTATTTTCCACCACTGTGCCTCTACATTCTAGATCTGGCACCCACATTCTTGTCCACACACACTCACCTCAGACTTGGCTGAGGATGGGAACTAGAGGCACGGGGCCAAGGGGCTAGCCAGCCTCCAATCTGATATGTAAACACAAAATGGGCTGCCCCTAGCGTGGGTTCCTACAGTTTCCTACAGAGTTATACTGAGATGCAGCATCAATGGGGGCATCTCATAAAAAGTTTCGGACTGGCCTCACACACCGCCCGGTGTCATGCTTCATCATAGGCTGTCCTCGCCCTCTAAAAACTTCGTTTGATAGAGGGCGGGCATACACCTGGAGACAGGGATGCACTTCTAAAGCTAAGTGGTGGCCGTGTGAAAGTGAAAGGTGATCTAAAAACCATTACATCTGTCACTAAACTGTGTTTATTCAAGGAGCAAATGTATGGTATTAAAATAGGTGAATGGTGATCTGGGACGTTATTCTCCCTTCACCGTGTTAAGTGTGGTCAACATGTTTCTGCGTTAGTGTCCCCGTAGGGTACGTCGCATTCGTCAGGACCAAAGGGTTTCTAACTGTGGGCGCTGCCTTTTTGCATCTAATGCAAGAAGGAGCTGCCAATCTGGGGACGGGGGCTAAGTGGGTCAAACTACCCATTTGGTGTAGTACCAATGTAAGTGATTCCTAAAATACTATCCTCTATACTCCATGGGAGGGCGAGGGTGGGAGGGCCTACTTGTGACTTTTGTCTGAATTCAGCGCTCCCAGCGGTTATCTCTACAGGCGTCCTCTCGGTCTCCCCGTCGACATTCTTGTCCCAAATAGGACCTCATATGGAGTGACCCCCCCTAGAGAACTTCTTGGCAAATTATTTAATGAGCGTTGGACCCCATAAAGATGTTTGACCCACCCTTCACCCGAACCTAATACCCTAGCTGTTATAGACTGCTTTATGTCCCAGTTTTTCCTTTCCACAACAGAATTTCCCTCAGGATGAAACAGAGAGGAGTACCGCAATGCAACGCTCAGACTGGCCATGGCTTCTTTGTAAGCTCGAGAGCTAAACGCAGGGCCCTGGTCAGAATGTAGCGTGCCTATTGCCTATGTGCCGATAAAGACCCGCAAATCTTTTATAACAGTTCGAGCGTCAGCCGAGCGCTGTGGCCATATCCATAGGAACCTTGACTTAGTATTTGTGGGATTGCAGTTGTCCACAAGGACGCCTGTGCATAGATAGTATAATGCTGTCTAACAATGGTGTCTGTCCCTGGCAGGCTACTTCGTAGCATGGTGTCTGGTGGCGTTCTGCATCTCGCTGTACCTTACAGTCTATGCAGTCATTGATGAAGATGTGAATCTGTGTATTCATTCCAGGCCACCAGTACATCTCTTTTAATGTCAATATTGTTTTAGAGATCCCTTGATGTGACAGACCCTCTCCCAGATGTGTTTCATAAATCAAAGCTGCTCTACGTTCCGTGTTTGGAATTACCCTATCCCCCACTCCAGGGATTCGAGCAGAAGGAACATTGTTCGCATCAATTACATAAGAGTACTTGAGTGGAAACTTTTTTGGTAACGCTGCACCAGTGCCTTTGCTCGTAGCATTGACAGCCAACATTATCTCACTGTCTATTCTCGTTTTTGAACGAGTGATCGCAGCTACAGAAGCCGTCTGAACAGCCCCCTTTGCGGCTTCGTCAGCCAATGAATTCCCTGCAATGTGACTGCCATCACGTTGATGACTCAGTGTATGGATCACGTGAGCCTTTGGTAGTTCGCTTTTTAACTGAACTACTTGTTCCCAAAGCGTTTTATGCTTTATTGTGCCACCTTTTGCATCTTTGAACCCATTTTCAAGCCAAGTTTGTATATATTCATTATACGACTGCACACAGTAGAAAGAATCGCACACTATTAGTGTGGGGAATTCTCGATCTGTACTTTCAAGTGCCAGTTTGAATGCTTGTAGTTCAGCTTGCTGAGCTGTACAATCTCCTAGAGATTGGGTTTTTGTGACCATAGGTCTGAAGTTGCCATCGCGCATGCGACCTTTAACGATTGCGCACGCTGCACTGTAAGCTTGCTTACTCCCTGTTGCGGGTTGTGCGGATCCGTCAGTATAAATTATGAATTCATACTGATCGAGAGGCATAATCTCAGTGGGCAGAGGACATTCATGTTCATATGCAGGAACGCTTGTGTTTTTAAATCAGGATCAAAAACATATTCAACATCTGTTGCAGCAAGAGAATTAACCCATTGTATCCATCTAGGATGTATTGCTTTAGCATTTGGAATGCTCGCTTTAGTTACCGCCTCTAAGGCCGGAACTGGGGTTACGACAATAATGCGTTTCCCTTGGGCTAGAGCTCTTTCTTTTGCTACTGCAGTTTGAACTGCTGTCAGAATTTTTTCTGTTGAAGTGAAGCGCATTTCTGCTTCTGTATACAAATGAGATTTGTATGCAATTGGTACCTTTTCACCCTCATTAAATGTTAAGTAGGTGAATCCGCATTGACCCGAAATTATTCGGATCACTAAATTGCGTTGACTTACGCGTGTTTGTAAGTGATTTGTTGCTAACATGCTAGCTTGGAGTGAACGCAAGATTTCTGTGTGTTCTTGTGTCCAATTTTTGATTGAAAAATCAGGTTTGATTAATGCGTAGAGAGGTTTAACCCTTTCTGCGTAATTTAGAATGTAAGTTCTTCCAAAATTTAGGAAACCCAGGATGGATTGTAAATTTTTCAGCGTCTTTGGAGGTTGGAGCAGCGCACACCTTTCTAAAAGTTGGCTGCCAAGCTCTTGCCTTCACTTGAAAGCTCATATCCTAGAAAAAGGACATTGAGATGGGCAATTCTGGATTTTTTAAAGTTGAACTTATAGCCCTCAGAGGCGAAGCCCAGTATAATGGTACTCACCCTGTTCAAGTGTTTGTCCAGGTCATCGTCTGTCAGATAGATGTCATCGACATATGACAATGCCTCATTGTCATAAATTTGTAGTAACTCCGTTACCCTCGCTGAGAATAACCCCGGGCTGTTCTTGAACCCTTGTGGGAGTCGACAAAATTGACGCTGGGTCCCCATTATTGTGAAAGCTGTTAAGTACCTGCTGCCAGGTGCTATGTTTTGACAAAAGAAACCATTTGAGATGTCCAATGTGGTTTTATATTTTTTTACGCACAATGTTATTCATTAATGCTGTACTGTGTGCATTTTGCACCGCAAATGTTTTAGAACAAGTGTTTAAGTGTCTGTAATCCAAAACTAGACGATATGTATTGTCTGGTTTGGAGACAGGAAACAAAGGATTGTTCATTGAGGAGGTGCATGTTTCAATCACCCCTTGGTATTCAAGTTGATCTAAGATCTCCCTGACCTGTTTTTTAGCTTCTTGCTTTATTGGGTACTGCCTTTGTGCAGTAGGTTCATTTTTTAGATGTATTTTATGGTGAGGTGAATCCTCATCCCATCCTACATGATTTTTGTATAATGCTGGGGCCTGGACAACTGCCCATTTCCTGGCATAAGTATATTTTAGATGAATTGGAATATGGTTGGAGAAGGCAGGCATAATAATGTCTTCGCCATGTGGGCACTCCCTGACAAATTGTGGTGGCCAGTCTTTTTCTGCTAGAAGTATGTCATAGCCCCTTGAAAGTTTTTCCCAAAAGAGTGCTTTCACCTGTCTAGGTATGTCTCCCTCCATCCGGAGTGTTATTTCATATAACTTTTGTGGAGTACTAACCCTGGTGTCTACAGTTTCAACTGTAATGTACTCATTCAAGTCCACTGTCTCCAGAAGTTCCTTCAGGTTCTGGTGAGCTATTTTGAATTCTGCTGCACTGTCCAGCATTGTCTGAGCCCATTCTCCGTTCTTGAGTTGTGTTCTCAGTATCCTCGGCATGTCTGACCTTCAGACCTGCTACCTTCTTTTTTGAGAATTGAGGTTTTGATTTATTTTTCGGAACGTGTTTGTCGTCTTTCGATTTCGCGCGTTCTTCTCTATGTTCTGACCGTCCTCTTCTTTCCGATGTCTGTGACGATATCTGAAAGGTACGAGAGGAACGTGTATCAGTATCTTGATACCTGTCAGGCTTTTTAAATTATCCCTATTCCTGAGGTTATACCTCCTTTCAGAGGGCTCCTTTTGAGGAGACCTACCTCGGGATTGAGAACGTTTCTCGTTTGAATTATGTTTATTAGTTTCCCACCTAAAAAAAAAATATATATATATATATATATATATATATATATATATATATACATATCTCTCTCTCTCTATATATATATATGTATGTATATATATATATATATACATATATATATATATATCACAAAAACCAAGAGGCTCAATACTGGCAAAATTCAGCGTTTATTCACAGTCCAAACACTGCAGAATCCTTCTTTCACCTAACGTTTCTGCCTTTTCCGGCCTTGTTCACAGGTAGAAGGACAAAAATTCAAAAGCACATTGCATTCAGCTGCGTGTTTTAAAGTTCTTAAGACTCACGTGACTTAGTTGAAAAATACTGGTCCCAGAGTGCACCGCCAGTGTGATAGTTATACAGCTGGAAGTCCACATTATTCAAAATTAAAGAAAACAATTTCTTCATTGCGGTGCCACTCTTGCATGGAAAATGCTTAGGAAAGTCAGGTGAGTAAACAGTCATTAGCACATTGCTGTAAAATCTTTTCATGACGTGAATGAACACAAATCCAGCCAGCACGATCATGGGTGAAGGTCATTCACCCCGAATCCATTCCAACACGCGTGCCCATTCGCCACATTGGCCTCTCCTTGGTAGGCTGGGGCGCGTGAGTGGGTCATGCTCCTCAATCACGTCATGAAAAGATTTTACAGCAATGTGCTAATGACTGTTTACTCACCTGACTTTCCCAAGCATTTTCCATGCAAGAGTGGCACCGCAATGAAGAAATTGTTTTCTTTAATTTTGAATAATGTGGACTTCCAGCTGTATAACTATCACACTGGCGGTGCACTCTGGGACCAGTATTTTTAAACTAAGTCACGTGAGTCTTAAGAACTTTAAAACACGCAGCTGAATGCAATGTGCTTTTGAATTTTTGTCCTTCTACCTGTGAACAAGGCCGGAAAAGGCAGAAACGTTAGGTGAAAGAAGGATTCTGCAGTGTTTGGACTGTGAATAAACGCTGAATTTTGCCAGTATTGAGCCTCTTGGTTTTTGTGGTGTTTAAGAGAGATGGGCTGCTCCGTGCCCATTGTGAAGAGGCTACCATGAAGGGTCGGGGGCTCCGGTAGCAGGAGGCTTGTTTTTTGATATATATATATATATATTCACTGAAAAAACCATAGGTTTTAGGGACAGTTATAGTTAGTTGGACATTGCACTCGTACAAAACCCGTGAAATTCCCCGTTATAGTTAGTCCAGCTAACTATAACTCACGCCCGCAATGCACTGCTGATGACGTCACATATTACATCACTCATGACATGGTCAGTGACATCACTGATGACATCACTGATGACATCTCAAATGACATCACTGATGACATCACTGATGACATCATCCAGTGACTGTGTGTTTCTGTAAAGTTTAAATATTTTTAATATATATAGGAAAAGACGTATTGAAGAATGAGTGGGTGTGTAAGTGTCTGTATGGATGATTTAGTAGGTGCGTGACTGACTGTATAAGTGAGTGATTTAACGTATCTTACTGAATGCATGGGTTAGTGACTAAACTGGGTGAATGTCTGTATCCGTCTGTCTGTTGCTTTGTAAGTGGCTGCATGTGTTTGAGAATAGCTACATGAGTGTCTATATGAGTTATTGAATGCTTGTGTGAGTATCTGTATGGGTGCCTGAGTGTTTGTGTGGGAGGGGTGTGTGCGACTCTGTGCATAGATGTGTGAGTGGGTGATTCACTGGGTGGATGGTTTCAAGAGTGCATCTGTGATAGACTGTATGGGTGGGTAAGTGTGTGTAAGAGTGTGTTAGTGAGTGAATGTATGTCCCAGTGGTACATGTGTGAGTAACTACATATGTGAAAGGCAGTATATATGTGTGTTGGAGTATATAAATAGCTATAAGCAAGAGTGACTTATTGTGATAGTGGCTGTATGGATGAGTGTGTGCTTGTATCAGTGATTGTATAAGAGCGTAAGAATGTGCTAGTATTTGTATGAGTAAGTGAGCTGGTGTGTGTATAACTGTATAGGTGAGTAAATGGTAGTGTGTTTAATTATTTGCATGACTGACTAGGTGTGTGAGTACCTCTATGGATGAGTGGCGGTGTTTGAGTGTCTATATAGGAGTATGAGTGCATATGATAGTCCTGTACTGAGTGACCGTAAATATGAGTGACTGTTCGGGTGAGTGAGTGGATGTGTGTGTGTAGACCTAAGAATCAGTGAGTGGGTATGTAGTTATTGGTGTTGGAGTGTCTATGGTTTTGCGAATGGCAGTCTGTACTTTAGAGTGGGTGTATCAAAGGTTATATTAGGGTGTGAGAAGATGCATGAAATTATCACATGGATGATGTCATCAGTGATGTCATCAGTGATGTCATTTGAGATGTCATCAGTGATGTCATGAGTGATGTCACTGACCATGTCATGAGTGATGTAATATGTGACGTCATCAGCAGTGCATTGCGGGGCGTGAGTTATAGTTAGCTGGACTAACTATAACGGGGAATTTCACGGGTTTTGTACGAGTGCAATGTCCAACTAACTATAACTGTCCCTAAAACCTATGGTTTTTTCAGTGAATTTCAAAGGTTTTTTAAATGCTAATTTGTAACTATAACGTCCCTGAAACCTATGGTTTTTTCAGTGAATTTCAAAGGTTTTTAAATGCTAATTTGTAACTATAACATGTCTGAAACCTACAGTTTTTTCAGTGAATTTCAAAGGTTTTGTAAATGACAATTTTTAAATGTATTAATTGTTATATACATTTTTAAAATACTGATTTACTACATTTTTAGAAACAATTTTTTTACATATTTTATTATTTAAATTACATTGTAATTACATTATACATTACATTACAAAAATACTTTCTCAGAATGAATTACTTTAGTTTAAATACTTTGCACATAGGCAATAGACTTTTAAGTACAGTAGTTACAGTTGTTGCAATGTGCAACACATTTTCAAACACAATGCAACATTCAGCTCAATGTGAATTTCTAGTTAAATGCAATTAGTTACTTTATGGATTACTTTTCTAACCACAGGACTGGATCCTAGATTCAGTCCTGGCACATCTCCTGTAAACAGTTGAGTAAAAGCGTTTTGGTTACAGTCGTGATTTTTAAGGAATATTATTGTACTTTAAAAGTTGACACTTAGAAACTTTTTCTCATAGAATCACCAATGTTATCCTATGGAAGGAAATTCACTTAGCAGGTAAAAACTGTTATCGTTACTTTTTCTTACTCAGTGTTGGATCCTGGATCCAGCACTGGTGCATCTCCTGTAAACAGTTGAATGAATGCGTTTAAGTCATACAGGCGATTTTTAAGGAATATTTGTAGTTTGTGAAAATCGACACTTTGAAAGTTTTCTGCTGAAAACCAGACAATGGATTCCTATGTTAGAAAATATAAGTTACTGGTAAGTACGGTTAAAATTACTTTTCAGGGTCAGTGCTGGGCTAAAAGATGCAGCACTGGGTTCTCTCCTGATAACAGGTGAGTAAATTGGAATTCGTACTTTGGTTGATTTTAGAGGAATATTATAAAGTTCCAAAACTCCACACTTAGAAGAATTTCCAAGTGAAACCAGTCAATGTTAGCCTATGAAGGAAATTCAAGTTACCGGTAAGTACGGTTAAAATTAATTTTGAGGATCAGTACTTGGCTGAAAGATGCAGCACTGAGGTCTCTCCTGATAACAGGTGAGTAAATCAGAATTCGGATTTCGGCTGATTTTAGAGGAATATTTTAAAGTTCCAAAATCAACACTTAGAAACTTTTTCAGCAAAAGCAGGCAATGATATCCTATGCAAGGAAATTCAAGTTACTGGTAAGTACGGCTAAAATTACTTTTCAGGATTAGTACTGGGCTGAAAGATGCAGCACTGAGGTCTCTCCTGATAACAGGTGAGTAAATCGGAATTCGTATTTCGGCTGATTTTAGAGGAATATTTTAAAGTTCCAAAACTCCACACTTAGAAGAATTTCCAAGTGAAACCAGTCAATGTTAGCCTATGAAGGAAATTCAAGTTACCGGTAAGTACGGTTAAAATTACTTTTCAGGACCAGTACTGGGCTGAAAGATGCAGCACTGAGGTCTCTCCTGATAACAGGTGAGTAAATCGGAATTCGTATTTCGGCTGATTTTAGAGGAATATTTTAAAGTTCCAAAACTCCACACTTAGAAGAATTTCCAAGTGAAACCAGTCAATGTTAGCCTATGAAGGAAATTCAAGTTACCGGTAAGTACGGTTAAAATTACTTTTCAGGACCAGTACTGGGCTGAAAGATGCAGCACTGAGGTCTCTCCTG
This sequence comes from Calotriton arnoldi, assembly GCA_963921515.1. Classification (NCBI taxonomy): domain Eukaryota; kingdom Metazoa; phylum Chordata; class Amphibia; order Caudata; family Salamandridae; genus Calotriton; species Calotriton arnoldi. The sequence continues at coordinate 262,867 of CAWUFW010006914.1, forward strand.
ATAACAGGTGAGTAAATCGGAATTCGTATTTCGGCTGATTTTAGAGGAATATTTGCACAATGGTGAAGGGAGGGCGGGGCCTCAGGTGACATCTGTGCAAACGCGCCCCGTTGCGCGTTTTAAGTTGGGGATTAAGTCCCCTTGAATCCTGAGGGTCCCTAGGGGCCAACTAGCCCACCAGGAACCTCCAATATGCGCCAGGGGCTGCGTTGCAGAGACGTGTAGAGAGGCCACACCCCTTTTACACCTCTCTGCAACGCAGCTCTGTGGCGCTTTCTGGATGTACCTGTTGGGCTAGTTGGCCCCAGGACCCTCAGGATTGAAGGGATTTAATTCCCCATCTTAAAACGCGCCATGGGGCCTGTTTGCACACATGTCACCTGAAGCCCCGCCCCTCCCTTCACCACTGTGCAAACGCGCCCCGTGGCGCGTTTTAAGTTGGGGGATTAAGTCCCCTTGAATCCTGAGGGTCCCCGGAGTCCAACTAGCCCACCATATACCTCCAAAAAGCGCCACAGAGCTGTGTTGCAGAGAGGTGTAAAAGGGGCGTGGCCTCTGTACACCTCTCTGCAAGGCAGCCCCTGGCGCATACTGGAGGTACCTGGTGGGCTAGTTGGCCCCAGGGACCCCCAGTATTCAAGGGAATTCGTTCCCCTCTGCAAACGCGCCAGGGCGCGTTTGCAGAGTGGTGAAGGAAGGGGCGGGGCCTGCGGGCCCGATCGTTTTAAAAAAAAAAAAAATTCTCCTCTGAAGGGGGCTGTGTGGCCCCCTTCCTTTTTCTTTTTTGGGCCCTGGGGACCCCATCCCCCAGGGCCTTACCCCTTTTTAAAATTACCTTTAAAAAAAAAACGGGAAGGGGGCCGCGTGGCCCCCTTCCCTTGGCCTGTATTGGCCCGGGGACCCCATCCCCCGGGGCATGGCCTCTATATTTTTTTTTGAGGGGGCAGCGTGGCCCCCTCCTCTGGCCATTTTAAGGCCCGGGGACCCCATCCCCCGGGGCCGGCCTTTCCTTTTTCCAAAAATTTTTTTGCTCTTTTTTGGGGAGGGGGCCGCGTGGCCCCCTCCCGGGCCACTACTTGCCCCGGGGACCCCATCCCCGGGGCTGGCCCTCTCCGTTGGGGACTGTGGGGGGTCCCCAATCCCCCACAGTCCCGCTGGCTCCCCACGTCCCTTGGGAGCCGGCATTGCTGTTCCACATGGGGAGCAGCTGACATGCTGCTCCCCATGTGGAAAGCAATCAGCTTTGGATATTGGAAGAGAGAGCAGGTTTCCTGCTCTCTCTTCCAATATCCAAAGCAGTTTGCTATGGCAGGGACGGGAGCCGCGAGGCTCCCGTCCTGCCATAGCAAACTACAGTGTCCCGGGGTAGGCACCCGGGACACTGCAGGAGCCGGCCCTGGGGGTGGTGGTCCCCAGGGCCATCAAGGGCTCCAGGAGGGGGCCGCGCGGCCCCCTCCCTACATCAGCACAGCCCCGGGGAGGTGGTGGTCCCCGGGGCTTCGGGGTCCAAAACGGACCCCCATTTTAATTTGTTAGTGCCCCGGGAGGTGGCGGTCCCGGGGCGTGTGGGGGCTGGAGCCCCCACACAGGTTGTTTAATTTTTTAAAAAAGCCCCGGGAGGTGGTGGTCCCCGGGGCTGCGGGAGGGCTCAGAGCCCTCCCGCACCATTTTTAAAGAAAGCCCCGGGGGTGGCGGTCCCCGGGGCTTGGGGGCCCTTGAGGCCCCCATACATAAAATAAACCCCCAGCATGCCCCCGGGACTTGGGCCACCCGGGGGCAAATACAATCGAGCGCGGGAGACCGCGCTTCGATTTTTTCGGCAGGATTCGCGCACCCTGAGCGCATCCTGCCGATTTTTTTAAAAAATGCTTTTTTGCCCAGGGGTCCTTGTGGGACCCCTGAGCAGGCCTAGGGGTTAGGGTGTTTCTACCCTGCCCCCTTTGTGCGTTTTGCACACTTGTTTCTTTTTTTTCTCGGCGGGATACGCGCATCCCTAAGCGCATCCCGCCGATTTTAAAAAAAAATCTTTTTCTGCCCAGGGGTCCTTGTGGGACCCCTGAGCAGACCTAGGAGTCAGGGTGTTTCTACCCTGCCCCTTTGCGCTTTGCGCACTTGTTTCTGTCCCTCGGTTCTACCGAGGACAAAATAACTGCCAACACTTCCTGAATCGGAATGTTGACAGCCAGCTGACAGCCAATTAGCATGCAGCTCGTGATCGGGACGGTGCGCGCAGGGTGCGCTGAGGGTACGCGTATCCGACGCGCCCATAGATATATATGTACTTTTACTTTTGATTTTCTCAGGAACTACTGAACGGATTTACACCATTTAAGCAAAGGCACCAGTCTGAACCAAGGACTACCTCTTTGCCAAATTTGGTGTAATTCCGTTCAGCAGTTCGGGCTGTAGCTGCGACTAAAGTTTCCTATGGAAAAATGAATGGGAAAACGCGTTTTGGGACCCCCTTTTTCTCGGCCCCCGCTTCACGTATCACCCGAGACTTTCAGGGTAGGAGCGGAGCGGAGCGCCCAACAAGTTGGAAACTTTCACGAAGATTCGTCAACCGGCGCCAACGTTATTTCAAATAGAATGTCGCGGATTTCCTATGGATAATAGGTTGTAACTATAACTATCTACTGGCGACCGCCAGTAGATAATACATATATATATATATATATATATATATGCATATATATTATCTACTGGCGGTCGCCAGTAGATAGTTATAGTTACAACCTATTATCCATAGGAAATCCGCGACATTCTATTTGAAATAACTCTCTTGCCGGTTGACGTATCTTCGCGAAATTTTCAAACTTCGTGGGGCGCTCCGGTCCGCTCCTACCCTGAAAGTCTCGGGTGATACGTCAATCGGGGCCGAGAAAAAGGGGGTCCCAAAACGCGTTTTCCCATGCATTTTTCCATAGGAAACTTTAGACACGGCTACAGCCCGAACTGCTGAACGGAATTACACCAAATTTGGCAAAGAGGTAGTTCTTGGTTCAGAAAGAACCCTTTTTGTTAAATGGTGTAAATCCGTTCAGTAGTTGCTGAGAAAATCAAAAGTAAAAGTACATATATATCTATGGGCACGGAGGATTCGCGCACCCTGAGCGCACCCTGCGCGCACCGTCCCGATCACGAGCTGCATGTTAATTGGCTGTCAGCTGGCTGTCAACATTCCGATTCAGGAAATGTTGGCAGCCATTTTGTCCTCGGTAGAACCGAGGACAGAAACAAGTGCGCAAGCGCACAAAGGGGCAGGGTAGAAACACCCTGACCCCTAGGTTTGCTCAGGGGTCCCACAAGGACCCCTGGGCAAAAAATAATAATTTTTTTTTAAATCGGCAGGATGCGCTCAGGGTGCGCGAATCCTGCGGAAAAAAAATCGAAGGGCGGTCTCCGCGCTTCGATTGTATTTGCCCCGGGTGGCCCAAGTCCCGGGGCATGGTGGGGGTTTAATTTTATGTGTGGGGGCCTCAAAGGGCCCCTAAGCCCCGGGGACCGCCACCCCCAGGGCTTTCTTTTTAAAAATGGTGCGGGAGGGCTGTGAGCCCTCCGCAGCCCCGAGGACCACCACCTCCCGGGGCTTTTTAAAAAAATTAAACAACCTGTGTGGGGGCTCCAGCCCCCACACGCCCGGGACCGCCACCTCCCGGGGCACTAACAAATTAAAATGGGGGTCCGTTTTGGACCCCGAGCCCCGGGGACCACCACCTCCCGGGGCTGTGCTGATGTAGGAGGGGGCCGCGCGGCCCTCCTGGAGCCTGTGGTGGCCCTGGGGACCGCCACCCCCAGGGCTGGCTCCTGCAGTGTCCCGGGTGCCTACCCCGGGACACTGCTGTTTGCAATGACAGGACGGGAGCCTCGCGGCTCCCGTCCTGTCATTGCAAACTGCTTTGGATATTGGAAGAGAGAGCAGGAAACCTGCTCTCTCTTCCAATATCCAAAGCCGATTGCTTTCCACATGGGGAGCAGCATGTTAGCTGCTCCCCATGTGGGACTAGCAATGCCGGCTCCCAAGGGACGTGGGGAGCCGGCGGGACTGTGGGGGATTGGGGACTCCCCACAGTCCCCAACGGAGAGGGCCAGCCCCGGGGGATGGGGTCCCTGGGGCAAGTAGTGGCCCAGGAGGAGCCTCGCGGCCCCCTCCCCAAAAAAGAAAAAAAAAAAAATGGAAAGGCCGGCCCGGGGATGGGGTCCCGGGGCCTTAAATGGCCTGAGGAGGGGGCCACGCAGCCCCCTCCCAAGAAAATAAAGAAAGGCCATGCCCCGGGGATGGGGTCCCCGGGGCCAATACAGGCCCAGGGAAGGGGGCCACGCGGCCTCCTTCCCGTTTTTTTTTTTAAATTAAATTAAAAAAAGGGGTAAGGCCCTGGGGGATGGGGTCCCCAGGGCCCAAAACAGGAAAAAGGAAGGGGGCCACACAGCCCCATTTCAGGGGACAAAAAAAAAAAATTTAAAAACGATCGGGCCCGCAGGCCCCGCCCCTTCCTTTACCACTCTGCAAACGCGCCCCTGGCGCGTTTGCAGAGGGGAACAAATTCCCCTTGAATACTGGGGGTCCCTGGGGGCCAACTAGCCCACCAGGAACCTCCAATATGCGCCAGGGGCTGCGTTGCAGAGACGTGTAGAGAGGCCACACCCCTTTTACACCTCTCTGCAACGCAGCTCTGTGGCGCTTTTGGAGGTATATGGTGGGCTAGTTGGACTCCGGGACCCTCAGGATTCAAGGGGACTTAATCCCCCAACTTAAAACGCGCCACGGGACGCGTTTGCACAGTGGTGAAGGGAGGGCGGGGCTTCAGGTGACATGTGTGCAAACAGGCCCCGTGGCGCGTTTTAAGATGGGAATTAAATCCCTTCAATCCTGAGGGTCCCTGGGGCCAACTAGCCCAACAGGTACATCCAGAAAGCGCCACAGAGCTGCGTTGCAGAGAGGTGTAAAAGGGGTGTGGCCTCTCTACACGTCTCTGCAACGCAGCCCCTGGCGCATATTGGAGGTTCCTGGTGGGCTAGTTGGCCCTAGGGACCCTCAGGATTCAAGGGGACTTAATCCCCCAACTTAAAACGCGCCACGGGCGCGTTTGCACAGATGTCACCTCAGGCCCCGCCCCCTCCCTTCACCATTGTGCAAATATTCTTCTAAAATCATCCGAAATACGAATTCCGATTTACTCACCTGTTATCAGGAGAGACCTCAGTGCTGTATCTTTCAGCCCAGTACTGGTCCTGAAAAGTAATTTTAACCGTACTTACCAGTAACTTGAATTTCCTTCCATAGGCTAACATTGACTGGTTTCACTTGGAAATTCTTCTAAGTGTGGAGTTTTGGAACTTTAAAATATTCCTCTAAAATCAGCCGAAATACGAATTCCGATTTACTCACCTGTTATCAGGAGAGACCTCAGTGCTGCATCTTTCAGCCCAGTACTGGTCCTGAAAAGTAATTTTAACCGTACTTACCAGTAACTTGAATTTCCTTCATAGGCTAACATTGACTGGTTTCAGTTGGAAATTCTTCTAAGTGTGGAGTTTTGGAACTTTAAAATATTCCTCTAAAATCAGCCGAAATACGAATTCCGATTTACTCACCTGTTATCAGGAGAGACCTCAGTGCTGCATCTTTCAGCCCAGTACTGATCCTCAAAAGTAATTTTAACCGTACTTACCAGTAACTTGAATTTCCTTCCATAGGATATCATTGCCTGCTTTTTGCTGAAAAAGTTTCTAAGTGTTGATTTTTGAAACATACAAATATTCCTCTAAAATCAGCCGAAATACGAATTCCGATTTACTCACCTGTTATAAGGAGAGACCTCAGTGCTGTATCTTTCAGCCCAGTACTGGTCCTGAAAAGTAATTTTAACCGTACTTACCAGTAACTTGAATTTCCTTCCATAGGCTAACATTGACTGGTTTCACTTGGAAATTCTTCTAAGTGTGGAGTTTTGGAACTTTAAAATATTCCTCTAAAATCAGCCGAAATACGAATTCCGATTTACTCACCTGTTATCAGGAGAGACCTCAGTGCTGCATCTTTCAGCCCAGTACTGATCCTCAAAAGTAATTTTAACCGTACTTACCAGTAACTTGAATTTCCTTCCATAGGATATCATTGCCTGCTTTTTGCTGAAAAAGTTTCTAAGTGTTGATTTTTGAAACATACAAATATTCCTCTAAAATCAGCCGAAATACGAATTCTGATTTACTCACCTGTTATCAGGAGAGACCTCAGTGCTGCATCTTTCAGCCCAGTACTGGTCCTGAAAAGTAATTTTAACCGTACTTACCAGTAACTTGAATTTCCTTCCATAGGCTAACATTGACTGGTTTCACTTGGAAATTCTTCTAAGTGTGGAGTTTTGGAACTTTAAAATATTCCTCTAAAATCAGCCGAAATACGAATTCCGATTTACTCACCTGTTATCAGGAGAGACCTCAGTGCTGCATCTTTCAGCCCAGTACTGGTCCTGAAAAGTAATTTTAACCGTACTTACCGGTAACTTGAATTTCCTTCATAGGCTAACATTGACTGGTTTCAGTTGGAAATTCTTCTAAGTGTGGAGTTTTGGAACTTTAAAATATTCCTCTAAAATCAGCCGAAATACGAATTCCGATTTACTCACCTGTTATCAGGAGAGACCTCAGTGCTGCATCTTTCAGCCCAGTACTGATCCTCAAAAGTAATTTTAACCGTACTTACCAGTAACTTGAATTTCCTTCCATAGGATATCATTGCCTGCTTTTTGCTGAAAAAGTTTCTAAGTGTTGATTTTGAAACATACAAATATTCCTCTAAAATCAGCCGAAATACGAATTCCGATTTACTCACCTGTTATAAGGAGAGACCTCAGTGCTGTATCTTTCAGCCCAGTACTGGTCCTGAAAAGTAATTTTAACCGTACTTACCGGTAACTTGAATTTCCTTCATAGGCTAACATTGACTGGTTTCAGTTGGAAATTCTTCTAAGTGTGGAGTTTTGGAACTTTAAAATATTCCTCTAAAATCAGCCGAAATACGAATTCCGATTTACTCACCTGTTATCAGGAGAGACCTCAGTGCTGCATCTTTCAGCCCAGTACTGATCCTCAAAAGTAATTTTAACCGTACTTACCAGTAACTTGAATTTCCTTCCATAGGATATCATTGCCTGCTTTTGCTTGAAAAAGTTTCTAAGTGTTGATTTTTGAAACATACAAATATTCCTCTAAAATCAGCCGAAATACGAATTCCGATTTACTCACCTGTTATAAGGAGAGACCTCAGTGCTGTATCTTTCAGCCCAGTACTGGTCCTGAAAAGTAATTTTAACCGTACTTACCAGTAACTTGAATTTCCTTCCATAGGCTAACATTGACTGGTTTCACTTGGAAATTCTTCTAAGTGTGGAGTTTTGGAACTTTAAAATATTCCTCTAAAATCAGCCGAAATACGAATTCCGATTTACTCACCTGTTATCAGGAGAGACCTCAGTGCTGCATCTTTCAGCCCAGTACTGATCCTCAAAAGTAATTTTAACCGTACTTACCAGTAACTTGAATTTCCTTCCATAGGATATCATTGCCTGCTTTTTGCTGAAAAAGTTTCTAAGTGTTGATTTTTGAAACATACAAATATTCCTCTAAAATCAGCCGAAATACGAATTCTGATTTACTCACCTGTTATCAGGAGAGACCTCAGTGCTGCATCTTTCAGCCCAGTACTGGTCCTGAAAAGTAATTTTAACCGTACTTACCGGTAACTTGAATTACCTTCATAGGCTAACATTGACTGGTTTCACTTGGAAATTCTTCTAAGTGTGGAGTTTTGAACTTTATAATATTCCTCTAAAATCAACCAAAGTACGAATACCAATTTACTCACCTGTTATCAGGAGAGAATCCAGTGCTGCATCTTTTAGCCCAGCACTGACCCTGAAAAGTAATTTTAACCGTACTTACCAGTAACTTATATTTTCTTCCATAGGAATCCATTGTCTGGTTTTTCAGCAAAAAAGTTTCAAAGTGTTGATTTTTACAAACTACAAATATTCCTTAAAAATCACCTGTATGACTTAAACGCATTCTTTCAACTGTTTACAGGAGATGCACCAGTGCTGGATCCAGGATCCAACACTGAGTAAGAAAAAGTAACTGATAACAGTTTTTACCTGCTAAGTGAATTTCCTTCCATAGGATAACATTGGTGATTCTATGAGAAAAAGTTTCTAAGTGTCAACTTTTAAAATACAATAATATTCCTTAAAAATCACGACTGTAACCAAAACGCTTTTACTCAACTGTTTACAGGAGATGTACCAGGACTGAATCTAGGATCCAGTCCTGTGGTTAGAAAAAATAATCCATAAAGTAACTAATTGCATTTAACTAGAAATTCACATTGAGCTGAATGTTGCATTGTGTTTGAAAATGTGTTGACCATTGCAACAACTGTAACTACTGTACTTAAAAGTCTATTGCCTATGTGCAAAGTATTTAAACTAAAGTAATTCATTCTGAGAAAGTATTTTTTGTAATGTAATGTATAATGTAATTACAATGTAATTTAAAAAATAAAATATGTAAAAAAAATTGTTTCTAAAAATGTAGTAAATCAGTATGAAAAAAATTAATATAACAATTAATACATTTAAAAATTGTCATTTACAAAACCTTTGAAATTCACTGAAAAAACCGTAGGTATCAGGCACGTTATAGTTAGAAATTAGCATTTAAAAAACCTTTGAAATTCACTGAAAAAACCATAGGTTTCAGACACGTTATAGTTACAAATTAGCATTTAAAAAACCTTAGAAATTCACTGAAAAAACCATAGGTTTCAGACACGTTATAGTTACAAATTAGCATTTAAAAAACCTTTGAAATTCACTGAAAAAACCATAGGTTTTAGGGACAGTTATAGTTACTTGGACATTGCACTCGTACAAAACCCGTGAAATTCCCCCGTTATAGTTAGTTCAGCTAACTATAACTCGCGCCTCGCAATGCACTGCTGATGACGTCACATATTACATCACTCATGACATGGTCAGTGACATCACTGATGACATCACTGATGACATCTCAAATGACATCACTGATGACATCATCCACGTGATAATCTGATGCACCTCCTCACACCCTAATATAATCTTTGATACACCCACTCTAAATTACAGACTGACATTCGCAAAACCATAGACACTCCAACACCAATAACCACATACCCACTCACTGATTCTTAGGTCTACACACACACATCCACTCACTCACCCGTACAGTCACTCATACTTACGGTCACTCAGTACAGGACTATCATATGCACTCTTACTCCTATATAGACACTCAAACAACGCCACTCATCCATAGAGATACTCAGACACCTAGTCAGTCATGCAAATAATTAAACACACTGCCATTTACTCACCTATACAGTTATACACACACCAGCTCACTTACTCATACAAATAGTAGCACATTGTTACGCTCTTATACAATCACTGATACAAGCACACACTCATCCATACAGCCACTATCACAATCACTCACTCTTGCTTATAGCTATTTATATACTCCAACACACATATATACTGCCTTTCACATATGTAGTTACTCACACATGTACCACTGGGACATACATTCACTCACTAACACACTCTTACACACACTTACCCACCCATACAGTCTATCACAGATTCACTCTTGAAACCATCCACCCAGTGAATCACCCACTCACACATCTATGCACAGAGTTGCACACACCCCTCCCACACAAACACTCAGGCACCCATACAGATACTCAGACAAGCATTCAATAACTCATATAGACACTCATTTAGCTATTCACAAACACATGCAGCCACTTACACAGCAACAGACAGACGGATACAGACATTCACCCAGTTTAGTCACTAACCCATGCATTCAGTAAGATACGTTAAATCACTCACTTATAGTCAGTCACGCACCTACTAAATCATCCATACAGACACTTACACACCCACTCATTCTTCAATACGTCTTTTCCTATATATATTAAAAATATTTAAACTTTACAGAAACACACAGTCACTGGATGATGTCATCAGTGATGTCATTTGAGATGTCATCAGTGATGTCATCAGTGATGTCACTGACCATGTCATGAGTGATGTAATATGTGACGTCATCAGCAGTGCATTGCGGGGCGCGAGTTATAGTTAGCTGAACTAACTATAACGGGGGAATTTCACGGGTTTTGTACGAGTGCAATGTCCAAGTAACTATAACTGTCCCTAAAACCTATGGTTTTTCAGTGAATATATATATATATTTTTTTTTTTAGGTGGGTAACACTGCTGCTAGTATATTTCCACTTTTATCTGATAAATTAACACCTCTTCTTCTTTCAGGTCTGTAGGATGTTAGTGCATGATATAACTTTATGCATCGAAACAGTACAATCACATGAAAATATTAACATTGGGATACTAGCACAACCGCAGCTATTCCAACTTCATTTAGAAATTCTCATCTATTTTTATAACTATTTGCTATTTATATGCAGAGCTAAAGGCCTCGGAATCATGAGTTATAATGAAAGACACTCAAATGATGACCTAATTTCTGCACTTTCCTATTTTTAAAATAAATACAGACAGTGAAAGAAGTTATTTTCGGTCTACAGTTATAAATTAAACAAGCATTTGCAATGCAATCGGTCTCTCCTTTGGGACCTTATATGTATTTAGCTATGCAGCACATTAGCAGAGAGTGAGATATATAGATATAAATAAATATCGATTTACCGATTAGATGAGTCAAAATATAGGTAACTACAGTCGTAAATACCAAACAAATAAATACCATAAAACCTTATTATAACAGAAACCTCAAATGTCTGTAGGCAAACCTATACATATGTATAGGCTATGTTTTGTCACTCTAACTGTCACAAGGTTGGTTGAGGGTCCTGTATTTTTACAATACATCAATGAGACACCTTGAATAGCTGTGGAAATTATCCTTTGTCAAAATCCTTGGACACCAGCCATACACAATTCAGTTTGTAAAATGTATTGACCATCAATACAAAATTCACAGGGGCATATTCTCAAGGACTTATCGCCGATTTATCGGCACTTTAGCGCCGCAAAAGTGGCGATAGTTTTTTCGCCCTATTCACAAGCTGGTGCAAACTGCCGACATCGCCAGTTTTCCTGCGATAGCTACCGCAAAAAACATCGCCACGGATGAGTGCGACAACTAACGCTAATGATATGCAGAGTAGGCGTTCCCGTGCAAAAACACACGAAAACACCACTTCGCGCTATTCTCAACGACCAGTCAGATCTGCGATGCGAACCAAGAACATGCGATAAGGCGCGTTAGCTGCAGGGATTTAACACCTGCCTTCAGCTGGTGCTAAGCAGGACGACTACCTGCAGTATGAAAGGGAGCCCAGCCCAGAGCCACAACTGAAGACCCACAGATGCCATGGAGCCAATGAACATGCAGCTCGGAGACCCAAGAGGGCCACAACACCCACCGCCACCACCCCCCAGGACCCCCCCCGGACACCCCCCAGACTACCACCGAGGCAGTGTAGGACAAGACAGCGGACCATCCAAAAACGGTATGGCCCCTCAGCCACACAAGTGGGGTAGTGTAAGCGCAGTGGGCTGGGCCAGCGTACGCCACTCCAGCGTAGGAGTGCTCTGGGCGTGGTTCTCTTCCGTGATGGGCAATGCGTCTGCCAGGGCGGCGCACCTCACCCTGCCACGAGTCCGCCGTCGTGACCTCCAGACTCCACGACACAGGCCCCCAGCACATCCAGCGGCACAGCAACACAGAGTCATGTGTGTGCCAGATACTGCCTTATTCCTACACTGCGGTCAGCAGGTCCCACAATTCAAATCGTGCCACATTTCTGTTAATGAAGGAAACCACTAGTCAACAGACATTGCCCCCAGTGTGGCCCACCCGGACGACGCATCATCGTTGGCTGTGCACCTGCTGAGCGCTCCAGGTGCCACTGACCCTGTGCAACACAAGTCGACGCCACGTGGCAATATTGAGGCAGAATTCAATAGGCAAAAAGAACATTGCCCCCAGTGCGGCCCGCCCGGACGACGCATCATCATTGGCTGTGCACCTCCTGAGCGCTCCAGGTGCCACTGACCCTGTGCAACACAAGTCGACACCACGTGGCAATATTGAGGCAGAATTCAGTAGGCAAAAAGAACATTGCTCCCAGTGCGGCCCGCCCGGACGACGCATCATCGTTGGCTGTGCACCTGCTGAGCGCTCCAGGTGCCACTGACCCTGTGCAACACAAGTCGACACCACGTGGCAATATTGAGGCAGAATTCAGTAGGCAAAAAGAACATTGCTCCCAGTGCGGCCCGCCCCGACGACGCATCATCGTTGGCTGTGCACCTGCTGAGCGCTCCAGGTGCCACTGACCCTGTGCAACACAAGTCGACGCCACGTGGCAATATTGAGCCAGAATTCAGTAGGCAAAAAGAACATTGCTCCCAGTGCGGCCTACCCGGACGACGCATCATCATTGGATGTGCACCTGCTGAGCGCTCCAGGTGCCACTGACCCTGTGCAACACAAGTCAACGCCACGTGGCCGTGGGCCCTTTCTGACCGCTGCCTCCGGCCTACACTGTGGTCAGCAGGTCCCCCAAGTCAATTTCAGTCTTGAGTCATTTATGGCAGAGTCCAGTAGGCAACAGACATTGCTGCCAGTGCGGCTCGCCCGGACGACGCATCATCGCTGGCTGCACACCCGCTGAGCGCTCCAGGTGCCACTAACTCAGTGCATCACAAGTCATCGCCACGTGGATGTGGGCCTCGCTGACCGCTGCCTCCGGCCTACACTGCGGTCAGCAGGTCCCCCAAGTCAAACAACGCATCATCACTGGCTGCACACCCGCTGAGCGCTCCAGGTGCCACTAACTCAGTGCACCACAAGTCATCGCCGCGTCGCTGTGGGCCCTTGCTGACTGCTGCCTTCGGCCTACAATGCGGTCAGCAGGTCCCCCAAGTCAAATGACGCATCATCGCAGGCCGCGCACCCGCTGAGCGCTCCAGGTGCCACTAACTCTGTGCAACACAAGTCGACGCCACGTGGCAATATTGAGGCAGAATTCAATAGGCAAAAAGAACATTGCTCCCAGTGCGGCCCGCCCGGACGACGCATCATCGTTGGCTGTGCACCTGCTGAGCGCTCCAGGTGCCACTGACCCTGTGCAACACAAGTCGACGCCACGTGGAAATATTGAGGCAGAATTCAGTAGGCAGAAAGAACATTGCCCCCAGTGCGGCCCGCCCGGACGACGCATCATCATTGGCTGTGCACCTCCTGAGCGCTCCAGGTGCCACTGACCCTGTGCAACACAAGTCGACACCACGTGGCAATATTGAGGCAGAATTCAGTAGGCAAAAAGAACATTGCTCCCAGTGCGGCCCGCCCGGACGACGCATCATCGTTGGCTGTGCACCTGCTGAGCGCTCCAGGTGCCACTGACCCTGTGCAACACAAGTCGACGCCACATGGCCGTGGGCCCTTTCTGACCGCTGCCTCCGGCCTTCACTGCGGTCAGCAGGTCCCCCAAGTCAATTTCAGTCTTGATCATTTATGGTAGAGTCCAGTAGGCAACAGACATTGCTGCCAGTGCTGCCCGCCCGGACGACGCATCATCGCTGGCTGCACACCCGCTGAGCGCTCCAGGTGCCACTAACTCAGTGCATCACAAGTCATCGCCACGTGGCTGTGGGCCCTCGCTGACCGCTGCCTCCGGCCTCCACTGCGGTCAGCAGGTCTCCCAAGTCAAACGACGCATCATCGCAGGCCGCGCACCCGCTGAGCGCTCCAGGTGCCACTAACTCTATGCAGCTCAAGTCATCGCCACGTGGCTGTGGGCCCTTTCTGACCACCGCCTCCGGCCTACACTGCGGTCAGCAGGGCTCACAATTCAAATTAAGTCTTTATTTATTCATGGCGCAGTCCAGTAGGCAACAGACATTGCTTCCAGGGCGGCCCGCCCGGACAACGCATCATCGCAGGCCGCACACCCGCTGAGCGCTCCAGGGGGCACTAACTCTGTGCAGCTCAAGTCATAGACCCTTTATGATGTAATCATATGTGTGTGAGTCCAGTTCTGGTGCCCCTACCTCAGTGCACTGCAAGTCATGGACCCTTCATGAGTGACTCTGTGTGTGTGATCCGATGATCACTGTTCTAGTTGTTGCCAGCACCAACCACTCCCTGAGGGCTGAATTACACTCACCCCACACCCATCCAGCACAGGCGTCACTGGACATGTGACCCTGGTAATAAAAAGGGGCCGGGCGCACGTGCCCGTAGCCAGTTCCACTATCTATCTAAGTGTGTCAAGGTGGTCATTATGTATGCGTGATGGCCCCTGGCCCTACCACATCACATCGTGCTGTGGACAGCGGACGCAAGCATGTCACCTCAGGCAGCGGGTAAGACCTTGGACATGTAGCTTTGTCGTCCCCCCCTGTAAGCATAAGCAGAGTAGGCTGGGCCTGCTTACGTCAATCCAATGCAGGGGTGTGTAGAATTAGCCCGGGGCTCAGGGCGTGGTTCAGTTCTGGCCTGGACAAGGAAGTCACCAATGCGTGTGTCGCTGTTGTAGTGTAGGCACCACCCGGCCCTCAATTGACAATGTTGCAATGTAGCATGCACCCGGAGGGCGGTCTCGCACGAACTTAGAAATGAAGGATCGCATGACCACTCGGGGTCTTGGCTCATACATGCCAAGTGTTGTGTGTATCTGCATTGCCGCAGCATGAGCCAAATGCCTAGCCTTAGTCGCAGCGTGAGTTCAGCCAGGCATGAACTCTACATCTGTGTCCGCACTAACCTTACCATAGGCCTTCACACGGACAACATCACAGTGTCGTCAGGCTTGTGGACATGCGCAGACAGGCATGACAATGGTGTGCCGTTACTGTGCAAGTGATGCAACCGCGCAGCGCACACAAGTAAATAGGCTCGGGGAGAGGGAGGAGCAGCTGTGAGGCAACGTAACACACAGTGATGCTGCTCATTTGCCACATGCAAGTCATGTGAAACATGGATCCCAAAGTCGCACACATCCCACCCCACACCCAACAAGCCACATCACACTTCATGAATGAAGCAGATGACAAACTGACATTAGGGATGAAAGCTCCTTTGTCTGAACTATCAGGCGGAAGCACATCTGCACATCCGACCTCGGAATTGCATGTGCCCGGCACCCCCTTACAGATACGATAGCAGTTGAGGACGAATCCCACACTACGCACAGCCCGACGACAGACCAACGTATACACACCCCACACACAGAAGTCCTTGCTCGGAGTTATCTTGCATGGAATGGCCTTCACACTTACTTCCACACCATCCCAAGTGTACAACCGTTGCACACTTAAACAACTCATTGATCCGAGCTGTGGCATTTCATCCACAGAACTGGCGCAGGTCAGAACAGTGCCGCTTCAACCAGAGCCACTAACGCAATGGCAGACCATCCCCTACACATGCACAACCCCTGTCATGTGGAACTGTACCATGCACGTATGCTGCATTTACTGGGGGCACTGCCATTGGTAGTGCTGCGGATCAGTTACCGGCTGAGCTTCCGCCTTGCCAACGTCACCTGCGTGCAGCCTGTGTTGCATTGTCGCTCGTGCATATTCGAGTGGTCCATGGATGTCTGCCTAACCAACAGGACGGTAGCCGAACTGTATTTTGACATGTGTGTGCGCCCCCTGTTGGCCCACGACCATGAGTGTCACCGTGACACCCGTCTATGGGATGCCTGGATACTTGACATACATGCTGGCAGCTGGACCTGGGAGTTTGCAGAACTCCTTGTGTGCAGTGACCACATTGAGCCGCTCCCCTATTGGGCTGTAGTGCTAATTGGTGAAAGGGGGTGGACGCAGCACATCTGTCCGGACCTGCTAATGGTTAACCTCGCCGTCCTGTTCGATGAAGTCGACAACAACCTCATGTTGGAAATGATTGCCTACATACCTGCAGACACAACAGTTAGGAACACATTGCACATGTCCCGACACCTTGTTGGGACTTGGGGTTCTGGTCACATCTCCCACGACGACAGTGGACATGGCTGCATTCGCCTGGACTCCGAATACATGAGCGGACAACAACGCGGGTAAACACACACCTGTGAATGGTGCGGCACTCCCCGGAGTGGACAGCGGCGCTTGGCAACGTTCACGTTCTGACATACTGCTGCATTGGTCTGCATGTTGTGGCACTTATCTTGGCCGTACTGACACGCATATGCTAATAAAGTCTACGCACCTTCACTTGTATTCAACTGTGATGAGTGTTGATTTGTATGACAATGTGTGTCTCACTGCCTATCTGGGTCACGGCCATACATGCATTACTACACCACCAGGGATGTGGGGTTGTACTAGTACATCATCATCTCACAGTTTCCAGCTATGCCACATGCGAATGGCCATTTTCCACACACAAGCAGCAGCAGTTGTGTCCTCTGTTCTGTTGTGCTGGTGCTGCTGTTTGTTCAACATTGTTGTAACGGTTGCGGTGCTCTGGATCTTATGTGTGTGTGCTGCATTGTAGGTGAGTTGCCCCTTCAGCTCTGATTAGGCTGGCCCTTATCCCTTTCAGGCGGTGTGGCTTTCACTTCTGTGCTTATGCAGTGCTGTGCTGTTGCAGACTTGGGTAAATTGGGCTCTTGGTTGGAGTTGTGACTGTTGGCCATGGTTTGTCCGCAGATGTGCTCTACTTAATTGTGCATGTGTGCCATTGTGCCCATCTCCCCCGTCCCCCAGTCCCTGGTGGTTACTCACCCTGTTGCTGTTGTGTTGGGTCATGTTGAGCAGTGTCCGGTCCCCCAACTCCTGCCACCGTCTCCCCACTGATGACTGTGGTCACCATTTCCTCCATCTCATCCAGCTCCTCCTGTGGCGCTGGACTCCCACCTCCAGTCTGCATTGCTGCCTTCTGGTTGTCTGCGAGTTTCTGCTTGGTCTTGCGCTTCACATCATTCCAGCTCCTCTTCACCTCATCCATTGTCCTCCTCAGCACTACGACTGCATTCGCCTTGTCCACGATGGACTGCCATATTGCATTTTTTGTTGCCAATGACACAGTGGAGGTGACGAACAGTTGTTGATGGTGTTCTATCACCTCCGTGGTCAGGATCCTGTTTTCCTGCGGACTGAACCACGTCTTCCTCTTCTTCTTGTCCTTGCCCTTCCCTGACCCCGAGGTCCCAGGCTGGTCCTCCGGTGGGCTTGTGGGGTTCTGGTCGTCCTCTGTACCTGTTCCGGCTGCCTCCATTGTGCTTCGCTGTAGTTTGGTTTTTGTTTGTGGTTTTTTTTCTGCTTTTGTAGTGGTTTTTCATGCCTGACGTGTGTGAATTGCAGGCCTGGCGCTGCTTTTCGCTGTTTGTCTTATCGCGGTTGGGCCCATCGCAACTTTTTTCGCGTTCGGGTTTGGATTTTTTTTGCCATCCCGGGACTGTTATCGCGGACATTTGCCGCGTTATCGGGGTACTATCACATGTTACCGCCGTGTTGAGAATGCCATGTTGACACAGAGTTATTTTCCCGCGATAGACGGCGATATGGAAACTTGCGTTAACCTATTTTGGCGATATTTATCGCACGTTCTTGAGAATATCCCCCACAGTTTTTAAAATGCATTGCTTAAAAGTCTGGGAAGAAGGTTCACACTCTTTTTAATCCTTTCTAACCAAAAAAAGGACACCCTAAGCCTTCAGACAATCAAATACTGGCAGTGTCTCCATGTACTTTAGTTAATTTATTTTTATTGAAGTGAAATTACAATTCCAATGTTGCTTATGGCAAATGGTACAAAATGATTTTATTCACAAAAGAAGCAATTATGAATTATTTTGTATATAAAAAAGTTTAATTAATGAAGAACAAATGTGCCATAAAATTTAATACGAAAGTGGTTGTTTCGCTGAAACTAATTCCCTTCTCACAGTCTAATTCTGACATCACTTTTCACCCACAGAAGGAAAATCACAGCACTGTCATTACTTGCTACATGTGAGATGCGATGTCACCATCCCTGTGCCACTGCTAAAGAGACAACATGAAAAACAACTCTCTCACTTAAGTAAAACTAGGGTTAGATTTTCTCATATGCCTTTCTTCTGAACCATTTTTCCACGAAATCATCAACTGATAGAGAGATATTTTTAGTAGTGTATTCATTTCTTATACTTCTGCAGTTCAGTTCAGGAAAGAAGTGATCTGTGTGAGACCTCCATCTAGCTCAGCCCATTATCTGCACACAGATACCCTGTTACTGAAGAGGCACTTCGGGGATTGGTACTGGCCTGGTTTAGGGCTTATAATGGGAGTGGACATTCTTAGGGAAGGTCTATAGTGCTTTACTGAACCAGCTATGCGATAGAGACACCAGTTAGGTATCAGGTTTAGGGTAAGCTTGTACACCAAGTGCAAATTCTCTGTTACTTTTGTTATATTTGTACTCCTTATGACACTTCAAGAATATTATTTCTCTGGCTCAGTCATAATTAGATTCCAGGCCTTTGTCTCTACTAATGGGCCAAGTTAATTACTATAAAACTGCTCTGCCAGCCGAGCTGTGGTACTGTAAGCAGAACCAACGAAATGCAATGCATCTCCTCACGGTTGCATCAGAACCACCTTAGCACAGCGTCCCTGATGCCAGACCTTGCATTGCAGCCCACAGTCTCCGTGGAACCACGCTGCGCAACACATCCTCGAACCAGGCATTTGCATCGCAAGCTACTCATCGGTTGGCATCCTCAATGACAATACAGGACTCCACATTACAGCCCCACAGCTTCTTCAGAACCGCTGGTGCGTGACGCATACTCAGCATTGGATCTCGCAATGCTCCGCAAACTAGTATTTAAGGTACTTTGTTCAGCGTGCCTAACTAGGTCCCTGTATCTGTGCCACTCACCATCGCGGATGGCCTGAACTTGTGGCTTTGTCCCAGACCGGCACGACCACATAACCACAGTTGGCGCGGTGTGCTTTTAAGCACTATTTTCACCTGAATCTTTAATAACTGCGTATGTCTTGTTCTACTGATTGGATTTATATTGTTTTGGTCTCAAACAATTTAATACATTTTACTTTATTTTTCTAAATTGGTGTGGGATTTTTCTTATTGTTTGTGTTCTGCCTTAATGTTTTACACATTTCTTCTAAGATAAGCCTTTATGCTTTTGTGGCAAGCTACCAGAGGGTTAAGCACAGGCTAATTTGGGGTTTGCTTGTGACTTCCCCCTAACAGAAATTGTGGCTGCTGCTTTAGTAGGGTTTCGCCCTCCTCAACCAGTAACTCAATTTCCTACATTTCTGTCATAATTTTTATGGAGGTTGGGGGTGTGAGTGGGCCCACTCCCCAGAGCCATCTAAGCACGGAGACCCCATCTCCCCGGGCCTGTCACAATGGACACTGTCCCGGGGGACCCAATCTTCCCAAGACAGAAAACAAAGCATTGAGCGCCAATATGATCCAGAAATATTGCTCCGTGGGGGAAAATCCCAGGACCTCCACTGGCCCCCATGCCCTCGTCTGGGTGGTAGAGAGCATGCCCCAGACAGCACCCTGCCGGTGCTGCATGCAAGCAGAAGAAGAGCAACCTCCTGGCTCCCCTGGTCGCAAGGGATCTGACAGGACCACCGGGGCTTTGGGATTCCCCCGCAGCTCCCAATGGAAACCAAGGCTGCCGGTGCCCCGAGTGGGACTGGGGCACCCTTGAAAACAGAAAAGGAAAAGCGCAACATGAGTCTCCTTGTGCAAAAATAAATAAAAGCATCCCCTTGCATGATGGAAAAGCTGGTCATCAGAAGTTTACCACTGTTCAGCTTTCCTTATCAACTTCCCTGGCTCGTTACCCATGTCTGCTGCTAGCGCTAAACTATCATGGCCAAAGTCAGCAGCACAGATATGGAGGGCAGTCATTAATCACTACTCGAATGCTTGTTTGTGCTGCTGCAGAAGACGGCTGACCTAAATGCTCTGGAAGTGCTACGGAGTGACCCAGAAGCGCTGCTGCAGAGCCCTCGGAATCAGACTGCTGCTCAGAGATCGCTGCTCCTGCTCCGCCAAGCCCCGGGAAGCCCCACTGTACCACCGTACAGCCCTGCCCCACTCTGGGAGCTCCAGAGACCCTGACCACCGCGGCCAGTCTCACATCGCGGACAACGGTCGGACAGTGGCCACGGATAAACGGATCCCAGAGCCCGAGGCCTGACCGTTTTCTCCAGCCCGAGCCCCGGAAAGTGCCTCAGCCCTCAGCTCGTCTAGCTGTGTCCAACCCTGCTATGCTCGTGCCCACGTGTCACTACCTCCAACACCTGTGGTGTGTGCTGCAACCTTACCCACCACCCTCCAACAGATCGCATAAAGAGCCCGTTACTGGACATCTGGACTCCTGGGGAGAAGCCTAGGGGAGCCTAGGAGAGCAACAATTCCGCCCAGCAGCCGGAAACACAGCAGCTACTACAATGCAACCCAGACATCCAGCTGCCAAGGCCCTAAGGACTGGGCCCATAAGGTGAGACCTGCGCTCACCAGTAGGAGGTTAAGAGGGGTAGTGGGATTGGAGCAGGGTGCCAACGGGTCGTTGACCCTCCTGCCAGCTAGGCTTCTGCTCCCGTTGACCCTCCTGCCAGCTAGGCTTCTGCTCCCCCACATTAGAAACGTTTTGCCTGCCTTCAAGCAGCACCTCCCCCATCAGCTATTATGAATCTCACCACAGTAGCGTGTCTGTGCCCTACCTATCCACCTGGAACAAGTCTCACAGGACAAGGATGGGACAGTAAGGTGGCACCACCATCGTTTCAGCCATGTCCCGCCAACCACGCCTGCCCAAACAGCTGAGCCCGACCTACTACAAGCAAGCTAGGACACATGCAAAGCCCAGGGGCCATGCCCAAAAGAAAGATATTACCTCCGAGGAAGTGCACCACTCTCTGAGCAGATATCTCTCCAGCACTACCAGCTGCCATGCCCTCGGGGCAGGGACCCAGAGTCCTCCCCTCTACCACTCCAGGAGATCAAGGAGCCCAATCGTCGCAGAGTCTGATCAGTGAATATTTCAGCAAGGCTCCACCTCAGGCGTGCCCATTTTCATTCCCTCGACCCCAGTCGAACTTATCGGCACCAGACAAATCTACGAGCTCCACAAACAGACCTCCAGCTGGGCCATCACCCGACATACCTCGCTCCTTCCCAAACCAACTGCAGGCGGTCTCAGGCAACTCAAAAGCCTCCTCAACCGCTTCGTCCCACCCCAGACAAACTAGCACTGACCCAGGACAACGCACCCTTAAACCTAGACACAAAGGGAGGCAATCATTCTACCCTGCTCGGTAGAGTCCTGGGACATTGAAGTCTCGCCAAGTAGCCTAAGCATACGCACGTTAACATCAATAAAAGCCCAGGTGCACACACATGCAATCAGCCCTTTCTCTCCGCTAAGATCTCAGGAGACATTGAAGGGCCTCCAGCTGGACAGCAACACACTAGAGTCAATCCACACCCAGCCACCCACAAAGAAGAAAGGGAGGGAAAGCACACCAGAACAGGAGCCTGGGAATCTATCCAACCAGTTCCTAGCTACATTGGAAGCCTGCATTGAAGCCTCACTGGCCCAAACACTGGCACTCTGCAGAAAACTCTAAATCAGCTCCAGCAATCCAACACAGGCAGGGATGGAATCATCCCCCTCCCGTGGTCCCCTGAGACCCCCCTCAGTTTCACTGACCTCTTTACACATTAAGCAAGACACCATCGCCAGTGCACTCCTATGGTAATCACAGAAGCTGGAACTTCAGAAAGACCTAATCCAAACAATGGCCTCAACCTTAGCAGACCTGGGCTCCAGGCTCACCTCCATGGAAAAATCCATTGGGCTATCGGAAGCCAACAAAACATGCCCATGCTCCCCGTTGCTCAATAAACGATTCTCTCTTCCCGCAACACTATGCTCGCTTGTAGATAGCTTCAAGATGAACATCTGTTGCGCCGGAAAACCAGAAAAAACCTACAACAGCGGAAAACTTCTTCTCCCACACCAACTGAAAATAATGGCGCCACACTTGCAAAGCACTTGTCAATGCACTCCGCCGACCTCACAGTAGAAACACCTTCCCCGGACACAAAGGGTGCAGGGACTCCTCCCCACAATCGCTGCACTGTGGTCTCACTCCCCCTCCCAAACCAAACTAAGGCAGATGAACCAGTACTAAAAAGGGACCCCCTCAATTTCATCTCCCCCTCCAACAACACCAATTCCCTCCAGAAGGGAAAAAAAGAAACTCAAAAAACAGTCAAAAAAGCAACGCCGAGAAAAAAAAGAAGGAGATCCTGGATCTCAGAGTCAGGGGACAGCAACAAGATGGACCAGGGACAGGGTTATGCAAAGCCTTTCCCCATCTTTAACTCGAACCTGTAACCAAAAACAGAGAACACTGAGCATAAGTCAGTCACTATCGACACAAATTTCTCCTAATAAATAACGACTATAGCCATGCAAGAGGCACCCGAGATATCCACCCAGGAACGTAGGGTTTCAGAAGCTCCTATACTCATCACTGTGTCAAGCATACCGCACAACCAATCTACAGCGTTCACACAAAGGATCAACTGGCTCATTAAACCTAATATCAAACCACAGGCACCAGGGGGTACATCTACCACTACAGTGGTCTTTCAAAAACAAACAATAAACACAAGTACTAACACAGAGCCACTGCACGTCATACCAAACAATGGGGCACCTGGTTTTGATACCCCCTCTTTTGCTAGCAGCACTCAAAACACATCTTGGTCCAACCCTCTATTGCTCAACAATTAAGCCCAGGGGGCACTCCACTTGAATCCAAATGATATGCCCCAACCAACCCTCTTCACTCATCACCATAACCAGTCGCATGACGGCCGAAGACGGATCAGGGATATAAACAAGCCCTCACTGGACTCGATGAGCCTCTTCTCTGTAGATCTCAGACCCCAATCTCCTCAGGTTCCACAATTTCTACCCTTAGGACTAGATGAGCTTCCTAGTACAAGTACCCTGGAACAGCAAGAACTTCCTTTTATTCTGCACTATACCCATAAGGGTGCGCACAATATACTGAACAGGAACAACCTCCAAAGCCTATTCAAACATATCCCAGCCCTCAGGGGACTAACCTCCTCTGATTTAACATCCGTAAAGTTTGCTCGAATCCGCAATAAAGGAACCTCAGAGGCCACCATCACCACATGGTCTGGAGCAACCCTAAGTGACTACACCCTAGGGGGAAGCAAGAACCTTCAAGAGCTGGGGCATCAAGCTTTTGAAGTCTCACCCGCAGAAATATCCGCTTGTGCTGCTACAGGAAGACACTGCAAGCCCTCATAAGAGTGTGCTGAGGGGGACATGGGGAGCCACACACGACTGGCTCCCTACCACTTCAAAAGCCGAAAACATCATCAAAGTTTCATGCACCAACAACCAACGACTGGTAAGATGTAGGACAAGTACCAACAGCAACTCCAACAGGGAGGGCCAGCTGGGCAACTCCCATCGAGGGACCACAGAGAACTGCTCCTAGCCTGAACCACCAAGGCTGCCCTCACGCTCGGCCCTCACAGCCAAGCCCCAAACTCACAATCACTTCCTGGAATGTGGCGGGCCTTAGGTCAATACTCACATGCAAACCTACAATGACCTACTTGAACTAAAACAATATTATCTGCCTACAGGAGACTTGGGCTCTTATTCCATCAGTTTTATATGGCTTCTACGAGCTCTTCAAACCAGCAAAATGCTCCAATCTTTTGGGTCGTCCATCAGGGGGCCACTCAATCTTTATTAAACACTCCTGCAAGATCAAGACCGTACCCCTACATTGTAATTCCCCAGCCTGGCAAGCAGCCCTTATTTCCGGGATATCAAACAACATAAAGGGCACTCCCTTTCTTTTAATAAACTGCTAATACAATGTAACCAAAACATACAATCTGCCTGCTACCAAACACCTTCACGACAGCCTGGAGTGTCTCCTGTTGGAGTTTGTCACACACACAACCTTGCTAGTGGAAGACTTCAACATCAGGGGACTGGGGAGCACCTACAACTCTGCACATAAAACTAAAGAACAGGAAACAATGAATACTCTACTGTCTAACCATAATCTACTTTCAGCCGAACAAATCTCTCAGGCACAAGATCCCCACGTTTAGTTCCCCGCTACATTCAAAGGGATCTCAACCATAGACTACATTTTCCTGTCAGCCTCCTCAGCCAGTCACCTGGTCAAACTGAAGATCCATGACCGCCCTGAAAGCGACCACAATCCCCTGACTGTAACACTTGATCTACATGCCGCAACGGCAGCCAGTGTCTCAGAAGTGGGGATCTCTTTGCGGACCAAAGCACACAAACTAGTCAGGAGAATTAAATGGCGAGCATCAGGCACCCCCAAGGTTGGCAAGTGGCTGGAAGAGGTAATCCTGGAATTTAACAACAATTCCCTGGGAGACTCTTTTCTCAGATGGGACAATTTAATAACTATGCTAAGAGTCTACCTGGTGGGATTTGTTGCCTCCCAGCAACACCCAAAGACTCTCAAGAAGAACCAGCTCCAAAAGCCGCACCACAGGGGCATTTTCACTGCACGAAGAGCATTAAGGTGGGCAACACGTGCTCACAAACTAAATCCCACTGTAAATTTCAAAAAGATCACTGTTAACCTACGCAAACTTACAAAAAACTAACTTGGGAAAGCAAAGAAACACTCCAAGCAAAACGAATGGCTAAAAATACACCAAATACTACAAGAGCAAAGCCTGGCCCACTTCTGGAGCTACAACAATAAACTCCGATCTTCCAACTACTCCAGGAGGAACGCGGTCCCAGAAGAAACCTGAGGGCAACATGTCAAAGCACAATATAGCAGTCTGCCTCTAGGCACTAGCAACCCTCTTGGCTGGGGGACAGAAGACCATTCGCCTGGGGAAACTCAAGCTCTTTTTTGAGTGCTGCGATATATTTTGTATATATATATATATATATTATATATATATATATATATATAGAGCCGTGTCTAAAGTTTCCTATGGAAATTAACATGCAGAAAACGCATTTTGGGACGCCCCTTTTTTCTCGGCCCCCCTTCATGAATCACCCCCAGACTTTCAAGACAGGAGCTGACCTGAATAAACAACTAGTTTTGAAAATTTCGTGAAGATTCGTCAAACGGCGCCAAAGTTATTGGCAAAACAAAAAATGCTTTTCCTATGGAAGCTAGGTTCTAACTATAACTACCTACTGGCAACTGCCAGTAGGTAATATATATATATACCGCCGCACCCCGCAAGACTACCATGCCAATAGATATTGGACTGTGACTGCACAGGAAAACACCACTTACTCAAGTGATGTTTGCAGGACTGATACGGGATTCCAGCGGCGGGATGAGGGTTCTAGAAAGCCATTCTTTGCCCACAGTAAGATCCAGGTAGGCGAGGGGAAGAAGCAGACCCCGCCCACTGGGGAGAGTACTTACGTTTGAGTGGCTGCTTCGTACGGACTCGGAGTGCCGAGTTGGAACATCCCCCCCTGGCCTGTCAGAAGTGCCTCAACCAATTGTAGCGGGGCATTCTGTATTTGAAGTGGGACTTGGGATCATTCATTGTTTAGCGACATCTGAGGAAGGCATTCACGCCGAAACGCGTCATGCCGTTTGAATAAATAAAGAGCGAGTTTCCTGATGGATCCGTGTGGGCTCGACTTCTTTGAAAGCAAAGAAGTGTGGACTTTGGTATTTGTGTGCGGCCACGAGCACAAGAGAGCACCCATCCATAAAGCAGTTCGGCGGTAGCAGTGGCAACTTGTGGTTCTCTGAAAGCTCTTTGGAAAACGCCGAACCGCCGCACCCCGCAAGACTACCCTGCCAATAGATATTGGACTGTGACTGCACAGGAAAACACCACTTACTCAAGTGATGTTTGCACAACTGATACGGGATTCCAGTGGCGGGATGAGGGTCCTAGAAAGCCGTTCTTTGCCCACAGTAAGATCCAGGTAGGTGAGGGGAAGAAGCAAACACCGCCCACTGGGGAGAGTACTTACGTTTGAGTGGCTGCTTCGTACGGACTCGGAGTGCCGAGTACGGAACATCCCCCCCTGGCCTGTCAGAAGTGCCTCAACCAATTGTAGCGGGGCATTTTGTATTTGAAGTGGGACTCGGGATCATTCATTGTTTAGCGGCATCTGAGGAAGGCATTCACGCCGAAACGCGTCATGCCGTTTGAATAAATAAAGAGCGAGTTTCCTGATGGATCCGCGTGGGCTCGACTTCTTTGAAAGCGAAGAAGTGTGGACTTTGATATATATATATATATATATTCACCAAACTCCTCCGAAGAAGGAACAGGGTCGCACAACGCAATTTCAACAATTTATTTTACTTAAATATTCAGCTCATTATCTAGTGCAAGCTACAGATCAACGCGTTTCGGTCTTGGCACAAGACCTTGTTCACGATCATGCTTTGCGGCCAACCCTCATCATTCAAATACTTTTTCCCACGACATGTCATTTCCTGTCAGGTTACTCAGGTGACTCAAAGCATTATGGGATTTGTAGTCCAGAAAAATGAATGTAACTGTATAATAACATTTTTGTGCCTAATTAGTGCAAAAACTATGTACATGTGAAAATAGCGATTAAAAAAAACAAATCCTAAGTATCAAAAGACATTTTTGTAGAGGCGCAACCTTCATTCAATATTTATCTTCACACAAAGTACTTGGAGATATAATGTTCATATGCATCTCCCAATGTTTTGGATAATTTACTCCAAATAAAATTCCCTCCAATGGGATGACATTAATATATTCTTGTGTTTACCCTGTGTTATCTACAATATTTTGTTTCATATATTTGATTGCACCTGTTAGCATTCACTACGAGAAGTCAAGATAGGTAAATAAATACTCTGTGTCCTTATATATCGATCTTCTTTTTGCATTTTTTTTCTTTTTTCAGAGATGACTATACAGTTCCTCACTTTGATTAAGGCCATTAGGTGTCAGTGTCCTGAGGTTAATAATGTGACGCGATTCTTTCTGGCGTAGAATTTTTCTCTGTTTCCACCTCTGTCATTCAGTGGAACTGTTTCTATGCCATAGAATTTCAAAAGTTTCCAATTGCTCATGTGGGCTTGTTCCATATGTCTTGCCACAGCATTTGTTTTGTCCTTGTTAGTTGTTGCTCGGACATGTTCTAATACACGCTTTTTCAGTTCACAAATTGTGCTCCCAACATATTTCAATTGGCACGGACATTCGATAACATAAATCGTGAATTGGCTTCTACACGAGATTAGTTCTTTAATTTGCCATTTTTTATTGTTCGCTAGTTTGATTTGGTGTTGGGTAGAAAATAAAACCACAATTGCACCATCATTTGGGTTCGCCTTCGTCTGTTCTACAATTCATTGTGACAAATTCTTTATATATATATATATATATATATATATATATATATATATATATATATATATATATATATATATATATATATATATATATATATATATATATATATATATATATGAGAAGAAAAGTTTGCCCTGCATGAGACCGCACACACGGTAAGTTCAACCACTTTATTGAGGACTTGCAGGTTAAACAGACTCCAAACATGAATCCTCTCTTGGGGGGCCTGACGCGTTTCGAACATCCTCGTTCTCATTCATAGGCAAATCACAAATGGAGCAGCCACAGCATTGCAGAGCAATTATTTAAATTGACCAACGTCCCGCCCCAATGGGCGTGTGCCACAGTGCCTGCTGGTAGTTGAAGTTCTGCAAAGTCTCAAACCCAAGTGAGTGTCGCTGTCATCCAAAAATATTATTAAAATAATTACCCAACAGTGGGTTGATTCGTAGCTCGAAGTGCTGAGTACACTGCCCATAATAGTCCATCAACAAGGGGACCTCACCGCTCTGTCGGCATCCTCATTACAAAGTCGCCACAGATCCGCTGAAACGCGTTATGGCAGCGGTGGTGTTGGGCAGAAAATAAAACCACAATTGCACCATCATTTGGGTTCGCCTTCGTCTGTTCTACAATTCATTGTGACGAATTCTTTGCATATATATATATATATATATATATATATATATATATTATATTATATTATATTATATCCAAAAACACTCTTCCGTTTCTGGAGCCCAAGACCCTTCAGGGCGGCCTCATTGAAAATGGGCACAGAACATCCCACAAAAGCACTTGCCATGCAAAACAAAGTTATGAGGCCCAATACTGCAACTCAAACTCCCGCACACTCCAGCAGCGCTTACTTCCCTTTTC
The DNA here is from genome assembly GCA_963921515.1 of Calotriton arnoldi. NCBI lineage: Eukaryota > Metazoa > Chordata > Amphibia > Caudata > Salamandridae > Calotriton > Calotriton arnoldi. Next base: position 291,262 of record CAWUFW010006914.1, read on the forward strand.
CCAACATTTCGGCTGTTTAGCCTTGATCACAGGAGGAAGGAGACACTAACATGCGCTTGGGCGTGCTATTTCAGAAGATTTTTTAATCACGTGACTTGACTTGAAACCATCAACTCCCACAGTGCAGTACAATTAAAGATGTATAATTGGAAGTCCTTACATTTGAGCCTTGTTGGACATTGACGCTCAGTATCTGCACTGATATTCAAGTGGTTTAAGTATGGAAACAGTCAGGTGAAATGCCGCAGTGTTTTCATTCTGCGTGCGACCAGCAGAAACCATCTGTTGCAGCACGATCATCGTAGGAATCATCCTACTCGAATCCCTTCCACACGCATCCCGTTTTTGCTCATTAGCATATCCTCCGTAGGTTGGGAGCGTGAGTGAGTCAGGCTCCTCAATTAACATCCAAAAACACTCTTCAGTTTCTGGAGCCCAAGACCCTTCAGGGCGGCCTCATTGAAAATGGGCACGGAACATCCCACAAAAGCACTTGCCATGCAAAACAAAGTTATGAGGCCCAATACTGCAACTCAAGCTCCCACACAGTCCAGCAGCGCCTACTTCCCTTTTCCCACCGTTTCGGCTGTGTAGCCTTGATCACAGGAGGAAGGAGACACTAACGTGCGCTTGGGGGTGCTATTTCAAAAGATTTTTTAATCATGTGACTTGACTTGAAAACATCAACTCCCACAGTGCAGTATATATATATATATATATATATATATATATATATATATATATATATTCTGCACTGTGGGAGTTGATGTTGATATAAAACTCAGACGCGCCGGTTCTACGTCTATGAAGGAAAGCACTCACAAGGTATCCGGTGTACAAAGTGCTTTATTCTGCAGACCCCCTCCCCCTGACAGACGTGTTTCGCCTTGCGGCTTTGTCAATGTCAGGTGTACTGTGCAACAATTCGGCATTTCAAGACGTGACGCCTCACGTGACAATGGTAGATAACAATGATGGACTACAGTGTCTCAGATTCATCGCGGCCATCTTTAAACATGTTTAGTCAAATACAATTCATTGAAATGTCGAATAAAACTAAGTAAAGTGCCAGTGCAAACGTGAATTAAAAACATTTGGTTGGGAAAATAGACCAATATTCTAAGTTAGGTGTATGTTTATCACTAAAACAAGACATCTCTGTATATAATAAAACATATAGTATGTGTCTAAAATTCATTTCATAGTATTGGTCTTGGTAAATCACACCAATTTAAATTTAATCTCCCAATTTCTACTGTTTGGCCCTGTAAAAAAAAAAAAAAAAAATATTTATTTATATATATATATATATATATATATATATATATATATATATATATATATATATATACATATATATATATATATATATATATATATATATATATATATATATGGTGGACATGTACACCTACCCCTCATTTTCACACCATTGGTAGTAGGGTGTCTGATATCTGCTAGCACCACAGTCTTCATTTTTAAATTGATGTGTTTTCCAAATACCCACATTTAATGTTGTTCTAATTGGATGTGCAACCTTGTATTACCACTACTCCCAGCAAGCAAATTCAAATGCACCCAGGAGGACTGGGCTAAGGTGTTAACCCCCCTTTTCAACCAAGCCTACACTGTTGCACAGATCCCAGACTCATGGAGGGGCTCCACCCTATGCCCAATCTTCAAAAAAGGAGACCCGACCATTCCATCTAACTACCAACTTATAGCCCTCCTGGACCTTGAGCCTAAAGCCTACGCCTGGTCTCGTCTCAAAGTGCTAGAGGAATGGGTCGCAGAAAACAACATCTTCCCTTACTTCCAAACTGGGTTCCGTGCTGCTGCCTCTACAATCGATAACATCACAGCACTTGCCATCTTGAGTCATTACGCTGCCCAAAAAAGCCAGCCTTCTCTTTACAGCTGTTTTATTGACTGTAGTGCAGCATTTGATAAGGTGGTCCACAACACCCTCTGGAGAAAACGAAATGCGTGGGGGCTACCCCGGCAGCTGCTTTAGGCCATTATCTCTCTGCACTCAAATACTTGTGTACGGGTGAGAACGGGCCCCACCACTGTAACCTCACAAATCACAACAAATGACAGCCTGTAGCAGGGGTGAGTCCTCTCTCCCCTCCTTTTCAACCTATACATAGCTGACCTGGGGAAATTCTTGTAATGTAGCTGCATGCTTCCACCACAACTCCGCCATTCAAAACTACACATTTTACAATACGCCGACGGTATCATCATATTAGATCACACTAAAATTGGAATCCAACGAGCCTCGAGCAAGGACCAGGAATATAATCAAGCCAGCTCTCTTATGATCAACCAGGACAAGACCAAAGTCCTGATCTTTAGCCACTGTAGAAAAAAGAAACTTCTAACCTGGCGCATGGGAGCTGTGATTATTAGAACAACCGCGAAGTATAACTACTCATGGGTATGGTTCAACGAGTCCTCCAGACCTTCGGCACACCTAGCCGCACTGAAAAAGAAAGCCGGAGCCATTACACACAGCCTGGCCTATCTTAATAAGATCTTAAAAAGTGCCTCAGCCACTCCCATACTAAAGGTCATGAAAGCCACTCTTCTCCCGGGGCTACTCTACGGGCAACAGGCCTTCCCAGAGGCCTGCGCCGCAAGCCGGGACCAAGCTCAATGCTCGGCCTATAAGCGTGTATTTCAAACCTCCGGATACATACGAATGGCTAGACAACGGATGGGACTGGGCCTTCTAAGATAATCCCTCACCTGCGAGGCTGGCACCCTGAAATATTACGTAAGAGTTCTAAGAGCACCGGTAAACACTATTAAAGCCTGCCTAAAAGCAACATTTGAGAGCCCTGGGAATCCCTGGCACCGACAAATCCAAAAATCTATAACCTCTCTACAAATTGAAGGCACTGCGATAAACTCTGATGTTATCCCTTACACAGCCTGGAAAAGGATCATCAACAGGCAGCTGAAACTAATCTCACATCTGCTGGACCCCCGTCCCTTAAAACCCTCAACCATATTATCCCCCCTAAATGACTCTTACTTACCGGGGAAGTCACAAACATACCTCTCAGATGGACTAAACTGACGGGCCTGCAGTCAGATTTTACTCGTGCTTGCTAGGCCTACTATTGGCCGATTTTAATCAATAGGCTCTATCGGGAAAGGAGGGAGCCTGCAGACTGTGCAACTACAAGAAGGAATCGTGGCACCACCTTCTGTGCTGTTGTCCCATGCTCGATACCCCCAGGAGATCTCTCCTTAAACCAGTTTATCTAAAGAAGGATATCCACTCATGCCTGGAGGAATCGTCACTGTGCTTCTCCCACATTGCCACACGAACCCTAGCGAGGTGTGGCAAATATGTTAAGAAGCTTGAAGGTCTACTCCAACCCGCTCTACTCCTCCCCACCTGCCACCTTTGCTCAAAAATTGATAACGGACTACTTCAGGGTGTTATTCTGCGCTCCGGCCCCCACTCCTGGGGGTTTCAACATCCGCACTCTGCACTTTATCTGTTTTACTCACCGTCCAAAGATAACCGGGCTAGTCGATGGACTTTTAGACCCTTAAAAACAGACTGTAGCCATGGCCTCCTCATTTACTGTATAACCTTACCTTTGCCATGGCTAACATTGGGGCCCACATTGGAGCCCTTTTTATCCTTTTAATAACTGTTATATCGTAAAATTGTTATGGTTTTAACTAACTAAACAATAAAGATTTTCATTTTATTTCACTTTAGGTGAAAGGAATGCCATACGATCCTCAAGGATGCTCCCAAAATGTGAAAATTCCTCTTCTGTAGTGCCATAGGAAGGACATGGGAGGCACCAATTATTTGAAAAGCATTTTGTGGGCTGTCTAGAGTGCAGCTGCCTCTACCTAAGTCCCCACAGGATTTTCTTTGAAGTTGCTGTAAGTCTCCCAGGGGTTTATATCCATTCCCCTCAGAGAAAAAATTTAATTTGCATGCACTTCCAGAGCTTGAGCTTTATCGCAGAGGCTTTGGAGTGCAGGGACTCCTGTTGGTTGATTGTCTCTAAAGCTTTGCAATATTTCTATTTTTAGAATCCTGGTGGCACCCTGCCAAAGGCAGTAGGCCTGACCTCATATAATTACACCTTTTGATTTTAGGTCCATACATATGTGTAGAAGTATGGTTGTGGTTTGCTTGGGTACCAACCGTTCTGAGGGTGTCACCCAAGTCATTTCCCAATTGTAGATATTTATAAATTAATGTGTAATATACAGTAGTGTGTATGTAATTGTTATATCTAGGTTTCTACTTTACATCTTCCCTGTTTCTCTGCCTCTGCTGTTCAGCCAGTGAGAGTAGAATGTTAGTGTGAAAGTGATGTCATGGGAATGTTCGGTATGCTGTGAGTGGGACTGTCAGTTGGATCCTGGGCTGAGCGGCAGAGAAGCTGCTCCTGGTGGGGCTTTATTACATCTATACTGGAAAACCTATCTGAACATCTAAGATCAATAAACTTATCATCTGTAACCTAACCAAGACTACTGGAACTACTTACCTACGATATAACATAAATTGGCGACGAGTTGGATTCAAAACCATGCGTGAGGACTTACTTCAAGCTTGAAAATGTACTTTTATACAAGATTTTACTTAAAAAAGAACTTACCTAAGGATCTTACGCCCTCCCGCCCCACCAGTGTCCATATTCACCGGACAGCCCATAGACAAGGCGTAAATTTCCTGCTACCTGCTTCTTCCTGCCTGATTTCTACTGCCTGCTTCTTACTGGGCATGTTTCCTGCTACATGTCTTTCCAACCTGATTCCTGCTACTTTAAAATTTCTACCATTGTGTGGACCCGGCATCTTCAAAGATTGGCACTATATCTAAGAACCCATTTTACAGGACGCATGTTTCCTGCTACATCTTCATCCTGCCTGATTCCTGCTGCCTTTGTCTGCCAAATACTGCCTGTACCTCATCCTGTGTACCTACTCTTTCTACATGGGAAACACTAACGTTGCACCCAGCAAGCAATTTGAGCAAGCGCCATCCATACAAACTGCCGATGTACCCTGGCTCTACATCAGAGGTGTACCTTCTCTTCATTTTGCGAGCACTTCCCAAACCCGTTGTGTATTTTGGGATGCTTTCGTGGAACCAGTGACTAGCATCAACTATGCCAAGAATCAACTTTGGACACCCCAGAGACTGAGCTTTGCTTACTCGCTGACACTTTACATGAATCCTGTTTGGTGGCAAGTATTGTGAACATTTTGAGGTAAATCATAATTTATTTAATTATGGACCTCGGTTTCCCCTCTACATTTGGCAGTTCAACCGTCCTGTCGTGGTTCGAAAAACAACGCGCGCCATGCTCAGCACGCGCTCTTACCTTCTCGTGGATCCTCTGATCTTCAGTGACGCTTTCGAATCCTTCTCCGTCTCAGCGTTACCGTGCAGCAATTTTGGGTGCACGCACTTGCCTTCAAACACCCAGCACTGCGTCACCGAACGTGCCGCCATCTTGCGGTAGGCACCATCGATACAGCATACCTTGCCCTGCTTTACACGTTATTTGCTGACCACGTTTTGTCGTTACTGTCGTTGAGCTGGCAGTGGACGCTATGCTGACTTTACGCGTGAGGAATCACAGGTTCAGAGGAGTTTTCTTCTTCGTTTGCAAGTTTCTGCGTTCTCCACTCTGGCAGTGAACTGTGCTCGGCAGACACCATGACTTCTGTTCCTTCACTGGATGTAGAACCCGGGTGAGATATCGCTCACCGGTGTTTGCTGTCTCCTGCTTTCGTATTTGACTAATTCATACTTTGCAATGTATTCTTTATATTGTATTGTGTTCATTAAGTTCGTTGTTTCTGGGTTTTATTCTCTATATTCCTGATTCTGAGTGTTCTCTTTCCTTGTACTGCACTAGAGTTTATTTTTGAAGCATTCTTGATTTGCCTGAGATTTTGCTCGTCCTGTCAGGTGTACAGCGTACCTTTGCGCTATTGAGTTATTTGCTTGTCCATTCTCCTTATACTGTGTTTGAGGCTGTTTACCACCTCTCTTATTGCTTTCTGCTTACATACTTTCCTATGCACTCCTCTTATTAAGTCATTGTTTTCATTCAGTTCACGTGCATGAATATGTGTGTACTCTATTGTGACTGGGGTGCTTTACCTTTTCAGTTTTAAGGCCTAGTTTATACTTCTCTTGTTGTTTATTTAGTTTACATTACTCATTGCAGTCTTTACAGACTTACTGCGCAGTTTATATTTTACGTAATTACCTCTTCTTTGCGGGTTGTGTGTAGGCGTACAATTCAGCTTCTGCGTTTTTCTTGAGGGTTTGTCTACTTACCACTTAACACGTATTATTTTCTCTCTTCTGTGTCCTGGTACAGCTCCCCAGATCGCATTTTTCTTTGCAATTTCATGTGTGGTCTAATTCGAGGTGTGACTGTACTTTTGCTTTCCAAGTGGTGCAGCTCTCCCTTTTCGCATTTACCTTGCACTTTCATACGTGGTCTACTTTAGGTGTGACTGAATTTTATTTGCTGTGTAGTTCAGTTCACTTAGATTGCACTTTCCCTGGAGCATTTTTTCCTTTTTCCTCTGATTCTTTACATGATTTTACTTTCAGTGCTTTTGTTTTATTGTGCGCAGGTTTTCATATTTGGTCTAACTTTAGGTGTGACTGTACTTTTGATTTTTATGTTGTGCAGCTCACCCAGATCGCATTTTCCTTGCATTTACTGCTTGGGGATTCACTATTTTGTGTTTTCACCTCTGCTTGATTTCTGGTAGGGTGTAAGTCACCCGTTATTTACTTATGATTGCTTTCTGTTTGGGTGTTTTCTCTTCCTGCTTTTGTAATTCACCTTTGCTTGCTTTCTGTTTTGGGTGCTGGTCACCTTTTGCTTACATTTGTTCTTGTCGTTTTCCTTCTTCCTGCTGTGTTCAGTGTTTCCATCCTCCTCGCCAGTCTGGCCAGTTGGTGTGGTTGTGGTGGTTACATTGGTGCACTATTTCTTTGTTAATTTTTCATGGTATACCTCTTTCTTGTTCATGTATGTACGTTCTTTTACAATTTCCTTCCTTTTGAAACTTCTTGCTTCAATTTTTTGCTCTGCTAAGGAAGGAGATGTGTGTCTTTTCTAGTTTTCGATTTCCTTTACTCTATCTTCGTGTTTACTCATTGCATTACTGTTTATATTTTGCAATTTCTTTTCCTTATTGCTTCCTTTTACATCACCTTTCTACTTGCTTATTTTAGCATGTTTTTCATAACTTATGTGCAATTTGCTATACTTCTTCTGGCACGTTTCTTCAGTATTACTGTGATGTTACTGCAATGTTACTATTTATATTTGCTTTCTCTTTGTTCATTTTATAAAGAGGGAAGGTGTGTTATATCTAGGTTTCTACTTTACATCTTCCCTGTTTCTCTGCCTCTGCTGTTCAGCCAGTGAGAGTAGAATGTTAGTGTGAATGTGATGTCATTGGAATGTTCGGTATGCTGTGAGTGGGACTGTCAGTTGGATCCTGGGCTGAGCGGCAGAGAAGCTGCTCCTGGTGGGGCTTTATTACATCTATACTGGAAAACCTATCTGAACATCTAAGATCAATAAACTTATCATCTGTAACCTAGCCAAGACTACTGGAACTACTTACCTACGATATAACAGTAATAAAGTAATTTTCTTTTTTGATAAGAAAAAGCACTGATTGGGCATTACTTTTTGAGTGTTGATATTGCGTACCAGCGAGCTGGATGTGTTAGACCACACTACCTCACCTGAGTAGGCCTTGGACTGCTCTGCTTCACTACTGTCAGAAAGTCAAGTGCCACAATGGCATACTTGGTTCGAAGTTAAGAGAAAGTTGTGGTCTTAGTAATTGTGAAGAACTTACATTCATTGCAATTCATAGCCCAATTTCTTAGAATGAGTGGCCCTTCAAAACATGTTTAACTCACTCAATCTTCATCAGCTGTCTTGCTTACAAAACCAACAACTTAGAATTCTTAGCCTAATCATTTTATGCTCATGGAAAATCAAATCCCTCTCACTTTAAAATTTGACTAGTCTGATCATTTCCCCAAGCCCTTTCACAAACCAAACTAAAATGATTATACTGAAAACAAAAAGCCTCTAAAGGATTTGGATGTGCCTAGAAACAACTAACTACAGCTATCTTTCAAGAATATATCCTAGCAAGGCATAGACACCTTAAACCCTTTACAGATATCAACGAGTCTATACAAATACAATTCTATCTTTAATGACATTGCGGCCACAACTGCATGAATGCAATTGAGACTTCGCAATCCAATCCTACATTGCTCCAACAAACTGCTTGCAATTAAAATAAGATAAATCCATAATACAGAGAGAGAGTGGATAAACTCAAAATTGTTGTTGATTTGTACTAAATAATTCAGGGCCAGATGTTTGACGTGATTTTGCATGCGCAAACGGGTTTGCGAACCCGTTTGAGCATGCAAAATCACTGTTGGCCATGTACAATTCCTAAATAACGAGTCACAGTTTATTTGCGACTCGCTATTTAGGAATTGCGAGTCGCAATTAGGAAGGGGCGTTCCCTTCCTAATTGCGTCCGCAATGCTATGTGTGAATGTTTTGTGACCGCAATTGCGGTCGCAAAACACTCGCAAATTACCACCCTCTTCAAGAGGGTGGTAATGCAGTCGCAATTTGGAAGGGGTCCCCAGGTGACCCCTTCCACTTTGTGACTGTCTCTAAAAATTATTTTTAAGGGCAGGCAGTGGTCCCAGGGACCACTGCCTGCCTATAAAAATGAAACGAAACGTTTCATTAAATTTTTAAATGCAGCCTGTTTTCCTTTAAGGAAAACGGGCTGCATTTAAAAAAGAAAGCTGCTTTATTAAAAAGCAGTCCCAGACATGGTGGTCTGCTGAGCCCAGCAGGCCACCATCCCTGGGAGGGCTGGCATTCCCAATGGGCTCGCAATTTGCGAGAGCCTCATTAATATTAATGAGCCTCGCAATTTGCGACCCCATTGGGAATCGCAAAACAGTGTAATAACACTGCTGTACATTTCATTCAGCACCTCGCAATTTGCGTCTCGCAATGAGTCGCAAATTGCGAGGCGCTTAATGAAATGGTCGTACATCTGGCCCTCAGTGAGAAAACACTACATATAAACCATAAATTTAACAAGCCAGCTACCTCCAAAAGCAAACCAACACCTCTCCCAATCCTGCACGATCAGTGGTTCGATACATCCATACTAACTCCAGTCCATCTCTGAAAATCCTACTCACCCTCTGCTATGACTTAAAATCACACCCACGTGCGACAATGTCACTCCAAACTCGATTTCTATTAAACCTATGTTAAGGACCTAAAAAGTGTTACTTGTTCTCCGCTTTTGCAGCCAGTTCCAGCGAACATATTTTCAAAATTATAAAATAGCTTAAAGCCACCAACTGTGCCTCAGTAATTCTCATGGCCAGCACCACAAAATCACACATTCCAATATTTGATTAAATTTAGTGCCAACGCATAAGCTCTTCATTCACTCAATGAATCTTCCCATGTCCTTTAAAAATTGGTCAGAGGACTCCCATCTTGCCAAAACAATTCTTTATCCAAATATGCTTCCAAATAAAAATGGATGGACAGAGCAATTGAGAGATACACCCGAACCACGGATCACAGGTCAATAGCCTCTTAGGAGTCTTCACGAAACTCAGCAATTGTCAATCTGCATTCTCAACATATAAAAATTAACGCATCTTTGTAGCATCCTTTTATTCGCATCTACTGTTTTGGTCTACCTTGTAATATGATTTGAATATTCTGCTATTGAGTGTACTTCAATGTTTATGAAAAGTGTACTAATGCCTCGCTGATGCAGTAGGACTATAAGCAAACTTTAAATAAATTGAGTAAATGCAAATATAGTATTATGTAGATTTTTTTTAATTATATGATCCTACGTAGTATTTTAAGTAACCTGATTTTCGCTGCGTACTACAGTGGTATAAAATGTTAATAATAATATTGTTTTAAATTAAATTTATGAGAGCTTAATTGTTGGAAGCCTCAGGTCATTTAATGTTGTATTCGTTCACTAGGATTATCTATGTATGTTAGTTATTAGGTCTGTTGTAGAAAATGATCTTTCCGTGTGGGCTCGACTTCTTTGAAAGCGAAGAAGTGTGGACTTTGGTATTTGTGTGCGGCCACGAGCACAAGAGAGCACCCATCCCTAAAGCAGTTCGGCGGTAGCAGTGGCAACTTGTGGTTCTCTGAAAGCTTTTCGGAAAAATGCCGAACCGCCGCACCCCGCAAGACTACCCTGCCAATAGATATTGGACTGTGACTGCACAGGAAAACACCACTTACTCAAGTGATGTTTGCAGGACTGCTACGGGATTCCAGCGGTGGGATGAGGGTGCTAGAAAGCTGTTCTTTGCCCACAGTAAGATCCAGGTAGGCGAGGGGAAGAAGCAGACACCGCCCACTGGGGAGAGTACTTACGTTTGAGTGGCTGCTTCGTACGGACTCGGAGTGCCGAGTACGGAACATCCCCCCTGGCCTGTCAGGAGTGCCTCAACCAATTGTAGCGGGGAATTCTGTATTTGAAGTGGGACTTGGGATCATTCATTGTTTAGCGGCATCTGAGGAAGGCATTCACGCCGAAACGCGTCATGCCGTTTGAATAAATAAAGAGCGAGTTTCCTGAAGGATCCGTGTGGGCTCGACTTCTTTGAAAGCGAATATATATATATATATGGGCTGGTGGACATGTACACACCATTGGAAGTAGGGTGTCTGATATCTGCTAGCACCACAGTCTTCATTTTTAAATTGATGTGTTTTCCAAATACCCACATTTAATGTTGTTCTAATTGGATGTGCAACCTTGTATTACCACTACTCCCAGCAAGCAAATTCAAATGCGCCCAGGAGGACTGGGCTAAGGTGTTAACCCTCCTTTTCAACCAAGCCTACACTGTTGCACAGATCCCAGACTCATGGAGGGGCTCCACCCTATGCCCAATCTTCAAAAAAGGAGACTCGGCCATTCCATCTAACTACCAACTTATAGCCCTCCTGGACCTTGAGCCTAAAGCCTACGCCTGGTCTCTTCTCAAAGTGCTAGAGGAATGGGTCGCAGAAAACAACATCTTCCCTTACTTCCAAACTGGGTTCCGTGCTGCTGCCTCTACAATCGATAACATCACAGCACTTGCCATCTTGAGTCATTACGCTGCCCAAAAAAGCCAGCCTCCTCTTTACAGCTGTTTTATTGATTGTAGTGCAGCATTTGATAAGGTGGTCCACAACACCCTCTGGAGAAAACTAAATGCGTGGGGGCTACCCCGGCAGCTGCTTGGGGCCATTATCTCTCTGCACTCAAATACTTGGGTACGGGTGAGAACGGGCCCCACCACTGTAACCTCACAAATCACAACAAATGACAGCCTGTAGCAGGGGTGAGTCCTCTCTCCCCTCCTTTTCAACCTATACATAGCTGACCTGGGGAAATTCTTGTAATGTAGCTGCATGCTTCCACCACAACTCCGCCATTCAAAACTACACATTTTACAATACGCCGACGGTATCATCATATTAGATCACACTAAAATTGGAATCCAACGAGCCTCGAGCAAGGTCCAGGAATATAATCAAGCCAGCTCTCTTATGATCAACCAGGACAAGACCAAAGTCCTGATCTTTAGCCACTGTAGAGAAAAGAAACTTCTAACCTGGCGCATGGAAGCTGTGATTATTAGAACAACCGCGAAGTATAACTACTCATGGGTATGGTTCAACGAGTCCTCCAGACCTTTGGCACACCTAGCCGCACTGAAAAAGAAAGCCGGAGCCATTACACACAGCCTGACCTATCTTAATAAGATCTTAAAAAGTGCCTCAGCCACTCCCATACTAAAGGTCATGAAAGCCACTCTTCTTCTGGTGCTACTCTACGGGCAACAGGCCTTCCCAGAGGCCTGCGCCGCAAACCGGGACCAAGCTCAATGCTCGTCCTTTGAGCGTGTATTTCAAACCCCCGGATACATACGAAGGGCTAGACAACGGATGGGACTGGGCCTTCCAAGATAATCCCTCACCTGCGAGGCTGGCACCCTGAAATATTACATAAGAGTTCTAAGAGCACCGGAAAACACTATTAAAGCCTGCCTAAAAGAAACATTTGAGAGCCCTGGGAATCCCTGGCACCGACAAATCCAAAAATCTATAACCTCTCTACAAATTGAAGGCACTGCGATAAACTCTGATGTTATCCCTTACACAGACTGGAAAAGGATCATCAACAGGCAGCTGAAACTAATCTCACATCTGCTGGACACCCGTCCCTTAAAACCCTCAACCATATTATCCCCCCTAAATGACTCTTACTTACCGGGGAAGTCACAAACATACCTCTCAGATGGGCTAAACTGAGGGGCCTGCAGACAGATCTTACTTGTGCTTGCTGGGCCTACTAGTGGCCGATTTTAATCAATAGGCTCTATCGGGAAAGAAGGGAGCCTGCAGACTGTGCAACTACAAGAAGGAATCGTGGCACCACCTTCTGTGCTGTTGTCCCACGCTCGATGCCCCCAGGAGATCTCTCCTTAAACCAGTTTATCTAAAGAAGGATATCCACTCATGCCTGGAGGAATCGTCACTGTGCTTCTCACACATTGCCACACGAACCCTAGCGAGGTGCGGCAAATATGTTAAGAAGCTTGAAGATCTACTCCAACCCGCTCTACTCCTCCCCACCTGCCACCTTTGCTCAAAAATTGATAACGACTACTTCAGGGTGTGATTCTGCGCTCCGGCCCCCACTCCTGGGGGTATCAACATCCGCACTCTGCACTTTATCTGTTTTACTCACCGTCCAAAGATAACTGGGCTAGTCGATGAACTTTTAGACCCTTAAACACAGACTGTAGCCATGGCCTCCTCATTTACTGTATAACCTTACCTTTGCCATGGCTAACATTGGGGCCCACATTGGAGCCCTTTTTATCCTTTTAATAACTGTTATATCGTAAAATTGTTATGGTTTTAACTACCTAAACAATAAAGATTTTCATTTTATTTCACTTTAGGTGAAAGGAATGCCATACGATCCTCAAGGATGCTCCCAAAATGTGAAAATTGCTCTTCTGTAGTGCCATAGGAAGGACATGGGAGGCACCAATTATTTGAAAAGCATTTTGTGGGCTGTCTAGAGTGCAGCTGCCTCTACCTAAGTCCCCACAGGATTTTCTTTGAAGTTGCTGTAAGTCTCCCAGGGGTTTATATCCATTCCCCTCAGAGAAACAATTTAATTTGCATGCACTTCCAGAGCTTGAGCTTTATCGCAGAGGCTTTGGAGTGCAGGGACTCCTGTTGGTTTATTGTCTCTAAAGCTGTGCAATATTTCTATTTTTAGAATCCTGGTGGCACCCTGCCAAATGCAGTAGGCCTGACCTCATATAATTGCACCTTTCGATTTTAGGTCCATACATATGTGTAGAAGTATGGTTGTGGTTTGCTTGGGTACCATCCGTTCTGAGGGTATCACCCAAGTCATTTCCCAATTGTAGATATTTATAAATTAATGTGTAATATTCAGTAGTACGTATGGAATAAAGTAATTTTCTTTTTTGATAAGAAAAAGCACTGATTGGGCATTACTTTTTGAGTGTTGATATTGCGTACCAGCGAGCTGGATGTGTTAGACCACACTACCTCACCTGAGTAGGCCTTGGACTGCTCTGCTTCACTACTGTCAGAAAGTTAAGTGCCACAATGGCATTGGTTCGAAGTTAAGAGAAAGTTGTGGTCTTAGTAATTGTGAAGAACTTACATTCATTGCAATTCATAGCCCAATTTCTTAGAATGAGTGGGCCTTCAAAACATGTTTAACTCACTCAATCTTCATCAGCTGTCTTGCTTACAAAACCAACAACTCAGAATTCTTAGCCTAATCATTTTATGCTCATGGAAAATCAAATACCTCTCACTTTAAAATTTGACTAGTCTGATCATTTCCCCAAGCCCTTTCACAAACCAATCTAAAATGATTATAGTGAAAACAAAAAGCCTCTAAAGGATTTGGATGTGCCTAGAAACAACTAACTACAGCTATCTTTCAAGAATATATCCTAGCAAGGCATAGACACCTTAAACCCTTTACAGATATTAACGAGTCTATACAAATACAATTTTATCTTTAATGACATTGCGGCCACAACTGCAATCCTACATTGCTCCAACAAACTGCTTGCAATTAAAATAAGATAAATCCACAATTCAGAGAGAGAGAGAGTGGATAAACTCAAAATTGTTGTTGATTTGTACTAAATAATTCAGGGCCAGATGTTTGACGTGATTTTGCATGCGCAAACGGGTTTGCGAACCCGTTTGCGCTTGCAAAATCACTGTTGGCCATGTACAGTTCCTAAATAGCGAGTCGCAATTTATTTGCGACTCGCTATTTAGGAATTGCGAGTCGCAATTAGGAAGGGGCGTTCCCTTCCTAATTGCGTCCACAATGCTATGTGTGAATGTTTTGTGACCGCAATTGCGGTCGCAGAACACTCGCAAATTACCACCCTCTTCAAGAGGGTGGTAATGCAGTCGCAATTTGGAAGGGGTCCCCAGGTAACCCCTTCCACTTTGTTACTCTCTAAAAATAATTTTAAGGGCAGGCAGTGGTCCCAGGGACCACTGCCTGCCCTTAAAAAATGAAACGAAAACGTTTCATTTAATTTTTTTTTTAAATGCACCCCGTTTTCCTTCAAGGAAAACGGGCTGCATTTAAAAAACAAAGCTGCTTTATTAAAAAGCAGTCCCAGACATGGTGGTCTGCTGAGCCCAGCAGGCCACCATCCCTGGGAGGGCTGGCATTCCCAATGGGCTCGCAAATTGCGAGAGGCTCATTAATATTAATGAGCCTCGCAATTTGCGACCCCATTGGGAATCGCAAAACAGTGTAATAACACTGTTGTACATTTCATTTTGCGCCTCGCAATTTGCGACTCGCAATGAGTCGCAAATTGCGAGGCGCTAAATGAAATGGTCGTACATCTGGCCCTCAGTGAGAAAACACTACATATAAATCATAAATTTAACAAGCCAGCTACCTCCAAAAGCAAACCAACACCTCTCCCAATCCTGCACGATCAGTGGTTCGATACATCCATCCTAACTCCAGTCCATCTCTGAACATGCTACTCACCCTCTGCTATGACTTAAAGTCACACCCACGTGCGACAATGTCACTCCAAACTCGATTTCTATTGATCCAGCGCGATATTAGCAAACTGCCTTCATACACCATATACTCACTAGGGCCCATACATTCACACTACACTAATACTTACGCTGGGTGTCAGATATACTCTTATATCAAAATTCCTGCTACCAATTACCTTCTGATTGAAGAGTAATAACTTACCGATGGATCCTTTGCTTAATTGGGAAATTTAAAATGAGTGACATTCACTATAATACATAATTCTGAAATAATCACAGAGTCAGGAAGTTTTTAAATGTTTATCTAAAGTTTTAGCAGAGTAAAATACAGAAAAAGACACGGTATTTGATCAGAATACCCGTAGGAAAGCATAGAATGATTTTCGCTAATCAATGACGGTGTTTAAGGAAAAGAGGAGATAGGAACAGCAGCGCAACTAAAGGTTGCATATATTTACCTAAATGCGAGAACCAAACCCTTAGCCAAGGAGTTTGAAAAGATAGGACCCTGGAAGGATGAAGAGCAAGGACCTCCTTCAGGATCAGGATAGGACTGGTGACCTCTCTACAACGACGCCTGCGCCGCTCCCCTCTCTGGCACTCGACTTCTCCTCGATTCTTCCCTCTAATGGATTCCGCCGCCCCCTCCTCAGGACCTCTTCGGGATAGGGATTCAGTCAGCAACCGATCAGCTGGGCAGCCTGGAGCTCTTCTGTATGTTCTCTCTTCTCTGGAATCTAGCTCTGACTAATTTACTAATGCTATATTCTATTATACCCTTCTACGCCCTGTACCTCCCCTAAATGTTGCTAAAATATGGGACCACTACTTCTTATTGGAGAGGGACCGGAGGTGGATTCTCGCACTATGACAAATTTGGCTTAAATTGTGTAGCCTATTGTATTTGCGTTCCCACCCTTCAAATTTATACATTCGCTTTATTTCCCACCCGTCTCATGACAAATGTACACCAATTTTCATAGACAATGTATCTATAATAACAGGAAATGCAGTAGTTATAACATCTTTGGTTATCAGGTCACGGCCTTGTGAGCCGTCCAAGTTGACTTAATTTGGCAGTCATTCAGGACGCATGCGCAGAACCTTCTACTTCTCGAGTTTCAAGTCACCAACCCAGGCCCAAGATTACGAATTACTAAAAGTGCAAGAAGGAAATATTAATATCAAAAATAAAACGTTTCACTGTATTCCCACTTATCTTATTTCTAATCCCATTTAATTATAAAATCCTATCCTGCATTAATTGCGTTAAGAAATGACAATTTAATAATGACACGAGAGCAAGCTTAAGCATGTGAGAACATTGAACAGCCATTTTAATGCACACTGCGCAGAAGTAGAAATTTCCACCAAGCAAAGAAAGACGTCACACCATGTGATCAGGTTGTGACATGCGCAGTTAAAATCCCGCGCTTAAGCGGCCATTTTAGACTAGGAACAAGAGTTATTTGTTAGAAAAACACATAGGCAAGCGTCCTAACTATTCATGTAGTGTGTGCAAATATTAATACAGACAATACAAGTTTTAATATTAATACAATGAGAAAGATTGCATCCGAGCAAGTTTCATTTGCGAAACCTTGCTCCATCAATCCCCTCTCTGATGGCGTTTCTGAGCCATCAAAAAGTACCCTCAATCAGATGCCAACTTCTAGCAAATCACTTCATTCTCATTTTCATTTTTAGCTTTTCTACTTTTACAATCTCCCTTCATCTTTTTGTATAATTCACTTTTCCATTCTTCTAGTTCAATCTCGTCCCTTTTTCTCTTCTTCCCTTTTTCTGTCACTTTATACGTTCCATTCTTTCTACAGCATTTACACCAAAATATTATTGTCAGAACTATTATTGTTATCCCTGCTAAGGGAATTAGTATTTGACCTATAAGTCCTCTACCTATATTAGAAAACCAGGTTCCGATTGACGATATACTATTTGTCAATCTTTCCCATACACTATCAACTTCCAGTGGTTTAAGTTCTTGCTCAAGTTTAGTTATATTCTTAATATACGTCCCAATTTCTGCACTCTTATCAGGAATATAAGTGCAACAGTGTTTTGTTTTCAATACTTTACAGACTCCGCCCTCTTTTGCCAATATTATGTCAAGAGCAAGTCGATTTTGCATTACCATGGATCTAATCGCAACCATTTCCGCATTAATCATTAGAAACCCTCCAGCAGTATTCGTTGATATACGATCAACTACTGTAGACAATTTACATATCTTCCTTGAGTTCAGAATTATTCCCACTGAAGGTATCAATGCACCAAATATATCACCTATTATTTCTGAAAAACTAGCTCTTTTATTACGTGTTAATTCACCATTGTTTTCATTGCTTCCAGTGTTTCTTTTTACGTGGTATATTTTCGGAAAAACTATTCCAAAGTAACAACTTCCATACCACCGTGCAGGAAGCCTAAAGTAAGCCTTATTCCCGCAGACATAATAGATTCCAGGAAAAACTGAATCTGTTCCTCCTTTAAGTCCCCAACCTCCCAATATTAAAAAATTGTGTTCACAATCACTGGTACCGATGAAAACATTGTTATAGTCAGTTTTTAACCTATGAAGACAAATTTTCCCCTTCTTTTCGAAGTCCAGAGCCATAGCAGCTTGATCTTTGCCAGGTGTGTAACTTCCTTCTTTCTCCGCCCAAGGTGGTAAATGAGCCTTATGCTCTGTAGCTTTCTTTTGAAAGTCTTGTCTTCTATCTTCTACTAAATTCAAAAATATTTTCTCTTCTTCTAATAAAGAACATGTTAGATTGTGTCTACGTGCATGTGTTAAGTCTATTGATTTCATTGTTAAGAAAAATTCTCCCATAAACTGTGCATCTAAGGCGCTAAGCACTGGGTTCATGCTCTTGCGAATAGGAATTTCAGAAGATACAACATCTATATTGGAATAGTAATATTGTAATCTACCTGTACTATAAAATAAACTTGTTAATACGCTACATGAAATGCCATATGTCAATGGTAAATGATGGTATGTTAATCCTTCTGCTACTGATTCAGGTAATTTCATACAGACATAACAATTACTAACTTCCATGGTGTCTATATACTGAAATAATAACTTCGTGAAAACATTTAAACTAGTGTCGTTATCAGCTATCACATGATGAATTCCTTCATCGTCTTCTGCCATTAGTTCTACCCTATTTCCTTTCATGTTTGCTGTCCTCCCTATAGTTTCATTATTGTTCTTTTTATCTATTATCATCAGGTAAGGAACTGCTACAATCAGGACTAACCATACTATAAGCACCAATACTAGACTACATATGCAAATTGCACAGCATCTTCTACAACATTTTCTCTTTGGTCTCCCAGTATCTCTCTCATCAGGCATTTTCCGACAAGGAAGATTGCTCTTCTTATCTCTATTCCTTTTCTTCAGTGGATTCTTTTGTTTAGTCAGGGTGGTCTTGTTTCTTCTTCGTAAGTTAGTTCTGCACTTGTTCCTTCACCACCACTGTCACTTGATTCTGAGCTTTCAAAGTCTTCAAGAACTATATACGTCCAATCAGGACCCTTGAATTTGTTGTTCACAAGTCTTAATCTTTTACTTCTTCTCTTCCCAGACTTTTTCTCTTGATCTGTTTGACTTGTTACTTCCGGTACTTGATCTGGACCTTCACTTCTTGTTTTTATGTGGCACTTTACTCTTTTAATGAAACTTGGTCAATGATCTCCTTTTCTTTGTTTTTCTACTTGTACTGTTTCTTTATTTTCGTCTTTAGATATCTTTTTATTTTCACTGTTTGGTACTGTCTTATTTTCTGTATTCTTTGATTTATCTGATTGTTCTTTTTCTGGTCTTATTGGTTTCTCATTTGCAGCTCCCCTGTGAGTTTCCAATAATTCACTTTGTTCTGTATTTACTTTTTTATATCCAATTTTCTCAGTCTCTATTTCTTCTGTATTTTCTTTTTGACCTAACTGCTTCTGATCAGGGCTTATTGCACTGTGTACTTCTGCAGCCTGACCTGCTTCTTCTAAACCTGTCTCTCCCTGTTCAAATTCTATTAATTCTTCACCGCTTTCAATCCAGTTTTCTTTCCCTACCTGATTTGGTTCAGGGTCGTTTACTAGCTTGTCTTCTTGATCCTGAACCCCTTCTTCTTCACCTATCAGATCTTCTTCAATTGCTTTTAATTTTCTTTGACTTCTTGTTCGGTGGAAAACCTCAGGAATTTCGACCACTGGTATCCAATCCTGACTTGTGCTCGGTTGTTCTCCGTCAGCCTCTCTTGAACCTCGAGCCTGAGATTCTTCAGCTTGGCAACCTTCAGCTTCTTCAGTGATTTGTGTTGTCTGAGTGTTTTCTTTTTCTGGGTCTGGTACTCTCTTGGTGTGACTTACGTGAATCCAGTTCGGAAATCCGGCACACTTCACTGCTGTATTTGTGGTCAATATGATCTGACAAGGTCTGCTCCACCTGGGTGATAGACACGTTTCTCTGGTGTGATTCTTCACTACCACCCAATCACCAGGATTCAGATCATGCTCTAGTTCAGGCTGTCTGGAAACTGCGTCTTCTCCAACCTGGTGAGAGACAGAACGCACTAGGTCAGCCAATCCTTTACAGTAGTCCAACACCATATCATCAGAAATATTCACCAGTCTATTTGTGGGAACATGTGTTTGTCTCATCGCTCTTCCCATCATAATTTCATGGGGGCTCAAACCTGTTGTTCGATCAGGTATACTTCTGAGTCCCATCAGAACGAGTGGCAATGCATCAGGCCACTCCAAGGATGTTGATGCACACATTTTTCCCAATCTTGACTTTATGGTGCCAATCAATTGTTCAACCACTCCAGAAGCCTCTGGACGATATGCACAATGCAGTTTCTGTTTTATTTGAAATGCTTCACAGATTATCAGGATCACTTCGTTGTTAAAATGTTTTCCTCTATCTGATTCCAAAGATACTGGGAAACCAAACCTAGGTATGAGTTCTCTTAGTAACAGCTTGGCAACTGTAATGCTGTCATTTCTCCTAGTTGGATATGCCTCCACCCACTTTGAAAACAGACACACTATGACTAGTACGTATTTCAACCCTCTGCATGGTGGTAACTGTATGAAGTCAAACTGTAGTCTTATGAATGGACCCTCTGCCTTCCCAATCTTCCCAAACCCAATTATTGTTTTCCTGCCTGTGTTGTGCATTTGGCAAATTAGACATCTCTGGCAAAGACTTTCTGTAACAGCTCTGAATTTGGGATTGTACCAATTTTGTCTGAATAGTCTAATCATTGCATCTCTCCCTATGTGTGTGTCTCCATGATACATTCTGGCCATTTGAGAGAGTAAACAATCTGGCATGACTGGTCTGCCATCTGTACTGACCCATACTTCATCCTCCCTTCTTTGAGAACAACCCGTTTTAATCCATAATTTTCTTTCAACCTCATCCACTTCATCTTGTAATCTTTTCACTTCGTTCCATGTTTCAGGTGGCATAAATAGCATAAGTTGGCAGCTGATTCCCATTCTTTCCACCCTCTTATTCACTGATGTTCTGGTTTTGGCACAATATTGAGCCACCAGATCTGCATATCTGTTGCCAACTACCACCCAGTCATCTCCTGACTGATGTGCGGCACATTTCACCACAGCCAATTCTTTTGGTGATTGTATTGCTTCTAGCAATTCTTTTACAAATTGTCCATTTTTAATGGGGGATCCTGAAGAAGTCATGAAATCCCTCTGCATCCACAATTGGCCAAAATCGTGCACAACCCCATAACCATATTGACTATCCGTGAATATGGTTATTTTCTGATTTCTCCCAATTTTGCATGCTTTTATCAGTGCAATCAATTCAGCTACTTGTGCAGATTTTACCCCTGGTAAATAGGATGCTTCGACTATTCCAGTTAATTCACATACTGCATAGGCAGCTGTTAGCTTACCATCTTCATGTCTCTGGCAAGAGCCATCAACAAACAGTTCTTTATCTGCCTTTTTAAGAGGCTGTTCCTCTATATCTGGGCGAGGTTTTGTGCATAGTTCTGTAATCTGTACACAATCATGTTCATCTTCTTCATCATCTTTATTTGTCTCGTGGTATGGATCTGGTAGTAAGCTTGCTGGATTTATTATTGTACATCTTACCATGGTCACATTTTCAGCACCCATTATTATTCTCTCATACTTAGTCAGCCGACTAGGAGTGAGATGCTGGGTTCGTGTTCTGGTCAACAGAATCACAACTGCATGTGGAACATATACTTTTACAGGATGTCCCATCACAATTGATTCACTTTGTTCGATGCTCAAACATGTTGCTGCTACTGCTTTCAAACATCCTGGCAACGCAGATGCTACAGGGTCTAGCGTAGCAGAAAAATATGCTATAGGACGTCTGTCCAGACCATGTCTTTGAGTTAAAACTGAAAGTGCACAATTTTCTCTTTCATGACAGAATAATGCAAATTCTCTTTTATAATCTGGCATGCCTAAGGCAGGTGCTGAACAAAGGGAGTTTCTCAATTTTACAAAGGCTTCTACACTTTCATCTCCCCACTCAACAGGATCTTTTTCTTTCTTTTTGGTCATGTTAATCAAGGGCTTAGCCAACATAGAGAATCCTGGTATCCATTGTCGACAGTAACCTACTATTCCTAAGAACATTCTTACTTGTCTTTGCGTTACTGGCATTTGCATTCTTTTTATTAATGCTACTCTTTCAGAGGTTACTCTTCTTTTTCCCCTCTCAATTTGATGTCCCAGGTATTTAACAGTTGTTGTACAAAACTGTAATTTCTCAGGTGAAACTTTATGTCCTTCTTCTGCCAAAAGATTCAAGAGTGCTATAGTATCAACAACACAGTCCTCTCTGGTGTTCGATGCCACCAATAAGTCGTCGATATATTGGACTAAGACTGAACTTCCTGGCATCACTAGTTTTTCAAGGCACTTTTTCAATATCTGATTAAAAATGGAAGGACTTTCTGTGTACCCCTGAGGAACACGATTCCATACATAGACTTTGTTTTCGAATTTAAATGAGAAAAGATACTGACTGTCTGGGTGTAACGGAATTGAAAAGAAGGCTTGACACAGGTCTATAACTGTAAACCATCCAGCATTCCAAGGAATCTGGTATAATATTACTGCAGGATTTGGTAGTATATGACAACATGGTTCTACAATTTTGTTGATTTTCCTCAGATCTTGCACGATCCTATATTTTCCACTAGGTTTCTTTAGTCCCATGATTGGTGAGTTACATGGGCTACTCATCACTTCTCTCAGTATGTTTTGTTTCACCATCCTATTGATTTCTTCAATGACACCTGCTTTTACTTCTGCACTCATTTTATACTGTTTAGTATTCGGAAAAATCGCCCCTTCTTTTACAGTTACTTGGACTGGATCTATTTTAGCCATGAGTCCTACTTCTTTTCCAGTGAAATCCCATACTATGGGGTTTACTGTATCTTTTAATTCTTCCGGCAATTCATCTTTTGTTATCAATGAAAACATTTCATCTACTTCTGTTCCTTGTTTTGCAACCATAATTTTATATACATGATCTTCATCTGGTGTCTGTACTGCCACACCATCCGGCGTGCAGAAAATGGTGCAATTCATTTTGCACAACAAGTCCCTACCTAGCAAGTTTACTGGACTGGAATCGCATACTACAAATTGATGCATTTCTTTGAAATTTCCAATTTTAACCTCCATTGGTTCGGTAAGTGGTGTTCTAATTCTTTGGTTAGCAACTCCTACAACTTGAATATCTTCACCAGAGAGAGGAAGGTTTGGGACATCTACTGTTCTCACAGTAGACCTGGTAGCACCAGTATCCAAAAGAAAAGTAATATCATTACCTCTCACTTTTCCTTCAACATATGGACCTGATTGATCTACCTGCAGGGATGCGCCAAGTACGCATTCCTTCTCCCCCTCTCCTAGGCACCGTCATGCGTCGAACCCGCAAAAATCATCCTGCAAAAGAAATTGTGAGGTCATATAATCATTCTTACCACTTGCCCCTGAGTATCCGATGTCTGTACCGTGCTTTGCTCTGTTTACATTACCCTGAACAGGTGGAGATGGTAACTGACTCTGAGGATTTACCCCCTGCTGTGAGTCATTCTGCGTCTGTGAATTTAAATTTTGATTTGGGCCATTATTATTTCGAATCTTTTTACACTCGTCCTTCCAATGCCCCAATTTTCCGCATCCATGACAAGGAAATTTCTTTTTAGCTTCTTCTCTGCTCATTCGTCCTTTCATTCTTCCACCATTTCCAGAATCACCATTCGTTCCAGTGTCTTTTCCCTGAGTCTCATTAGGATTATCTAAATTAATTCCCTGTTTTACAGCCATCTTCACCTGTGCCCACATTACCTTTTCCTGTAATTTCTTATGCCTATCCTCAATATCATCCCCACAATATTTTGCATATTTCAGAATTTCATCGATTGATTTCCCTTGCCAACAAAGCATATGCTGCTTAATCATTTGGCAAATCTCGGGCTTTAAACCATACACAAATCGGTATACAAACTGACTCATGTTTTTGTCTCCAATGTCTTCAAAACCACTGTACTGTTTGAACACCTGCAAGAGGCGCTCATAATACGAATGAACTGTTTCACTGGCTTCTTGGGTAGTTCGATCTATTTTTACCCAATCTGTTTCTTTCGGTGGTATTTTCCCTTTCAGGTATGTTATCACCTGCTGATATTTTTTCATCACATCATTTGACAGGGCACCTGTCTTTGGATCTCTGGGATACTCATCACTCGGCCAATCGACTGTGATCTTACAATCTGTCCATAAATCTGCAGGTACCACTATGTCAAACAGACCATCCAAATCCTTCAACAATACTTTTGACACTTTTACAAACCTTTCAACCTGCTTGTACCATTCAATTGGCTTTTCTCTCAGCTTTGGGAAATCATTCGTAAATGATAAAATATCCTGTCTACTCCATGGGACATGTACATACCCTCCTCCTGCAACTTCTCGCATCGGGTACAATTTGTCAGCCTTTTCTGTTTCTTTCATCACATATTCAGAAGCCGTTCGACTTGAGCAAGCTTCTTCCTTTTTCTTTGCCCACCTAGTTCTCCACTTATCTAGGTCTCCCCATTTTTGCAAAACTAACATTAATTCCCGTATTTGCAATCTTCTTCCAGAAGCATTCATATTTTCTAAATCTTTGTCTGAAAATTCTGCTCTATAAGGTTTCTGTAGTACTTTTGATCTCCCTATTTCGATTCCCATTTGTAGGGCTAGATTGGACAATTTTTCATGAAATAACCTTACATTTCTGGTGATACTCCTGCATAGGAACAGCAATTCTTCTTCATCATAAGTGTTTAAGCGCTCTACTCCTATATTTCCTGCTATCATTTCTTCTAACTCTGCCTTTAATTTCTGAATGTCTAGTAATTTTGGAGGTGTGCACAATTTATCTGATCCTTGTACCCACCTTTCTAAAACTTCAGGTGTTACTATGGTGGCACTCTTTGCCCCTGATGAAGTTATTAAACTTACATCTTTTGAACGCTCAGGTAATTCTTTTCTTGGAGTACCCTTTACTGGACCTCTGACAGGTAAATCCATGAGAGATATTGTGGAATCACAATCACTAAAATGATCTTCAATTATAACTGGAGCTTCAAGTTTTTGAAAATTTTCGGGAGTATTCATAGGAGAAGATACGGGTATCAGAGGAGGACAATTTCCTTGTGTACCATATAATGGCACTACTGGACCAATTGTTACAGGAATAGTCAATGAATCAGGATGTGTTTTTATCTGGGATATCTTCCGTACTAATTCTGCTCTGGTCTTTTCTAATGCTTCTTTTTCTTTCTCATGAAGTATTCTATTCGGGGTGAATTCATGTAGTACCTGAGGTACCATTGGTGTTTGTGGTGGGGCACTAGGAGGAATTCCACTTGACACTTCCTGATACGGTGGAGGATTCCTCAATATTTCTTCCATAAACTCATCTTCTGAGTCTTCATGTCTCATTAAATGTTTAGTCTTTTCTGTACACTTGCCTCCTGATTTTTCTCCTTCTGTGAATAGTGGATATAATCCCTCAACAAGCCTTGCCCTTCTCCATTGCTTCATCTGACCTTCCCTATTTTCCCGTAAATATCTGGGGAAAAATCCTGGATACCTCCCATTACTTCGAGATCGATCACGCTCAAATGCTTCAGTTTCCCACTCCTCTAAAGCTTCGTATTGAGTTAATCTTGGTCTAGGTTCTAAATCATTCATCCTTTGTCTCAAATTTTGATGAATTCGCCCATTGAATGTGCCATTTTCTGGAAATTCTAATATTCCGTCATTTTTGGTATATTCTCTCCAATTTTCTATCCATACACAAGTATGATAACCTCTCTCCATCATCATATATGATGCGGCCGTTTTGGCTGGGGGAATAATAATTCCCTCCCTAGTCTTGATTGGTTTGTCCTTTTTGAAATAATTCTTGATCTTTTGTAAAACTGACATCTTTTTCTTTTCTCCGTACATCTTAGGCAAGTACCGATGTATAAAATTATATTCTGCAAACCCTAGAAATCTCCTATCTGGACGATTCCCTGTTAAAGTCGGATCGCGTTTTAACATGCAATCCTTATTCACTTAGAATTTTGCTTCTAAACTCTCAACCAATCAAACCTTTGCTAACTTCTAATTTTAAGCCAATCCTTGCGCGGCCTTTTTGGTGACGTTTCGCTGTCAACCCCTCCTTTACAATCTGCTCTTTTCTGTTCCCACGCTGATCCAACCAATCCTAGCGCGGCGTTTTGTGACGTCAGTCCCCTCTCCGGCAACTGACCCTCCCTTTACAAAATCTTACGTAAAACTTATTTTCTCTATAGTTCTAAAAAAAAATTCAGTAACAACATAAAACATTCGCTATTGTGCCAGTTTCTCTAATTCAGAAAGATAGTTTCTCTTACACCCTTAGTAAAACCTTTCCGTTTACTAAAACATACACTACGAGTAAAAACCCTTCCGTTTACTCTTCACACAAGCTTCTGAAATACCTGTTACTTCTTCAATGTTACCCTTTCTAGGTGATATAACATCAAATTTTCACCAGCATATTTCTTCCACTATTTCTTATACGCATAGAATCCCTAACAAGTACTGATAGCCCTGCTTAACTTTTCAGTACTATTTCTGCCTGACAGATAACCTCACTGCAGTATGGCTTCTACCTGCCACCCACTATTCTTTTTCCCCGGGGTATTCTGGACAACATAAAACAATACTCAAGAATAACGGGTATTAGTTCATAAAAATACAAAATAAAATTCTCATTACCCAATTAACAAAGAGTAACACAAACCGTCCTCTGCTTACCAGAAAACTGATCCAGCGCGATATTAGCAAACTGCATTCATACACCATATACTCACTAGGGCCCATACATTCACACTACACTAATACTTACGCTGGGTGTCAGATATACTCTTATATCAAAATTCCTGCTACCAATTACCTTCTGATTGAAGAGTAATAACTTACCGATGGATCCTTTGCTTAATTGGGAAATTTAAAATGAGTGACATTCACTATAATACATAATTCTGAAATAATCACAGAGTCAGGAAGTTTTAAAATGTTTATCTAAAGTTTTAGCAGAGTAAAATACAGAAAAAGACACGGTATTTGATCAGAATACCCGTAGGAAAGCATAGAATGATTTTCGCTAATCAATGACGGTGTTTAAGGAAAAGAGGAGATAGGAACAGCAGCGCAACTAAAGGTTGCATATATTTACCTAAATGCGAGAACCAAACCCTTAGCCAAGGAGTTTGAAAAGATAGGACCCTGGAAGGATGAAGAGCAAGGACCTCCTTCAGGATCAGGATAGGACTGGAGACCTCTCTACAACGACGCCTGCGCCGTTCCCCTCTCTGGCACTCAACTTCTCCTCGATTCTTCCCTCTAATGGACTCCGCCGCCCCCTCCTCAGGACCTCTTCGGGATAGGGATTCAGTCAGCAACCGATCAGCTGGGCAGCCTGGAGCTCTTCTGTATGTTCTCTCTTCTCTGGAATCTAGCTCTGACTAATTTACTAATGCTATATTCTATTATACCCTTCTACGCCCTGTACCTCCCCTAAATGTTGCTAAAATATGGGACCACTACTTCTGATTGGACAGGGACCGGAGGTGGATTCTCGCACTATGACAAATTTGGCTTAAATTGTGTAGCATATTGTATTTGCGTTCCCACCCTTAAAATTTATACATTCGCTTTATTTCCCACCCGTCTCATGACAAATGTACACCAATTTTCATAGACAATGTATCTATAAACAACAGGAAATGCAGTAGTTATAACATCTTTGGTTATCAGGTCACGGCCTTGTGAGACGTCCAAGTTGACTTCATTTGGCAGTCATTCAGGACGCATGCGCAGAACCTTCTACTTCTCGAGTTTCAAGTCACCAACCCAGGCCCAAGATTACGAATTACTAAAAGTGCAAGAAGGAAATATTAATATAAAAAATAAAACGTTTCACTGTATTCCCACTTATCTTATTTCTAATCCCATTTAATTATAAAATCCTATCCTGCATTAATTGCGTTAAGAAATGACAATTTAATAATGACACGAGAGCAAGCTTAAGCATGTGAGAACATTGAACAGCCATTTTAATGCACACTGCGCAGAAGCAGAAATTCCCACCAAGCAAAGAAAGACGTCACACCATGTGATCAGGTTGTGACATGCGCAGTTAAAATCCCGCGCTTAAGCGGCCATTTTAGACTAGGAACAAGCGTTATTTGTTAGAAAAACACATAGGCAAGCGTCCTAACTATTCATGTAGTGTGTGCAAATATTAATACAGACAATACAAGTTTTAATATTAATACAATGAGAAAGATTGCATCCGAGCAAGTTTCATTTGCGAAACCTTGCTCCATCACTATTAAACCTATGTTAAGGACCTAAAAAGTGTGACTTGTTGTCCGCTTTTGCAGCCAGTTCCAGCGAACTTATTTTCAAAATTATAAAATAGCTTAAAGCCACCAACTGTGCCTCAGTAATTCTCATGGCCAGCACCACAAAATCACACATTCCAATATTTGATTAAATTTAGTGCCACCGCATAAGCCCTTCATTCACTCAATGAATCTTCCCATGTCCTTTAAAAATTGTTCAGAGGACTCCCATCTTGCCAAAACAATTCTTTATCCAAATATGCTTCCAAATAAAAATGGATGGACAGAGCAATTGAGAGACACACCCGACCACGGATCACAGGTCAATATAGCCTCTTAGGAGTCTTCACAAAACTCAGTAATTGTCAATCTGCATTCTCAACATATAAAAAATAACGCATCTTTGTAGCATCCTTTTATTTGCATCTACTGTATTGGTCTACCTTGTAATATGATTTGAATATTCTGCTATTGAGTGTACTTCAATGTTTATGAAAAGTGTACTAATGCCTCGATGATGCAGTAGGACTATAAGCAAACTTTAAATAAATGGAGTAAATGCATATATAGTATTATGTAGATTTTTTTAAATTATATGATCCTACGTAGTATTTTAAGTAACCTGATTTTCGCTGCGTGTTACAGTGGTATAAAATGTTAATAATAATATTGTTTTAAATTACATTTATGAGAGCTTAATTGTTGGAAGCCTCAGGTCATTTAATGTTGTATTCGTTCACTAGGATTATCTATGTATGTTAGTTATTAGGTCTGTTGTAGAAAATAATCTTTCTCCAGGCATTTCTTTTCACTTGTATTAATATAAAACGAAACAAAACTAAAGGAGAGAGAGGAACATGTCAAGTCAATAGCTCCGTGATGAATATTGGGCCCGATTCACAGAACTAACTTAAGACAAAATCCTAAACTTACTACCATTTGGTATTCACAGAAGGCACTTACTTACTCATTTTGAGTAACTTAATCATTTTGTGTAACTTTACTCATTTTGTGTAACTTACTCATTTTGGTATTCACAGAAGGCACTTACTCATCAATGAGTAAGTGCCTTCTGTGAATACCAAAATGAGTAAGTTGCACAAAATGAGTAAGTTACTCAAAATGAGTTAGTTACTCAAAATGAGTAAGTAAGTGCCTTCTGTGAATACCAAAATGAGTAAGTGCCTTCTGTGAATACCAAAATGGTAGTAAGTTTAGGATTTTGTCTTAAGTTAGTTCTGTGAATCGGGCCCATTGTGCATATAAGGATGTTTCGACTGGTACCCATAGTGTGGCTCTGGGAGTATGCGGTCTGAGGATTCTTGTCCTCCTCTTTAGTCATTCATTTTGCTTTCTTTTTGTTTTCTTCATCTGCAGGTCCAGCCTTTTGGGGGCTGGTGAACTCAGCCTGGAACCTCTGCACCATTGGGAAACGACAGTCGCCTATTGATATAAACACCAGCGAAATCGTCTTTGACCCCTTCCTGCCCCCGCTGAGACTGAGCCTGCTCAAGAGGAAGGTTTGTTAGCGGCCATTTTTAAGGAGGGCTCATTTTTCAGGGCTTCATGATGGGCGAGGTGTGAAAAATGCACTTGGGAAAAAGGAATCAGTGAATGCACAGCCAGGGGAGCTACATCACATGGGCCAATTGGGCCCCTCCCATGGATGGCGGATGGGAAGGTAGTGATGTAGCTGAATGCTCGATTAGCGTCCAGGGAGAAGGTGGGGTGTGCTACTGTTTGTGGTTCACCATGGAAATCCCCCTCTGCCAGGCTATGGTTGAGGACTGGGCACATGGAATGCAATGCCACTTACTATCAAATCAAACCATCACTGAGCAGCAGAAACAAAGGCACCGAGGGCTGCACAACAGAGGCTCTACAGGGATGCAAATAATTATGTGAAAACGTTTTGCACTATTTTGTTAGTCCTGAAATAAGTAATTCTGCAAACAAATGCCCCAGTCCATGATACAGAAAAGTATATGCACCATGGTAAAAATTAGAAATATTTTTGTGAATCAATTCAGAACGTGATTTCCAAGCTTTTTTGCTTATAAATAAACTTAGCGATTTAAAAAAATAAGCCATAGTTATTGAACAACAGCTTGAAAATAAATTAAACGTATTTTGTAGTGTGTTGCTACTCACATTTTAAAAACATGGAACAAACTGGTTTTGTTTTAAGCATAATTCTTCTTCTACATGCCAAAAGTGGAAACATTTATTTTTTGTACATCATACTTTGTAAACACGGAAATAACTTTGTGAGATCAGTTTTGACCATGTTTTTCCTGGCGCAAATACTGTCAGCTCCATTTCCTTGTACACAAGCAGTACAAATAGTGCACATACATTTCATATTCTTTT
The DNA here is from genome assembly GCA_963921515.1 of Calotriton arnoldi. NCBI lineage: Eukaryota > Metazoa > Chordata > Amphibia > Caudata > Salamandridae > Calotriton > Calotriton arnoldi. The sequence goes on from CAWUFW010006914.1 coordinate 321,845, forward strand.
TTGCACCCGTACATTTCTGTCATACAATCCCACTTGGTTAATGTTCGGCGGTTCTACCTTCCTTTCATCCATCCGTCCTCTGTTACTGCTGCTTTTAACTCGTGGTGTTTTGGCCCTGCCCTCACTCTTCCTCGACTTTGAGTGACTGAGGGAATCGTATGATCTTGCAATGTATCTATATATGTAAGTGTTGGTATTTCTAAAGCACAAACAGTCTGCAACGGCACAACTGATATGCATTAATTTTAGGCATTGATGAGTTGAGCAGCTAATTAAGGGCCACATGGACACCATCCCGGGGCGCAGATATAGTCTGTTGAACTGATGGTCAATATTCTATTACACTGATAAGTGTACTCGGGGATTTTTATGCAATATGATTCGCCACTAATTGCCAATATTAAGTGACATTGGTCAATGTCATTTGGTGTTTTGAATAACATTTTGTGGCCCTAAGCAGCAATATCCTGCACCAATAATTTGCCTGTGTGATTGTGATCACTGAGTGGCAACGTTGGGCAGAATTATGTGGTATAAGCTGGTTAAACAATATGCTTTTCATGGACAAGCATATGTGCACCGATGAGTAATCCTGACTGGCTTCAAAGTTGAGACCCAGTAATTGATGTTACAAAACATCTTAAAACTTCAGCTGACATGATCAAAAATTTCACAAGGTTGATCAGACAGATCAGCAATATTTCAGATCAAACTCACATTCAAACACAAAGGCAAAATGATCATTATTTTAATTCTGTTTTGTTACTTACATTATTTAGTATTTTAATATTTCTTTTTTTTCAAGAAGCATATGGCATCTGACGTTAGGCTAAACACATTTTAGCAGTGAGTGCAAGCTCGATATTCCTCCCTCGATTCCAGACCTCCCTCCCACAGTGCCCTTCCTCCAATAAGTGTGTCTTGCCTGATTTAAAATACATAATTCAAGAGCTATAACCATGAAGTCATTTAGGGATTGTCAGAGGTCACAACCGCAACCCCAGGCTAGCCGCTTGCTACCTATGGCACTGTCTTGGCGACCCTTGCTTCAGAAGTGCCAAAATAAGTGCTAAGAACACAGTGGCAGCTCCACATTCCTTATTTCCTGCTCATTTTTCATAATTCTAATAGTGAATAATACTGTTATTTACTATTAGTGTAATAAAAAATGGAGCACACGTAGCTGGAGCTGGACATTTGGTGGCAGCTGTGGAAGCTAAAAATGGTTTCAATTGTGTTTTGTGTGTGATTGAGGGTAAGAGTGTGTTTGAATGAGAGAGAGAGGGTGTGTGTGTGAGAAAGTGTGCCTGTATATGTAAGCATGTGTGTGAGTAAAAGTGAGTGAGAGTCAGTGACAAGTACAGAGTGAAAATGTGTGGGATTGAGTCCCACAAGTACCATTCTTTGACGCAATGCAGTACTCCACCAAATGTGTTGCACTTCCTAGTGTCAAAGGGAGAGAGAAAAAATATTCCACACCTACTAAGATGTGGAACATTTTTTCTCTCCCGCTGTTCTGGCACACATTTGGCAGTCATGTGCCAACGGTGTGCATTCTCTGAAGCATAGGTTTTGTACTGGAAGGGGATCCTTCCAGTATAAAAACTATGGGGCTGATTCACAGAACTAATCTGAGATAAAATCCTAAACTTACAACTTTTGGTATTCACAGAAGGCATTTAGTAGTAGTAAAATTAAGACTCCTAACTTTACTACTACTAAACTGTGACAAAATCCTAAACTTACTACTTTTGGTATTTCCAGAAGGCATTTAGTAGTAGTAAAGTTAGGACTCCTAACTTTACTACTACTAAATGCCTTTTGTGAATACCGAAAGTCATAAAGTTAGGATTTTGTCTCAGTTTAGTAGTAGTAAAGTTAGGACTCCTAACTTTACTACTACTAATGCCTTTTGTGAATACCGAAAGTCGTAAAATTAGGATTTTGTCTCAGTTTAGTAGTAGTAAAGTTAGGACTCCTAACTTTACTACTACTAAATGCCTTCTGTGAATACCAAAAGTAGTAAGTTTAGGATTTTATCTCAGATTAGTTCTGTGAATCGGCCCCTATGCTTTTAGGCTTTTCCGACTTTGTATGTGTACTATACAATGCAGCACACATGCAAAGATGGAAAAACAACGAGAAATGAAACATTTCTCTGTTATGCTTACCTGGAGAAGGCATAACATTTTGGCACAAATTTCTGTCTACCAATGTTTGTAGATAGGAATTTGCATCAAAACCAATGGGTGTTTTGGGAGCATAGGAATGCCCCTGCACCACCCATAGAACGCCCCCTTGACGCAAAATATTGCAAAGCAGAACATAGTGCAACTTTGCATTACTTTAGTATGCGATCCATCGCGAATCCTGGTTTGCGCAGGATAGTAAATCCCACCCTAACACTTTGCACTGGGTTTGTGTCACAAAAGTGACACAAACCCAGTGAAAAGAGTTAGTAAATCTGTGCCTGAGTGTCAGTATGTATGAACGATTGAGAATGAGTAGGACTAAGAGTGGAAACAGGTGAGTGAGAATAAATAAGAATGAATGTAAGATGATGCAACTGTATGAGTGACAATGAATAAGAGTGAATGAGTGAATGTGAGTGTGAGCGAGGATGTGATGTGATGCTTGCTAGTTTGGTGTTGGTCCTGGCATACTGAAGTTAATTATTGTCTCATAGAGATACTCAGGCCAAAATACTGGGGCTGGCATACTTACAGCAATTATTAGCATGACAGACACCTGTAAAAAAATACTGATGCTGGCATGCTTGGGGTAATTTGCCGCATTAAGGGTCCCAATGGTAAAATACTGATACTGGCACATTAGAGGTAATGTGATTCTGCGTCTGCAGCATTTTTCGCATAATTATGGATTTGCTGCATTTTGCAAATGTTTCACCATTTTTAATTTGGAGATTTTTCACCAAAAAATGTTTCCTAGCTCAAATGGACCAAACGTTACTACAAATGTGGTGATGCTTGTTGCTGTGCAGAAGAAGGCACTTCACAAAGTTTGACTGTTCACCTTTCATGTGCATATTTCTGTATTTGGGGGTTAAACTAGTACTATTATGGTGAAACCCTTGTCCAGACAGTGTTAATGTGTAGAAATTGCAAAATAATGAACTGATACTACTACAAACTGTGCCACATTATGCTGCATAATTAGTATCTATAGCTGCATAATTTAGTAAACACTGCCCTATCATTTGGTCCTCCCTTGCTGCATATTTCCAATGGCCCCATTGAAAAATACTAGCATACTCAAAGAAATACTTGGCATGTGGACACCAGAGGCAAAATGCTGGTACTAGCACACTGGAGTTAATTCTTTGTATAAAGTTGGACAACTTGGCATATGGGAGGGTGGCAACCATAACAAAATGCTGGCCCTGACATATTGAGGTAATTTTTGACATAAGGTTCACCTATGATATAAGGACGGCATGAATTCCTAAATTCTGGCACATACAGATTTAGTGTAATTTTTTATATAAGGTATTATATAAGGTGGCCCCCATGGAATATGGGAGCATCAATGACAAAAATCTGCCTGTGGAATAATGAAGGTATTTTTTAACATATGGGTCATCAATACCACATTTAGAAACATATGGTGTCAACTCCTGATGAACATCAGGCTTCATTTTCTTGGCACATGAGGAAAGTATTTGAATATTTAATTGATGCCCTTTCAGTGTTTATGGCATTTTAGCAGATTTATGTGAAAAGTGTACTTATAAATGCCCAACTTCACCCCACTCTTTTCCAAAATGTTTTCAGGGGGAGAGACACCCTAAAAGAGGTCTGGCTTACTCACTTTGCTCACTCACTACAATTCAGGGCTAATATTATTCCTTAGAACTTTCAAAGATCAAGTCATCACCATAATATAGGTGGTATCTATAATAGGCATTTGTTTGTACAACAATGTTAAACTAATCATGCTGCTATGATGGAACTTCAGCAAGGTGAATTTTTGTGATGTTAGGATCATGTGATATGCCTTCCTGAAAAAACTCAGGGTCATATGATGTTACTTACTGTGATGTCATTAAGGTCAAAGGATATGTGATGCCACTTCAGCTATCCCTGGCCATTTTGCTGAATTGACACCTATGGCTATAACACAGCATTATTCAGAATTATACCGAGTAAATCACAGGACAATAGACATGTTGTTAACCTCCCTCACAGATTGTTGTTCCTACTTCTTGCTGTGAATCCATTAAAACAAATTGATACCTGGTGCCCACAAATGGGCTGGATAAATCACAGCAGGCATTCCCACCAGGTGTGGCACCCAAATATCACTTTTAGAATAGTGCCTGATAAAAATATTGTGTCTTAAATATTGTCTACAAAAATATTGCATTACTGGAGCTAACAATAGTCAAACTACACCCATGGGATGATGTTTTGTAAGTGATAACTGGAACACAATATTCATCTTAGAGCATGTTTCTGTATACAATATTCAGATATTCAGACAGACAACAGTCCCATCAACATAAAATACGCATGGGGTTTCAACATAGAGTAGAATCTGTAACTCTCCCCGTTCACAATGCAATAGGTTCCATTGCAAGGATACCCCATATTCTCCAGCACCATTGCACCAAACAGGGGAGCATCCATGTATATAATGGTAGAATCATTTGCTGATTCAAAAACATTTGAACTCACTTCATAAAACAAAAGTCTGTAAGATTCGGGTAACTCAAGTGTATACAGAACCCCAGGAGGATACAGTGGACAAAACTGCCTCAGAGAGAAAGTGGCAAGATGGATAACATTTTTCACTACAAAGAATGTGGGTCTGAATAAAATAATAAATACCATTTATATCTACATAAAAATATGTAAAATCATTTGGGAGGAGGGGTACAATACAGATACTGACCAATTTTGTGTGTGAAAAAGGCCACTTTCTTGAAACAGGTGCACATCACAACATTTTCTGGCAAACGGCCTTACAAAAGTAAAACCTTGCTATACATCCAGTGAACTAGCTTGTACCCCACTCCTACGGTCCCCCCAAACATACACACCCTGCAGATAACTCATTAACTGTATTGCATTTCAACATTTCCAACCTTCTATTCCCCCTACATCCTATGAGTATCTGTATGAACTTGTAACTAACCAAATGTCCTAAACTGAATCTTTAACTACCTGGCTACCCACCCCTTGCACATGGTTCCCCAACTGGCAACGCCAAGCAACTTCTGCCAACTCCTGTTAAACTTTTCATGCCCCTACCACCCAGACAAGGGGGGTTGTGAACCTACCCCCCTTTTCTGCCCGTTATTGCTTCTGATGTGAGGGTAGACCCCCTACCGCTTCACATATGAAACCTTGGACAAAACATCCCTGATTTCCAACAAATACAAGTCCATAACTATTTGAGACAAATGTACAGCATCACCTCGGCACCCTATCTATTGCCCCCGGCTTGCTCGCTCTCCTCCAAGACCTCTGTGGCACAAACTCAGTCCACAGTACGAATACCCCAGCCCACTGCGCCTTTATTTCCAACGAGTCTCTCTTCATAGTCCTCAACAGCAGCACCCCCTTTTCTCTAACCAAGTCATTTCCCCCAAGGTGAATAAGCATCCAGGCATTGTGACCCAACCATCATACCATTTAGCGTGTGCAAAAGATTCCTCCAAAGCATTTCCCCTTTTCCTCTCCAGGTAACCTGAAAAAGGCAATCATTAAGACCCAAATGAGACCCCACTCTCTTCTGGCCCATCTGTATTGCAGCCCATTTGAGGAACGAGTGGCCAATCACCCAAATCTCCATCTCCTTAGACGCTGGGCTCTCTACTGCACCTGTAAGGAAACAAAGAAGCAGTAAGCAATTCACCAAGCAGCCTCCGCCGCGCTACGCTCACCCCACAACCCCTGCACATAACGTTTATAGCATCCTGATGACCAGCGGCCCAAATGCATGATTTCCTCCTGTGCCCAACCTCTATGGGCAGCTTCTGATGCCACCCGATGTGAAAAAAATGCATGCCATAGTCCGATGCCTGTACCCCCCCCAGCCGGGCTAATGCCGCCCGTAGCACTGCTAATAGCTGGTATGCTGTCACTTTGCCTCCTTGAATGTGTAGGAAAGCCACCTCACTGTCCTTCCCACAACATGCCGCCCAGCACCCGACCCATGCCACTGGACATACGCCTGATAGCCCATAGGCTTCAAGATGACCTGCTTCCCGTGGGCCCTCTGATCTGTTTTGGAGTAGCGAATCCATAACTCCCATCCCCAGCGCCCTTACTACTTGCTTCTAGTGGAGACCTCTTGTGCCTCTACACCCCCAACAGTTCTGATACTCTAAAAGCAGCAAAAAACACCCACACCATTACTGTGGAAAATAAGCAGGTCAAGCAGGTCCCCCCCGCATTTTGGCAAACCTCAGGCAACTGCTGCAGCACTTTATGCAGTAAAAAATTTAAAAGACAACGTTTTCCTGGCCCTCCCCTTCTGTCCTTGCTCCCTCGCCCAGCCCTCTAATATTCTGTGACGCAGTTCTCCCACCGAATGGGGGGGTATCCCCACAACAACTTACCCATAAATGCTAAACCCACCAACCTCCCAGAAATGGTCAACACCTGCGACAGATCCCTGTCAATCAATTCCAGAATATACTGTACTACATCCACAACCCTTGGCCATCCATTCTTCCAGCGCTGCACCCCGACGCCAAGAATTCTCTCTAAGCCTGGACATATGCCCGGCACGTTGACACAGCTAATGGCCCTACCACCAGTTGTACCATCCTTTGTTGCCTATAAGTTCTCCGGCATGGGTGTCCTTAGCTAACCACGGAATCTCCCCCACTGTGAATGAGACAAAGCATCTGCAATGTTATTGTCCTTGCCCGGCATGTGGCGTGCTCTGAAAGTAACAGCGTCTGTTCACCACCTCCACCACAGCCATGTTGTCTACCAGAAATAACAGTCTCCTGTGTGCTAACTCTGTGCCCCATAGAGTCACTGCCACCACCAAAGGGAAGAATTCCAGGAAAGCTAGACTCCTGCCTCCATTGCTCCACGTTGCTGGCCATGGCTCGGCGCACCATCTGCCCATCCAATACAGGTCAAAACCCCGACCTTCGCAGTATCTGAAAAGATTTGCACATCCCAGTCCATATCCTCCTGCCTCGCCAAAGGAATACCGTTGAAGCCCTGCAACAAAACGCACCACATTCTCAGGTCCTCCTTTACCCCTGCTGACAGTCGCACATGGTGGTGAGGCAGCCCACCCCCGATAGTGACCTCCCTAACCTCCTACAGAACAAACCCCCTGCCCGCACCATCCTGCACACAAAATTGAGATGTTCCTGTAAGACTTGGATCTCCTCCTACGCTTTTTCCCATCCCAGCATGCACATTATTAATGTCAGCATTTTCTCCTTTTTGTCCTGCGGTAGCCTGGCTTCCATCCACATGTAATCAATCTCAATGCCCCAAAACTATAGCACTGTTTTGGGGCACCCCTATTTCACCCATGAGCTCTTGGAACCTTGCCAGTAATACCTTGCAGTCCGCCGAACTGGGTGCCCTCTCAATGAAGAAGTCATTCAAATAGTGCGTCACCAACAGATGGCCCATCTGCCATGTGAACACCCATTGAATGAATGAATGAATGATGTCATTTATAAAGCGCTGGCTTACACTCCAAAGGAGCATCTTGGCGCTGGAGGGAGGTAGACTGAGTGTTAAGGAGTGTGATCTCTAATATCGCTGTGGTCAAATAAGGGACATAGCAAGACTATCTGATAGTGTGAAAATCCAAGTTTTCAGTTTTTTCTTAAAGAAGGATTCCATCTGTGTAAGTCTCAGTTGGGTGGGTAGGAAGTTGCAGGCTTTTATTCCCAGTACGGCCATAGATTTTCCTCCTCTGGACTTCAAACGGAAATGAGGGGGTACTAGCAGATTTTCCGTTGAGGATCTCAGATTTCGTGCAGGAACATAGGCTTTTAATCTGGTCCTAAGGTATTTGGGGCCGCTTTGTTTTACAGCTCTGAAAGTTATCACTTGGATTTTGAAGAGAATTCTCTTATGTATTGGCAGCCAGTGGAGAACTTGGAGGGCCTCCGAAGCAGATGACCCCTTTGGTAATTTCAGTACCAATCGTGCTGCAGCATTTTGTACAGTCTGCAGCTTTTTCAGAGTACTCTTCTTTACTCCTGCATAAAGACTGTTACAATAATCTAAACGTGATAAGATCAAAGCCACTGCCACAGATTTGCGAGCTATGGCTGGGAGGAGGTCAAAGAATTTTTTCAAAGTTTTTATCCAATGAAAACAGGTTCCTGCTACCGACAATACCTGCCGATGAAAGGAGAGGGATGTATCAAATCGGACTCCTAGGTTTTTGGCAGTGTCCACTGTATTAGGAGGTGGGGCTACATCTGTTGGCCACCACAGTTTGGGTATGAAGATATTAAATTTTCCCAGCAACAGTATCTCCGTCTTTTGGCTGTTGCACTTAAGGTGATTAGTCTTCATCCATTCAAAGACAGCAGAGAGACATTGTTGGAAATTTTCTTCTGCTGCTGTGGATTCTTTATCCAGGGTAAGGATGAGCTGTGTATCATCAGCGTAAGACACAGTCTCGATGTCAAAAGAAGACACCAGGTCTAGCAAGGGCACCATATATATATTAAAAAGTGTGGGGCTCAAAATTGAGCCCTGGGGCACACCCGAGAGCAGCGGCTTCTCTATTGAAGTGAAATTGCCGAGTGTTACTGACTGTCTTCTGTTCCCTAGAAATGATGTTAGCCAAGCCAATGCTTTCTGTGAGATCCCAGCTCTTCCTAGCTGTTTACCCAGAACAACATGGGAAACAGTGTCGAATGCGGCCGAGAGATCCAACAGAATCAGCACTGCCATCTTTCTTTGATCCAATGCGAATTTAAGCGTCTCCGTGGTATGTAGCAGCGCTGACTCTGTTGAATGCCCGGCCCTAAAGCCTGATTGCCTGGGGTGTAACACGTTGTTTAGTAGGAGAAAGTCATTTAATTGCTTGTTTACAAGTTTCTCCGTTATCTTACTTAAACAGGGCAATAAAGAGATGGGTCTAAGATTAGTCAAAGTAGTTGGATCCGGGAGGTGTTTCTTTTGTAATGGTTTAACCGAGGCAATTTTCCAGCTGTCTGGTACTACAGCTTGTCTAAGTGAAGAGTTTATGATCTGATTAATAATTGGATTAATAGTCTCAATCAGAGCATGTAGAATTTTTGGGGGGCAGGGATCGCCTGGAGAACCTGATTTGCATGTCATGATAGCCTGTCTGGACTGTTCGAGAGTGATCTCCTTAAAATGATTTAACATCGGTCTATTGTCTAGATTCTGATTTGGACCTTCTGAAGATAGTGTATCCATTAAATTGAAATCCTTTTTAAGGTCTCTGATCTTTTCATCAAAAAAGTCCGCAATCTGGTCACATAATTTCTGTGACGGGGGAATTTCCTGATTGAACGTCTTAGGGTGGGTAAAAGATTCGACAATTTTAAAAATCATTTTCTGATCAGATGCTGCCTGCTTGATAAGGTTCGTGTAGTGAACTTTCTTTTCATGTTTGATCTTCATGAACTGAAGCACTCAAACAAGGCACAGGGAATTGAGCAACCCATTGGCAATGCTTTATCCACGTACCATTTCCCTTCAAACATGCTAACCCAGGAGCTGAAAGTCCTTTGGGTGTACCGGAAGCAGCCGAAAAGCTGACTTCACATTGGATTTAGTCATCAATGCTCCCGGGCCCGCCGCCACCACCAGTGACATGGCCACATCGACTGAGGAGTAGGACAAAAATGCTACTTCCTCCACAATGAAATCGTTCACCGACCTACCCTCGGGTCACAACAAATGTTGTATCAAACGGAAGTGACCTTCCTCCTTCTTGGGGACCACTCCAATTGGAGGCACAATCAAATTCTCCATAGGCCAATCATGAAAAGGTCCTGCCATCCTGCCCTCGGAAACCTCTTTCTTCAGCTTGTTCCTAACTATTTGTCTATGCTCCGATGTGGATCACAAATTGTCCGCCCACCGTCGAGTCCCTGGACCCTCGTACCCCAACCGAAAACCCCAACAAAACCTGTCCCACAACAAATCCACATCTCCTGCTCGTTAACCGGATTACAAGCCTTTTGCACCAGGTTCCTGGCCCCCCTACCCCTCTTGTGCCTTAGAATTGCTGCTGGTGCCCCCATTGTCTACCCCATACTGCTGCCGCTGTCCCATGCCCTGGCTGTAAGAGGCACCCCTGCAAATACCCACTGACCCTGGTAGAGCCTTTGAAGTTCCCCCCACCCCTTCCCGGGTGGGACATCCCTGAAAGGGGCGATAAATGATTGGCAGACCACTTGCCGTGAAGAATGTCTTCCCCAGGTTTGCAGCCCCCATTGTGTGGCGCCATAAATCCAAATCAAGTTTGCACCATTTTGCCTCCGAATCCCATGCGAGCTGTTGACGAAACTACTTGTCATACTGCGCCAACGCATAACCCCCCATGTGATTTGGGCTTTCCGTATCACGTCCATGTTCCTCAAACATGGCTACGCAGCACTCCGGATACTTCTCACAATACACGCTGGCACATATCAGAAACACCACCATCCAGTTATCTATGGTAAGGAGAACCCTCAGCCACTTGGCCAAATCATATTCTTCCTCTGTAGAACCCTCCTTGGACCACACCTCTCTGGGTAACAATTTTAGCATCTCTACATATTCCCCTTTCCAAATGTGCTCTTTCGTGGCCAACATCAATTGGGCCCCCAATGGTTTAATCATTTTCATGTAAGGCAATTTCTTAATCTTCAGTTCCTTGCTGTCAGACCCTTCCTTCTTCTCACCCCCCTCCACTGACCCCCCTTTGGCTACTCCCGGGGGCCTCCATTTTGCTTGCGACCCCACAGTGATTGTCAGTGCCATCTTTCTCGTCTGTACCCACTCCCACATCTGCCACATACCTCCCTTTCCTGCCTGTGGATACCATCATAGGAGAAGAATACTTCCCTTTTCCTTTCCTGCTGCCAATGTCGGTGCTTGTGCCATTGCAGTCCACCTCGCCAGTATTTTCTCCTCCTTCCTGCTCGTGGTGGCCCAGTCTTTGCGCACCTGTAACATACTGGATAACTTATTAATGGACCCTACCCCCCCACTGACTTCTGGCTCCTCATCACGGAGCTCTCCATGCTCCATACTATCCTCCTCATAGTCCAAAGTCGTGATCCCTGGCGGGTCATCCAAAAGGCCCCATCTGGGAGGCACCCCTTTACCTTGCACATGTTCTATCCAAAATTTGCTGTAGCATTATGATGCCCAGAGCTTCGGGGGGGGGCGATGTGACCCTTCTCTGCTGGTCCGCCGACGCTACTCGCCGGCCTCACGTGTGCCAGAGGCCATTCGAGACCTACCAGTTGCTGGGGCCAACGAGGTCATCCTGGACCTTCGTACATTGACTGCGCCAGGATCATTCGCCGGTATCAGGTGAACCACGCTGAGCACAGCCCTCTCGTTTCCTCTGGGCCAATTAGCCGCCCCCAGCTCTACCGAGTCTGGAATGATGCGCTGCCCCTGCACCTGAAAGAAAGAAAACAGGACTGGTGTGCTAGTGCCCTTTGCCTTACCCCCAACCTCTTCAGCACCCAATGCTTGTAACTCCCACTCCCTATAATCCTCTACATGCCCGGATGGCCCACCAAGGGCATCCCACCCCCGGGCCACACCCATAAAGGGTGGGACCCCTCACCACCCTGAAATTCTCATCCACCAAACCGTCCTCCTCGAAAGTGTCTTCCTCCTCACTCCAATCCAGCATGGCCGCAACTATAGCAGAGACGGGCCCCTCCCTGCTCCTCCTCCCACCTCCTCCTGAAAATCGCCCCCCTCACTTGCCTGCCCCGAGGTACCCCATTGCAGGGACCCTCCCCTGCCAATGTATGCATCCACCAGAGCCACCCTGTCCCATTACCTACCCTTGGAGGCCTCCTCCCAATGATCAAATATGTCCAGCCCAGAGTAGTCTGGCCTGTCCTCCTCCAAACACAAGGCTAATTCATCCAATCCCTTCTCTTGGCCCCCCTCATCCCCTGCTGCCTCATGCGTTGCTCTCCCAGTCCCTCCCTCTGCTGACCTCCTGCTCCTCTATGGCTGCCTGCTGGAAGGAACCTCCTTTGGCTCGGCACTCCATCCAGCCCCGCCCACCCTCACCCATCCTGACACGTAGGAGTCCCCAAGGGGCTCCACTGAAGCCACGCGCCTGCGGGAGTCCCTCCTCCTTTTTCTCTCATGCAATGCAGGCAGCTCCTCAGACGCCGCCAGCTGGCTTCCATCTCTCTTGGTGGCGGTCCGGTGTACGCGCCTACTGTGCTATGGGGTCGCAGTACCTCGCTCAATTGGCGCGATATCCTCAGTGCGAGCCTCAGAAATGCTACAGACAGCTGAGTGCCCAGACTCCACCCACCCTCCTCCCGCTACCATCCTTTCCAGCTTCACCACGGCCCTGCCGGCAGTTGCTGGTCCTACCCTCACATGCCGGCCCCCGCCTCCAGAGGGGCCGCTCCTCTAGTCCCGGAGCGGCCCCTACTGCTCACCTCAGTGCATGCGGCCCATGCCCTGTTCACAGCGGGGATCATGCCACAACTGCCGCAGCCACCCCCATGGTGGCCCTGCGAGACGGGCAAGCCGGAGCTGCAAACACCTCTCCTTCCACCACGAGGTCCATCCTCCAGGACTCTCTCAGCAGCCTCATCGCTTCTGCCACATGGGGATCATTTGCCATACTCGTATGCTTGCACGAAGCACAGAACATCTCCTAAAGCTAAACTACTCTAACTGCGACACAGACAAATTTATACAGCTACTCTCATGCTACCAGACACCAAGTCACCTAAACCTAAAATGGTGGCTGGTAGCCGAACCTCACCCCCTAAATATATTGTGGGCTACTTTTGGGCTATAGCCTAGCACAGTACAAAATGACAGTCTCTGCACTGCACCACCATTCCAATCTGCCCGGGGGGCAGTGTTCCCTCTGGTCAGCTGCCCGCAAAACTCTCCTTCTACAGCATGGTTTAGATATCATATTTGGCTAAAATTCAGTTTGGTTCTCCTTCCTATGCCTACTGTTAATAGGTGATATCAAATCCCCTTTCTATATTATTATATAGGTGATCTCCTTTCTCTCACGTTTTCATACACCTACATACTTATGAATACTTATTTTAAAGTAAAATGGAATTTCTTTTGCCTTCTATACATCCTGATATTTTTGTAGCAGATTTGCTCAAGAACTATCCTATATTCTCACAAAAAAGAAGCTGATAGTATTCAGAATAATAAAATATAGAGTTAAGAGCACTCTGAATAAGGTACATCTGCTTTCAACAAAATACGCAGAAGAAATAAAAGTAGGAGCAGGGAGGAATGTATGAAGATATATAAGTTAATTTTAATTAAGTCCCCATTAATGTTTTTATGTGAATGCAATCACTCAAACAATCAGATTATTGGATTTTCTGTATCATATGTAAATTCTGTTTTCATAATGTTTATTCTTTTTGAGTAACTTTTGTTTGCCGCAGACCTGGTTCGTGAAGAAAACGCCTTTTAGGAGCCGTGAAACTGGATGTGTGCCTGAGCCCCATGTGCTACACTATGTAAAACTGTAATGTGTTGAACTGGTATCTAGTGTGCAGTTTGCACAAGAGAGCATACTTATAGATTTTATGCAAATGGCACACCACGTGTAAGATCTGAACAGTTTGCGAGATTTCACTTGGAATTTTGCATAAGGAATTCATTTTTTTCCCCGCAATAACTCTTTATTAGGGAGACTAGGAGGAAACTTCAAAATGGAAGACATGCATCTGTTGTGGAGGGCATAGCAGCAGCAAATAGATTACAGTAATACTTAAAGAGATCTCTGTCAAACAAATGTAAAATAATGAGCTTGATTCACCTTATCCAGAAGGGCTAACCTCTCCACAGAGGAATAATACAGAGAATATCACAAAACGTAGTATAATATAATGGCATAACTTAGAAAAACCCAATGTAGAGCATATCATTCAACTATCCTAACACCTATAGAAAAGAAGGTGTAGGGGATGGGGTGGGAGGGCCTATAGTGCGGTCTGATAGTCTAATAGTCTTTTGGACCTTATACCATGTCTTGGGTACAATCCTGATGCAACTATGCGATTAACAATGTCACGCAATTCATCTTTTCAGATGGTATCTGTTCTGCAATCATATGAGGTCTATTCATGGTATCCCACCCCGTGTGTTCTCACATGGTGTCCATGTACCAATAGACACTGATTAAACTGGCAAGGATGTTAAACAGTGAAGAAATCGTAGTTGTCCGAGACTGAAGAGCATCTCATAGGACCATCAATATATCCTGTCAATCATTTTTGCCCTCATCCTTGTTTATTTAAGAAAGGGTTCAAACATTGTCAAATGCTACCATGCTGCTGTTTCTACAGATGACACACTCATCTAGTGCTCATAATATTAATTCCGTGAGCTATTAGTCATTGGTCTCCAGTTACACACTTTGCACATTTTGATTGTTGTCATCGATGTCTCTATCTACCTGTGTACAGGAGTGCTGAGTTTTTCTCGATTCCATATGTCACGTAGTATGGCTAAATGAGGTGGCTGTGATGTCACTGGTACAAGTTAGTGTGTCTTATATGGTCAACCACTATGTCTGGATAATATGACAATGCATTATCACATGTAATAAATCGCATCCCTCGTGGATGCATCACCAGAACCGTGAATGGGCGGGGAGTACCACCCTGTGTAATTTACCAGTATCATTTAGTATTTTAGAGTACTAGAACTTAAGTCTTGCTTCCCTTTAGGTCTCTAACAAAGATGACCAGGCTACTGGGCAATATTCTTCATGAAGGTATTGTTAGAAATGGGGAGTTGGCAGTGGTTTGCACCCTTTACAAGTAGGGACCCTCACTCTACTCAAGGTAAGGGAGTCACACAGCTAAGATAACCCCTGCTCACCCAGTGATAGCTTGGCACAAACACTCAGGTTTATCTCAAAGGCAATGTGTAAAGTATTTGTGCACACACACACACACAGTAACACAGTGAAAATACTACAAAAATAGTCCACGCCAGTTTAGAAAAATAGCCAATATTTATCTGAATAAAACAAGACCAAAACGACAAAAATCCAACATACACAAGTCAAAATATCACTTTTAAAAGATTAAGCAAGTTTAGTCCATAGAAATCAATGAATTCGTTAATTTTAGCATAAAGTACCTTAGAGTAGAGGTGTCAAAATCAAAGATGGTACAAGGCGCAGGGGAGGTGAGGCGCCGGAAAATCAAAGCGATGCATTGGTTCCTTACTACACAGGGGAGGTGATGAATCGGTTCCTTACTGCTTGGCAGGGGAAGTTATGCATTGGTTCCTTACTGGCAGGTAAGGTGATCCGTCGGTTTCCGGACATGCAGCCTCAGTTCCTTATTGCAGTGCGGTATAGATGAAGAATGGGCACCAGGGATATCAATTTCAGAGCCGCAAAACAGGCACTGCATCAATTCTACAGGCGAAGCAGGTGCTGCGTCGGAGCCAGGGTGGGACTCCCACTGTGGTGATTTTTCTGCCAAGCTGCAACAGCACGCTGGGACCCGTGGTGAAAGCTGTGGTCGATGCACCGAGCGGGAACCACGCTTTGGGGCAGGCAGTGTGGCCAGCACAACAAAGCAACAGATAGAGTAGCAGTCCCTCCTACAGCATTCAGCACTTCTTGCTGGCAGAATGTCCTCAGTCCAGAAGTGTTCTGATTTTGGGGTGTCAGAGGTCCTATACTTATACCCCTTTCGGCCTTTGAAGCAAGCAAACTTCAAAGGAAAGTCTTTGTAGTACACAAGACCCTGCCTTACTCGGACCTTGCTCCAGACACACTACAGGGGGGCTGAAACGGCTTTGTGTGAGGACAGGCACAGCCCTATTCAGGTGTCAGTGCCAATTCCTCCCATCCACTCTAGCTCAGGAAGGCCCATCTGCCTGGTGATGGCCCATCAGGATATGCAAGACACACCTCAGCTCCCTTTGTGTGACTGTCTAGAGTGAATGCACAAGAGCCCAACTGTCAGCCAAACCAGACGTGTATTTAACAGGCAGAGGCACAGAATGGTTAAGCAAGATAATGCCCACTTTCTAAAAAAGGCATTTTCAAACATGCAATTTAAAAATGAACTTCACCAAAAGATGTATTTTTACATTGTGAGTTTAGAGACCCCAGACTCTAAATCTCTATCTGCTCTCAATGGGAAATGACACTTAAAATATATTTCAAGGCAATCCCCATGTTACCCTATTGGAGAGATAGGCCTTGCAATAGTGAAAAACAAAGTTAGCAGTATTTCACCATTAGGACATGTAAAACACAATAGCATATGTCCTACCTTTTACATACACTGCACACTGCCCAAAGGGCTGCTTTGTGCCTACCTTAGGGGTGCCTTACATGTAGTAAAAGGGAAGGTTTGGGTCTGGCAAGTGGATGCGCTTGCCAGGTCGAAATGGCAGTTTAAAACTGCACTCACAGACACTGCAGTGGCAGATCTGAGACAAGTTTGCAGAGCTACTCATGTGGGTGGCAAAATCAGTACTGCAGGCCACTAGTAGCATTTGATGTACAGATCCTGCCCTTTGAGGTCCTCTACCTTCCACTGTGGAGAGGTACTCCCAGACTCCAGAACTGTCTTGGCACTTGTGTCCTGCACAATTCTCCCAGCAGTTCAGGGGTGCTATCCTGCAACTGGTCCCCCAACCCAGGGTAATTTCTGGGGTGCTCCTTACCCCCTCCATCTGGACTTCTGCACCCTCCTCTCCGGAGTGGTACTGCCAGACACCAGAACTGGTGGAATGCTTGTGGAGGCTGCCCGCCCCCACCTCCCAAGTTCTCATGACAGTATGGGACTCCCATTAGTGGATGGTCTCCTGGTATAGACCACAGCTCCCTGCTTGTGCCCCCTCTGAGGGCAATTCAAGCACTGGGCTGGACATATGGTAACCTGGGCCTCTGCCCACCCTACCCCTATTCCTATTCTTGGAAAGGATGTGGGACCCTTCTCCCCCCTTACTACACTGTGTCCTCCCTGGGTCACTGCAACCCTCCCCCTCACTCTGAAGGAGAAAATCTGAGCCACTCCCCTTCGGATTACTCCCCAGTGCCTCTTCGGGCCCTCTTGCAACCACCAAGAGGTCTGCCTCCAGTTCAAGCTCCCTGGGGTCAAAGAACTCACACTCCACCGGGTGTTGGCATAGCTCTGGAAAACCGTGACTGAACATATGCTCTCTAGCAATAAATTTGTGCAGCCTCCCACATGTGTTCACCATACTACGCTTCACCCAACCATCCAGTGCCTTGAAAAAGTACCCCACATCATCCCCCATCTGCTGAGACAGTATCAGACTGCCCCTCAAACTCAACCTACCATCGTCTGGGATGACCCCGTACTCCTCTACCAGGGCTCCCTCTCACTCCCTTCTAGAGCCAGTAGAGTGTCTCTCCTACCACAAGGAATATCACTCCCTGTGCCAGTTCCCCAATCCTTCTCAGGGCCCTGAGCACCCCTGGAGTTACCTCATGTGTCTGAGTCCACTGGTGTATGTCACCCCCTCCTTGAAGTAATAAACCAAGACTCTGGGTAAGTGGATCTTTTCTTCAGTACTGGGCATGGTATTTTTGCTGCCACCATCTGACCGGGACTCATCCCTACTGACTTCCAACTCCAGCTCTCTCATGCTCAGTGAAAACACTACAAAAGGAGTCCACAACAGTTTAGAAAAAATAGTCAATATTTATCTAAACAAAACTAGACCAAGACGATGAAAATCCAACATAGACAAGTCAAAAGATCACTTTTAAATGATTGAGCAAGTTTAGTCTATAGAAATCAATAGATGCGTTTGTTTTAGCACAAAGTACCTTAGATGCATCAAAAATCAAAGATGGTACAAGGCGCAGGGGAGGTGAGGTGCCGGATAAGCAAAGTGATGTGTCGGTTCCTTACTACACAGGGGAGGTGATGCTTCAGTTGCTTACTGGCAGGGAAAGAGATGCATCGGTTTCTTACCACTAAGCAGGGGAGGTGATGCGTTGGTTCCTTACTGGCAGGAGAGGTGATGCATTGGTTCCTTACTGGCAGGGGAGGTGATGCTTTGGTTTCCGGACACGTGGCCTTGGTTCCTTACTGTGGCACGGTTTTGATAAAGAATTCGCACCCACGGACGATGCGTCAAAAATCTGGACGTGCTGCATCGAAGTGATAGCAGCAAAGCAGGTGCTGTGTCAATTTCTTAGCTGCGAAGCAGTAACTGCGTTGGATTCAGGCTGGGTGCCACAGACGTCGGTGAAACGGTTCTAGGGACTCATGCTTCAGTGATTTTTCTGCCATGCTACCATGGCACACTGGGGCCTGCAGTGAAAGAGTGGTTGATGCGTCGAGCGGGAGCACGCTTTGTGGCTGCAGTGCCAATGCATCTATCTTTTACAGCGGGGCAAAAATAAACCAGCCGCTGGAAGTTGATGAGTTGATTTTCTCCTTCAGATCACTAGGTTACACTTCCAAAGGCCCACAAGCTGGATTTGGCACCACTTGGCAAGTAAGGACTCTCAGCAGAAGAGCGTAGGCTCTGGCAGATGAAATCTTTGATTGCCCTGAGAGTTCTTAACAAGAGGGAAGCTCAACTCAAGCCCTTGGAGAACCTTTGAAGCAGGATACAGAAAGCAAAGTCCAGTCCTTTCACTCCCAGGACAGAAGCAGCAAGCAGCAGGCCAGCAAACAAAGCAACAGGCAGAGTGGCAGTCCCTCCTACAGCATCCAGCACTTCTTCCTGGCAGAATGTCCTCAGTCCAGAAGTGTTCAGGTGTCAGTGACAACTCCTCCCTTCACTCTAGCAAAGGAAAGTCCATCAGCCAGGTGATGGCCCATCAGAATATGCAAGGCACACCTCAGTTTCCTTTGTGTGACAGTCTAGAGTGACTGCACAAGAGCCCAACTGTCAGCCATCCCAGAATTTAACAGAAAGGCAGAGGCACAGAATGGTTAAGCAGAGATAATGCCCACTTTCTAAAAGAGGCATTTTCAAACACGCAATTTAAAAACCAACTTTATCTAAAGATGTATTTTTACACTGCGAGTTTAGAGAGCCTAACTCAAAATCTCTATCTGCTCCCAATGGGAAGTTACACTTAAAAGATATTTCAAGGCAATCCCCATGTTACCCTATGGGAGAGATGGGCCTAGAAATAGTGAAAAATGAAATTGTCATTATTTCATTATTAAGACATGTAAAATACAACAGCACATGTCCTACGTTTTAAATAAACTGCACCCTGCCAATTGGGCTGCCTTGGGCCTACTATATGGGTGACTTACTGGTAGTAAAAGGGAAGGTTTGGGCCTGGCAAATGGGTGAACATGCCAGGTCAAAATGGCAGTTTAAATCTGCACTCACAGACACTGTAGTGGCAGGTCTGAGACACATTTACAGGGCTACTCATGTGGGTGTCTCATACATGGCGCAGGCCCGCTAGCAGCATTTGGCTTACAGGCCCTGGGCACACCTAGTGCACTTTACTAGGGACTTACTAGTAAATCAAGTATCCCAATCACGGATAAACCAATCACCAATACATTTTAGACAGAAAGTGTATGCACTT
This sequence comes from Calotriton arnoldi, assembly GCA_963921515.1. Classification (NCBI taxonomy): domain Eukaryota; kingdom Metazoa; phylum Chordata; class Amphibia; order Caudata; family Salamandridae; genus Calotriton; species Calotriton arnoldi. Next base: position 341,585 of record CAWUFW010006914.1, read on the forward strand.
TAGCACTGGTTAGCAGTGGTAAAGTGCCAGAGTCCTAAAGCCAACAAAAACAGGTGAGAAAAAAAATTGGAGGAAGAAAGCAAAACGTTTCAGGATAACCCTGAATAAAGGGCCCGGGTCCAAAAGGTATTGTCATAGTAATCTGGAAGCATTCTCAGTGGATTTGGAAGACCATTTATTGATTATGACCTCATACAGACTAGAGACTACCCCTCGATGGAGGCCTCATGTTCAGAGATGAACAATTTACTTACCTTCAGTAATGCACTCTCTGGTAGATACTCTTACCACAGATTCCTCACCTTAGAATATCCCCCAGGTGCCAACCTGGATCTGGAGAAGTTTTATAACAGTGCTCCCGCATGCTGATAGGTAGTATCATGCAGCTCTGCGCTGACTACAAACCCCATGTAAGTAAAGAAGTGGACGCTGACATCAGTTTCTTGTTTTTTCCCTTTCTGCGTCTGCCAACGTGAAATATGAACAATTGTTGGTAACAGTGTGCTGAGTACTAGCATGAGACATTTTTAGATCTTAAGAAGAGGCCACTCCACTAAACCGGAAGGTGGGATGGCAGTGAAGAATTTGTAGTTAGAGTATTCACCAGAAGGAGCATTACAGATTGTAAGTAACAGTTCTTCTGATGGATGTATCTAACCGCAGATTCCTAATGTTAATATAGATGCTGAAGCAGTACATCCCCAAGTTGGAGGGTCTTTGGAGTGGGTTCAAATCCAAAAGTCTTGCATAACTGTGATACAATGAGTCCCCCCTGAGCACTCAAGGTAAGTAATATTCTGCCCAACAGAAATGCAAAACGGTCTTTTGTAATTTCTTTTGTTCCAATTGTTTATTCGGGTACTCAGCGTCCGACACTCAGCAGTATAATGTTTCCAAAACACAGCTTCCAAATGATGTTGAAGTACAGTCGAACAATTTACAGCCAACACGTGTTTCGTCGTGTGATGTAGCACACATTGACTTCTTCAGGGCTGATTCCGTTGCCAGTTAAATCCCCAATCCGTACGGGATAATACGCTGATACAATAAAGTAAAATCCTTATGGCCCGCACTCCCGAGCCAACCAGGTAGATATAGATGTCTCCGTCAGTACAATATTTTCACGGATGCATAATCTTCCATAAACTGTAAATCAAGAATGAATGATAAGGCGGCGTAAAGTACGTATCCAAATAACGTAAGAAGATAAAATAAGATCACGAGTCCATGACCTATGAAAAGATCCTTGAGTGCTCAGGGGGGACTAATTCTATAATTGTACTCCTCCTGCTGCGGGGATCATTTGTGGGTGAATTGCCAGCCGACGATTCTCCCCTTGGAGCACCAACAAATACTTGTGTTGAATTGTTACATTTGCCTTATATGTTTGTAGAGCGCCCGGTCTTTTTGTTCTTTTGCCTGGTTGCCGTCTTGCATAACTGAGTGGACGATGTGTCCTTTCTGCTGGACCTGCCTGCCAAGGTGGTAGTGCTTCATGAACATATGCATTGATGCCCACATCGCAGCCACCATATATCAAGAATAGGCACTCCTCATGCCTCTGCAGTGGTAGAGGCCTTAGCCCTGCTGGAATGGACTCTCAAACCCTCTGCCAACTGCTTCTTGGCTTTATTTAGAGGACTATCGAGCTCAACAGGGTCCTCTTCTGTATTCTTCTTTTTGTTTGCTCCAGAAAAACCTACAAAAAGTTGGTTGTCTTCTCAATGGTCTTTTGTATAATCAGTGTAAAAGCTTAAAGCTCTTTTGGGGATCCAACTGATGGAGCCTCTCTTTCTCTCTTTAGGGGGTAAGAGAGAGCAAAGAACGCTGGAAGAGTAATCTATTGCCCAATGTGAAAAGTATTCACAACTTTCAGTAAGGAGACCACACAAGTCCTCATCACCAATTTATCTTCAAAAAAGGTGGTGTAGGCTGGTTGCACCGAAAGTGCCTGTAAATCAAACATGCAGCAAGCTGATGTGATTGCAATGTGGAAGACAATCTTCAAGGTCAGGAGAAGCAGCAAGTAGCTGTGCATAGACTCAAAGTGTGCACACGAGGAGTGTTAAGACCAAGTTAAGTCCCACTGTGGTATCACAAAGGAGGGATTGTGTATGTTAAATCTTCAATAAGCTGTATCACAACAGGTGATTTAAAAAAGGTGGTTGGTTCAGCAAATGCAGAAGGGCCTAACAAATAATGTTTTACAGTGGCCATTGCGAGGCCTTCCTGGGCTAAAGACAAAACAAATAAAAGGGCATTCCATAGCTTTACCAGGAAGAGGTGTGTCCCAGTCACCAGACCAGGTTACAAATTTGTCCCAGCACAAATGGATCTCATGGAGGGGTGGCTGGTTGTTCAGATGACATACACCACATCAGGTGGCAAATCAAACACAGTCATTTGCAGCTGCATAGCTGTGTAAGTTGCATGGATATGGGTGGAGGACCCTGCTGTTGAGACACTAAGCCCTCCCAAAATGGTAACCCGATCGGAGGAGAGATGCTCATACTCAGGAGACACAATCTTGGCCCACTAGGATGACTTGGGCCCTTTCATTGTTGATCTTGTTTAGAACTCTAGGCAGCAGAGGTAGTGGAGGGAAGGAGTTGGTTGTTCCATGCCAGCTGGAATCTGCCTTCTAACAAGACTTCTTCTGAAACTTTGCACACTGTTGACACTGCACTTTCTCTACAGTGGAGAAGAGATCTTGCCAGGACTTTCTCCACTGAAGGAAGATGCCCTCAGCTCAGTTTGTCTGTTCTGGCATTCAAGGGCCATAAAAAGCTGGCTGTTGCACAATTGCGTACAGTCCCGAGATGCACAGCCATGACGCAGAAAGCAAGCATCCATATATCCCAAGTAATCCATAGTAATCAACATTTTATTCAACTTTTTTCCTGTGTTTACACACTTGATACAGAGGCAGCATGACTTCAATCTTCAAATGCAAGTGAAAATCCCATCCACGCTTGGCTCCACAGCATATCGAAATTCACATATTTTTGTCCGGGGTAGCTTTGCTGGTATACATTTTGGGATGCGAGCCCTTCTTCAGTACAACATACAAAAGAAACCCATCAATGACTGCTAGAAACCTCATGTCAAAACATAAATGAAAACGTAAGCGATATATAATATGCTATTTATAAAAATGTTGGGTTAACACAACTACCAAAACATGCTGTGAACCGTTGATTGAACCAGCGAATTTGTACTTAGTTTGAAACTGTGAAAGATTTTGTTCCATGATAAATTATGCTAAACAATTTAGTGTGACCGCGTGACTTCCATCAGCACCTGAGCCTGTCAATGTAATTTGAAACACAGTGCAGGAAACCACTATAGAACACCAAAATCCCCAATTTCCCACCATGAATCAAACAGCCACTTGCGATGTGAGCAGCGGAGTATTTTAACTCCTTAACCGCGGCGCGAATTCCGCCGTGGTGCGGGAGTTTTAATGAGTGGGCGGGGCTACCTCGGCCAACGGACGTGCGCAGCACTAGCCAGGTAGTGCTCGCGACGGCCGTTGGCCGACGCGCGCACGGAACGGGTTAAATCTGCTAAAACGTAAATAATCCAGTCAGTCAACAAGATAACCAGCGGAGCAGCCACACTATGGGGCAGATTTACAAGCCCCTTGCGCCTCCTTGGAGTCACTTTTTATGACGCAACGGCGGCACAAACAATGCGGCCAATTTACAACGTGACGTATCTAGGGAGGCGTCAGGCATATTGTATACAGGGTAGGTGTTCCCACGTAAAAAGCCATGTAGAACTGACGCAGTGAAATTTACAACATTTCACTGCATCACTCCACGCCTTCACTGCATCAAAATCCCTATGCCTGCTCAGACCAGGCGTAAGGAATGACGCAGGGCTTTTTAAATGGGACTTACCTATCTGTTGTGGCGCATTGCTTGAGTTGCGTCACTTTCATGAGCAACTCCAGCAATGCGTCACTTTTGGGCCAACAGATGCGTCAGAATTTCTAATGCATCTGTTAATCCTTGCGCCATGGAGCACTGTATTGTAAATACAGCGCATCCATGGTGGTGCAAGGACCTTTGGCGCTGACGCAAGGAAACTGACGCATCTACGCAGAAGCGTCAGTTTCTTGTAAATCTGCCCCTTTGTGCTTATCACACAACATCCAGCAATTGTTCACGCAGCAAGGTGCTTTTAAACACACCTGTAAGGAGTGCCACAGGTGTTCTGAGCCTGTCGAGAGTTTTGAACTAAACCAGCTGACCAGCTCCCCATCCAAAAACAAGAGTATTCACGTGCATAAGAAAACTGGGCCAGAAAATTCACGTGTTTAAAAGAAATAGAAACCTCCGTGTTAAAAGCTGCAATGCATGTTATTCAGCCACATAAAAATAATACCATCCTTATACAATCACACAACTCAAATCATAACTAATTATTATTACTCTAGGTTCCGAGAAACACAAACCCCGTAACAGTTCAAACACCCATTTGTAAAAAAAAAAACGATGCATATTGCATGTGACAACAACTGATGGATAAACCAAATATTAAATATGTAAAATATACACACAATAACAGTGGCGTTCAAACATGACAGCTCGTTCGTTGCTTGAAGCACCATTGGAATGACTCCCACTGATGAACTGTTAGATCGTGCAGGCCACTCAGGCGGCCTTCTGGATGAAGTTCTTATGTAATCTTAGATTCCTGGGAGACTATCGAACGGGACAGCGTCATAAATATATCAGAAATGGGTGATAGAATGCACACCACTGTTTTGACCGTGTTTGAAATGCTCAAAGGCAATAGTTTGGCGTGCAACCTCGTCAAGTGCTCTGCCCACAGCACGTTTGGAAATTGAAAAACTGTCTGGTGCGCAATTACGCACAGTCCCGAGATGCACAGCGATGAAGCGAAAGCGAAAATCCATATATCCCAAGTAATCCAAAGCAACTAAAATGTTAGTCAACCTTTTTCCTGTGTTTACACACTTGATACAGATGCAACGTGATTTCAGTCTTCAAATGCAAGTGAAACGTCCATCCAGGCGACGGGCTGTGGAGATAAGCCTGGATGGGAGTTTCACTTGCATTTGAAGATTGAAATCACGTTGCCTGCATAGCAAAGGGTGTAAACACAGGAAACACAGGGAAAAAGGAAGTAGTGGGAATAACAACCCACATCTTTCTCGAGAGCAGTACCCTCTCTATGGTACCTCTGTAGATTTACAGGCTGAATTCATTCTGGTGTGGGGCGATGTTGGGTGGGGAGGAGAGGAAAGGTAGAGCATTGCCTTTTTGAACAATTTGCGGGACCCTCTGTCGGACAGGATGGATCTCCAATCCTGACTCCCACTGGTTGAGCTTGCACCACTGAGAGCAACCTAAAGTGTTTATGGCCATTGTTGCAGGGAAGGAGGAGCTAGAGGACCGATGCCCCTGTCGGCCTGCAGACTGTTTGCTGGTTCCAGGTCCACAGCCCCAAAAGCACTGGGCTGTCTGTTGCATCACGGACTGGGAATTCTGGGGCATATGTACAAGGAGTTAACGCCGCCATAGTGTAAATTTTTTGACATTACGGCAGCTTTTTTTTTATTGCCTTATTTACAAGTTGTCGCTAACCTCAGTTAGCAGCAGTTTTCTGGGCGAAAACTTGCATTTTTAAGATTGCCACTTCTGTTAGCGGGAGTTAACGAAAATGAGATGCAAGGTAGGCGTTCCCGTGCAAAAACTGCCGCTAACCCCACTTAGCGATATTTACAAAGATTTCCTTGTATGGTGCAAAACCAAAAAAACTGCCTCTAACTGTAGTTAGAGACAGTTTTTTAAGACCAGAAAATAGCTGGTCTTAAAATTGGTGAAAACACTTGGGGCCTCATTTCAGAATGTTTTGGTGCTGGACAGCGCTGCAAAGAGTGTTGCTGCACTGCCCTGCGACAAAACTACAGGGCAGGAATACGCACTATCAATAAGATAGGGCGCATTCCTGGGCTTCATTCATGAAAAGTGTTGCATCGCTGCGACAAAACAGCGTTGCAATAAATTTCACTACGCCCTTCTTGCGACACTATGGATGCGCTGTATTCACTGCACAGCGCTCCATGTCGCAATTAATGACAGATAAGTCTGGAATCCTGACGTATCTGTCAGGGCTAAAGTCACGCATTGCTGCAGTTGTGTCACAAGCATGGCGCAACTCCAGCTATGCATGGGGCCAGCCTTTCCCTGTGGCGCTGCGTCATCCTTACGCCTGCCATGAGGCAGGCATAAGGTACTGACACAGTGGTGTCCTACAATTGTTGCATGGAGAATCTGATGGATTTCACTGCGCCACTCCTATGAGGCTTTGTTGCGTGGGAACGCCCACCCTGCATACATCATACCTGATGCAGGTATTATATGGCACAGGGCTTCACAAGGTCACGCATATGCCTAGATGCGTCACTTTGCAAATACGGTGCAACGTGGTGCAAGAATCATGCTGCAAGTACGTCAAGGAAATGACGCACCGGCAGGGTGAAACTGTAAGAAGGGACTCATGAATAAGCCCCCCTGTCTTTTTGCCCTAAGTTGGCACACAATGGCTGCCATGCGCCAACGCAGCCACCCTTGCGCCATGGTGCATGGCTGACTGTGTTGCGGAGTTGATTGATGTTGTGGCTCCATCTCTTCTCGAGACATCTGCAGGTGGGGGTGGATTAGCGGAGGACGGGAGTGAACCAGTTGGCCTTCTTGGAGTGTTGTTTGCATGGTCTTTTCTTGAGGGGTGCCAGGGTGTTGGCGCAGTTGGAGATCCATCAGTGGATGCTGTGCGCTGCAGTGTTGGCGTCTGTAAGCGTTGGCGGAGTGGTGGTGCTGAGGGAGTTGACGGGAAGTTATTCGGTGACCTTGATCCAGCTGCGATGGGGGGGGCAATGATGGCGATGGTGTACGGTGGGCGTGGTGAAGGCATGATGTAAACATTGATGGTCGGTATAGGAGAGTCCTGTGGTGAGGCTGTAGTTGAAGTTCCCCCTGGTGGAAAAGACGGGCTTGAACGTGTGTCAGGCTATGTGGGTTGCTGCGGTGACTAGCTGCTTGAGTCCCATGTTGGTGAGGTTCCCCAGGAGGGGGGTGGTGTTCTGGTCACTGGGGTTGTCCAGGTGGAACTTGAGGTCTCCAAGTAGGATGTAGTCGGTGGATGGGAGAGCCTGGGGTGGGATGAGGTCCAAAATGGCATTGGTGAATGAGGGTTCATGGCCCGGGGGGCCTGTAGATGAGGGTGCCGGAGAGGGAGGTGTTGGGGTTGGTCCGGATCTGGAAGTGGAGATGTTCCATGGTCACTGTTGGGTCATTAGAGTGCGTGGTCAGTCAGAGTGTGCCTTTTCCAGACAATGGCAATGCCTCCTCCTAGCCGCTCGGGGTGGTCCATGCAAGTGAATTTGTAGCCGCCGTGGATGGTGATGGCGATGTCCGATCCGGAATGGAGGTTGGTCCAGGTTTCCTTGAAGAAGGCGATGTCTGAAGAGGTGGCGTAGAGGAGGTCCCAGATTTCTGTTGCATGTTTGTGGAGGGACCGCACGTTGAGGAGGATGCAGTTGAGCCGGTCGGCTGCGCTGTTGTTCAGCTGGGCGACAGGAGGCGCTGGTGTACTGATGTCGCAGAAGGTGCATTTGCAGTTTTGACAGGCGCAGGGTGCAAGAGAATTGTACAGTGTTGCTAGATGCCAGGTGGTGTGGCGTCCAGGGTTGATGGCGAGGAGGGTGCTGGCATCGAAGCGGTGGAGTGTCCGAGAGGAAGGGTCCTTGGAGCTGGGCGCGGTCCAGAGGCGGACGGACGCAGATGGGCTTGCCTTTGGCACACCAGTGCTACGCCCGCTGCACATAGCTGCACAGCGGCTGCCATTATGTAGTGCTGCATGGGGGACTGGACAGCTGGGAGGCGGGAAACGCGGGAAAGGATACTGGACAGGGCGGGGACGCAGGGGGGATCAGGGATTGTAAATATATTTTTTTTTAATTCTTACTTCGAGGCCGGTTCCCGTGTCTTCTATGCTCCTGCTCTCCTGAGTCTGCTTCCAGGAACAGGAAGCAGGCAGCAAGGCTCCCTCCCCTAAGCCAATCAAAACACTGCAATGCGGCGTTGTGATTGTTCTTGAGCGCCGTGCCGAGGTGTTCAGCCAGGGGCTGGAGGGGTGGGCAAGTTCTCCATGCAGGCTGTAATGCAGCCTTCATTGCGAACAGGGATGACCTGAGAGGGCCGACCAGTCATTGCACACTTGAGTGGGCATACCACTCCGCCCCTGCCCTGCTCCGTGGGTACATCAGTAAGTTATCATCATGTCATGTTTCCTCTTCTTGCACTGCTTTAAAGCAGTGGGGCGACGCTCTTCCACCACAGCGGATGAGCCGCCACTGGGGGTGCGTCACCCACAGGTGCTAGGCCTGGGCCCGACTCGACCCCCGGGCCTCCTCCGCTACGCATCCCACCTTCTCCTCACCTGGGCATTGACACCGTGGCGCAATCCGCTGCACTTTCTCCAAATCTGTGACTCAGCCAGCAGGAGCCTCAGCCAGGCGGGATTTCACAAGCCAGGGTATAGCAGTCGGCGCCAAGTCCCCTGGGGAACCTCCAGATGCAGGTGATGCGACAGGGCCCTCTTAGGCCGGAAGTTGCAGCGCTCCTGCCACACAGGTTCGGCGCAGCTCAGGGGCCTCACCCTCCACAGTGTCCGGCCAGCGCAACATCGTTCCAGCCTGTGATGCAGAGAGGCGTGGCCCACCATTGGTTATCTCCTCCGTGCACCCCGATGTAGTGGTGGTGCGTGGTATGCGATGCACACCTCCCGACGTTGGTGCGCAGGAGCTCCTCTACTGTTCACAACTCCTGCTAAAACGGTGCGCAATTTGGGGGTCATGATAGATGAGAACCTCCAAATGGAATCACAGGCTAACAAAAATGTAAGTGTCTGTCTCTCCCTGTTACGTATGTTACGGAAGGTTCTTCCATTACTTCCAAAAGATACTCGATCTCTTGTAGTGAGGAGCATAATTTTGAGTAGACTGGACTACTGCAACTCCCTGTATTTGGGAGCACCGCAATATATTTTGCAGGGGTTGCAGAGAGTCCAGTCCATGGCAGCCAAGCTGGTGTTGGACAGACAGCGCAGGTCTTCCACGGCATTGGCCTTGGGAGACCTGCATTGGCTGCCTATCAAGGAAAGAATTTGCTTGAAATCCCTCTGTATTGTATACAGAGCAGCACATGATCTGGGCCCAGCCCCCCTGCAGGAGATGTTCACCTGGTATAATCCCGGGAGGCAGCTTCGCTCTTCGAGTGCAAATCTCTTAACAACCACCAGATTTAAGAGATCCAGGGAGGGGGGCAGAGCCTTCGGTGTGGCCGCTGCGCGTCTATGGAATGAATTGCCTCAGATCCTTAGACAGGCCAGTTCTCTGACCTGTTTTAGGAAGAGTCTGAAAACTTGGCTGTTTCCAAGGAGTGAACACTAGATCCCCTCTCTGATAATTGGTCCTGCTGTTACAGTGGTTTTTTTTTCAATCTAAGCGCCAGGATACCCGTAGGGTGGCAGTTTGTTGCGCTATATAAGTTTCTAATTCAATTCAATTCAAGGGGCACCAGGCGGTCTTCTCATACAGGTCAGCAACGTGTCTCTATGCGACCTGGCAGACTTCACCACCAGGTAAGGGTGATCGCCAATACCTCAATGTCTACCACCACGTGCCAGCAACTCCACAGCACCCCCTCATCCCACTCCGGGGACCAGACGCAGGACCAGCGAGGCCTTTGGGCCCCGGGGACAGTCCGCGCTTTCAAGGTTTTGGATGCCATGGTGTTGCAAGGAGTGCGCAATGATAAGTGATGCATCACTGGTTTTGTCCAGCGATACGCCTCTTTTCATGATTGTAGCCATAGATTTCCTCTTCCCCTGGGACTCTGGCTTGTCATCCTGGCTGTTGGGGGGCTTGGGGGGGTTGTTGATCTGTGCTGCACTTGGCCCTGGCTGCTCCAATCTGCATTCCATTGGTTTTATTTCCTATTTTTCATTAGGGGTGGACTTATAGGCTATTTTTGCCTCTAGAGACAAAAAAACTCATGTTAGGCTGACTAACGTGAGTTTTTTGCCCGCAAATTGGCCTTTTGTCAGTTTTTGCCCGCTAACACCAGAATTTGTATCGCCTTCACGCTGTTAACGACAGTTTTCACCGCAGCTACCTGGAACTATCGCCATGTAGCGACGTATTGTAAATACATCGCTAACAGGGCGATAGTTTTTGATGATAGGCCGCGTTAAGAAAACTGCCGCTAACTAGCATTAGCGTTAGTTAGCTGCAGGTCTTGTGCATATTCCCCTCTATCTCTGCCTATGCACCAGCCCTCGGCAATAGCCCCTACATTTCCAGAACTGGTGCAAAAATTGTTTTGCAGCAGCCTCAAGGAAGGCACTGTGGCTCTGCTGTCTTTAAAGTGTTCCACAGCTATATCTGCATTCTCTCGAAAGAGGTGAGACCCATCAAAGGGCATGTCCACTAATGATGCCTTGTACATCACCATAGAATCTGGTGGACCTCTTCTAGGCATGTCTATCAAGAACAGCTTTGGTACCGACTGCCCTGCCAATGCAGTCTGTAGTATTCAAACCGGCCCAGATAAACATACTTGGCCGCATCCTGCTCATCATGGATCATCTGAGCCAGATAGGCCCTAAGATCCTCCTTGACAGCTGGCAAGATCTCACTGGCCATATTCCAAAGGGCATATGTGTGTCAGCCGAATTGACAGACTGCATTTAAGGATCACAGTGCCAGGCTGATAGATGGCAACCTATGTTTACAGAAGTTATCAATCCTTTTTTTGATTTTCTAGCCAGAGGAATGGTCAGACGTGAATTAGTGTTTACCTTACTAGTCAACACCTGTACAATGAGACTCTTCGGAGTAGGGTACTTGCTGAGAAAATCTGGATCACTGGGCGGGTTTATTATGTATGGCCACCAACCAGCTAACAGGCAACCAAGAACATGGTTTTGACCAGGAAGCCATCAGAGTAACTGTGAGGGCTCCATTAAATGGGAGCAAGGGCTCAAATGTTGTTGGCCCAGGCTGCAGAATTTTAGTTTTAGTCTCAATGGAGGATGCCTGTACTTTTAGTACCTTATCTGCTCTCTGAGCCATCAGTGCTAATAAGGAACTTTCTTTCGTTGGTGGCCGATGCGGCGAGTCAAGCAAAGTCTCACAGGAGGTATCAAGCACACTGGTGTTCGCTCTGTCAAACAAGGTATCAAGTATCATCAGTATAATAAGGGGGGGGGTAAACCATGTCCAAAACCATTATAATTATCATCAATATCCTGGGGTGCACCTTGCTCTGACAAACGGTCAGAGTCAGAACTAAAAAGAAAATGCAGCCTCTTCTGATAGCTGAGTTGCAGCAGATGTACTGGATTAGAGTCAGGCTGCATACCAACAAGTTGCGCTTTTCTGATTTAGGTCGAGCTCTAGCCAGGATCAGTCAGCTCGGAATCAGTTAGTTTGGGATACAAAAATGGGTGTCTGCTCTGCATCATCCACTGGCACGAACATAGTTGGCACTGGTGTCTGGGAAGTGGAAACTGGTTTGGATATCTGGGCCGGAGTGGACGTCTGTGCCAGAGTTGGAAAAGGATTCTGAGGGGACAGATGGTGCTGCGGAGGGACCCAGAAGTGGTAACCCAACTGGAGGCCCCTGTGCTTCTGTGTGGGGAAGAAGGTGCTCCAGAGTGAGCAAGAAGTGCCCTGAAAATTTGCTGCATTTGAAAGCCTCAATCTGTTGTGGGGTCGACAGTGGCCCAGAGAACTCAAGTCTCATCTGGACTAGCTGATTCCGTGGTCGGTGCTCTCAATGGAATACGACTTACATCTTTAGGCCCTCACACCTTCTCTTTGGGGTTAGAGTGGTGAGATGGGATCGAGTCTATCTCTGCTTTGTTATGCTTGCTCCTGGACTTGGGCTACAACTGACCAGAGGATTTCAAGTGGAAAGGGGGGTGCTCACATGAACAGCTCAATGACAAGGACCAGGCTCATGACTTGAAGCTGAAGCAGGATCTGTGCAAAGACCACAAATTATTTTTGTGCTCCGCTTCATATAGCTTTGCCCTCCAATGTTAAATCACCTTCAGGTGCATTAGGACATTTATCTTAAACACAAGGAGATGATGGACGGAGCGCTGAAACTTTTCAGACACTCACCCCAAGTCACAGATCTGGGTTGAATCCATCATCGTTCTTTAGCTCACTTCACCACCCCAGGTCAGACACAGCTATATGCAAATCAGTCTTGACCCTGTGCCTCATGGGAACAGTCCAGCCCGAACTGCCAAGCCATGTTTTCCCTGGACCGGAAACAAGCATCCTGGGACCGGTTTCGGACTAACAGCCCTCATCAGCCAGGCTAGCTTCAATCCAGTGGCAAAGTGAGCAAGGGACCTACGTCTGGGCATACCCCACCAACTTAGGGCGAACAAAGCAAACACAAGGAGATGAAGGACGGAGCGCTGAAACTTTTCAGACACTCACCCCCGTCACAGATCTGGGTTGAATCCATCATCGTTCTTTAGCTCACTTCGCCACCCCAGGTCAGACACAGCTATATGCAAATCAGTCTTGACCCTGTGCCTCATGGAAACAGTCCAGCCCGAACTGCCAAGCCATGTCTTCCCTGGACCGGAAACAAGCATCCGGGGCCCGGTTTCGGACTAACAGCCCTCATCAGCCAGGCTAGCTTGAATTCAGTGGCAAAGTGAGTTAGGGACCCAGGTCTGGGAATACCCCACCAACTTAGGGCGAACAAAGCAAACACAAGGATATGGTGGACGAAGCGCTGAAACTTTTCAGGCACTCACCCCCAGTCACAGATCTGGGTTGAATCCATCATCCTCTTTAGCTCACTTCACCACCCCAGGTCAGACACAGCTATATGCAAATCAGTCTTGACCCTGTGCCTCATGTGAACAGGCCAGCCCGAACTGCCAAGCCATGTCTTCCCTGGACCGGAAACAAGCATCCTGGGACCGGTTTCTGACTAACAGCCCTCATCAGCCAGGCTAGCTTGAGTCCAGTGGCAAAGTGAGCAAGGGACCCACGTCTGGGCATACCCCGCCAACTTAGGGCGAATAAAGCAAACACAAGGAGATGATGTACGGAGCGCTGAAACTTTTCAGACACTCACCCCCAGTCACAGATCTGGGTTGAATCCATCATCGTTCTTTAGCTCACTTCGCCACCTCAGGTTAGACACAGCTATATGCAAATCAGTCTTGACCCTGTGCCTCATGGGAACAGTCCAGCCCGAACTGCCAAGCCATATCTTCCCTGGACCGGAAACAAGCATCCTGGGACCGGTTTCGGACTAACAGCCCTCATCAGCCAGGCTAGCTAGCAGGGAAGACATGGCTTGCAGTTCGGGCTGGACTGTTCCCATGAGGCACAGGGTGAAGACTGATTTGCATATAGCTGTGTCTGAACTGGGGTGGCGAAGTGAGCTAAAGAACGATGATGGATTCAACCCAGATCTGTGACTGGGGGTGAGTGTCTATTAAAGTTTCAGCGCTCCGTCCATCATCTCCTTGTGTTTGCTTTGTTCGCCCTAAGTTGGCAGGGTATGCCCAGACGTGGGTCCCTTGCTCACTTTGCCACTGGATTCAAGCTAGCCTGGCTGATGAGTGCTGTTAGCCCAAAACTGGTCCCAGGATGCTTGTTTCTGGTCCAGGGAAGACATGGCTTGCAGTTCGGGCTGGACTGTTCCCATGAGGCACAGGGTCAAGACTGATTTGCATATAGCTGTGTCTGAACTGGGGTGGGGAAGTGAGCTAAAGAACGATCTGTGACTGGGGGTGAGTGTCTGAAAAGTTACAGCTCTCCGTCCATCATCTCCTTGTGTTTGCATTAGGACATTTATCACACAATTTAGAGCCATATCCAGAGCCCAGGCACCAATGGCATACCTTGTGGCGATCCGCAACCGACATCTTCTTTCTGCAGTCACGGCACAGTTTGTAATTCTTTGTTTTCAGTGGGGCATTGTTTTCTAGCACACTGTGCAAAAAGGTTTGGAATTGTTGGAAGACCAACAAAGTCGGAGTGGAGCCCGGGATCTCCATTAGAAGGTGCAGAAAGGAAGGAACTGATGTATGCATTCAGGGGTGGCCTTTCTATGCTCTCTGCTACGCCACTTCCATAGTGGTATGTAGTAAGTGTGGAGATTCACAATGGTACTTATTGGTACACCGCAACTACAAAGTTCTCAAGATCCATTCTGGCTCCTGATGGATATTCTAAGATGAGTACTCTGAGGGCAAAATAATCCATCAGAAACTGTAGGCCAGGGGATTCTGGTAGTTCGGTTGGAAAAAGTTCTAAGCATTGCTTCAGACAGGGCAACTGTTGATGGTAATGACAGAACTAAGGGGGATATTCACAAGGACTTATCTCTAATTTATCTCCACCTTAACTCATCAAAAGTGGAGAAAGATTTAACACCCCATTCACAAGCGGGTGCAAACTGCAGACATCGCCAGTATTCCCGCGATAACTGCCCCAAAATTTAACACCACGGTGGACACCACCAACTAACCCTAATGAGATGCAGAGTAGGCGTTCCCGTGCAAAAACACATGAAAACACCACTACACCACTTTCACAACGAACTGCCAGAACTGCGATGCGAGTCAAAACCACGCGATAAGCCGCGGTAGCAGCAGGTATTTAACACCTGCCTTCAGCTGGTGTAAAGCCGGACGACTACCTGCAGTAGGCAACGGAGCCCCGCACACAGCCAAACCCGAAGAACAAACGACGCCATGGAGCTACTCATCATGCAGCTCGGAGCCCCAATAGGGCCACAACACCCACCGCCACCACCCTCAAGACCGCCAGTCCCCCCCAGGACCCGGACCCGCACCCCCCCACCCAGACCACCACAGAGGCAGCGCAGAGTAAGACAGCGGACCTACCAAAAACGCACCAGTCTCTCAGACCTAACGCCCGAGGAAGTCATCGCCCACTACAGGCTCAAAAGGACAACCATGATCCGCATCATGACCCACATCGCCCACAGGTTGATGTCCCAACCCAGCGGAGAACCAACATCCCTCCGCAGACAAAGCTGCTGGCTGTGCTGCACCTGTTGGCCTCTGGTACCTTCCAACCAACAACTGCCAGAGTCGGAGGAGTCTCACAGCCAGTCCTATCAAAGTTCATCACACCTGTCCTGGATGCCATCATCAGCTTCATACCCCAGTACCTTCACTTCCCCCACACTGCGCAGGAACAGCTGGAGACAAAGCAAGGCTTCTACGCCTTTGCTAGCTTCCCACACGTGCTGGGGGCCATTGACTGCACACATGTCCCACTGGTGGCCCCTGCGGATACTGTGCACCACTACCGCAACAGAAAGCACACGCATTCCATCAATGTGCAGGCAATAGTCGACCACCGGGGAATGTTCCCCAATGTCGTCGCAAACTACCCAGGCAGTGTGCACGATTCCTACATCTTCCGACAGTCCATCATCAACCAGCGCTTCCAGGATGGCATCTATGGAACTGGACTGCTTGTTGGTAAGTGCTAAATCAACACACCACACACCTCAAAGCCACCATCTCACAACGCACCACTGTGGGAATGCACACGTGACCAAACCACATACAACATGTCAATCAACATGCCCACCTACCAGACACGAGAACACAACTCCATGGGGATCCTGGGCTTCCCCTGCACACAATACAGCTATATCATGGCACCACAGCCACACAACAGCTGAACGTGTGGAGATGCGGAATGCAGCCATGTGCGAAGGATGCAAGTGACCCGTGAATGGGAATGTACACAACGACAAGTAAGGCGTGGATGTGCTGGACAGACATGGGTATGCAAACCACAGATATGTCCATGCAGACATCAACTGCTGGTGACTGGAGAGTAGTGAACAGTGGACGCAACCATGTCACCCCAGGCCGTGGGTCAGATCGTGGAAATGTCGCTCGCTGCGTCCCCCCCTGTGTGCGTGAGCGTAGTGGGTGGGCCCGGAGTACGCCAGGCCTGCGCAGGGGTGTGGACAAAAACCCTGTGGCGCAGAGCGTGGTTCACTCCCAGAAAGGCCAACGTCACTGCCAGGGCGGCGCCTCACAGTCCGCCATGAGGCCGACGCTGTGAGCTGCGGGGCCTGCGAGCCTGTGCGCCTGCTGCACCCCAGGACGCTGATACCCAGACCAGGCCTGCCCGCACCAGCGCTCCAAGGCCGCACTGCTCACCTGCCGACACCGTCGTGTGTCAAAGAGGGCCCACCACATGCCGGTGCTAGCTCCAAGACCCATGCCCGCGACCTTGGCGGCCTCCTCAGGCCATCGCTGTCCTCCGTGACACAGGTCCCCAGGGGTCCCCTTTCGACATACCCCACCGCTGCAGCCCGGCTACACTGCAGTCCAGCATGTCCCACATCCTGAACTGAGTCATCATTGCTCAATGGCAGGGTCCATGCCAGTGTACGCAGGGGGAGGACTGAGAGGGAGATGCGTCACAGTCCGGTGGTAACACGGATCACGGTTACGGAGGAGGTCAACCAGTAGCAAGGACTGACCTGGTGCCACTAACCCTGTGCGCCGTGAGTGACCATCAGCCTCCGGTGGGACATCGTTGGTGTCTGAGCCTGTGGCCTGGGGGTTGTCATCAGCAACGGGCAGGTACGGACATGGTGTCTGGCATGAGTCTGTGGCATTCATATCCGCCATGTTGCCGGTCACAGCTCGCATGTGCCCTCTGCATCATGCCCTGGGGGTACACCTCCCATTCTCCCCCGAGACACTCCGCGGAACGCACCTCTGAGACATTCGAGTCCCTGCTCTGCCCTCATAACCCTACCCCAGTCTCCCGCAGGTCAGCGTCCCGTGGCGGTAGGCCCGTGTCGGCCGCTGTGCATCCGGGGCCACTAACCCTGTGCGACTCAAGTCATGCTCCCTTGTTGTTCTGACATTGCATTTCTGAGTGCCTCATGACTGTTGGAGTTATTGCCAGCACCAGCTACTCCCTGAGGGCTGGCTTACACTCACCCCACACACAGCCAGCACAGGCGTCACTGGATCAGTGGGCCTGCCATCACATCATGCCGAACCAAGTATTGACTATTTTCTCTCTGCACTGTCCCAGGTGATCAAGGATATGCACTCTGCCCTTGGATGAGGACACCCCTCCGAGACCCGAACACACCCACCCAGAGGCAGTACAATGCGGCCCACATACGCACCAGGGGCATCGTTGAACGCACATTTGGCATGTTGAAGTCACGTTTCAGGTGCCTGGATGTCACAGGTGGAAGGCTCCTGTACAACCCAGACATTGTGTGCAAGATGATCGTTGCATGTTGTGTGTTGCACAACATCTGTGTACGCACCAATGCCCCATGGATCCCAGTTCCAGAAGTACCGGACGATGATGGGGACGATGGGGCAGGTGGCCCACATCCCACTGCAGCTGCGGCAGGATTGGCCCGTAGGAACACCATCATTAACAATTTCTTCTCATGATAACGTCACATTGTGGCTGTCCATGGCAATCATGGGACAGTACAAAATGTCCACAAGCACAGCATGTGTGAATAAAACATATTTGCAGGTTACAGGTTGTACTTGTACATTGTCATGTCACAGTTTCCTGCTGTGCCAGTTGTGATTTGCCATGTTGTGCACATTTGCGGCACCAGTTGTGTCCTGTGTTCTGTTGTGGAGGTGTTGCTGTTTGTTCCGGGCTGTTGTCAATGTCTAGGTGCACTTATACTTACGTATGCTGCACGGTGGGTGATTCGCTCCTGCGGCTCTGATTTGTCTGCCACCGATCCCTTTCATGCGGTGTGCCTGTCAGTTCTGTGCTTCCAGGGTGCTGAGATGTTGCAGACTTGGGTAACTTGTGCTCCTTGTCGAGTTGTGACTCTTGGGCCTGATTTGTCCGCAGATGTGTCGTTGACGTCAGGGGTTGTTTGTGCAGGTAGTTGTGTCCGAGTGTGACCTGCTTCTTTTCGGGTGTTGTCCTCACTCAGCCACCTCAGTGTCGTGCCGTGTATATTGCCATGATGATTGGACTGCAGCCAAGCTACTGGTCATGTGGTGTCTCTTGCATTGTCAGTGTGGCTGACGTATGTGCATGTTCGCATGTTCGCACGTGGGCATGTGTTGGTTGTGTGACTGTTGATGTGTTGGGTGGGTACTCCTTTGGGCACAGGCTGTTTGTGGGACTACTTGGTGTTTGTGTGTGTGCTGGAGTGTTCCCGTGAAATCAGGGACATGAACCAGGGTCATTGTGGGTGTGCAGTGTGCCCTGCTTGATTGTGCATGTGTGCCATTGTGCCCATCTCCACCCGTCCCCCCACTCCCAGGTCGCTACGCACCATGTTGATGTGATGTTGGGTCATGTTGGGCAGTGTCCAGATCACCAACTCATGTCACCGTCTCCAGACTGATGAATGTGGCCACCATCTCCTCCATGTCATTCAGCTCCTGGTGTTCTGCTGGCCCCCCTCCTCCGGGGTGCGTTGCTGCTTTCGTGTTGGCAGCGGGTTTCTGCTTGGTTTTGCCATTCACATCAGTCCAGCGTCTCTTGTGCTCTTCCATTGTCCTCCTCTGCCATGCGGCGGCATTCACATGGTCCGAGGTGGTGTGCCATCTTTGCCTCTTTGTTGCCAATGACACGTTGGAGGTGATGTACAGTTGGTGGTGGTGTTCTGTCTCATCCGTGGTGATCATGTGGTTTTCCTGTAGACTGTACCCCGTCTTCCGCTTCCTCTTCTCATTGCTCTTCCATGTGCCCTGTGTTCCTGGGTGTTCCTCTGTGGGGATTGTGGGGTTCATGTTGTCCTCTGCAGTAGGTCAGGGTGCGTCCGTGGTACTCCGCAGTTGATTTCGTTTGTGGTGGCATTTTCCGTATGATGTTCTTGTGCTTTTTCCCGCATTACGCGTGGGTTTCGCTGGCCTCTCGCTGCATATCGCTGATTTCCTCATCGCGCTTTGGCCTATTGCATGTTTTTTCGCGTTGAGGTTTGTGTTTTTATCACGGTCACGGTGATTGTATTGCGGACATTGACCGCGTTTTCGGGGGACTATCGCCGTGTTGTGAATTCCACGTTAACACTGGGTTATTTTCCCACAATCGGCTGCGATGTGTAAAGTTGCGTTAACATTTTTTGGAGATGTTTAGCACATGTTCTTGTGAATATACCCCTAAGTGTTTTCCGAATGGAATTCAGCACACAGAGACCAGAAGTTTTTAAGGATTTCATCAGAGAATAGCTGAGTCAGATGGGAAATTCCCCTGGGAGACCAGTCCTTCCATCTCAGCGGGATCCAATTAGCAGGTCTGCATTGCTCCATATAAGTGTAAGTGTAAAATGGTTGTCAAAAGCATCTGGTTTGAGGTGTCTTTATACTGACTGATACATAGATATCATGCATTTAACAGCAGGATTGACTGTAGAAGGCGTCGGCCTCCTAACCACATAATGTGGTATCATGTCAGCAGGACAGTCTCGTAGCTTTCATCCTTTCTCCAGTCATATGGGGCCTGCATTGTCTTTTTGTAGGGAGTAAGTTCTAGAGGTGGTATGCGTGTAGTAAGTTCCATACCAGGGAACCGTAAATGACCAGGTGTGTGTCCACAGCTTCTGGGCTTTTTGTATGGCTCTCCTCCCGCCCCATTTATACATCTTGAAGTCAAAGATACATCTCAGTGGGTTCACGTGGACTGATAACAGCAACATACATGTAATCATATCTAAGCGTTACAGTCATTTTGAGAGTCTGGATCCTGCCCCACATTGACACATTAAGATGATTACAGAGGACATCTTTTCATCTGGGATATCAGAGAGGCCTCTTATTTTTCCTGATTGTTTTATAATCTGAGAAACAAGTGACAGGGTCTATGAGAGACATCAGTGTAGAGAGAGACCTGTCAGGCTTGGTAAGTGACCAAGATGTCATCAGCATATAGAAAGGCCTTGATGGGGCCTACCTATGCTTCAATCCTTTGCATCTCCTCTGAGCAACAAATCATAGTCACTTGAGGTTCGAAGGTCACGAAAAAGAGAAGGGAGGATTGATGACAGCCTAGATGCCTGCCTCTCTTGATCACGACTGGACGAGAGGAGAAGTTGCCACAGCAGACTTACAGTTTGGGAGTTATGTAACCATCGCACCTCGGAAATGAAATCATGTTTAAGGTCGGCCCTCTCAAGTGTATGGAAATTATATCCCCATTCACATGCAGTTGAAGGCCTTCTCCCCATCCAACAACAGGGCCATGGACTCTACTTACGAGTCTTTTGTTTGCCACAGGTGTGCAAATGTTCTCAATTGGTTTATGGATGATCTCCCATAACAGATTCGACTTGTCAACAGTGGATCGCAGAGGGGATCACCCTTATGTAACATATTCACCAATAGTTTAGCTAATATTTTCATATGAACATATTAAGGCGAAAGATCGATAACTGGAGCCTTCCAGCAGGTTTTTTCTGTCTTTATGGTTGAGGGACTGAATGCTGCATACAACGAGGGTGCAAGGAGACTCTTCCTGGCCAGGGAACCCAAACCCCCCAGACGATTTACAACTTAAGAGCAGAGAAATCACTGACTTTATCTCGTCCATAGCGATCTCACCTTCAACGTGCACCCTGCCTCCTGGAGACAGCCTGGATAGGTCCAGCACCGAATATGTAAAGTAATAAGTGCCGGGGCACAAGACATTTATTAGGAGGTCACTGAAACTGGCACCACCTACAGTCCCTGCCAGGGCTGCCAAATTCCATAAGCAACAATACCTACGTGCCATTACAGAGTCCTATAAATGTGGCATTCTGGGCTCTACGAGGTGAGCCAAAGCTGTAAGAATAGTGGGGGCATCCTGGTGTTATTATTTATCTAATCTTAAATTGAATCGTTAAACACTTTGCGCATGTACTTTATGGGCAGGTGTTACGAAATAAGTGCCTTTGAGGAGCACAAGCAAACACCGCCATGAATTAAGCACTGGATCAGTTCAAGGTTGCTATGAATTTTTCTATAGCTGTTGTTGTGTCAAGAGTTTCAGAATTAGAGAGAGTTTTATAGGTGGCAGAGACCCGGGGATAGCAACCGTGTGTTTAGGCAGTCGGCCCTCAAAATAGAGTACAATGGCTATCCCGTTTTAGCCTCGCCCCAGTAATTATAATCTGCTCTCCTTCTTTCCTGGTTCATATTGTTTCCATTTAGGTTTAATTGGGGCCTGCTCTGCCTTTTGGCTAAAATGTGAGTAACCAGATCTCTTCTAAACAGTTCTAGTTTTTCTTCTTCTGTCTGTGAAGGGTGTTTAGGAAATGTAGAATCTCACCTTCATCTCATGCTTGAATCAATCTCAGCCGCTGGCAATCACTCGGGCCACATTGCAGTTCTTCATTTTTCACCCACCTTGCCACCTCAGTTTGGACTCAGTCATATGCAAATCAGTCTTGGCCCTGCTCCATTAGGAACCGTACAGCCTGAACTGCTAAGTCAAGTCCTCCCTGAACCAGAACATGAGCAACCCAAGACCAGTTTCACCCTGACTGAGGCTGTTCAGTCAGGATGAAGCTTTGTTCCAGTGGCACAGTGAGCATGGCACCCACGTCTGGGCATACCCATCACACTTAGGGCATCAACTGCAACAATAAGGTGATGGATGGAATGCTTGAATTAATCTTAGCCACTGGCAGTCACTCGAGCCTCACTCCAGTAATTCTGTAAACAATCTAAAAAATGTGCAGAACACATATTGTTTCTGAGTATTGGAGACTTATACCTTACCTATTATCAGCACCCTCTTTAATGTGTGTATTTTCCCTCATGATCTGACCATCTTTGAGGATTCTGTGGGGCAGTGTATGCTTGATGA
The DNA here is from genome assembly GCA_963921515.1 of Calotriton arnoldi. Lineage (NCBI taxonomy): Eukaryota > Metazoa > Chordata > Amphibia > Caudata > Salamandridae > Calotriton > Calotriton arnoldi. Next base: position 363,513 of record CAWUFW010006914.1, read on the forward strand.
GGACAGCTACCACACGTTTTTTTGGATTAGGCTGTGGACATAGCAGGTGTACCCTGAGGAGTGGTTATCATAGCTGGCTGTTGTGCCTATTCAGTACCTTTTCAGTTTTAATGAATTCTTCTCTGAAAGATGTGTCGCCTGAAATAGTTCACTAACCAATCCCTTGGAATTAAGGTAAGATCTTTTTTCTCTTTACATAATTAGTAAAGCAAATTTAATTCAGGGACGTTATTGTTAGTGGCATGGACATAGATTCACCAAAATGCCAGGGGGTAGCAGAAGTTACATTACACACCTGTTGGCCTTAATAACAACATAGAAGTGTCATCATCATGACCTTAGACCCTGAATCTTCCCACGAAGTTATGTCACATGATCTTGATTAGATTACAATAATTGACATAGCTAAAGTTCCATAATAACGGCAAGATTAATATAAAAACGCAAATGTCTATTTCAGATACCACCTAAATTAGGATGCTGATAAGAAATGCCAGGAAAACCTTACTCTTTTTTCATTGTAATAAATGAAAAGGTTTGTTTTTTATGCGCAAAAAATCAAACTGTACTGCAGTGCTTAATTTGTAAAATATTAAGTGCCAGGGCTCTGACCAGGAGGCCACTGCAGCTTGAACTACCCATCGCCCTTGTCATCACTACCAAAACACTACTAACCATTAGCAATTTTTTTATGTATATCGTATTCCTTAACAAACTGTTGTTCTGCTCATCTTTAAATTAGATGAGCAGCGCCACCATGAGGTGGACTGTTGGAAGTATGGTGTTGACAATTAGGTGTCGGTGCCCAGCACCGGAAACCAATTAAGTGCAGGTGCTGAGCACCGGAAAGCACCGGCTCAAATTAAGCACTGCTGTACTGGGAGCCTAAACAATTTTAAGGCTTTATTTAAAATCATAATTTTTCATGTATTCATACTAATGAAACACAGCAACAACTTGTTTAAAAATGTGCATTCTGTCATGGGTGCCTCCCACCATATGTCATGGGTGCCCCCTGAGCTTAAAAATTACATAAAATATCGTAGTGCCAGAATTTTGCTATTAGTGCTCTCCATATACCATGGGTAGATGGGTAGTTCTTATGTTAAAAAATACATCAGGTATATCAGAGCCAACATTTTGATTGCCTTCCCCCCAATATGGCAGGATTGACTTCCATATGTCAAGAATTACCGCCAATGTGCCAGTCCCAACATTTTGCCATTGATGGCCCCTATGCCAAAGAATTGGCTCCAGTATGCCAGCGCTGGAAGTTTCCATGGGTGTTCCCAAATACCAAGTATTACTTCTAGAATGGCAATGTCAGTATTTTGTCACAGGTGCCTGTCACTCTAAGAATTGTGTCTAGTATGCCAGAGCTAGCCTTTTGCAGTAGGTGCCTCTATAAGCCAAGAATTACCTTCAGTATGCCACAGTCAACTGCAGACTTGCAAGCATAACATCACATTCTCTCTAAGGCTCACTTACATTCACTCACTCACATTCATTCTCATTCATGTACACTCACTCACTCTTACTTTCACTCACTCATTCACACTCACTCGGACTTACTTATAAATTCTCGCTCACACTCTTCCATTCTTACTCTCACTCATGCATTTTTTCTCACTCAGTCTCACTTAATCTTACTCACTCTGACTCACTCATTCTCATTCATTAAAGTGCGCTCACTGTCACACACAATCTCTCTTACTCATTCACTCATATAATCTTGCTCACACTCACTTGTACTGACTAACTCTCATTTTCACTTACTTTCACTCACTCTGACACATTCAATCATCTCACTTGATCACTCACTGTCACTCACTGTCACTCATTATCACTCCTTCACTTACTCTAACATGCTTGACACTCACTCTTATTTATTCCCACTCACACTCACTTTTGCTCACTCACACAAACATGATCACATATAAAAACAGACACTCACATGTACTCAGGCTCTCTCACACAAACAAACGAGCACAACATACATTAACCTTCCCATCCTACCCCGTCACCTCTACATCCTCCTCTACCAGTTTATACTGTATTTGTCTCTTTACTTTCCTTGCCGGCCGGTAGATGTAGGCAAGGCTTACATTTTGTCTATGTCTTTTTGTTTTGACCTCTTCATATGAAAACCAATAAAATAGATTTAAACCTAAAAGCATTTTATTAACTTACCTCAACTGTCAGTGAATGTCCTGTTACAGATCTTGAGGTTCAATTTTTATTACACTAATAGTGAGTAATAGACTATTATACAATATTGCTATAGTTACAGAAATGGGCAGAAAACCAGTAGAGGAGCTGTGGCATCCACAAGTGTTACCGCCCATGTGTTCTTGCCACTGATTTCGTCACTAGAGAGGCCACTGGATAGCAAAAGCAGTGCCATGGGTTGCAAAAGGCAAGCCAGGAGTCGCAACTGCGACCCATTGCAACCTCTAATTGATGCCCATTTGTCCATTCCCCCACCTCTCAGATATTCTTACTATCCTGTTTCTCTCATTACACCTCGCTCACTTTCGCATGTATCGCCCTCTTTCTCACACACTCTGAATTCTCAAGTTCTCTCACACCATTGTTTCTCTTATTATACCTGTCTCCCACTCTCCAGCTCTGTACCTTTGAACTGTCTCTTTTTCACCTCCATCTCACCTATCCCTCCTTTCTCTGAGATGTCTCTTTTTTACCCTATCAGCTGCCTCTTTCTAGACTGTCGCTTTATCAACTTTGTCATACCTGTCTCCCTCTATTTCTGTCTCTGTAAGCAGTATCTTTCTCACCTGTCTGCCTGACACACCTGTCTTCTTCTCTCTACAGTCTCTCTTTCACCTGTCTCTATCACCACCTATTTGTCTCTCCCTTTCTCAAACTAGTCTATATTTATCTGTCCAACAACTCCACACACACACACACCCCTGTCTTTGTCTCTCTGTGTTTCACCTGTCTGTGTGATGTGTCTCCCCCCCCCCCTCTTCTAGACTCTCTGTTGCCCCTGGACGTTAACTCTTCCTTCTCTCTCTCGTCCTCCAGGCCCTTTTGCAATTGTTATTTTCTGTTTGAGCGCACCACCTTAACAACACTCTGCAAAGGCAGCTCCGGAGTGGTGGCAACATTTTGGGGCATATTGTCTAGGAAGTGGCGGTGAGAGGCGTTAGCCTCCTTGGCTTAACGCCTCTCATCGCCACTTCGGAAACGCAAGGCTGCACCATATTACCAAGGATATGGTGCAGCCTGGCGTTTCCCCCTTCGATGGCGCTAAGTCTCATGACTTAACGCCAACGCAGGCACCCTTGCACCAGAGTGCAAGGGTGTCTGCAAGCAGGGAGGTTTGTTTATGTACAGGAAGGTGTCCCTTCCTGTACATAAACAAACCTAAAATGCCATTTTGTAACTTACATGTGTGCTGCTTCATGCAGCACACATGTAAGTTACAAAATGGCATTTTAAAAAAAGGTTTGTTTATGTACAGGAAGGGATACCTTCCTGTACATAAACATACCTTGGCATTTTGCTTTTTCCATGAGTGCTGCACAAGGCAGCACACATAGAAAAAGCAAAAACGAGGAGAAATGAAGCATTTCTCCTCATATCGCCACCTTAAGACCAGGATTTTCCTGGTCTTAAGTTCGGCGCTGCCACCTATTATCGCCTCTCTTGATAATAGGTGGCAGCGTCGAAGTGAATGGGTGTTGCGGTGGAACGCCCACTGCAACACCCACTGCACGCCCCTTTCACGCCAAGTTTAGCGTGAAAGGGGCACTATTACCAAGGCAGCGTTAAGGTGACTTTTAACCACGTTAAGGGGTTTAACGCTGCCTTGGTAATAGGACACTGACCCTATCGCCACCACAACATCACAAAAAGTGACGTTGTGGTGGCGATAGGGGCTTGGTAATATGCCCCAGAGTTTCCTTGCAGTGTTCAGAGTTCCCCTGCTTAATTAATTTATGACAGTCAAACGTCCCTGTTTGCTGCGGGCTAAAAAGTCTTTAGAAAGGCGCATGAGAGCACTATTCAATTTCTGTTCCTAGCATTCATTTAGAGATCTCTTAGCCCAGGAGTCGCTAAGGCAGTGCTAGGGGTCGTAGGAGGGAAGCCAGGGGTTACACCTGCGACCCCTGGCGACCGCTAAATGACGTCCATGATCAGCAGTTTACTCATTAGATTCTTGGAGGTTATGGAGGGGAGCCTAACAGCAAAGATTTACTGTGATTCTCAAGGGAAGGGAAGCTAGCAGGTAATATATGATGGATGGGGGTGTTGAAAGGAACAGATATATATTAGGCTGTATATTTATTTATTTTATTTTAGAGGTTTTATATAGCGCTGGCTGGACCCGGAGGTATCAGAGCGCTTTACAAGATAGAGCTAGTTACAGTCAGAAACAAATTACAGCATCATGGCATAACAAAACATCAGAGCGCTTTACACGACAGAGCTAGTAACAGTAAAACAAAATTACAACATCATGGAATAACAGCAGGTAAAACAGAAGCAAGAACGGCTTGAGATTAAACATATCATGTAGAGATAGTCAGAGTAAAGAGTTAAATACCTATAAGATATGGCAGATCGAGTTTAGGGCACAGGTAAAGACCCCCAATATTTGTTGAGGAGGTGCATTTTGAGGTCTTTTTTAAAGCTGGAGTAGGAGGGGTTGCATTGTAGGTCTTTAGGGAGGGCGTTCCAGATGTAGGGGGCATTTCCGGAGAAGGAGCGGGATTGTGTGGACTTCTTTTTTAGCAGGGGTGGGACAAGGAGGAGAGCATTAGTGCTTCTCAGCAGTCGTGTGCTGCCCGCTTTGCAGAGTTTATTGGCGAGGTATGAGGGAGCATTTTGGTGGAGGATTTTGTGCGTGATGCATGCGTTTTTGTAGGCGGATCTGCCTTCGATGGGGAGCCATTTAAGAGTTTTGAGGGCTGGGGAAATGTGGTCGAACCGTTTACAGTCGGTGATGAGCCTGGCTGCAAGGTTGAGTACAGATTTGAGTGGAGCTAGGTGGACCTTGGGGATTCCAGTGAGGATGGCATTGCCGTAGTCAATTCGCGAAAGGACCAGGGATTGAACTACTAATTTAAAATCTTCAGTTGGGAGAAAGGGTTTGATTTTCTTGAGATGACGGAGAGTGAAGAGGGCTCCTTTAGCCGAATTTTTGATGTGGACATTGAGGTTGAGACTGTTATCGATGGAGATACCAAGAGATTTTACTGAGTTGGACAAGGAGAAAGAGCAGTTGAGGGCATTGAGGTCAGAGATCCAGGTTTGAATGGGGAGATGGTTGTTTTTAGGGGAGAAGAGAATGATTTCAGTTTTTTGGGGGTTGAGTTTGAGATGATTAAGGTGGAACCAGGATTGGATTTTAGTGAGGGTGTTATTAAGGTGTACGATGTCGGCGTGGGATTTGATCTTATAGTAGAGTTGGGTGTCGTCGGCATAAAGGTGGTAGTTGATACCAGCTTGTTTAAGAATGAGGGTGAGGGGTTCCATAAAGAGGTTAAAGAGAGAGGGTGAGAGAATAGAACCCTGGGGGACTCCTAGGGAGACCGGGGTGGGGTTAGATAGACAGTCTTGAATTTTAATTTGCTGGTTTCGATGTTGAAAATAGGAGACAAACCATTTGTGGGTAGTACCATTGAGGCTGAAACGATCTTTGAGCACATTAAGTAGGGCAGAGTGGTTGATAGTGTCAAAAGCTGCGGAGAGATCAAGGAGGATAAGTAGACATGTTTCACCATTATCAAGGGAGTGGTGGATGTCGTCAACAATGGTTAGTATGGCAGTTTCAGTGCTGCAGCCTTTTCTGAAGCCTGATTGTAAGGGGTCCAGAAGGTTGAATTTTTCGATGTGTTTGTCTAATTGGAGCAAGACACATTTTTCGAGGGCTTTAGAAAGAAGGGGGAGGTTAGTGATGGGGCGGAGGTTGTTTAAGTCATTAGGATCAGCATTAGTGTTTTTAATGAAGGGGAGCTAGGGACACTTCCAGTAGCAAGGGAAGTGTTGATGATTGTGGTCCAGGATGGGACAATGATGTGCTTTAGGTCTTGGACAAGGTTAGAAGGGAGGGGGTCTTTGGTATGGGAGGATGGTATTAGTTTAGCAATGATGCTGTGGACTTCACGCTCAGTCACCGGGAGGAAATTTTGCCAGGAGGCATTGTTTTTTGGTCGTGAGTTTTGGTGTATGGGTACGAGAGGAGAAGTGGTGGAAAGGTGTGGGGGGTAGTTTAGGGTGGTAATAGGAGAAGGAATGTGTGAGGAGGGGTTAGGGTGAAGTGAGGGAGCAGGTGAGTGTGAGGGGGAATCAGGGGGTGTCCCGAGTGAGGAGTGAGATTTAGAGGTGATGTCAGGAGTAACTAGGTGGTTGGTTGGGATCTACATTGAGCGGAGGGATTGATCTATTTTGGCAATTTTTTCAGAGAAGAAGAGGGCAATTTCTTCGCATCTAGTGGTAGAGGCCGTCGGGTTAGGCGGAACTGAGGAGGTTTGGTGACGGATAATGTTGAACAGTTCTCTAGGTCTGTTTTTGGCACGATCGAGTTGTGTACGAAAGAAGGATGCCTTTTCGTTAAAAATGTGTTTTTTGTATGTAGATCTAGCTGATCTGAGGAGTGTCAGGTTTGAGTGGGAGGGATGCTGTCTCCAGGTTCTTTCCATCAGTCTTAATGAGCGTCTTTCGTTGTTAAGTTCTAGGTTAAACCATGATTTGGAAGGGATGTTTCTTAGAGTTTTAAGTTTAGGAGGGGCCAATTGGTCTAGGACATCTGTGACAGCTTTATTAAAGTGTTCAGTAAGCTCATTTGCGTTTTGTGAGGGAGGAGTGAGGAGCAGTTGAGCTTGGAGTTTGGACACAAGCTCGTTAGGAGGGATACATTTTAGATTTCTGGTCCATTTCATGGGTTTAATTTGTTTGGTGGGGAGGGGAGGGGTCGTGATAGCAATGGTGAACAATATAAGGTGGTGGTCGGACCAGTCAATGGGGATGATGTTGGTCAGGAAGGCCAAGTCATTGTTGGTAATGATGGCGTCCAGGGTGGCTCCTTTGGTGTGGGTGGGGGACTGACATATTTGTTTGAGGTCATTGATCTCGAGAAGGTTGGTGAAGAGGGTGGTAGTGGGATCATTGGTGTCATTCAAGTGGAGGTTGAGGTCTCCAAGGAAGAGATTTTTTGAGTTGGATATTGAGGCTTGTGTCATCAAGTCAGAAAGTTCATCGATAAAGGAGTGAGGATCACCAGGAGGGTGGTAGATAGTATGTAAACGAATAGGGTGGGTATCTTGAACTTTAAGTTCAGCTTCAAGGTATTCGAAAGTGGAATGGCCAGAGTTGTTAACAAGGGAGAGCTGAAGTTCGCTTTTGAAGATTATGGCTAGGCCCCCCTATTCTGTCAGGTCTGTCTTTTCTGAGGACAGAGTATCCGGGGGGGAGAGTAGATGACACGATGAGCGGGCAATGGGCCCCTGAATGCAATAGGGCAACTATACGAATGCTATTGGAAATAAATGGGATTAGTCGTGTAGAATGTGTGGCATGATATAATTCATAAACCTGTGATATTCCAGGACAGGTAAAAAAGAGAGATACAAATGATGAGGGAGGTAAGTGTGGGGATTGGGAGGTCTTCGAGGGGATGGTGAGAGAGTACAAACACTGAAGTTGCACAGCAAAATCCCACTCTGATTACTGCGGGCAGGGGAGCGGTACTCCTACTTCATTGGGTGACTCGGAGGAGTCGTTACACATGTTCTAAATGGAGTGGCAGGAGGGAGGATCATTCCAGTTGCACTAGCATGCCCTTGCAGTTGGAAAATTGGGGAGGGGACTGCAGTGAGCCTACATAGGTGTCGTGAATTGGATTTGCTTATCCAGGAGGCCTAATACATGGTGAATTAGCCACGTTGAAATGATGTTCACATACAGAGGAGGAATGTGGGCCAATTTCTAGTCTACCTGTCTGTCCTAGGAGTAAAGTTGAAGGCAGTAATAGCTATGGATGGGTATCTGGGTCATTCAATGTGACATTTGGGCAACTAGAGGGTAGCCTAATAGTCGCACACACGGCAAGCATGCTAGACTGGCGATGATCAAGCAGGAAAGAGCAGCACCCAGAGGCAGAGCTGGGCTGTACAGAGCTGCAGCAGGGACTGGACTGTTGAGCACACGTGACCACATTTGCCTGGCTGCGATCAGCATTGGCAAGATGGGCCATGCCCAGGGGCCCGAGCTTCAGAAGGCACAGGAGCTGCCTCCAGCAGTCTCCCTCTGACCTGGCTCTAAAGAGAATTGTGGTGCGAGTGCATTTGCAACATCTCTGGTTTTCCTCAGGCTCTCTCGAAGGTTTAGTGAGTCCGCACGGCAAGTGGGCAAGCATTCCACTGAATTACAGTCTGGATCCCTTGATCGCGTTTGGTCGTTGACACTAGGGCTCAGATTTACAAAGCTGTCACGCGATGCAGCGCAGCACCTGCTGGACTGCATTGCGTGAGAAGGAGAGAACAGGAAACTTCGGGGCTTATTTACAAGCCCCTTGCGCCACTTTTGCGTCACTTTTAATATGGGAAAAGTGACGCAAAAGTGGCGCAAGGGGCTTGTAAATCTGCCCCCACATTTACTAAGATATGGCACTATCCTGCTCTCTCTCAAGCGCTGCGCACAATCAGGCTGGCTAGTGCCATGAGCACAACTTTGCATTGTAGTGTAAAGGTGTCTGCGTCATGTCTAGCATAGGTTTTGTACTGGAAGGTTATCCCTTCCAGTACAAAACCTATACCTAGACAAACTTTAACATTTTTCACGCATTGGATGTGTGCTTATCAGCAATATCAGCAAAGTTGGAAACGTTTGGAGAAATTAAAGCCTTTCTCCTTTTTTAAGCCTACCTCAAGAGGCCCTATGTTTTGGTGCAAAACCATATCACTGCTTTGTGTTACTTTCAGACAACTTTCCAGCACATAACACATTTTGCACTGGAAAGTAAACTCAAAACAAATATTTTGCGTGAGTTTGCTTCATTTTTATGCCGCAAACCCAGCATAAAATGTCACTAAATCAGCCCTAGGTGCCATTCAGGGATCTCGCAGTAACCTTGTTAGATCACCGATATCCTCTTTGCCTGAGCGGTGCAGGGCACTCATCTTGACTGTAGCAGCAGTCCGCCTGGTGCCATCCCGGAATCGTTGCAAGAAGCAAAGTGAGAGAGAGGACATCTTGAATGAGGCCTAACTCCACCTCCTCAAGTACTGCATTCTATTACAGTGGCAGCTAGCCTAAATAAACAAACATTTGCAATGCAATCGGTCTCGCCTTTGGGACCTTATATGTATTTAGCTATGCAGCACATTAGCCTGGGTACTGAAACATCTACTGTTCTTTAACATGGAGGGAAAGTAAGCACCAAACTGCGTGCCACGCCAGGTATGGGAATACATGGAGAGAAATATTGCCTTTCAGCGGGAAATGGTATAGTCCAAAGCTCTGTTTTTATTATAAAATCAGGGCTTTCGGTGGTCATATCACTGAAAATACAAGATTTGAAAAAAATATCACTGTCTACGGGTGCTCGTGGAAGACAATTTCTATGTACTGGAATCTATAGAATGCTAAAGTGATTCTGGTATTTTACTGACCTCTGCTGGTCGTTTTCTATCAAGAAAGTTAAATAGAGGCAGTTGCCAGAAAAATAAAAAAAGAAAGTCTCTCAGCAGAAAGCAATTCTCGTATTTTACTGACCTCTGCTGGTCGTTTTCTATCAAGTCAGTTAAATAGAGGCAGTTGAACAGAAAAAAAAGTCCCTAAGCGGAAGCAGACAAGTCCTAGGGCTGATCTCCAGAGCCCACAAAGTACATACACATATAAGTATATAATAAGAGGTCTCGAATGTTCGACCTAAAAATGGTGGGCGCGAAGGCGCATGACACCATACATTCAGGAGTGGGAGCACGACCAGTGCAGCACTTTTCTTTGCTGTCCAGGTGCAGGAAAAGGAAGGACTTCCTTCCTGCTTGTGGAACGCAACTCCAACCAATCCTGGAGCCGCTCTCATGCTGTGAAAGCAGCTCCAGGATTGGTGGGAGCAGGCGCAGCCAGTGCTCATTTTGAGGCTGGAGGCCTGTGCCAGCAATCCCCAGGCTGTTTCACAGCCTTTGGATTGCTGGGTCTACAGTGCGCATGTCGGGCTGGCCGTCGCAAGACGGCCGGCCAATCTGAAATTCCCCAAGTAGACCAGTGTTGTCATCCTGCATTTGCAGAATTCAGCCCCGCCCCCACCCTCATGATATACACAGCGCAATAGCAAATAAATAAAATGGCGTTGTTATGGCATTCTATTTGTGTTAGCCTGCTGCGCTCGCAGCAGGCGGGGCGACGCTCCTCCGCTCCTGAGGAGCCGCCTCTGTTCTATTAGCTCAGCAGAGTTCTCCTCTCCTAAGAAATCAACAAGAATGCAATAGTTGTTAGCTTCCACAAAAACCTAAAACCTAACTACCCCAAAGTACTGTATGTTTTCTTCCCAGGACTCCATTTGGGTAAATTCCAAAGTGTTAAACTTAGAAGATCTCAGCTTTACACTAAGGAGAATCCAGCACATTGTCGCCATTCTGCTTGACCCATGCAGTGTCCTAGCACTGATACAAAGTGAGCTTTTAATTCTTTTAATTCCTCAAACAGACTTTTCCAGTCCTTCTTAGTTCACCAGTTGATAATGCTCAAGGCAGACTATTGAATCACTTTCTAGTGCTGCCTACCTGGGGATATAGTCACCAATTAAAAAATAATTAAGCCCACCGCCCCCCCACCACCCAAATTCTGTAATGCCCTTAAAACGTTCTGTTGAACAAAAACCTTTTCCTTTGCTCTCTCTCTTACAGCAGACTGAACAAATAGAAATAACCCATAGGTGGTAAAATCTGTAGGACATGAAGCACACATTACAAAGGAATCCTTGAAGCGGCTGCTCGGCGTCTCAGGCTACTGCCCTGTCTGTCGCGCTCCAACTCAGGGACAGCAACGTCACTCACAAGGCCCAGATAATACAGTGTGATTTCCCTGGGGCAGGTTGTTGGCTCTGGAATCTGCTGTACTACATACAAGACTTTTTCCGCAACAGGGCAGCTTCAGGCTAATTATATTGGAGCAAGGATTGGTGGTCACCTGTCATCTCTAACAATACGTTTTAAATAAAAAATATTACTCCTACAGACACTTTTTACAGAGACTTTTCACAATGAACCTTTACTTGAAAGACAGATTAAGAAATCAAACTCCCCACCACCCATACACTCCTGCTCTAGCCTCAGATATTTTGTTACATGAATTCCCTTGCTTTCTCTTACTTTTCTTCAGTCTCTTCTTCTTATTCGATCTTCTTTAATATAGCTCCCATTTCACTGTGCTTTAATAACCCTTCAGCTAACAGAGGGCTTTGGTTCTGAACTCCTTTTCATGTCTTTCTCACTGTTTCTCATTTTTCTGGATTTTCATGTTTTTGTTACTCCTCTTTTTTCTTTACTCTATGATTTACCTTTTTAGTTTGGGTTTTGTGGCTCTTGAGAGCTTTTTTCTCCTTTTCATTACTTTTAGGTCTCACCTATGCTGTCTGGCTGCAAAAGACTTACTATGAACTTACAATGAGCTTACAGAAAGCACATTACTTAGCATTTGTTGGCTTTATTGTCACTCCCATTTGCTTGCTTCTTATTCGATGGATTGCCTTTCTCTTGCTATGTTTGTTGCTCCCTTTGATTGGCCAACTTCTATCCTTCCACTGCTCACATTTAGGGATCTTCTTTTTTCTTTTTCATTCTGCATTCCAAGAGAGTGATTTGCCTTCTAGTTCTCTCCCCTGTGTGCTGGCCGTCTCCACTCCCAAATACCACCCCCATGCCGTGTTGCTCTCCACATCTCCCACCTAGTCTCTAAAAGCACAGCAACAGGGATATTCTTCTAGGGTATGGCTGAAGAGCAGGCTTTATTTTGTGTTATCTTCTGCATCCCAGTATTGCTTCAAAGAGCAAGCTTAGACACACTAAGGGGCCGAATCCGATTCGGGCCGGAAAACCACCCGACCGACTTGGTACGGGAATATAGTCCGACCGACACGTACCAGCGTTGCCCGACCTAGGAAGTACGATGAAATGCATGTGAATCACGACCGACTCGTACGGAACTCAAGCCGAACGACCGACCCGGCCGGAAACAAGCTATCCGGCCGGGAAACCACGCGAATAGAACCGACCGACACGCACCAGGAATCAACCCGAACGAAACGTACCCGCGAACTCCGACCCGCGCAGTAAGATGCAATGGGTGCAAAATCAGACCGATTCGCACGGAGCCCAAGTTGTATGACCGACACGCATACAAAAGCCAGCCGAACAAACACAATACTCCGCGACCGACGCGTACGCCACATATGAAACTTAGCTGAAACACAGCGGGAACGACTCGGAGAGGCGCGCACGAGACAACTGCAACGTCCTACTCGGTCAGAAGAACGTCTCCTACATGCACAACAATTACAAATGAAAAAATACAAAAAAAGAGGGCCAAACAAGCAATGACAAAGCCAATAAATACGGGGGGGAAAAATGGAACAAGGACACACCCCCAACTCCACCTACATAAAGGCCACAAATCCCTACCATGATCCTTTGCAAATTTCACTGACCTGCCAGCACATAACACCATCAGACAGCAAACACAGACACATACACAGCTCATCCAACACAAAAGCCACACACCATTAGCACCTCAACAAATAGCACCCTCACACACACCCAGCAAAACCTACACTCACACACCCTCACTTGCACACACACACACATCAATCACCACCACCACCCATCACCATGCCCCTAAAGAAGAATCCAAAGTTCCTAGATAGTGAATTGGAAGTCATGGTAGACGAGATCCTGAGGGTAGAGCCACAGTTGTTTGGCACATTGGTCCAACAGACCCCCATGGCGCAGAAAACCAAGATGTGGGCGAGGATCGTCGACAGGGTCAACGCACAATCACCATGTTTGCGCACAAAGGAAGACATCCAGAACAGGTGGTATGATGTGTGCAGGAGGGTCAGGGACCTACTGAAGAAGGATTACCTCCTGAGCCAGCACACCGGCAGTGGCCCTCCTGCCAAACCAGTATACCTCAGGCCCTGGGAGGAGAAGGTGCGGGCCATCCTACCACCAGTGAGCGTATATGGACTATCAAACATCCCAGAGCCTGGTGAGTACACAACAAATATACACAATATTGTGTGACAATACACACACATCACTGTCAAGGGGATAGTCAAACCATGCACCCCTAGCAAATCCACAGCAACCAAAAGATAATCATCCCAAGATGTGTATGTTAGTCAGATAAACACAATACATGCCATGTCATAGTGATATGTAACTGTGTCATGACATGTACAAACCCAATAACAAATAGAGCTAGGCAGTGGCACAAACCTAACCAACAAACACTGTCAGATATTTAGCCACCACTAGAACACCACCTCACAGGGAAGCTCACTGAAAGGAAGGAATCCTGTGTATGCTGGTGAAGTCAGTGTAGCCAAGAGCATGATGGGACTCGTAGTAACAGATAATGGGCAGCCTCACATTTGGCCCATCAACACCACTCTGAACCATGCTCACAACACAGGGAGTGGAAAAGGACTGACAATATGGCTGACACTGGGTACTGCTGTGGGGAGCACAAGGCCCTGCTGGGAACTGTGCACCAACAAACAACAGGACCACACTGTCAGCCATCTTGCCATTGGTGTCACACTCACACACAGTGAAGTCCACTCAAAAGGAAGGAAGTATGGGCATGCTGGGAAGGGGGTGTAGGCAATAGCATGATGGGAGTTGTAGTCACAGATATTGCTCACCCACACAATTGGCCCATCAACACCACTCTGAACCATGCTCACATCACAGGGAGTGGATAAGGACTGACAAGATGGCTGACACTGGGTACTGCTGTGGGGAGCACAAGGCCCTGCTGGGAACTGTGCAACAACAAACAGCAGAACACCACTGCCTGACATCCTGAAAGCCAACTTGTACTCCCTGCAATGCAAGCACGTTGCATGGTGGGATATCTGGCTGGGTGGGAAGAAGGACTGACAGCACTGACCATAGTTACAAGCAGCTCTCCTCACACAGCCCCTCAACACAAACTCCACATAACCCACCTGGGAGAATGCAATGCCTCACACACCAAATGAAGATCCCACAAAGAACCACCACCCTGGGTAATGCTGTGTGAAGCACAGGGACACTCTTGGGACTTGTAGCCAAACAAACGCCAGGACAACACTGTCAGCCTTCCTGTCAGCACAGGCACACTACCCCACAGGGAAGCAGAGTCAAAAGAAAGGAAGTATGGGCATGCTGGGAAGGGGGGGTGTAGGCAATAGCATGATGGGAGTGGCAGTCACAGCTCAACATCCCCCACCCACATGGCCCAGCAAGCTCACACTGAAGCATGCACACCTCACAGGGAGTGAAAAGCCACCTCAAAGATGTCTGACACTGGCCTCAGCTGTGGGGAGCACAAGGCCCTGCTGGGAACTGTGCACCAACAAACAACAGGACCACACTGTCAGCCCTCTTGCCATTGCTGTCACACTCACACACAGTGAAGTCCACTCAAAAGGAAGGAAGTACGGGCATGCTGGGAAGGGGGGTGTAGGCAATAGCATGATGGGAGTTGTAGTCACAGATATTGCTCACCTTCACAATTGGCCCATCAACACCACTCTGAACCATGCTCACATCACAGGGAGTGGATAAGGACTGACAAGATGGCTGACACTGGGTAGTGCTGTGGAGAGCACAAGGCCCTGCTGGGAACTGTGCACCAACAAACAACAGGACCACACTGTCAGCCATCTTGCCATAGCTGTCACACTCACACACAGTGAAGTCCACTCAAAAGGAAGGAAGTATGGGCATGCTGGGAAGGGGGGTGTAGGCAATAGCATGATGGGAGTTGTAGTCACAGATATTGCTCACCCTCACAATTGGCCCATCAACACCACTCTGAACCATGCTCACATCACTGGGAGTAAATAAGGACTGACAAGATGGCTGACACTGGGTACTGCTGTGGGGAGCACAAGGCCCTGCTGGGAACTGTGCACCAACAAACAGCAGAACACCACTGCCTGACATCCTGAAAGCCAACTTGCACTCCCTGCAATGCAAGCACGTTGCATGGTGGGATATCTGGCTGGGTGGGAAGGAGGACTGACAGCACTGACCATAGTTACAAGCAGCTCTCCTCACACACCCCCTCAACACAAACTCCACATAAACCACCTGGGAGAATGCAATGCCTCACACACCAAATGAAGATCCCACAAAGAACCACCACCCTGGGTAATGCTGTGTGAAGCACAGGGACACTCTTGGGACTTGTAGCCAAACAAACGCCAGGACAACACTGTCAGCCTTCCTGTCAGCACAGGCACACTACCCCACAGGGAAGCAGAGTCAAAAGGAAGGAAGTATGGGCATGCTGGGAAGGGGGGGGTGTAGGCAATAGCATGATGGGAGTGGCAGTCACAGCTCAACATCCCCACCCACATGGCCCAGCAAGCTCACACTGAAGCATGCACACCTCACAGGGAGTGAAAAGCCACCTCAAAGATGTCTGACACTGGCCTCAGCTGTGGGGAGCACAAGGCCCTGCTGGGAACTGTGCACCAACAAACAACAGGACCACACTGTCAGCCATCTTGCCATTGCTGTCACACTCACGCACAGTGAAGTCCACTCAAAAGGAAGGAAGTACGGGCATGCTGGGAAGGGGGGTGTAGGCAATAGCATGATGGGAGTTGTAGTCACAGAAATTGCTCACCCTCACAATTGGCCCATCAACACCACTCTGAACCATGCTCACATCACAGGGAGTGGATAAGGACTGACAAGATGGCTGACACTGGGTACTGCTGTGGGGAGCACAAGGCCCTGCTGGGAACTGTGCAACAACGAACAGCAAGACACCACTGAATGACATCCTGAGAGTCAACCTGAACCCACTGCAAGGGTGGCATGCTTCATGGTGGGATAACTGGGCTAGGAGGAGAAGGATGGCCGGATGTCCACCAAATACAACCAATGCTGGCCATGAACACACCTCAACATTCACATTGAAATGCCCCAGGTATGCAGGACAATGTGCTACACGAATATCAACCTCTTACTGTGACAACTTAGGACAATGCAATGTATATGCCCGCATCCAGAGGTACAGTCACAACTGTCAGGTGTGTGAACCATTGATGCCTGTAGAAACATAACATACAATGTGTGTCTCTTCCAAATACAGGTGATGATGGGGACACAGCAGCAGGCGAGGAGGAGTCCCTGTCCCAGGCTCCGGGGGACACTGAGCTCACTGGTGTGGAACAGCCTCTGCCCTCCTCGGATGGCGAAGACCTACCTGGCACCTCCGGTGTGAGTCATCATGCAGCACCAGCAGGACCAACATCTGCACCCCCTGCACCCACCCCTCCAACAACTGCCAACACACAGACCACCCCCGCCGACACGGACAGACCAAGGACCACCGATGACAACAGCACAGGGCCCCAGGCCCACCGTGGAGCAACGGACAACAACACCACTAACAACGCCCAAGGGGGCCTTGGGTCACCTGTGCGTGCCACCGCAGGTCCTGCACGTGTCGCCAGGGGTGGTGGGAGGGGTGGTAGACATAGGTCGCTGCTTGCAGAGGGGTCTGGACTGCATGATGACCCACAACTGGCACGCATTGCTGATGCGTACCAGAATAGCACCGGAGAGGTCAGACAGGTAGTGGGGATCCTCAAGGACATACAACAGCAGCAGGCTGCCCATCATGCCCGCTTGGACTCCCACATGTCCCGTGTGGAGACACACATGTCTCGCATGGAGTCCAAGTGGGACACATTGCAAGAACTCACAGCGGTGCATAGGGACATATTGACATGCCTCCGCCAGATTAGCACCAACATGGCCACACCTCCCTGTGTGCCCACAACATCTGGTGCTGCAACAACTGACACTGCCACAGGGAGGGAGGAGGACTCTGGCGGAGACTCCCCTGCACCGCAGCAGCCTGCACGTGAGGGTCCCCCCCAAAGAAGAGGGGTCGTCCGAGGAAGGAAAACTGAGAGGTTGATGGCCACGTACATCCTCCAGGAAGCCAACACCTGTTCCGGAAATTCTCCCTTGTGTGCAAACTTTTCACCCTGTTGAATGCAACACAACTCTCCCACATGACATGGGGAGTTCAAGTTGGACTAATGTATCATATGACTGTGGACTTCACTCAGGACATTTCTGCTACCAAGACTTGCAACTCATCTGGGAACTTTGGATCACAATCCCAATGTACAGCACCCACCATCCTGTGCACTATACACACACACATTTTTGTAAATAAAATCACTAGTACACCATACTTGCCTCTGTTGTTATTCAAATGTGGATACTGTTATGGTGATGATGATCTGCTAAATTACACTGTGTATGCTAACTGCTACAGCAAGTACAACACCGTCATGTGAGTCATGGTGACGTGACACATATGAGGGAGACACACCACTAGGGCTACACAACACAGAGACACCAGGGCCATCGGACTCATCGCCTACAGTGATGTTGCCAGGAAATACTGTGGAATGCACAGACACCACACCTATTCAGAGTCTGTGTCAACTAGCCCACAGGTGCAGTAAGCAAATGTCAGTCAGATGTGTGACCACAGACAACGCACATCCCAAAGTGAAGCACAGGTTTATTACACATTTGCAACATGTTGTTTCCACTACAAATGCAAGGTTTACCCACGTTGCAGTGGCCACACAGTCAACAAGTGCAGAAGATATGAAGTCCAGGGGTGTGTGGCACATCACCTGTAGGGAAACGACTGCTGCCACCCTGAAAGCTGAATCATGGTGTCGGGGGATCCAAGTTGACCAAAGTACTCAGTAAGCACCCTGTGAAGGACAGACATGACACACAGTTAAAACCACTGAAGAACAGGACAGAAGTGCAATACTCATGCCCAATACATGTCACAAGACAACTACACAAAACCAAGTTAGCATGTCAACACTGTTGGGGAGTACAGACTACCTGTAAGGACACATTGCTGCACGCATCCAGTCAAGTAGCACATGGCCACACTCAAACAGCACCAGAGCACCACCCACACATATCATGCAAACTCACATCATTCACATTACATCTCCCTGGATACTCACATTCAGCTGAAGAAGTTGGTGATGAGCTGTGTGCGGACATCACCATCATCATCATCATCATCACTGGCATCGTGGTCCAGGCCAGGATCCTCCACAGGTGGCGGACGTTGGTCATCGTCATCCAGGATGAGAGGCAACTCCTTCCGCACTGCCAGGTTGTGTAGCATGCAGCAGACGATGACAATCTTGCACACCTTTGCTGGGGCATATGGGAGGGCCCCTCCTGTCTTGTCCAGGCAGCGGAAGCGGCTCTTCAGGAGACCAAATGTCCGCTCGATCACTCTCCTGGTCCGACCATGTGCCTCATTGTAGCGCATCTGGGCTGGTGTCACAGGGTTCCTGAGGGGTGTCAGCAACCACGGCATGTTGGGGTATCCGGAGTCACCTACGGACAGACAAGTGCACATTAGCTGAGTTGGAAAAGTGGGCGGAATACTACAGAGCAGAACACACACAATGGTACAAAGTCAGTACACACCGACAAGCCAGGCACGCTGGTTCTGCATCTGTGCCATCATCCTCGGGATGCGACTACTCTCATCACGTAGGCATCGTGTGCTGAACCAGGGAAATGGGCACACACATGTGTGATGCTCATATCTGCAAGACATACCACCAGAGCATTGATCGAATGGTAATGTTTCCGGTTCCGGTATGCCTGCTCATGTGCCTGTGGTGGTACCAAAGCCACATGTGTCCCATCAATGGAGCCAATGACATGTGGCATCCTCCCCAGGGCATAGAAGTCACTCTTGACGTCAGTGAGTTGTTGACGTGTAGGGAAATAGATGTACTGGTTCAGGCATCTCAACATTGCCTCCAAAACATCGCGTAGCACACGGCTGAACATAGTCTGTGACATCCCACCGGCAGTCGCCACAGTGTGTTGAAAGGTACCGGTGGCAAAGAAGTGTAGGGCTGCCATTACCTTCACCTTGGGGGTCAGCGCCGTAGGGTACGGCCGGCCAGGTTGCAAATGTGGTGCCAAGCGCACTGCCAAATCCTCAATCAGCTGCCTGGTGAAGCGGTACCGTCGGATGCTGTCACGTTCCACCATCGTTGCCAGGTCAGGGAATGGTCTATGGACAGCTGGAGCCCTGCAGTGCATAGGTTGAAGAAAGAAAGATTGTCAGTCACCCCACATATGTGCCATTCACCATACTCAATTTCACATGATACATCATTACGAGACACAAGTACTTGATGTGTGTGCCGTTCTGTTCGGACATAACTGGCACCTACATGGCCATCATCTAACTTCTCAGTACAACATGTGTGGACAACAGGTTCCAGGTTGTGCTATGGGAAACCATTAGGCTGTGTCACAGTACCCATTTACTGCTGTCACGTTCCACACACACACCACAGTGACATGTCTGGACAGATGCGCCACAGGCATCACAGCTCATTGACAGGTAGATTCCCAGTGACCCTGTCTTGCCACATGGACACTGGCATGACATGGCGTATCATGTACACATCAGAAAATGAAACATGACTCCCACAGGTAGTGGCCCCTGTCGCCTCCGCAGGACAGACATGGACGCCAGTGACGCACAACATCAAAGTCCATGCACAAACAACGTTGATGTGGAGACTGTCTCCCATCGTGCACATGGAATCAGAGACATCGGAAACACAACATGCACACAGACTGTGGAGGGCCATCACTATTGTGGCAATGGGTCACCCTGTGACGTACATGCCTTCCCCCATGGGACCCTGGGGGTATGTGACATGTCATACTCAAACACAACCTGGAAATGTGACCATGCAACATGCTCCGAAATGAACTGTTGCACATCACAGTGGTCATGTGCACAACACACAAAGGACCCTGTCCCCATGAACACATGCACAGCCTGGGTGTGGCTGCCCACAAGTGCCACCACAGAAACCACATGTTTACCCCCATACACAGAAAAGGTAATGCAGCCTTACATGCCTTAGGAAACAGTGTGGACTGGGTGTGGTGTTGTAGGTGTGCCCCTGAGTCTCTGGCAGGTATATGTGGCTGGCATACGTTCACCAGTGACAAGCATGGTGACATATGCGACTGACCTGTACAGGTACGCGTTGTACAGCAATGGACCGATCGGTGTGCCTGGCCGGCCCATTGCATCTGTTGGGAGCGGGTACGCGTTGTACAGCAATGGACCGATCGGTGTGCCCGGCCGGCCCATTGCATCTGTTGGGAGCGGGTATGCGTTGTACAGCAATGGACCGATCGGTGTGCCCGGCCGGCCCATTGCATCTGTTGGGAGCGGGTACGCGTTGTACAGCAATGGACCGATCGGTGTGCCCGGCCGGCCCATTGCATCTGTTGTGAGCGGGTACGCGTTGTACAGCAATGGACCGATCGGTGTGCCCGGCCGGCCCATTGCATCTGTTGTGAGCGGGTACGCGTTGTACAGCAATGGACCGATCGGTGTGCCCGGCCGGCCCATTGCATCTGTTGTGAGCGGGTACGCGTTGTACAGCAATGGACCGATCGGTGTGCCCGGCCGGCCCATTGCATCTGTTGGGAGCGGGTACGCGTTGTACAGCAATGGACCGATCGGTGTGCCCGGCCGGCCCATTGCATCTGTTGTGGGCGGGTACGCGTTGTATCCCGACATACGCGTTGTACAGCAATGGACCGAACGGTGCGCACGCGTTGGCTGGGGCCTGGCATGGCAACGGACACGTATTCGTAGCTTCAACGAGTCTGATGCAGTGAATTCAGTTGGCCAGCCACAACAATGTTGCAAAATCATGGGTGTCATGAACTTGGATTTTTGAAGGATGCTGTGGGCGTGTATTAGTGCTGCTATTCCATGGATTGGTCAGATTCAGAAGATGCAAACGACTTGGACCTATCACTTTGGACACATGGGACAGTATCT
Organism: Calotriton arnoldi; assembly: GCA_963921515.1. Taxonomy (NCBI): domain Eukaryota; kingdom Metazoa; phylum Chordata; class Amphibia; order Caudata; family Salamandridae; genus Calotriton; species Calotriton arnoldi. The sequence continues at coordinate 384,660 of CAWUFW010006914.1, forward strand.
GCCTCTGCAGCACACATGTAATGCTGGCTGTTCCCCTGAGAGCTCACTTGCCTGCACTACATGCTCCAGGACGACATCTGCCACCAACACTGCTGCTGTCTCTGCATCCTCTGGCTACTGCAATGGCACGTACTGTGGAGAGAGCCCCAGCCTTCAGCCTTGAGGAGAACCAGGCCCTGCTGGACAGCCTCCTTCCACAGTACAGCAAGCTGTATGGGAAACCAGGGGAGCAGGTGAGTGTGCTGTCCACTGCCTTACTAATTTTGCATGTTGTCTGACTAGCAGGACTTACAGTGTGCACACCACTGGCTAGCATGCTCACTGAGTAGTTCTGACCCCCCAAAGTGTGTAGTTACATGCACTGAACAGGTACAGTGCAATAACAGTGCATTCCAACAAGGGTTACTTCCCATGCAATGATACCATGTAGTAACTGCTGGCAAACTGTTCATAGCCATCTTTTCACTGCCTGTGTACATCATGTGCCCCAGTGATTGAGACATGTATATCCAACTGTGTGATGCACGTATATGTTGCATGTGTAGTAATGGCATTTTCACTTTGTCATCCTCACAGGTTGATGCCCACCAGAAGCAGGAAATCTGGCTGACCATCGCCCGGGCAGTAAGATCCGTGGGGGACTACAAGCGCCGGATCCGCAACTGCCAGAAGAGGTGGCAGGACCTTCGAGGCTGGACCCGGAGGATCGCAAGGGTCCAGCTGAAGCTGTCGCCTCCTCGCAGGAGGGGCGGACACCGGACCCTGACCCCCCACATGCTCAGGATCCTGGCGGTGGTCTTCCCTGACCTGGATGGGCAGCTGAAGGCCAGACAGCAGCAAGGAGGGGGTGAGTCCATGACAGCACTGTGCACTTTGTCTGACATGCTATGTGCCCTTCTCTGGCCTGGTTAAACTTCCACAGTACATCAGTCTTGTGGTCCAAGACCCATGTCCCTCTATTGTGACATGCCCACTCCTCATCTGATACGCATATGTGTGGCCCTTACAGTCAGGAAATTGTGTCACTTGGGGACTGTGTCATTGCATTTTGCTTTGCTCAAGGTGGGGGACAGCATTTGTTCCGGTGACTATGTTGTGGGATTCATGGGTGGGTCAATTGCTTACACAATGCCCAAGTTCTGACATGTAATCTGGGTGTAACTTTGATATGTGGTCCACTTGCTGATCTGATTCACCACATGTCCCTGGGGTATTTGGCACACCCCCATGCTGCGGGTGGGAAGAATGTTTGGGCCTCAGGAGTACGTATATCAAGTGTGTCACACATGCTTAGACACCTGCCTACTGTCCAGGACTCATCCCTCTTACAGGTGGAGCTGGACATTCATGCCTACTCCAGGGCATACAATAGACTCTGTACTCCCACTCCCGTGGATCATCTGACATGTTGTGATCAGTGACATGTTCCCTCAGGTGTCTGCCTCTGTGTCATTGTGCTGTGGCTTCGTTGTCAGGACTACTGGTATGTTTGTCGGTTAGGGCTCAGCATGCCATCTGAGATGTGACCATGAGAGACGATACTTCTGTGACTTATAGATGTTTGATCACTTGACTGTGCACACAGGTGTATGTGACTGTGACTTTCAGGCAGCTGTTATTCATTCACAGCACACTGTGAGGTGCTCAGGTTCTGAGAGTTGTGTTTCATGTCCCCCATATGTCCAATTGGCATGACGTGGACAAATACTATTTCAGATGATGTGGTGTGTGGGGGATGGACATGTGCACTTGTCAGTTACATAACTTGCATTCCCCATGTCCTAGGATTGTGACACAGTGCAGACTGTTGTTGGCTGGCTGCCATGGCCATGTGAATGGAGACAGTGATGTATGACTTTGCACGCATGCCTGTGTCATGGCATTAAACTTCCTAAGAGTGATCCTGCAGGGGAGTGACATGTGCAACATGCACCCCATTGTGGCATGGACTATCCGGACATGGGTGCATCATGGTGTCTGGTGCTGGTATGCATCACATGCATTTCTATTTAGACTCTGGCCATCCCTTTCTCCAGACACCTGCACTGACTCAGTGGCAAGAGATGTGATGTGTGCATGTTCACATACTTCACCGTGTTCCCTGCAATGTCCAACAACTGTGTAGGTGGTGCATGTGTCCACACTGGGGTCTTACCATCAGAGAGGCACCAGACAGATGGGTGCAAGGGCAGGAGGGGTGTTAGTCCCTGGTTGACCATCAGACTGACAATTGGCTTCTCCAAATCTGTGTGAGGAGTTTTGGCAATGTTCAACTAAGGATGCCAGGGCTGGCTCTGTAAGTGCTGTACTTACTGTGGTGTGTGCGGTCAGTGCAGGTGACTGATGTTTGTCTGTTTCCCTAATTGTTTGCAGATACATCCATGGCCACAGGAGGGGACAGCTCCATGGACCAGGAGGAGCTGCGGAGCCAGACTGGGTCAGCATCCGACGAGTGGTCAGAGGGACCCAGTGGCACGGAGGGCGAGGGGAGCCACACCGAGGAGTCCTCAGCACCATCCACCTCAGCTGAGGACCACAGCAGCTCGGAGGATGACTCCCTTGTGGAGGCGGGTGTCAGCAGCCACCACACCCCAGCTAGTCTGTCTGGCCCCACCACCACCAGCACCGCCCTCCCATTGGCTCCAATTCCAGAGGTCCGTGGAGGCTCCCGTGTTCGGGAGCGTGTCTCCTTCGTGCCAGGCACCGCTCCCCCTGCCCCTGTGTCCCCTGCTGCCCTGAGTGAGGAGTCTGTGTACCTACTTCAGCAGTTCCATGTAGGGCAGACAGCAATGCTGAGTGTCCTCCATGCACACACCACTCTGTTGACACAGCTGGTGTCGTTCATGGAGGGCATCTCGACAGGTATGTCTGCCCTACAGAGGAGCAATAAGTCCATGGACTCCTCCCTGACGGCAGCAGTGTCCCTCCTCCAACAGTCCCTCCCCCCTCCTACCTCTGCCCCATCCACACTTCCTGGCACCCTACCTGTCCAAAGCACATGCACACCTGCACAATCACCCAAACACACAGACACGAGCAGCACAGACACACCCAAAAGAAAGGCAAGACGTGCACACAAGCATCCTCAGGGGACAGATACCACACACACAGGGGATGGGGAACAGACACACACACAGGCATCCACAGTCACTCCGCAGTCCTCCAAATCCTCTCCCTCCAAGACCCCTTCCCTTGCCTCACCTGCAACCCCACCTACACAGCAGGTCTTCCTCTGTGACCTCGGCCTCTTCCCCTCCGATCCTGCAGATCCGGCATACCGGGGGAAGAGGAAGTCCACCCACACAGAGGGAGTGCCCCTCGCCCCCGGACACCCTCCCCCAGGTGCAGGCAGACTAAGGACCCCATTCGGAAGTCCCCCGGACCAGGAAGGGCAAGACCCCACCACCACCACCACGCAGCTCCACCACCCAGTCTCTCTCCTCCATCCCCCAGGCCACCACTCCACAGGTTCCACCGCCACACCCTGCCCCAGGTTCCCCCACACACCGATACCGCATCCCCAAACTGCTTAGGCCCTCCCCCCTGCCACTTGCTCTTCCACCCCCAACCCAGATGCTCAGCCTGTTTGTGCCACTGGTGTGGAGACCGGGTCCCCCCTCTGTCCTGCCCACCTCATCTGCCCCCCTTCCACTCCCTTGGAGGCATGCACTGCAGTGGAGTCCACAACCACCCCGTCTGACTCGGGCACTGCAGTGGGGACCCAGTCCACTCCATCAGACCAGCCCACTGCAGTGGTTGCAGCACCAACACCATCTGACTTGTGCCCTACAGTGGTGCCGGCCCCCCGAGTCAGACACCTCCACTGCAGTTGCCGGTGACACTCCTGCACCCACACCCCTTCACTGCCTCACTCTGGCATCCCCTGATCCTGTCCCTGCGGTGCCTGGCCTGCCCCTTGTATGCCCCTCCAAGGGGGATGTCCCTACCAGTGCAGGCAAGCAATGGGTGACAAGTTGTCACATATCACCCTGTTGGGACTGTGTATTTGGACTGGCCATTGGCCTTAGTTTAATTTGGACTTCTGATTTTTGATTGACATTTGCTGAATAAAGCCTCTTTTTGTTTACTTGTGGTTTTTCTTTTGATGTACATGATGTAGATGAGTATCATCATGCATTTGCAGTTGTAATAGTGTTCAGATCAGGAAAATGAAGTGTTGCTGTGATGGACTCCATGTGGTCCATGGGATATGTGTCCTGTTGTAGTCTGGATCTATGGCATCCTCTGCTGCAGTCTGAGGGTGTGATGTTCAGCATATGACACAGGGATGTACGTTTTGCATTTGTAAATTAACATCTTTGTCTTACAGTGATGCACATCTGGTGGGCTTACCACTGTTCAATGTTTCTATTTCCCTGACTGTGTGCCCATCTCTACTGGACATGCAGTTTAGCACACCAATGTTGAATGACTCATCAGTGTATACAGTGCACCTTGCTTGACACGTGTTTTGGGTGTATGCAGATGACTGACGTGACACTCCCGTACCCAGGCTGATGTGAGCAGAGCCTTCAGTGTGTTGTAGTTGTTGACTCACTGACCGAGTGTTCTGCCGACATGTTTGAGTCGTGCACAGACAAGGTTTGGCACAGCGGACCTTCCACAGCATTGGAGTGCCCTCATGGCAGTGTGTAATCCCGTGACATTGCCTGGGCCCGTGTTTTGTGTTGTGTAAGCATGTCTGTGCGTGTACCCTTCCCTTTTCCTACACAGGCTGTGTCCCTACGGATGTTCCTGTTTCTGATGCTTGCTGAGTTGTTCTGTGTTCATCCAGCATCTTGGACCTGGTTACTCCGGGATGTGGGTGCATGGCAAACTAAGGTTCATCAGGTTGTCATCCCAGGTTGACTTTGTTGTCAGGGCTGGGGATGTGGGCAAACGCAGATGGGACACATTCAGGATTCCCCTTGGCACTTGTTGGTTACACATGTCATGTAATTTACAGTCTGTGGTAGCTTTCAGTGATTGTGACACGTTGTGTGTGTGACTGCTGCCACTCCTCAGGGTCAGAGCTGCAATGTTGGAAGTTGTGTACGTGTGTTCTTTGTGTGTCACCTTGTCTTCTTCATTGGTGTGTGACTATGGCCGGGATCCCATTGATTGTGGTGGATTTCACGTCATGCCCATGTACCGCGTAGTGTGCAGTGTGTCAGACATTCACGAGTCTTGTTGACTGGCCATGTGTGATGGGTTTCTGCACCTTAGTTCCCACCACCACCCCTGGGATTGTCATGGGTGCATGTGCAATGTCACCAGTCCATGTGAGCTTCACTGCTGCACATTGGTGGAGATCAAGGTGTGTGGTGTTGAGTGTGTGCAAATGTGAGTTGTTGCACGGCTAGACCCCTACCTCCATATTGGCAATGGCTGGCAGGCCGTGCTGATTGATTTGTGCTTGTGTAGGTGTGATGGTAGTTTGTTGCTCAGGACACATGGCTGTGGTTCACAGTGTGAATGACATCTACCTTTGTCATCACAGTGGGATTATCATGCAGGCTAGTGTCACCACAATGTGGGGTCCCTGGGGGTAGTGCTGTGGTGGGTCTGTCTCTTGCTGTGTTAGTTGCTGTTCCTACAAGCTTGCGTGACATGTGTAATTTGGGCTCCCTCTCATCTAACAATGCCTCTTTGCCCACATAGGGGAATCCGATCCATGAGTAACTTTTGTATGGCACTGAATACACATCTGTGTAATTGGAATTCAGGCCTCCTCATGTGTTGTGTGGTGGCCTGGGGACACTGGCACACACCCCCATCACCTGTTGTGTTTGATATGCAGTGCGAGTCTGCCTGTTTGTGTTTGTGCATTTGCACCACTGCATTGGCATATCTTGAGTGTGCCATTGGCTGTATGTTGTTTGGTGGCTTTCCCCTGCTGTCCCTGGGACTCCTAGGTCATCAGTCAGCACAATAATCATGGTTTGTATGTCCCATTGCTGCCATGGTATGGTATTTGTTCACCTGACATCTACAGTCTCCACAGGATATCTACATTTGTGTGTCCATTGGTGCAGATATGTGGGTCTGCATTATGATGGTCACTTCTGTCATTGTGTTATTTGTGAATGTTGACAATGTGAGACCCCATGGGTGATGTTTGTATGCACATGGCCAAAACAATGTTTTATTGCCACTGCACTGTTTGCCTCACCCAATCTATGTTGCTATGGGACACAAGCACTACTATGCCACTGATGTGTTTGTTGTTGTGTGACCAGTAATCATCCATGCAGTTTGGCTTTGGCAGCTTTTACCCTGACTACACTTCCCTTTTCGTCACTGTGGTGATGGGGCTTTGGGCCCCATTGCCACACTGTTCAAAATGTGCATCAGCTATGGACCCCACACTTCCCTTTTGGTCACTGTGGTGATGGGGCTTTGGGCCCCATTGCCACACTGTTCAAAAATGTGCATCCGCTATGGACCCCACACTCACCTTTTGGTCACTGTGGTGATGGGGCTTTGGGCCCCATTGGCACACTGTTCAAAATGTGCATCAGCTATGGACCCCACACTCACCTGTTGGTCACTGTGGTGATGGGGCTTTGGGCCCCATTGCCACACTGTTCAAAATGTGCATCAGCTATGGACCCCACACCTACCTTGTGGTCACTGTGGTGATGGGGCTTTGGGCCCCATTGCCACACTGTTCAAAATGTGCATCAGCTATGGACCCCACACCTACCTTTTGGTCACTGTGGTGATGGGGCTTTGGGCCCCATTGCCACACTGTTCAAAAGGTGCATCAGCTATGGACCCCACACTCACCTTTTGGTCACTGTGGTGATGGGGCTATGGGCCCCATTGCCACACTGTTCAAAATGTGCATCAGCTATGGACCCCACACCTACCTTGTGGTCACTGTGGTGATGGGGCTTTGGGCCCCATTGCCACACTGTTCAAAATGTGCATCAGCTATGGACCCCACACCTACCTTGTGGTCACTGTGGTGATGGGGCTTTGGGCCCCATTGCCACACTGTTCAAAATGTGCATCAGCTATGGACCCCACACTTACCTTTTGGTCGCTGTGGTGATGGGGTGTTCAACCCCATTGCCACATTGGCCATGGTCGGCTTGCATTGTGGAGGCCACACACATTTATGTGTGACACATGTGCTAGGGGGTCACATTGTATGTTCAATGTCATGTTCAGTGTTGTAGGCATTTGACACAGACTACACACGCTTGTCATGGTGTTGGGGGGGCGTGTAATTTTCAGACATTCCTTATGTGGGAGTATGCTGGTTGTGTCATGCATTACCCGTCCTATGAGTAGGGGTGGAGGTAGTGGCAGGCATCCATCCCCCTAAGGGTGGGGATGGTAGTAGTGACAGGCATCGAGGCCCCCATGAGTAGGGGTGGTGGTAGTGGCAGGCATCCAGCCCCCCCTGAGTAGGGGTGGTGGTAGTGGCAGGCATCCAGCCCCCTAAGGGTGGGGATGGTAGTAGTGACAGGCATCCAGCCCCCCCTGAGAAGGGGTGGTGATAGTGGCAGGCATCCAGCCCCCCCTGAGTGGGGTGGTGGTAGTGGCAGGCATCCAGCTCCCCCTGAGTAGGGGTGGTGGTAGTGGCAGGCATCGAGCCCCCCCTGAGTAGGGGTGGTGGTAGTGACAGGCATCCAGGCCCCCCTGAGTAGGGGTGGTGGTAGTGGTAGGCATTCAGGCCCCCTGAGTAGGGGTGGTGGTAGTGGTAGGCATCCAGGCCCCCTGAGTAGGGGTGGTGGTAGTGGCAGGCATCCAGGCCCCCTAAGTAGGGGTGGTGGTAGTGACAGGCATCCAGGCCCCCCTCAGTAGGGGTGGTGGTAGTGGCAGGCATCCAGCCCCCTAAGGGTGGGGATGGTAGTAGTGACAGGCATCCAGGCCCCCTGAGTAGGGGTGGTGGTAGTGGTAGGCATCCATCCCTAAGGGTGGGGATGGTAGTAGTGACAGGCATCCAGGCCCCCATGAGTAGGGGTGGTGGTAGTGGCAGGCATCCAGCCCCCTGAGAAGGGGTGGTGGTAGTGGCAAGCATCCAGCCCCCTAAGGGTAGGGATGGTAGTAGTGACAGGCATCCAGGCCCCCCTGAGTAGGGGTGGTGGTAGTGGTAGGCATCCATCCCCCTAAGGGTGGGGATGGTAGTAGTGACAGGCATCCAGGCCCCCTGAGTGGGGTGGTGGTAGTGGCAGGCATCCAGCCCCCCTGAGTAGGGGTGGTGGTAGTGGCAGGCATCCAGCCCCCCTGAGTAGGGGTGGTGGTAGTGACAGGCATCCAGGCCCCTGAGTAGGGGTGGTGGTAGTGGTAGGCATCCAGGCCCCCTGAGTAGGGGTGGTGGTAGTGGTAGGCATCCATCCCCTAAGGGTGGGGATGGTAGTAGTGACAGGCATCCAGGCCCCCATGAGTAGGGGTGGTGGTAGTGGCAGGCATCCAGGCCCCCTGAGTAGGGGTGGTGGTAGTGACAGGCATCCAGGCCCCCTGAGTAGGGGTGGTGGTAGTGGTAGGCATCCAGGCCCCCTGAGTAGGGGTGGTGGTAGTGGTAGGCATCCATCCCCTAAGGGTGGGGATGGTAGTAGTGACAGGCATCCAGGCCCCCATGAGTAGGGGTGGTGGTAGTGGCAGGCATCCAGCCCCCCTGAGTAGGGGTGGTGGTAGTGGCAGGCATCCAGCCCCTAAGGGTGGGGATGGTAGTAGTGACAGGCATCCAGCCCCCTGAGTAGGGGTGGTGGTAGTGGCAGGCATCCAGCCCCCCTGAGTGGGGTGGTGGTAGTGGCAGGCATCCAGCCCCCCTGAGTAGGGGTGGTGGTAGTGGCAGGCATCCAGCCCCCCCTGAGTAGGGGTGGTGGTTGTGACAGGCATCCAGGCCCCCTGAGTAGGGGTGGTGGTAGTGGTAGGCATCCAGGCCCCCTGAGTAGGGGTGGTGGTAGTGGTAGGCATCCATCCCCCTAAGGGTGGGGATGGTAGTAGTGACAGGCATCCAGGCCCCCATGAGTAGGGGTGGTGGTAGTGGCAGGCATCCAGCCCCCCTGAGTAGGGGTGGTGGTAGTGACAGGCATCCAGGCCCCCTGAGTAGGGGTGGTGGTTGTGGTAGGCATCTAGGCCCCCTGAGTAGGGGTGGTGGTAGTGGTAGGCATCCATCCCCCTAAGGGTGGGGATGGTAGTAGTGACAGGCATCCAGGCCCCCATGAGTAGGGGTGGTGGTAGTGGCAGGCATCCAGGCCCCCTGAGTAGGGGTGGTGGTAGTGACAGGCATCCAGGCCCCCTGAGTAGGGGTGGTGGTAGTGGTAGGCATCCATGCCCCCTGAGTAGGGGTGGTGGTAGTGGTAGGCATCCATCCCCTAAGGGTGGGGATGGTAGTAGTGACAGGCATCCAGGCCCCCATGAGTAGGGGTGGTGGTAGTGGCAGGCATCCAGCCCCCTGAGTAGGGGTGGTGGTAGTGGCAGGCATCCAGCCCCCTAAGGGTGGGGATGGTAGTAGTGACAGGCATCCAGCCCCCCCTGAGTGGGGTGGTGGTAGTGGCAGGCATCCAGCCCCCCTGAGTAGGGGTGGTGGTAGTGGCAGGCATCCAGCCCCCCTGAGTAGGGGTGGTGGTAGTGACAGGCATCCAGGCCCCTGAGTAGGGGTGGTGGTAGTGGTAGGCATCCAGGCCCCCTGAGTAGGGGTAGTGGTAGTGGTAGGCATCCATCCCCCTAAGGGTGGGGATGGTAGTAGTGACAGGCATCCAGGCCCCCATGAGTAGGGGTGGTGGTAGTGGCAGGCATCCAGCCCCCCCTGAGTAGGGGTGGTGGTAGTGGCAGTCATTTAGCCCCTAAGGGTGGGGATGGTAGTAGTGACAGGCATCCAGCCCCCCGAGTAGGGGTGGTGGTAGTGGCAGGCATCCAGCCCCCCTCAGTGGGGTGGTGGTAGTGGCAGGCATCCAGCCCCCCTGAGTAGGGGTGGTGGTAGTGGCAGGCATCCAGCCCCCTGAGTAGGGGTGGTGGTAGTGACAGGCATCCAGGCCCCCTGAGTAGGGGTGGTGGTAGTGGTAGGCTCCAGGCCCCCTGAGTAGGGGTGGTGGTAGTGGTAGGCATCCAGGCCCCCTGAGTAGGGGTGGTGGTAGTGGCAGGCATCCAGGCCCCCTAAGTAGGGGTGGTGGTAGTGACAGGCATCCAGGCCCCCTGAGTAGGGGTGGTGGTAGTGGTAGGCATCCAGGCCCCCTGAGTAGGTGTGGTGGTAGTGGTAGGCATCCAGGCCCCCTGAGTAGGGGTGGTGGTAGTGGTAGGCATCCATCCCCCTAAGGGTGGGGATGGTAGTAGTGACAGGCATCCAGGCCCCCATGAGTAGGGGTGGTGGTAGTGGCAGGCATCCAGCCCCTAAGGGTGGGGATGGTAGTAGTGACAGGCATCCAGGCCCCCTGAGTGGGGTGGTGGTAGTGGCAGGCATCCAGCCCCCCTGAGTAGGGGTGGTGGTAGTGGCAGGCATCCAGCCCCCTAAGTAGGGGTGGTGGTAGTGACAGGCATCCAGGCCCCCTGAGTAGGGGTGGTGGTAGTGGTAGGCATCCAGGCCCCCTGAGTAGGGGTGGTGGTAGTGGTAGGCATCCATCCCCCTATGAGTGGGGATGGTAGTAGTGATGGGCATCCAGCCCCCTATGAGTAGGGCTACTGGTAGTGATGGGCATCCAGCCCCTATGAGTAGGGGGTACTGTTAGTGATGGGCATCCAGCCCCCTATGAGTAGGGGTACTGGTAGTGGTAGGCATCCATCCCCCCAAGGGTGGGGATGGTAGTAATGACAGGCATCCAGCCCCCCCTGAGTAGGGGTGGTGGTAGTGACAGGCATCCAGGCCCCCCTGAGTAGGGGTGGTGGTAGTGGTAGGCATCCAGCCCCCCCTGAGTAGGGGTGGTGGTAGGGTGGTGTTGGTGGTAGGCATCCATCCCCCTATGGGTGTGTATGGCATTGGTGATAGCCATCCCACCCCTATGGTTCTGCTGTTGCTAGTGTACGTCATTTGTGCATCCCTATGTGTGTGTGACATATTTCGGGTACGTCTCGTTTGTTTGTGTTGTTGGTGTTTGACTTACCGTCTGCGCCGTACGCGTCCGTGCCGGTAATAGATGTAGAGTATAGGTAGGACCTGCGCAATGGGATTCATGCTTGGATCGTCTCGTTCGGGTTTCTCGTGTCTTCGACTTGTACTCGTAGCAGGCTTGTTCGTCTCGTAGCCGTGGATCGTCTTGTGGCGCGAAACTGAGCTTATGTACGGCTTGCCCGGATGCTCAAACGTCCCGGACGTAGCGACGGGTTCGGCGCATACGGAGTGCGCATCGTACTCGTCCGGCCGGAAGGTGCTGTGTATTTGCTTCCGTACGACTCGATTCGGCGTTTACGGATCCGGCTCGGGCGGGGAACAGGAGCTGGATTGGGTAAGTACGGCTCGCTCGGAATCTGGGTTGTTATACGCATCGTACTTGTTCGTCCGGACGAGTGTTCGAATCGGTCGGGAAACACGCATTCGGCTGTTTTTTTTTCCGGACGAATACTGTTAGGTGCGCTTCCGGCCGAGATCGGAATCGACCCCTAAGGCTTTTATGGTACTGGGGAAAGGGCCATCTGCTGCACTCATTCAACTGGGATGGCGTCTGAGGCAGTTGTATTTAGCATGAGATCATAAGGCTCAAAACTCTGCTTACTAGGCTACTAGAGAGGATCAAATGGCTGAATCCTCTGGAAAGTAATTTAGGCCTTAGCAAGCATTTCCTTTTACATTCTGACACTTCCTTATTTTTTTAAAATTCTTTTCAGAGTTACATGAGGGAAAATTATCTGAAAAATAAACCATCCCATTTGTAAATATTGAAATCATTGCATGTGCTGTTTTGGGATACCATCCAATATATGTTTGCTTTTGCTCCAGTATTCTGAAATGTTTTTTTAATCATACTTTACAAACACTGGCAAAGCCAATAGCTCAGCACTCGCATGCTTATTTCTATTTCAAGGTTTTTTCTGAGATTTTTTGTTTATTGCTTCTTTCTTTTTCTGCTGCTTCTTTTCTATTGATTTCCCTCTGTCCTTTATAATACATTTATTCACAAGGTACTAAATACTGTCCAATTCAATGGCTCATAAATCTTGACTGTAGACTTTCTTCTGCCACAAGTTTCTACAAGTACAGCACTACATTTAAAAACTTGACTCAGCAATTATTATTTAGAGGGGACATTAGTGATGTAAAACCTTAACTGTTTTAGTACGTGCTGCCTTATTAATTTTAGATGTTCATGTCTTCATTCTTTCATCTTTTATCTTTCTTTTTCTCATTCTTTCATGTTCCTTGATTATTTTATTTGTTCTTTTTATAATTTTTTCTGTTTTGTCCTTTTCTGCTATTTTTTCTCTGTTAATTTTTCTCTCTTCTTTATGCCTTCTATTCTCACTTTCTATATTTTTGTTTTTATTCTCTCCATTCCTTATTTCTTCTTTTTACGTTTTAATCTTTCTCGACTGAGGGGCATATTATCAACGGCCAGCGATAATTATCGCTGGCCGTGATTAGCGATAGATATCTTATCGCTGGCTATCTCCGGAACTTATCGCCCTGGTAGCGCGTTATTAACAACACGCTTCTCCAGGGCGATAAAAATTCCAGAGATAGCGAGGTTATCGCCGTTTTGCAGGGAACATCGCTGGAAAACCAGCGATGTTCCCTGCAAAACGGCGATAACCTTGCTGATACGACCCTGTGGTCGTATCAGCACAATCCACCCCCTATGTTAGGGATGGCTAAGTCGGGATAATAGCAGACGTTAGATTTTGGCGAAAACGGCCGTTTCGCCAAAATCTAACGTCTGCTATCATCCTGTGGGCTGCCTTGTAAATATCGCGATGTGCACATCGGCGATATTTACAACGTAGCCCATCTGGGGTACGCCCAGTAACGCCCACCTTGCATCTCATTAGAGATGCAGGATGGGCGTTATGGGAGAGGGCGATAGGGCAAGGATTCACGCGATAGCGTGACCTTGCTAATACAGCGATAAAATTATCGCCGCTTTTCGTCTGAAAACAGACGCTAAAGCGGCGATAATTTTTTATCGCCGGCTTGTTAATATGCCCCTGAGTTCTTTCTTCTGTTCTCCCACTCCTATGTCCTCTTACCTTTGTTCATTTTCCTTGATGCTTTCCTCACAGGTCAGTGGCACCCTGTTCAACACAGGCCGGCACGTGTCATTCCGCCCCGACCAGCACCACCCAGTGAATGTATCTGGTGGCCCACTGCTCTACAACCACCGATTGGAAGAGGTACGGCTTCACTTTGGCAGCGAGGATGGGATAGGATCTGAGCACCTTGTGAACAAGAAGCCGTCCGCCGCAGAGGTAAGCGAACCCTGTCTATATGGAGCGAATGAGTTAAGCGCTACGTTTTGTGCCAAGACTTTTAGATGTTGGAGTTCAACATATTAATATTAATTCCAATGCAATTAAATAGAAGATAGCTGATACTGCAGGTGTAGGGCCACTAAATTCTTTAATTTTCTGGACTAAAAATGTTACTCTCCTGGACAAACAGTTACAAATGTTTAAATCCAATTAATTTAAATGGGTCATTGAAAATAATCTCCAGGGACCTTTTTTAGAGAGTAAGATCAGTCCTTTTACATGGTTCAATACAGTCCACAGCCAGATAAAGTCCAAGAATTTGTTGAATTCATTCATGCTTCAACTCTAAGTCAAATCAGGTTGAAATACTAGCCAACGGCAAACTTTGTGAGAACATAAGTCCCATAACAACCGTGCACAATTAGAGATTACAATTACATGTATCCTTCCAAAAAAGAGTATTAAATGCAAAATTATTTACTTGAAGAGAATGGCGTGCCCGTGTCCCTTTTTGATAGACATGAAAGTGATAAAAAAATGGGAAAAATTAGGGAGCAGCATTTGCATAATCACTACCACCTGCAAGCCATTTTCTTATTAGAATATGACTAACAAATATAAAATATATCCTTGAGCAGTGGAATCAGTTATTCAAAATGTGACTGACCATGATAAACAATGGTGTATTCTATATTAAATTAAGTATACGTACCAAACACACCTCATTCTGGGTGAGGACTTCTAGTTTAAGCAAATAAGTATCTAAAAATACCTCCACCTTAATTCTTGGCAATGGGGAAAAATCCAGATTTCTGTTCAAGATCTCCTTCTTTCCTTTTTCCCAATTTGCACATATATGATGAAACACCTCCTACCTTGGGCTATAAGGATATTGAAAATCACGAAGAAAGTCCAGTATCCAGATAGGAGAAAGAGATGGAAGGCCACATTTCTTTATGTGGTCACTGAACTCCTATGTGACTTGCAATATCCTTTTTTTTTTTGTCAAACGTATTTTTATTGACGTCATAAATGGCAGTACAATGTCGCAAATAGGCTGGAGAATAAAGAAAAATTAGATTACAGAACATAATAGTGCCTACTTAGGCCCGGGTTGTAGTGTTATCACAGGGTGAATAGTCCAAGCTTTTCTTCGTATTAATACCTAAAAGAAAAGTACAATTTGCAATATCTTGCGAGCTCGGAGGCAGTCTAGTCAAAGAAAAGTACACTCGACCCGTCTTTCTTTTGCGACGAGTTTGTTAGCCTGACGCCTCCCAACTGGGGAGGTTCACCAAGGAGAAAGAGTAAAACCCCTGAACAAACTAAATGAGTCCCCAAAAACAAAATAAGAAAAAAGAAAAACCCACCCTCAAACCCACCCATATAAAAAGGTGGCGGCAACTTATTGTCAGGATGACTCAGGACCCAATCCGGTATGTATGATGTTAGAATTGATATAGATGCATGCTTCTAATGGAGGGAGGACAGACGGCTTTCGGCAGTCCCCGGGTGAGGAAGGTTACTAGTGGGCCCCATTTGTACTCAAAATGTTTGTATTCATCTCGGAAGATGTCAGATAGTCTCTCGAGGCATAATAGCCTCCAGAGTCTAGAGTGCCATAGTGAAATAGCGGGCACTTCTTTCTTCTTCCAAGCGGCTATCGCTATTTTAGCCGCTCCGAGGCATGTCCACATAATAGCCTTATCGGCTTTAGTTTGGTGTTCCAGAGAGGGGTCGCGAAGACCTAGCAAGGTCTCTGCCATAGTAGTCGGGATGGGGTAACCCAGCATATCTTTAATGTGAGCAAGAATTTCTTCCCAAAAGGGGCGTATAGTAGGGCAGTCCCACCAGATGTGGCGAAAGTCTCCCACCAGCCCGCAGCCCCTCCAGCATAGGTCCGATGTGTTGGGGAAGATTCGCCGAAGTTTAGATGGGTATAAGTACCAGTCCATCATGATTTTAAGATGAGCCTCCCGTAGTTCCACGGAGTGATTACATTTTGTAATGTCCGACCACAATCCCTCCCATTCCCTGACAGAGATGTCGCGTTGGAGGAGCCCCTCCCACATGTGTACATATCTAGGCCGTGGGGTGTGCATAGTGGTAAGCAAGTACTTGTAGAGGAAGGAAATTACCCCTTTTATGGAGGTGGTGTTCTGTATACATATTTCAAATTTTGTGAGAGGTCGGGTGGCTGCGTCACGAAGCTGGGGTGAGGTGGCCCAATGTTTGAGTTGAAGGTAGTGGAAGTGTTCAGTCAGGTCCAACCCGTAATCCCGTCTGCAGTTCTCGAAGGTGAGGATGTCAGAGTTATGGTAGAGATGCGTCAGTGCCAAGCATCCACCCTCCTTCCAGGCATCGAAAGGTCCCTCCCTAAGAGCTGGTGGGAAATCTGGATTAAAATGAAGTGGAGTATAGGGCGAAGGGAAAGTGGTCCACTGATCATTCGTGGAAAGGGTATCCCATACTTTCAGTGTGGTGCGTGTGGGAGTGCTTATGTATGCATTCTTTGGTCTGTCCCTTTTGGGGTGCCAGATGAGGTCCCAGACAGACCGACCTGCAATAGAGCGATCCATATGGAGCCAATGCTTCTCTGACTCACGTTTAGTCCATTCTGTCACCACCCGTAATTGTGCAGCTTTATAGTAGAGGCCAAAGTCTGGTAAGCCTACCCCTCCGTCCGCTCGTAAGCGCCGAAGTATCGAATAAGAAAAGCATGCCCGTCCCCCTTGCCAGATAAAGCGTAGGATCAGAGATTTAATTTTAGGGAGGAATTCCCTATCAAGTTCTATGGGTAGAGCCTGGAATAGGTATAAGAGCTTAGGAAGAATGGTCATTTTGACCGCGTGTACGCGGCCAAGCCAGGAAATAAAAAGAGGCTTCCATCTGATGAGTTCCGCTTGGAGCTTGCTGAGGGCGGGCGGAAAGTTAGCCTTATAGAGCTCTTCCACCCGAGGCGTCAAGTGAATCCCCAGGTATTGGAGAGAGCGCGTTGTCCATTGGAGCAGGGTGTGCTGCCGCAGTCCTTCTACCTCGTTCTCTGGGAGTGTCAGATTAAGGATGTACGACTTGTCTAAATTAACTTTGAAACCCGCGACTGCCTCGAATCTCGCCAACTGAGTCTGAAGTGTAGGGAGAGAGCTGGCTGGCTCGGTAAGGGATAGAAGCACATCGTCCGCAAAGAGCGAGATTTTATGACTCTCACCACTAAAGGGGATGCCCTTGATATCCGGTGCCTGCCGTATGGCCATTGCCAGCGGCTCAATGCTGAGAGCAAATAATAAAGGTGAGAGACCGGGCATCCCTGACGCGTTCCCCTGGTGTGGGAGAAGGGGGCAGAAACTATCCCATTCACCTGTACTCTAGAGCTCGGCTGTGCATAGTTAGCTCTTAGCATAGTAAGAAAGCTGTCCGCGAAGCCAAAGTGCGTGAGTGTTTTAAAAAGAAAGGACCAATCCACCCTATCAAAAGCCTTCTCGGCATCCAGACCCACAAGTACCGCTGGAATCTTTCGTTTGGTAGCCTTCTCTATCAGGTGCACTATGCGTCTGGTGTTGTCATGGGTCTGGCGGCCTTTAATGAATCCGGATTGATCAGGGTGGATTAGGTCTGGTATGAGATCGTTCAACCGAGCAGCTATGATGGGCGAGTAGATCTTTGCGTCGAGGTTTAAGAGAGCGATGGGGCGGTACAAGGAGCAAAGTAGCGAGTTCTTCCCAGGCTTGGGGATGACCGAGATTAGTGCCTCGCTCATCAAGGGGGGGGGGGCTATGCCTTCCGTGGCCATCTTGTTAAAAAGGCGTGTTAGATGGGGTATAATGTCCGGGGCGAACGTTTTGTAGAAGTGTGCTGTATATCCATCGGGCCCAGGGGCTTTATGGAGTTTAGGGATTTTATGGCGGAGCCTATCTCTTCAGGGGTGATGGGCTCTGTTAAAATGGCATTCTGTTCAGAGGAGACACGGGGGAGTTGTAGTGTTTGTAGATAGCTATCTTGTAGATCAGTGTCTCTTGAGTTCCCCGTGTACAACGTCCGATAGAAGGACCCAAAGGCAACAGCTTTCTCGGGATCTTTGTGAGTCAACTCGCCCTTCTCGTTGATAATTCCCCCTATGTATTCCCGTTCACCTTTCTCCTTTAATTGTCTGGCCAAATGTTTACCTATCTTGTTACCTTGGGAGTAGGTTATTTGACGTAGTATTAGGAGGGTGAATTCTGCCCTGTTATTATAGATAGCTCTAAGTTTCCCTCGGAGGGCGGTGAGAGTGCGTAGGGATTCGCTAGAGGGGTTGGCTTTATGTTGCCTTTCAGCTATCTCTAATTCGGTTTCCAAACCTACCCGCTCTTTGGCCCGTTGTTTGTTCAGGGTGGAATTGTAAGCAATGCAATTCCCCCTAAATACCGCCTTAAAGGCATCCCAATTATTAAAGACAGTAGTATCTGCAGGTGCATTTTTTAAGGTAAAAAAGTCTGAGATGGTTTCGCGAAGTGCGGTACAGAGTGCTTTGTCCCTGGTGAGTGAAGCCGGGAAATACCATTTGGGGGTAGTGGATGCAATATGAGTCCAGGACAGGCAGATCAAGACCATGCAATGATCCAATATAGAGAGGGGAAAGATCTTGGCCTCCCGTAAGGCACCCATCAGGTTCTGGCTGATGAAGATATAATCGAGTCTGGAGTAGGTGCGGTGCACATGGGAATAGAAAGTATAATCTTGTGTCTGGGGGTAGAGGGTGCGCCAAGCATCTAAAAAACACATGTCCTGGAGCTGCTGTTTAGTGTCTGCAGAAAAAGAGTTAAGGTCTGCCCTATGTGGGTGGGTGCTATCTATGTCTGCTTGCCAGGTCAGATTGAAGTCGCCCAGGATGATCATCTTCCCTTCTGCAAAGTCTCGTCTTTTCCCCAGGATCGTGTTCAGAAAGTGTGACTGCCCCGTGTTGGGAGCGTATGTTGCGATAAAAGTGCATAATATCCCCTGTAGAGTGCCCTTGACCATAACTAGTCTACCGTCCTTGTCTGTCGAAACGTCCTAGGCTGGAATTTCGTGAAGCCGTGAAAGAGAAGAGCGACCCCCCGATGTTTAGTGAGTGCGGAGGATCGGTAAATCAATGGGTAGTGTCGGTGGCGAAGTCTGGTGTCCTCTGCCCTGGAGAGGTGGGTCTCCTGGAGAGCTACTACATCGAGGTGATGGTCGGTAAGGTATTTCCAGATCTTTTGCCGCTTTTGGGGGGAATTAAGACCCTTCACGTTCCATGAGCCTATAGAGAGTATCATTTAATCGGTGTGGGTTCCCCTCCCCTCTCCCTAGACCTGCGGAACATGCCTGGAGGTCTGGCCGAAACAGCCAGGAAGGGCGCTTTTCACCCACATGATGGTTGTGAGATAGGGATCCTGAATAAAGCATATGCCTGCACATCACAATTAAAAAGCCGCCACCATCGCCAAGTCACTCCCCCTCCCACCCATAAAAATAAAATAAAAACCAACATTACCAACAGCAACTGGGGACACATCAAGAAACGTGTCCTGACCAGAGATCAAGAGTCTCCGGTGTGTACGTTGGGGGGACAGAAGGACCGAGGTCCCCGTCCGCGCCCGTCCTGAATCGTTCGTACAGCATCTGACATTTGGCGCAGTCTGTATATCCTGGCAAGACGAGCTCAGAGTAGCTCAGCCCAGGCATCAGTTTGGAGCCAATCGTGCCTTGCAGTGTCACTAAATCAGATCCATGGATCTTGTCGAGTTCTGAAGTGAGGCCTCCTTAAGTGGTAAGCAGCAGGTGACCATGCTTGTAGAAAGCGTCCGTCATAGAGAGCTGCCAATAGCCAAATAGTTAGCACAATGTAAAAGAGAGAACCGTGTGCTCTGCAACAGCAATTCGGCTAGAATGCTTACGCCCGTAAGCATGAAGTGCTTCTGACACCGGCGTGGCCTGGCATGATCAGCGTTTGGTTTCAGCACCTCTACTGTGACAGGTGGCAAGAGAGAGGTGTGAGCCTGTCAGTCCTCATTTGCGGATCCTCCGGGGGCCAGCCGACCATTGATACCTCGAAGGGCCACTCCTTGGCGGGTCTGGCGACTTGCCACTGGCGGATTCAGGGTCATCGGAGGAAAGGCCTAGGAGGTCTAATCCTTCCTGCAATTCCGAGATATGTCATTGTTTATTGTTGTATTCGAAGGATAATCCGAACGGATATGTCCATCTGTATCGGATGTGATCATCCCGTAGTTTCAACGTAATGGGCCTGAATAGTTGCCTCCTAGCCAGAGTGGCCGGCGCTAAGTCTTGAAAGACGGTGCATGCATGGTCTTGAAATGAGACAGTTCCTTTTTTCCTGGCAGCTAGCAGGACTGCCTCCTTAACTTTGTAGGAGTGGAATTTAGCCAACACGTCTCGCGGCCGCTTCCGTTCTCCGGTCGGCTGATCGCCGACTCGGTGTGCTCTTTCCAGTTTGATCTTGAGAGTCTGGGGGCCGAGGATTTCTGCGAACAGTCCCTCCAAAAAAGCCTCCAGATCCGATCCTTCTGCTCCCTCCTCTAGGTCTCGGATTCGCAAATTCTCCCTTCGAGCCCTATTTTCAAGAACCTCAGCCTTTAGTTGCGTCTGGTGCAGTTGGTCCTGTAGGGTACGGATGTCTTCCCGCATGGCAGCAGCGTGTTTGTCTATATCCTGGGTTTGCGTCTCCAGGTCCAGCACTCTCGTGCCCACTGAGTCCACATCCTGTTGAAGGGAGGCGAGTCGTCCGGTGAGATCGGATTTCAATTGGTCGATCGAGGCCCTGAGATCTTGACCCAGTTCGTGCCGAAACTCCGTCTTAAAGTCCCGTAACGTAGCCAGGAGATCGTCCTTAGTGAGGGCCATGGCGTCTGCGCCTTCGTCCCTTCCAGATGGCAGGCGTTTGTCTGTTGGCGCAAAAAAGTCGGAGACCCTGTTTGTTGCCTTACACGTTGACTTCTTTGGCGGCATAGAGGCCGGTCCAGGTGGACCCCCGTGCTGTGGCGGATGGGTTGAGAGGGTGTGGCGGTAGGTGGCGTGGAGTTCCCCCGCGCCCGGGGCTAGGCGCTGGTGCTGGATGTCCGCGATAGCTTGGATCCTGCTCAGTATTTGATGGGTGATGCCGCCATCATCCCGGTCGGGGGCTGTAAGATGATCACTTGAGAGGTATCCCACTCTGTGCCAGTCACCTTTGCATAGGGAGGGCTATCTCTGCGAAGCCAGTGGAGGCTGTCTGGAAAGAGGGGTGAACCCTCAAGCAGTGGGCGGAGAGATACTCAGTGAGGTACTGCGCATAGTTCCCGTGTGGGAACCCCTCTAGCACCAGGAAGATACTCGGCGGCCGACCAGTTCACCGCCACATGCCTCACCTCCCCTAGCCGCCCACAGACACTCCGACTCAGGGGGCACCGCAGTCGGTACGTTCACGGGACCCGGTATCTGGGAGCCCCTGCGATCTTTGGTGAAGTAGCCCAGGAAGTAGTCCTCAATCTGCAGGGTGGCCTGAGGTTGCCGCGGTGTAGAGGCAGAAACGGGGAAAAGGCCTCCCTTGCAGAACATTGTCAGCGTGGAGCCGCCATCTTAGGGTCAGGCATGGCGTAAGGCGCAGGCAGCGAGAGGCACCAACAGCCCTCAGGCGGCAGGTAGGGGATGCCAATGTCTCTAACTTTGCCGGCAGGGATCGGGGAGTGCTCCGGTCATTGTACACTTCGTCCACATACCTGGGGGGTGTCGCTTCGCAGCCCAGTCCATCGGCGCATTCCAGGTCGGCTTCATTAATGGCGGCGTGTCTCCGCCGATGCGCTCCTGTTCACAGCAGATTCCAGCCGCATTCATTGGCGCCAGCGTCGGTTGCCGCAGCCGCTCTGCACTCGGTGTATAGTATGCCGGGAGTCCGGGCTTCTCACAAGGTGGCAGGCGCCATTTTGCCGCGCACCAGGCCTTCCCTGTTAGGGCTCCGTGTCAGGTAGCCGGGCAAAATATGAAGCTTGTCAGGGCTGCATTACGTGCCCCCCACGTTCCGCGTTCCAGCGGGGATTCTCGTGGCGTATTTCCCTTAGATCAGACGCCGGTTAGAGCTCAGGACTAAAGCGCGGACCGGGAGCCGAGACGAGCTACGTCCGTCCGGCCATCTTGCCCGGCCACGCCCCCTGCAATATCCTTTTAATGTACAATATGTCAATATGTTGTATTTTATTCTTTATGGCACATGGACAGACCATCACCATTTGGTCTTTACTGTGGAAATGAAACTTGTTGAAAACAATTATTGTAAACAATGTAATGTAGGTCAACTTAAAGATTGATTTGTGGTTTAAATGTTTGTTCAAATGAAATCAGGTTCCTGCAAACCAGCATTAAAGTCCAGCCATGCAATACATTAACTTATTAATGATTTATTTGCTAATGACTGTGAATTTTCAGACAGCGACTTTCTATGATAGGGAACTGACAAGGTAGTTATCCCTTCAATTATTTAAATGGCATTTCTTTTCCTGCCATACACAATGTGTGCTAGTTGTGGTAGTAGCCAATGTGACAAGCAGCTTATGCGCAATACATTATTATTCTAGGACAGTGATGTAATGTTCTTCTTGTAGGACTTTAGTGAAATCCCAACTTTGGTGTAGCATGAAATTTAGGCCTGGGCCCATTGAAGAAAAGTGTGCTGTGCATAGTCGCAGGCTTTTCCAGAATGAAAACCCAAATCAACAGGTATCAAAATTATACTATGAGTCACAAATGCCATTGAGGGATAGAGGTTTTCATAATGGCCCTTTGAAAATGTGCAGGTTGGGATACATGTCCATTCTCCCTTGCAGATCTCTATTTCTGCACTAGCATCTGGTCCCAAGGATTTGCAAAACATATCCTTACTCATTAATATTGATGAGAAGGGGCTCTTGAAAAGCCTTGACACCAGACTCCGACCTTCACTGGTTTAATAGAACACAGCACAGAGAATTGGCCAGGTCTCCTCATAGCCACTGTTCAGATACATCATGTGTGCTACAACATTGCCTATGATACATTTAGTGCACATGTTTTATATGGGCGTTGCAGGCTTCCCTGAAATGTACAGTCAATAGCAGTGCAAAACCTACTTGTTGGCATCACTATTACAACACTATACAAAACCTAAAAAGGTGTTCAGTCGTAATGCATTAAGTCTTAGTTTTACACAACTCGGAACTTTACAAGGCATGTACTGCCCTAATAATTGTGTATAACCTCATCATAATTCCCCATCATGTATACATTTAATCCTTTATCATACAATACAATCACTTGGAGGTACATGCCAAGGATGTCTTCTATACCCTTACCTGTTCATGACAGCACTAGAGTGTCTGAATGTTACAATTGGCAGATCACCAGAAGCTGAGACAATATTTTTAAGAACTTCAATTTTTAATGTTTGCTGAGGATTATCCATTCTAGAGAGCAAATCTAGGCAAGCCAGTTCACAATCCTTCCCAAATAGAGTTGTTCAATTCCAAAATATGCTTCAGTTAAAGTGGCATACTCCCACACCATTAAAGTTATCTATTGCATTTATACCCATATAATTGGGTATGGAATATGTGGGATATGTTTCATTTGCTATACACCATCAGGATATTAAAAGTGACTCAGGAGTTCCTTTACATGTTCATGGAACTCCAGTGTGGCTTGCAATACCCTTTTAATGTACAGCAGATTGTTTTTTATTACTACATGGTCACACTGTGAGAGAGTGGATTAGTAGTTGGAGTGGATGGTAGTCCACCACAAGTAATGTCACTGTTATTGTTAGGTCCAGTAAAGGTTTCAGTAACTTGAAACTCAGTTCAACCTCTGGTAGCTATGGCACAGAGTAGACGGACTTAACTTAAGAATAGGTAAAGCATTTAGAAGTATCAAAACAGATAAAAAGTCAAAAACACAACACAATAAAAATCCAACTCCAATTAAAAAAAATAGAGAACAATTTAATGAGCAAAATGACACCAAAGTGACACAAATCCAATAGGGAGGACCGGACATATGAATTGCTGAAGTTTTAAATACAAATAGTGCGAAAAAGCATTATGCAACAACCGCGATTATCTGGTTGCGCTTGACCAGAACCGGTCGGATACATGGACCTGGTGCATCCCAGTCGAAAGTTTTACCTTCTGACCCAGTCTCTGAAATGAAAGTCAAAAATCCTCAGCGGGGCAAGGCAGTAGGCTGTGGCTGAGATGGGTTGTACAAGGCCAGATAGCAGTCAGGCACGGTCCTGGTGAAGCCACTGACTTTTAGAAGGAAAGCTCAGAGAGGGAGGAATTCAAATTCGCACCTAAGGAAGGTCCCTTGCTGGCCAAATACTTTTGGCGCCTTCGCCCAATGAACATTTTTACTTTCGGAATGAATGCTGTAGTCTAGTAGGGCTCCACGGGCCTGGATACCTTCTCAGTGCTGCCAACTGAAATGTTTTTTCTGCTGTGGAAAAGCTCTGAGTGGAGCAACCTGCATCTTTGATGCAACGGTAATGCACATTCGTCGATTGACTTGGCAAGTTTGTCCCCATCTTCTGAAGGTCTTTGGAACCAAAAAGTCTCAAATATCTCAGCATGTTAGGAGGAGTATACTTTGGCACAACCAAGGGCCCTAGAACATCAGGAACAGCACTTAGCAGTCAAGAGTCACCACAGCAGAAGCTACCAGCAGGGTCCATGGCAGGCCCAGTTGGAACTGGTCAGCTGGGATCTTCAGGAAAAGGGCATCTAGCACCTTTTGATGCCCCTGTAGCTTAAGAGGAGGTTAGCCTACTTGCCCATGTAGTCCAATTCTTTGTCATGGGTGCAAATGGGAGCAGGCCCAGGATTTCAGGTCTCCTCACAGGTCTCAACAGCAGGTGCAATTCTTCTTTCTTCTTCCACAGGTCCAATGGTGTTCTGAAGAGGGTGCCTAAGGGTGCCATATTTATACCTGGCACTAGCCTGTGGGTGGGTGAGGGTGAAGTCCCAAAAGGGAAATAGTTACCAGGGGTAACCTTACACACTTTTATCAGCAGTTCCTGTGTGTCCTACTGCAAACATCTCCCAGTGCCCTCTCTGCCTAAGTCCAACATGGCTGAACCTTTCTTCCCCCGTGCAGAGCTCCTGTGTCCACCTACAAGTGTAGTCATGGAAATGAGCAAACCATTCTCTGTGGTTACTCAAAACCAGTTCTTGGAGCAGCTCTTCTCCCAATGGGATTGGTGCTTGGCTTACAAGAGGGACAAAGGAGAAGGCATATCCAGGTGTTAGCTACATCTGCCTGTATCAAGATAGGCCTCTTTGACGTTAATTAAGTTCCTGGGCACTGCCCAGATGGTCATCCTGTCAGAGGGACAAAACAAATCCCCACACCCAAGACCTTTGTTTCAGCTCTGGAAGCAAACTCACACCTCATCAAATGGGTTGTTTAGCTCCTGAGTGACAGTTGTAGGCTCATGCAAACAGGCGTCTAGAGGCTTTAGGCAGGTAAGCAGGTTAACAGTGACTTTTTAAATTACCTTCTGTAAAATATGTAGTACAAATCTGGCTTACCAGTGAATTGGCCTTGTAATAAATAATTTAATAAGTCAAAGAATAAACTTTGTAGCTGTTTCCAGGTGGAGCTAACATTATTAATTTTAATATTGTATCCCAGTGCTTTCCTTTGGAACAGCTAACCTTGCTATATTGAAAATAGCCTTTAGGGCCTTGTCACTGTAAGAACATTTGACATTAAACTTTTACATGGTGTACTTTTAAATACCATGCACCCTCCCATATGGGCCTTTAATGCCTTCACAGGGATGACTTATTAATATTTAAAAGGAGGGGGTTAGGTCTGTCAAAAGGAGACAATTTTCGCATGTCAAATTTGCAGTTTCAAGACTATATAAACAGTGTACAGTGGTAGGCCTTACATCATGCTGGTGTCCTGCAGACCACTAGTGACATTAAACTTACAGGCCCTGTGTACACTTTGTAGCTGATACTAGGCACTTATAGGTAAGCTAAAGATGGCAATCAGAAGTAGCCAATTTCAACATGTTTTAGGGGTCAGAGCACATGCACTGGGGACTGGTTAGCAGAGCACAGAGTTAAAACAGAAAACAGCTGCATTGATCCCCCAAAAATGGGGATAATCATTTAAAAAGAGCATTTTCCTATATAGACTATCACCCTGGCCCCAAAAAGAATAAATCAATGGTCATTTGCGCCTTCAATGGTCATTTGCGCCGTCATTTGCGTACTTAAATGCAATCTCTGTAGTGCGAAAATAAATTGACCGGTAAACAGCTAGTAATGTTTTGCAAATACATGCTAGTTTAGCTCATGTCACTTTCAGAAAATGGCTGTAGTTCCTAATGTGTGGTAACATGCACAGTGATTTCTGCTTTTTTGTAATGAACTATTGCTTTACAAACATAAGCATGCTGCCATAAATGGTTGATTTCTGATAATGGCTTTTCATTTCATAAAATCCACTGCCTCACCTTAAGGGTTCAGCAAGTCAATAGGGCAGTGGAGGCACTGTTCCCCTTTGCAGCAAAGCTAGGGCAGAAGCCAGTTAGGGAATTGCTGGCGTTGTATAGAGCGAAACGTTATTCAATTGCCAGCTTTGGGGCTGGGGTATGGGTGTACCTCAATTGTTCTAATCTTCAAATAGTTGAGAATGCTTTTCTTAGAAGGCTCCTTATGGTACCCCAAGGGACCGCAACCTCTTTCTGCTATTCCGAGGCAGGTTTGAATTACCTGGAAGATTTCATTCGCTTCGCTCCCCTCCTTTTATGGGTTAAAATTTGGTCCAACCCCGAATTAGGGGGCATATTAGCAAGACTGGCGATAAAATTATCGCCGTTTTAGCGGCAGGAAACTGCCGCTAAAACGGCGATAATTAACTTGCTAATAAGCGTTATAGAATTCAATAGAAGCCCAGGTTAGATGTGCAGGACATCTAACCTGGGCTTCTATTGGAATTCTATAACGCTTATTAGCAGCCCATTATCGCCGTTTTAGCGGCAGTTTCCTGCCGCTAAAACGGCGATAATTTTATCGCCAGCCTTGCTAATATGCCCCTCGATTTTTCTCAGGATATTTTATCTGATTGTTCGTCCCTGTGTAACTTCGAGAAAATTCCATGGATACGTTATGTCAAACGAGCTCTTGGTGACCTGGGCCTTATTGACTTTTTTAATAATCCAGCCAACACTCGACCTGCACCCAAAGCCCAAATTAAGGCTGTTTATATGGAAAGGGCGTCGACTGGACATCAGAGTTCAACCTCCTGGCAATTCAGCTTGAACACCAGCTCCACTCATGCCCCCCTTATGCCAGTGACACAATTTTATTTATCTCATATTTTAAAGTCTCAGCATAGGTTTTATCTGATGACATTTTGTTTGGGCACCGTGCACTTCCTAGTGGCCTTTTCTATTCAAGGAGGGTGGCCGAAAGATCTTCCTCCATGCCATGTGACAATATGTCAAAACAATTTACAGTGCACTTTCAATTCTTTTGCACACTTTATTATCACATAAGAATAATTTTTATACTCCCCTTGTTGAGATCCCTCAGGCCCATTTCATTTCAGAATGGTTTTAGACTTTTTTATTCACTGGAATCATATGAAATTTGTTATGCCATTCTTAATTTCATAAGGGGGGGGGGGTCTTTCCGTTAGGAAACGTTATGGCTAATTGATGTTCAAAGTTCTATAGACTGATTAATCAATGTATTATTGTAATTGCTATTTGTTAATATGCACAACACACTTTCCTCCTATTGATTGGGCCCAAACTTTTAAGGAAGCTTTTCTGATTTCTTAGTTTTAATCTATTTGATCTTGGCAACGGTGTTGTAATGTATCTATTTATGTGCCTGCTTTTATGGTTTACAAAAATCGAATAAAGCTTTTATGACTGACTGATTGAAATCCACTGCAAACTAAACGAAAAGCTAAAAATGACTTTTTCCTGATTGCCTCTCCACACTACTCCATTCCCGTACAGGACTGGCTCAGCGTTCTGACAGTGCTGGACTTCAATGCTGATACTGTAGAATATGCAAAGTGGGTTTGTTTCATCCTAGGCAAGACCTTGAATCTCCATATTAACATGCCACCGAAATGGGTTCAGTACCAACTGCAGGTGCAAGGAGGAATAACACCAATCATCCTGGAAGAATCTTTAAGGTGGTGTTGGACTTGACACTTTTTGCAGAGTCATCACAGAACATTTTGCCTTCCTCCTGTATTATTTCTGACCTGTTGTTGGTGGTTTTCTGACTCTGGGCACTTTATCACTGCTGTCCAGTGCTAAAGTGCATACGCTCTCTATTGTAAACTTGGTAAGATTGGTCTACACCTGTTTGGCATATTTAATTTACCCATCAGTCCCTTGTACAGTGGTATCTCATATACCCAGGGCCAGCAAATTAAATGCTACTGGTGGGCTTGCAGCGCTGCTTGCGCCACCCACCAAAGTAGCCTTTCAAACCTGTCTCGGGCCTCTGCCACTGCAGGGCCTGGGAGCGCAGTTTACTGCCGCTGTGACGTGGCACATAAAGTGATTGACACGTCTGTGTCTCCCCTTTTACTACATATCAGTCACCCCTAAGGTAGGCCCTAGCTAGCCCTATGGGCAGGGTGTGGTGTAGGTAAAAGGTAGGACATGTGCCTTAACTGTGTGGCATGTCCTGGTAGCGACAAACAGCCTTTTTGGTTTCTCACTGCTGTGAGGCTGCCCTCTCATAGGGATGCACTCGGGATTCCCTGATATGTGCTTCAGTGGTAATTCCTGACATGAGAGGGGTAGCGTGATCAAGTTTGGTGTGTTTGGAATAGTGGTGATAAATGCTGCGTATTGGTGTTCGTAGATTTATTATTACTATTTTAGAAATACCACTTTTAGATGTAGGCGTTTCTATGTGCTATGTTTCTTTGGTCCTCTGCTAGGATGTGTATTGACTGTCTGGCTTCGGAGTGACAGGGGCTGGGGATGTGCAGTGGCTCCAGAGAGTCTGGATGAGTCAGCACTAGGCTGAATAGGCCTGGTCTGCATTTGGAGTAGTGGGAGGAGTAGCACCTGCACCTGAATATGGCTGTGCCTGCCTTCCACAATGATGGCTCCACCCCCCCTGTGGTGTGTCTGAGGCCAGGGCTTACACTTAGAATGGGGAGTGTTGTGCACTGTAAATTATACTTTTTAAGGGCCCCCAGAACTGTTTCAAACTGGGTCCAGAGCCCTGTACCAGGGCAGGACAAAGACTTTGTGCACCATAAATATTGGGGCTGTGACCCCATGTTTGGGAGAGCTTAACCAGAGCTGAAATGAACTGCAGTGCGCCAGGAGAAACCGCCGGGGGACTAATACACAGGGCAGAGGGCCCCTTCTGCTGGCCTGCCTGCACCTAGCAGGGTGCCCCAGTCGTCTGCATACAGCGCGTGGTGAGCGCTTTTTGTTGTGGCTCCTGGGTGAGCGCAGCTAGTGATCCTGCTGCCCACGGGTTGCTAGATAGGAGTGCTTTCCCTTGCCCTGCAGTTCGGGATGTGCCGCACTCTCTCTGTGTGGCCGGACGACAGGTGGAGGAGGAGAGATGAGGGATCAAAATGCTCTCCCTCCCGCCTCCTCGCATCATCACTGCAGCTGGGGCTCAGCTGTGTGGCTCCAGGCTGCCGCCCAACGCTGGAAGTAGTGAGGAAATCCCGGTTCAGGAAGTACTTTCCTGTGAGTGGTTTTTGCCTCCGGCATAGAGGGGTGGGACCGAGGAAGCAGAGCCAACGGAGACATCGCTCTGTAGGCCGTTTCACCCGAGGCAGAAAAGAACAGCTGCACCGCGTGGTTGCGGGCAGCCGCCGATCCCCGAGTCAGGGCGGAGGTCCCTGGCCCCAACGGAGGCTTTTTGCTGGTGCTGGAAGAGGAGAGCGGAGAATGGCGGTGCTGGGACGGGATCCAGCAAGGTCTCCTCACCGGCCCAGGCAGCGCCGAATTCTGTGCAGCAGTTGTCCTTATGTACACCCGGGGGCAGCTGCCATTGCGGGAGTTACCTTTGCGGGGGACCCAGTGAGGTCTCCCCGCCCTCAAGGGCATTTTTGTGAGGGGAATACGGCATTGCTTTTGCACAGTGCACGGCCGGCCCCATTTGCCTGAGCCTTGACTTTTGGAAAGGGCATTGCGGGGCGAGCCCAGGACGGAGCCCCGAGGACATTACCGCATTTCCCTAAAGGGGGGAGCGGCGACTTCTGTGCTCCACGCTGAGTGGAGACTTACTGCCTCATAAGGTAATCTGGCGAGTTGTAGGCACTATGCCCTGATGAGATGTTGTGTATGTATAACATGTTGTGCAGTCTACGCCTAAGAGGGGCATGATTTGCTTATGGCCATGATGTGTGGACCCCTTACAAGTGTTTACTAGGGGGCACCGATGATTATATGTATAATGTGCCATGCTGAGTACCGTTATGAGGTTTATGCCTAATGTGTTGTGCTAAGTGCACTCTTACCCGTAGTTACTGGTTGCCCTACCTAACTGTGATTTAAGTGATTACGACAGTGGCCCGATTTGCCTATTGGTGTATATAATACCTGTGAAGTCATGACTAGTGTCTAGTGGCACAGTACTATATGCGATTGTGTTCTAATGTGTTTTATGGATAATACAAAGGCTATTTTTATATAACCTTGTGTGGAGTTTCTTTTGTGGTGTGCCTAGTGTGTCGCTGCTGTGTGAGTGTGTTGCGCAAATGCTTTACACATTGCCTCTGGGATAAACCTGACTGCTCTGCCAAGCTACCAAGGGGGTGAGCAGGGGTTATCTTCAGCGTGTAACTCCCTTGCCTTGACTAGAGTGGTGGGTTCTGCCTGGCTTAGGTGCATACCCTGGCCAACCAGAAATACCATTTCCTAACAGGTGGTAATTCAGTCCCAGTTATTATCATGAGTAGCCTACGGTAGCTGCCTGCTCATAGGAACTCCCAATCTTCACCTAGCACTGCTCAAGGTTGCTCTACATGCTTTTGCCAGGCTGGCTACCTGGGCAAAGAAATATGAACACAACATGCCACTGCTTCGAGAGGAGTGCAGGGTGATATAAGAGTAGAGTACATAAAGGGATCGGAGAGTAGAGCATAGCGGGAGTTCAGAGAGTAAAGTGCAGGATGACATCAGAAAGTAGAGTACAGATTGATACTGTAGAGCAGAGTACAGAGATGATATCGGAGAGAAGAGTACAGGATGATTTACGAGAGGTGAGTACAGAAGTGACAGCGCACGGGATGGGATTGGAGACTAAAGTGCAGTGTGATATTAGAGAGCAGAAAGCAGAATTATTTGGAGAGTCTACGCTTGGTAAATGTGGAACAACTCCTGAATGCCATTCATCTATGCGATGCTTACACCTCATTACCCTCAAGGACCTTTGTTGATCTATGGGAAATACGTGTATCCCTTTGTCATAATATGAATATAAGGACAAATTGTACTATGCTAAATAGATACATTTATCAGACGTCTATGATTAGGAGTGTTAACAAATTTGGCAATATTAATAAGGAAAATATCCGACCAATTGTATGGTGGATGCATATGCCCTCAATACGAACCAGTACCTGTAATGCCTGCAGATGCCAAAAATAATCAATAACTGGATGTATAACAACATGAAGAACAATTAGCCAACTAATGTTATCTTATCACTCTGGGTTTCCTAAGCAACACAGCTGCATTGCTTTTACCAAACATCAAAAGCTCTACAATAAGCTACATATTTCACACGGAGATGCACAATTAAATGGGATAAGGGTTTTGATGCTTATCAGCTCCACCTAAACCTCTATTAACCACACAGCATATTACTTGAGGTTTTGTGAACACCACAGAAAATGGTGAGAGCAAACTAGCTCAAATGGAATATGCTACCATTTCTGATCTAATTGCTAACCCAGTGTATAGCTATGATGAAGGACACCTTATTTTTCCACTTTTGGAACCCTAGTTATAGGGGCCATTCGGTGTAGAGAAAAAAATGGTTAATCTTACCCAGTCCTGCCTAACATTCACCAATAAAAGGCATTCTAGAATGTTGCATGGTTTGATGATGTCAGCTGGGGGGGTTGAGCTGAATTGTGACATCATTCAGTGGATAGCCCTAAGGTTTACTAAAATCAACATCATAATACCAGAAATGCCCACCCAGGAATAACCCAGCACTCTTCTTTGATTAAATTAGTAAGTAGATATTGAATCAGTGTTGATAATAGCCGTTTAGAATTTTGATCACATGCCTTATGAATGGAATGCAATCAAGTAAACAAAAAAGTGATAGGTGGAATGCTTGAATTAATCTCAACCACTGGCAATTATTAAGGCAGCATCCCACTCCATAGTCATTATGCTCCCCATGCCACCACAGATGAGACCCTGTCATATGCTCATCAGCCTTTGCCTTGCTCACATAGAACCAGCCAGATCCTCTGGAACACAAGCAACCCAGAACCGGTCACCAGTTTTACCAAAGGAATGCAGGATATCAAAAACAAAGTAGGAAAACGCACATAATCAAACAGATTAAAATAACAGTCTACTAATCTATGACGCAGAGTGCCACGAGCAGATTTTGATATGAATATCTAAAGGGTATTTTTTGAAAAGGGGTTTAAGGCATGACAGAATATGTTACTATGGATATAGCAGAAAAAGTGGAGATATTGCTCAAAATCGTATCACTTTGAAAAAAGAACTCATTGATTTCTAATTTCAGAATCTGTGCATTTTTGTACCTCTTTCTACCTTCCTTCCCTCATTTCTAACCATATCCATTTTTTGATGTTCAGCTTTTATAAAACCCAATAGAGTATTTGAATCGGACATCAGACATGCTCTTATATCAATCCATTTTTCGTGGCCAGTGCCTTGTTATTTGCGGTGCACAGACATGATATCGAGTTTTTAATCTCGAAGTACAAAAATATCGAGTTGGAAATATCGAAGGGACAGAATATCAACATCAAGAATATCTGTGACCAGAATATCGACATGAAGGTAAGAAATATTGTTTTTATAAATATCAAAGTCAGTAATATCGTTTGTAAAAATATCGTTGTTAATAATATTGATGTTTATATTAGTGTTATGTATTTTAGTATGTATTTTAAGTGTATGTGTTCTATATTTTTGGTTAAGTATTGTATTTTTTTTAAATATATTTATTACATTTTTAGAAGTTATTAATTTTTTTTAAGTAAATTTTGCGTTTTAGTTCCGTAGCGGGTTGTGGGTTTATAGGGGAATAGGGTGGAAAGTAATTTAATTATAGTAAATTTAATAATAATTTTTAGAAATTATTAATAATTTTTAATTGAATGTTGCGTTTTTATTCCGTAGCGGGTTGTGAGTTTAATGGGGAATAGGGTGGGAAGTATTATATTTAATTAATTAATATGTTTTATTAATTCATATTTATATATTTAATATTTTATATTGTTAATTGTGGTAATTAATTTGTTATCAATTAGTTATTAATTGGTTGTTAATTATTCTTAATTATTTAGTAAATATCTTAATTGTGTTATTTTTTTAGGAGCGGGTTGTGGGCTTAATGGGGAATAGGGTGGGAAGTAATTTAATTATAATTAATTAATTAATAATTTCTATTAATTAATAATTACGTTTTTATTATTTTATATTGTTAATTGTGGTAAATAATTTATTAATAATTATTTATTAATTGTTTGCTAATTATTAATAATTAATTGGTAAACATGTAAATTGTGTTATTTTTCTAGGAGCGAGTTGTGGGTTTATAGGGGAGTAGGGTGGGAAGTGATTTAGTAATAACTATTTTATTTATACTTTTAATTATTTAATATTTATGTTTTTACAAATTTATATTGTAAATTGTGGTAAATAATATATTGTTAATTATTTATTAATTGGTTATTCTTTAATTATTAATTAATTATTAATTATGTTATTTGTGTGGTTTTTTAAGAGCGGGTTGTGTGTTGATAGGGGAGTAGGCTGGTAAATAATTTAGGGGCCCATTACGATGTCGGGCGGAAGCACTACCGCCGTGCTGGCGGATGCAAAAACCACCAGTTACCGTCCGCACGCAGCAGTCCACACGCCCGCCCGATTACGATGCGAAAAGTCAGCCAAACACCGCCGGCAAGCCAGCGACACCGTCCGCCATCAAAGTGCGCCCGTACACGTAGCGGCGCAGCCCAATTGACACACACCGTCCGACGAAACACGTACCGCCCGGCGTACAAATTACGATGCCGCAAACAAACGGATCCCACGGCTAAGAGACACCGTACGTCAAACCGAAGCGGTAACACGAACGCCGAGCACGGACACCGAAGAAGCGGCTCCCCGAGCATGAATCCAGCACTGCAGGCCCTCCCTATGCTCTATCTGATGCACCACCAAGGACGCAACGTGCCGCGAAGACGCAGGTAGGCACACACACAACAAGTGCACGCAAACAGCGCACACAGTGCAAGGGCGGAAAAGCGGACAACCCCCACCCCCGCGTGTACACGACACATCCACCATTGCATCCACATATGACACACAGGCCAAATTGTAACATCTCGTAACACATGTGTACACACCACCTGGGACTAGGAACCAACGACCCCGTCACGGCCCCAAAGCGGCGATGACGCTGCCACACATGCGCACAACGCAGAGGCCAACCGCAGCGCCATGCATGCGTCGCACACAGACACAGGGACACAACCAAGCAGCACACACACCAGCCCCACCCCGAACGCACATGACACGTGACAGGCCTGCCACAGACATGTCCCCAACGCCCAATTCACGGTCAACACCCAACGTCACACAACCGACGCACACATGTCAGTGAAGTCACGCAACAGCAGGACACACCCCAGTGTAACAAACATGGCGAAGCACACAGCGGCGGCAACACCAACCAGGAGAAGCAGGGCCCCTTCGGGAAGAGGAACGCCAGTACCACACTGAAACACCCATACCACCCTGCACACATGAACAAGACATACAAAACGGAACACCAAAGAGCCCGGGGACCGACAACAGGTGGCCCAAGAATAACATCCACACACAAGGCCCAACGCAGAGCGGAAAGGCAGCCTGCCGCCCACACAAGGGAGAGCAGACAGCACTGAATGACCTTCCATTCCAACTCCGAAACCACAGCCCTACGAAAGAAGCCGGTGAATACAGCCATTGTCCAAAAAAAGACCAACACAGGCATGCAGAGGAGACCGACCACAGGGCAGATAGCGCATATCACCGAAGAACACTACGGACGGGAAAGAAAAAAGAAAACACTCCCCCATGTCGGCCCCATGCAAGTTATCTGGAAGGAGTCACACATCACTGACCTTGAACAGTCTGAGAAGCATGTGGGATGAGGGCCCGTGTCCTCCGCACAAGCCAACAGAACACAAGTCCTGTCTCCCTACGACTACACAGAGCTCACAGCAACCTCGGAGCGTGCACATTGCAGACTGCACACACAGCCGGAGCACGCCACCACAACGCACCGCTGCAAAATGGCACTCTCAACACACCTACCCAACTACGCCGGACAGGTCAAGCTGTACAAACACAACCTGATACAGATATTGGGATGCGAACCCCTGTCCCTGCGGAACGTAAGTTACCGACTGACTTACCGCATCACATTGTTCAGCTGCGTCATACCCGTCTTCTACTGTCGGAGGTGTCCCTTCCACCATCCTGTGGAGTTGTGTCTCTCCAACGCGGCATGTCTAAAGGCGGACCTGCTGCAACTATTCCTCCCTCTGGACGCACACGACAGGGCCTGTTCAGCCTATGGGGGCAGGGCGTATGTGGTGAACATCGGACCCGCACTGCAATGGGAATACTGTGCCTCCACACGACGGATCATCGAGCACAGCTACATCGAATGTCACCCAGCATGCCCCATCATGCTCCTCCAAGGGACAACTTACGAACAACACCTTGACAGCCACCATCCGCTACATTGGCTGGCAAACATGTATACCACCAATGACATGGAAGCCCTGCTGGACAGCATCGCATACCTGACAACCTGTCAATTCGTCGGACCCCGACGCAAGTCCCCCAATTGACCTATGATGTCCAACCCCGCACCCATGCTTAGCTTCCGCACGGACTGGCCAGTCACCACCACAACAGCCATACCAAACGACCGGCAACTGTTACCACACCATCAACGACATCGCCATGACATCGGATATGACCGGGACATGCACACTGTTCCCCATCACATCCAGGAACACCGCATGCATCGTGGGAGGCAGTGGCATGGGGTCTGTGTATCGCACCCACATGGACGGAACTGCACGAACAACCAGGACACGACATGGATCCAGCGCCCATGGACACACACACCGCTCAGTGGACATGAATAGGTCGCCTGGAGTCTGTGGGTGCTGCACCCCTCCCACCCCAGCCCCGGGAATCCCATACCAGGACCTTTGCATGGACGACAAGTGCATACAACAACAACACGACCCCAGTGACTGTGACATGTCCAGTAACCACCACATTGCAACAACAAGTGGCACGCCGCTGCATGCACGCAAGCCCATGCCCTGATGTCATCTCACATGCACGCGTGCATGAGGAACAACCGCAGCAAACCTGTCACATGGAACTGAGATGGACTGTGCCCATGATGCCAAGCGGTCTGGTAGGCTACTTGTATACCGTCTGTGTCAAAGTCCGCAGCTCCGCAGCTATACGTAAATGTACATTAGCACAGCCTTGGCCAAGCAGATGTAACTCTGAAGCCCACATCCCACATGCAACAGCTAATCACATGTAACCCTACACCCTATCCCATTTGTAATCATGCTCAGTATATCCTCAACATGTATTCCGCTGCCAGTAGTGTCCACTATACTGCATCACAGAGGACAGAAAACTCAATATAATGTTTGAAACCAAAACTGTCTCCGCTGATTCAATACACAAGTACGAATGAGAGAGGATGAGAGTATGTGAAGTACACGGCAGTCATGACATGACCATGTAGTCCACTGGCATTGGATGTCAACGCAAATGAGTAGCACAACTGTGGAAGACACACATGTGTCGTGTGAAGTCGTATGGACGCAGTGCTCAGGTGGGTGGGTGTGACGGGTAGATGCGCACATGCCAAGTTGGAGCACGCCGTGTTGGGAGGGGTCATGAACAGTACACCACCGCTTCCCTGGGCATTGTGAGAGGACACCTGTCGGGGGGAAGTGAACACGTGTGTGCACAGCAGCCGGGCACACGAACAATGCGGTACCAGGCGCACACGTCAGCCCACCCTCTGTGGACAAGCTGGATCCTGTTGTGCGCCCGCCATGCCCCTTGACAAGGCACACACAGCCCCAGTCGACCAGGTGTAACCCCAACATAGTCAATCCGCACAGGCGATACAGGGCACGGGATGGCAGTGGAGCATGGTGTGTGAGAGGTCTCCTCGCGCTCCTCCTGGTCATATCACGCAGGCAATAGAACCTCAACGTGTAGCATGGCACAAGTCAAATGGAAGTGTAGGGGGACGCACCACAGCACGAGCAGCACTGACGTCACGGGAGGTGGCTCGCACCATCCCATCCATTGCCCATTATTCCAACCACGCCACATGCCATTGCGACAAAGTGCAAGCGCGTGCGCCACCACCCCCGAGCCCTCCCCAGAGAGGCCAAAGAGTGAATGTGTGGGCCATCAGCTACAGACGGACGCGGCCTGGCCGCAAGGGCAGCCACAGCCTCTGGGTGTCGCAGGTGGCGGATCCAGAAGGCGAAGACTGTGATGCATAGTCCATGCAGGCCGGGTCTCCATTTGGGGCACCACGCAGGTGGACGGCGTCCCGCCACACATCATACCCTGAGACAGCCCACTCGTGCAACTGGACCCACACATACACTCCTTGCCCTCTCTGGTGCGAGCTCGGGGCTGCCTGTGCAAGCGCTAGCCTCGCAGGTGCACATGCATATTGGGGGAGCGAGGGGAGGACATGAGGGCTGGGGCGAAGATGACTGTATCACTGTCAGTGAGTACAAGGGATGACCCAGATGTGGACAGGAAGAGACGTGTCCCGTGTGTACTGCAACTAGTCGCCAATCCAACTACCCCCATGTCCGGAATGTAAGCCCGCACCTAGGCCCGCCCATCCGCCACATCGAATATACCACCAGCACAACAACCTTCCCATTCGAAACACTGACTGGGGGTGGCGACCAGTGAACAATCATGTGTAGCCTACCCACGCGTACATGTGGGCCCTCCATGATCCATGTCACCTGCGGCAAAGTCATGACATGCGCAATGAGGGAAGTGAGGAGAGCTGTCCGCCCCACGCACAGAAGGTGCATCAGCTCCACAGACCCAGCAGCGAGTCCAGCAGGGGTCACATGTGCAGGGGCAGCTGTGCCTGGTGTGAAGGCACATGCATATAGACAGCACATCGACCAATGTGTAGTCTGCCCACATCTACAGTCCATCATCATGTGGACATAGGAATTGAACACAGGGCAACACATCTGAGTGGGTGCCCCCACCGTGACCAACAATGCGCAATCATCGACGTACCCGCCCTGTGCATGGCCCCCCACCCAACGGAGGCACATCCAGTGCCACCATCCCACACACACAAGCCTTCCACGAAACATGCTGTGTCCAATGGTCAGTACAGAGTCAGCACCCATCTGGTGGATCCTGAACAGGAGACACATGCACACACATGCCAGCTCCCACTATGTACGTCTGCCACCTGGCACGTGCAATGTAACCTCTCACCTGTGACGTGTGTCTGCAAGCACACAGCCGTTTTGGCATGGGGCTGTCAATGTGGACACCTGTCAATGTTTCGGGAGGTGTGATCCGTACAGTGCTGTACATAGGGTGCAGTGCTGACACCTACTACTGTCTCATATCCCCTCGTGCCACAGGTCCCACTTGTTTTGGCCGCTCAGCCTGTGCCCACATCGTCGTCGTCGTGTGCCATACTCATCCAGCCTCGGAAGCAGTGCCATGCTCAGCAGACATTCATGTTGCCGTGGCGTTGCCGCTTGACGAATATGCAGTCAGTCCCCATCAGCACGCCCCGCAAGTCATTGGGGCCTAGATCCCCATGTGCATGCTCATGGCAGTGGTTTGTATCACTAGCCATTGCCATTGGTGGGAGACCTGTGTAAGTGTATTGTGGCCGTGCCGTCCCTGCTTGACAGCTGGGCTGTGACTCATGTGCTTGCTCAGTCATGTCAGTGATGTGAATGCGAAATTGCTATGTGTTGTGTTGCTTTGACATGTGTCCACTGCCATCTTCCCTAGGCGGAGACCGAACATTGACCGCCCATACCAATTGCTGGCGGACATGGACGATACTGAGGTCATAAGGAAGTTTCGGCTGGACAAGCCAACCCTGCATCGACTGTGTGCCATGTTGGAACCCCATCTCCGTCCCCGCAGGGTGTATCCGACAGCATTCACCCCCACGGCTAAGGTGATGGCCGCCATGCATTTCTTCGCCACTGGGTCATTCCAGCACACAGTGGGCAGTGGAGGAGGGATGTCCCAGCCCATGTTCAGCAAGGTGCTGAGGGATGTACTGGCAGCCATGATGCTGTACCGAAACAGGTACATCAGATTCCCCAGGGCTCGTGAATTGGCGGCAGTGAAGGGTGCATTCTATGCCCTTGGCAGGATCCCACACGTCGTTGGTGCCATTGATTGCACACATGTTGGCCTTGTTCCACCACAGGCCACTGAGCACCTGTACCGCAACAGGAAGCACACGCACTCCCTGAATGTGCAAGTGGTGTGCCTTGCGGACATGGTGATAACCCACGTGTGTGCAAAGTTCCCAGGCTCGGCCCATGACGCACACATAATGCGCAACAGCATCTTGCCACGACTGATGTCCAATCTGCAACAGGATCGTGGCTGTATTGTCGGTGAGTATGTGGAGTGGTGTAGCGTGCTGGCTGTGCGATGCTGTCCCCTGTCCAGTTGGAATAGCAACGGTTCTCTGTGTCCCTCACACCCAGGTGACTCTGCGTACCCGAATGGGGCATGGCTGCTCAGTCCATTGAGAAATCCTCGCACCCCAGCAGACGTTCGCTACAATGAGGCACATGGGAGGACCAGACGTGTGGTCGAGCGTACCTTTGGCCTCCTCAAGTCCAGATTCAGGTGCCTGGACCGCACCGGGGGTGCGCTGGCGTACTCCCCACAGAAGGTGTGCCAGATAGTGGTGGCGTGCTGCATGCTGCACAATCTGGCCATTCGGAAGCAGATCCCCCTCATCGTGGATGACGGAGATCAACCAGGGCCCCAGCCCGCAGACCAGGACAGCTCGAGTGAGGAGGACAGCGGAGAGGATGAAGCTGGGAATGTGCGTCAGCAGCTCATCGCCCGCTACTTCACTTGACGGTGAGTGTCCATGTACGACGGCTGATGTGGCTGTATCTGTGCAGGTGTGTGTGTGCTGTGTCAGGGTGGCCTTTTGTTCACTGCGTGCTGTGTGTCAACGCTCCATGGCCAGGTTAGTATGCCACTGTTGGTGGCTGTGGCATTGTGCCCTATTGCTCTGTGCGATGTGTGTACATTGCTTGTAGTTGTTGACATGTACTGTGTGATGGGTGTGTGACACACTCATTGAATGTGCTCCTGTTCTGTCTCCCACCCCTAGGTCCCTACAGGCCCTCCGGTTCCATTGCCATGCCACGCATCAGGTGCCGTTCCGCTCAAGGTGGCCGTTGTATTCCGTACAATTAAAACACAGGGCACAGACAGCAGTTTGTGGAAGAGGTGCATTTATTTCAAACTGTGACATGTGATTGTGTGTAAGCTGATGACAAAAGTGGTGCGTGCAGTGACAATGAGCTGTCGGTCATGGCTGCGTGATGCTCAGGGTGTACCCACTGGTTCTATGTCCATAGTCCAACACACACATGCCATCCAGATGGCTGTGTGGAGTGGGATCGTAGTCCAAGTCAATGCAGTGGGTGGTCAAGGAAGGCTGGCTGGCTGCCTCACTTGCGTCTGGAGCGTGCGAAGTCCTCCCGGGAGATCTGTTTCCACTTCGGACGGCCCCTTCCACGTTTGCGAGGGGGGTGCCTGCTTGCGACCTGCTGGTGGTTGAGGTGTGCTCACTGGCTGTGGACGCAGGGGAACTGGACACTGCTGCTCGACCCTGCGCCCCGGCAGGTGGTGGCGGAGGGGAGCTGCTGTCCCTGGCTGTGACCTCACCGCCACCACCAGCTGGCCCATGAGGTCCACGAGTTGGCCCATACGGGCGTCCATGGACCTCAGCACCCCCAGCACCTCACGCGTGTCTGTAGCAGACCTGGCCCATTGTCCTTGGGCCTCTTCATAGGCCCCAAGGACCCTGGCAATTTGAGGCAGGGCATGGTTCCCAGGGGAGACTGGCGTTTCCCTGACCCTGCTCCTCCTACCAGTCCTGCTGCCACCGGCCTG
The DNA here is from genome assembly GCA_963921515.1 of Calotriton arnoldi. Lineage (NCBI taxonomy): Eukaryota > Metazoa > Chordata > Amphibia > Caudata > Salamandridae > Calotriton > Calotriton arnoldi. The sequence continues at coordinate 425,482 of CAWUFW010006914.1, forward strand.
CCCACTATCCACATTGCTCACCACGGTCCTCGCCCTGGCTCCCAGGGTGGATCCAGTGGGCCGGGCCACCACCTGCGCTGGTGCTGGGGCCAGCGAAGACGTGGTAGCGGTTGCGGCAGTGGTAGTGGCCGCAATGACCGTGGGTGTGGCCGCAATGACCGTGGGTGTGTCCGCAATGACCGTGGGTGTGTCCGCAATGACCGTGGGTGTGGCCGCAATGACAGTGTCTGCAGGGGGCTGTGAATGTACAACAGCCCTGGATGATGGGTTGGTGGGTAGGTGGGGGCCTGGGGAGCGGCTGGGCCCTGCCACACCGGATGGGCCTGCTGGGTGGTCCGTGTCCAAGGAGGAGGACAGATCCTCCACATCCGTGTGTCCTTGTTGGGGGCTTGCAGGCTGGCTGTGCTGGCTGCTGTCTCCATCCCCAGCATCCAGCAGTTCGTCACCTGTGGGGAGAATGAGATTTGTTAATGTGTTGCACCTGGCGAAGTATGTATTTGTCGTCTGACATTCACAGTTCGTGCAATCTCGTACATGGGTTTCCCGGAGGCGTGTGTGTGGCTGTACCATTTGTAGTTGTGTGTGCTTGGCAATGGGACTGTGTGCTGTGCACATGTGGCATGGGACGGATTGGCCATGCCGATGGGTGTGTTGCTGTGCTCCTACTTATTGTGATTCTGGTGTATGCGGGCTCCTGGCCCATCCTGGGTCTGGTTTGTACTTTGCTTTTGGGGTTCAAATGGGACGCTTAGGAACGCATATGGCAACATGGGGGCCATGCCCCAGAAACGCATTTGGGATGGAATATGCTTTTGGGCTACATGCTGTGAGCCATGGGTGCCGAACGTGACATGTGTTGTGGCAGCATGACAGTGCATGGTCTGAGGTGTGTGCATGCCTGACATACCCTGCATATTTGCTGTCTGTTGTGATTACTGGACATGGCATTGGACGCATCGTTATGAGTGTGTGATGGTTGTGTGCCACCCGACGTATTGCAGTTGTCCCATCTCCTTGGTGTGCGTGCTGCCCTGTGCCATGTGCATCACTGCAGTGCTCGGGGGGTGTGGCCCATGTTGTGTGTTGTTGCTCACAGTGTGGCGTGCGCTTCATTGACTTCTGGCACATGGTTGGTCATGGGCATGTATCTTAGCGTGACTGCTGTATGTGTGGCAGCTGTTCGGATGACATGCCTTTCATGAGACTGGGGCTGACGGATGGGATGGATGGTATGTTGTATGTGCATGGTGTGTCTGTGTGTTTGATGGGTTCAGTGGTGTTCGTGTGCATTTATGTTGTTCCGCTCTGTTGCGTCTAGTGTTGTTTGTCTTACATAGGCGTAGTTGTGGGGTGTGTGGTTGACAGGCAGTAGGGGCTACATGGACAGGACTTCAATGGTGTTTCGGTTGTGTGTGATGGGTTGCACAGTGGCTGCCGTGTGGTACTATATTCAGTGTGGCTTGTGCATGCAGACGTGGCTCCTTGGGTGTTGCTGTGTCTGTGATGGGTCATGTGGGGTGTGAGTCTGTGGTTCATGTCCGTGTGCACATTGTTCACTTGTTCGTGACAGTGGGCGGTGCTGCGTGTTCGTCTGCTACGTGACATGTCCCATGTGTTGGTCGTGTTACGGTCCTCATGCCTCCAGTAATCCAGCCCTGTCCAGTTTCCCACCTGCAGGTTGTTCGGGCGTGCACTGTACTGGATGCCACATGGTTCTAAGCGGGGGTGCTCCATGTTGCAGGTCTGTGGGGGTGGGGGCGGTGTTGTGGGTCGTGGTGATGGCTGGACACCCACTGACACCGATTGTTGTAGACCGTGATGTCTACCTTTCGGCTGTCGGTGTGCACTGCGGTGGCTGACACGTGGCTGTGGGGTGTGGGGGATGCTCCTCCTTGCTGTGCTGTGGGACTAGGGGCCTGGTGTGTGTTGTACTTGAGCTGTCCACCCTCCCACCCACTGCACTTTGTGTTCCTGCCACTTACCTGTTACTTGTCGGTTAGTGCAGCTATGGCGGACACATGGGTGTGGTGGGTGCTCGTTGTGGCGCTTCTGGCATACTTGGGGACCTGTTGGTGGTTACGTGGCTGGCTGAGTGTACACATGCCCCCACGTATCTTTCAGTTGTTAGGTTTGGGCTGTGTGTGGTGGTGTCTGTTGCATGTGTGTGTGATGTGTTGTGTATTGTGTGCTGGACATGGGGGTGTTTGTCCCTGGGAGCTGTGGCATGGTGGTAGGGAATGTGAGTACATAGCGGTGTGCTGGTATACATTAGTTTGTACTTACCAGCCTCCACTCCCCTGGTAATCCGGTGAGGATCTCCGGATGGATGATGACTCGCACCTTCTCCTCCCACGCTTTGAAGGTCTTGAAAAGCGCGGGATTCCCTCCGCCAGTGACGGCAGCCAGCTCTCTGTTTTTGCTCTCCTTCTTCTTGACCAGGCTTTTGACGTCATTCCACCGTTTGTTGATTTCTCCTCTGTTCCTGGGCAGGGTCCCGACTGCATTGACCTGGTCTACGATCCGGTTCCACATTCTGTTTCTGGTGGCTAGTGGTGTGTGCTGGACCAGGTTTCCATAGATTTGTGGGTGCACCTTGATGATCTCGTCGACCATGACCGTCAGCTCAATGGGCGTGAACTTGGGCATTCTTTGTGGTGCCATGGTGTTTGTGGTGCTGGTGCGGTGTGTGTTGTGTAATGTGCAGGGGGTTTGTGGTGCCGGTGTTTGGTGGTGGTGGTGGTGGTGGTGGTTGTGATGTGTGCGTTTCTGTGGTGTGCTGCTGTCCTTGCTGTGTCACTGTGTCCTCTCCTCTCCTCTCTGCTTTGCAATGTTGCAAGGGGTTGTGGTCTGTGGGAGTGCTGCTTTTGTACTTACCTATGTGGGTGTGTCCTCATGGTCTGTTGTTTTCAGGTGTGTTGTGTCTGGTGTTCTGGCCTTTGTAGTTTTTGTTTGTCCAGGGGGGTGTTTTCGGGATGTGTACTGTGCTTGTGTATTTGTGCGTGCCTTGCTGTGGACTTGTTGGCCATGTTGTGTGCGATTGTTTTTGTCAGCGGATGGTTTCTGTGCAGGGACGTGGCCGCCATGGCTTCTGCCGTGTCAATTTTCATCGGCGTTGTTTGCGCTGGCGGGCGGTATATTTGTAGTTTTCCCGCGCTCATGGCGGAGCGATCGTAATTTCACGTGCGGTGTGTCGGCCGTGAGGGCGGGCGGTTTTGTGTTGTCGTGCGTGTTTCCGTCCGTGGCGGGCGGTTTGACTCCGACTCGGACGAGGGCGGGCGGTATCTTGTGTGATTTTTCCGCCGATGGCGGTTTTCGGTTTGTGTCATCGTAATGGCGTGGTCGATGTTCAGACGGTGTGTGCGGGCAGATTTTTGCCGCTTTCATGCGTGGCGGATTTTTTTACGCCAGGTATCGTAATGGGCCTTTTAATTTCTATATTTTAAATGTTTTTTATTATAAAATTTATTTTAAATTGATTTATACTGTTAATTGTGTGAATTAAATTATTCATTGTTTTTTAATTGTTTGTTAATTTTAAATAATTAATTAATTAATTATTAATTAATTATGTTAATGGTGTTATGTTTTACAACGTTGGTGGTTATTTATAGGGGAATATGGTGGGAGGTAAAAAATGTACATTAATTAATTGTTTGTTAATTATTTTTAATTATTTTACTGGAGTGGGAACAGTAAATTATTCCTCTCCGCTATCCAACACTTTCCCTACTGTTGCACTCTCTGGAGTGGGAATAGTAATTTTAACCCCTACGCTATCCAACACTTTCCATACTGTTGCACTCTCTGGAGTGGGAATAGTAATTTTAACCCGTACGCTATCCAACACTTTCCCTACTGTTGCACTCTCTGGAGTGGGAATAGTAATTTTAACCCCTATGCTATCCAACACTTTCCCTACTGTTGCACTCACTGGAGTGGGAATAGTAATTTTTACCTCTCCGCTATTCAACACTTTCCCTACTGTTGCACTCTCTGGAGTGTGAATAGTAATTTTGACCTCTACGCTATCCAACACTTTCCCTACTGTTGCACTCTCTGGAGTGTGAATAGTAATTTTAACCCCTACGGTATCCAACACTTTCCATTCTGTTGCACTCACTTGAGTGGGAATAGTAATTTTTACCCCTCTGCTATCCAACACTTTCCCTACTGTTGCACTCTCTGGAGTGGGAATAGTTATGTTATGTTATGTTACGTGGGTATTTATATAGCGCACGTACACCGACAGGTCTCTTGGTGCTGGGGAGTCGGAGTGGGGAAGAGTTAAGCAGAGCAGCATCTAGTTATAGGCCAAGGTGAACAACCAGGTCTTAAGTTGTTTCCTGAACCGCAGGTAATCAACCTCAAGCCTGAGGGAGGTAGGAAGTGCGTTCCAGAGCTTCGGACCTAGAAAAGAGAACCGGGTCCCTCCAATGCGTTTACGTCTGATTCTAGGCACCGTCAGAAGATTCTGATGCATAGATCTCAGAGTGCGCTGGGGTGAGTGCTTACTGATTAGCGAGGCAATGAATCTGGGGCCAGTTTCTTGAGTGGCTTTAAAAAGAATACAAAACACACAAGATGATGGACGGAATGTTGCACATTGGCAAACATTCACCCCCAGTCACAGATCTGGGTTTAATCCATCGTTATTTTGCTTCACCACGCCACCCCAGTTCAGACATAGCCATATGCAAATCAGTCTTGACCCTGTGCCTCATGGGAACAGTCCAGACCGAACTGCCAAGCCATGTCTTCCCTGGACCGGAATCAAGTATCCTAGGACCGGTTTCAGGCTATCAGCCTTCATCAGCCAGGATAGCTTGACTCCAGTGGCGTAGTGAGCACGGGACCCACGTCTGGGCATACCCTTCCCACTTAGGGCGAAATGCAAAACACACAAGATGATGGACGGAATGCTGCACATTGGCAAACATTCACCCCCAGTCACAGATCTGGGTTTAATCCATCGTTATTTTGCTTCACCACGCCACCCCAGTTCAGACATAGCCATATGCAAATCAGTCTTCACCCTGTGCCTCATGGGAACAGTCCAGACCGAACTGCCAAGCCATGTCTTCCCTGGACCAGAATCAAGCATCCTAGGACCGGTTTCAGGCTATCAGCCTTCATCAGCCAGGATAGCTTGACTCCAGTGGCGTAGTGAGCACGGGACCCACGTCTGGGCATACCCTTCCCACTTAGGGCGAAATGCAAAACACACAAGATGATGGACGGAATGCTGCACATTGGCAAACATTCACCCCCAGTCACAGATCTGGGTTTAATCCATCGTTATTTTGCTTCACCACGCCACCCCAGTTCAGACATAGCCATATGCAAATCAGTCTTGACCCTGTGCCTCATGGGAACAGTCCAGACCGAACTGCCAAGCCATGTCTTCCCTGGACCGGAATCAAGCATCCTAGAACCGGTTTCGGGCTTTTAGCCCTCATCAGCCAGGATAGCTTGACTCCAGTGGCGTAGTGAGTTCGGTCTGGACTGTTCCCATGAGGCACAGGGTCAAGACTGATTTGCATATGGCTATGTCTGAACTGGGGTGGCGTGGTGAAGCAAAATAACGATGGATTAAACCCAGATCTGTGACTGGGGGTGAATGTTTGCCAATGTGCAGCATTCCGTCCATCATCTTGTGTGTTTTGCATTTCACCCTAAGTGGGAAGGGTATGCCCAGACGTGGGTCCCGTGCTCACTACGCCACTGGAGTCAAGCTATCCTGGCTGATGAAGGCTGATAGCCTGAAACCGGTCCTAGGATGCTTGATTCCGGTCCAGGGAAGACATGGCTTGGCAGTTCGGTCTGGACTGTTCCCATGAGGCACAGGGTCAAGACTGATTTGCATATGGCTATGTCTGAACTGGGGTGGCGTGGTGAAGCAAAATAACGATGGATTAAACCCAGATCTGTGACTGGGGGTGAATGTTTGCCAATGTGCAGCATTCCGTCCATCATCTTGTGTGTTTTGCATTTCACCCTAAGTGGGAAGGGTATGCCCAGACGTGGGTCCCGTGCTCACTACGCCACTGGAGTCAAGCTATCCTGGCTGATGAAGGCTGATAGCCTGAAACCGGTCCTAGGATGCTTGATTCCGGTCCAGGGAAGACATGGCTTGGCAGTTCGGTCTGGACTGTTCCCATGAGGCACAGGGTCAAGACTGATTTGCATATGGCTATGTCTGAACTGGGGTGGCGTGGTGAAGCAAAATAACGATGGATTAAACCCAGATCTGTGACTGGGGGTGAATGTTTGCCAATGTGCAGCATTCCGTCCATCATCTTGTGTGTTTTGCATTTCGCCCTAAGTGGGAAGGGTATGCCCAGACGTGGGTCCCGTGCTCACTACGCCACTGGAGTCAAGCTATCCTGGCTGATGAAGGCTGATAGCCTGAAACCGGTCCTAGGATGCTTGATTCCGGTCCAGGGAAGACATGGCTTGGCAGTTCGGTCTGGACTGTTCCCATGAGGCACAGGGTCAAGACTGATTTGCATATGGCTATGTCTGAACTGGGGTGGCGTGGTGAAGCAAAATAACGATGGATTAAACCCAGATCTGTGACTGGGGGTGAATGTTTGCCAATGTGCAGCATTCCGTCCATCATCTTGTGTGTTTTGCATTTCGCCCTAAGTGGGAAGGGTATGCCCAGACGTGGGTCCCGTGCTCACTACGCCACTGGAGTCAAGCTATCCTGGCTGATGAAGGCTGATAGCCTGAAACCGGTCCTAGGATGCTTGATTCCGGTCCAGGGAAGACATGGCTTGGCAGTTCGGTCTGGACTGTTCCCATGAGGCACAGGGTCAAGACTGATTTGCATATGGCTATGTCTGAACTGGGGTGGCGTGGTGAAGCAAAATAACGATGGATTAAACCCAGATCTGTGACTGGGGGTGAATGTTTGCCAATGTGCAGCATTCCGTCCATCATCTTGTGTGTTTTGCATTTTGCCCTAAGTGGGAAGGGTATGCCCAGACGTGGGTCCCGTGCTCACTACGCCACTGGAGTCAAGCTATCCTGGCTGATGAAGGCTGATAGCCTGAAACCGGTCCTAGGATGCTTGATTCTGGTCCAGGGAAGACATGGCTTGGCAGTTCGGTCTGGACTGTTCCCATGAGGCACAGGGTCAAGACTGATTTGCATATGGCTATGTCTGAACTGGGGTGGCGTGGTGAAGCAAAATAACGATGGATTAAACCCAGATCTGTGACTGGGGGTGAATGTTTGCCAATGTGCAGCATTCCGTCCATCATCTTGTGTGTTTTGCATTTCGCCATAAGTGGGAAGGGTATGCCTAGACGTGGGTCCCGTGCTCACTACGCCACTGGAGTCAAGCTATCCTGGCTGATGAAGGCTGATAGCCTGAACCGGTCCTAGGATACTTGATTCCGGTCCAGGGAAGACATGGCTTGGCAGTTCGGTCTGGACTGTTCCCATGAGGCACAGGGTCAAGACTGATTTGCATATGGCTATGTCTGAACTGGGGTGGCGTGGTGAAGCAAAATAACGATGGATTAAACCCAGATCTGTGACTGGGGGTGAATGTTTGCCAATGTGCAGCATTCCGTCCATCATCTTGTGTGTTTTGCATTTCGCCCTAAGTGGGAAGGGTATGCCCAGACGTGGGTCCCCTGCTCACTACGCCACTGGAGTCAAGCTATCCTGGCTGATGAAGGCTGATAGCCTGAAACCGGTCCTGGATGCTTGATTCCGGTCCAGGGAAGACATGGCTTGGCAGTTCGGTCTGGACTGTTCCCATGAGGCACAGGGTCAAGACTGATTTGCATATGGCTATGTCTGAACTGGGGTGGCGTGGTGAAGCAAAATAACGATGGATTAAACCCAGATCTGTGACTGGGGTGAATGTTTGCCAATGTGCAGCATTCCGTCCATCATCTTGTGTGTTTTAAAAAGAATACAGCCAGTTTTAAACATAGCTCGCTGCTCCACTGGAAGCCAGTGGAGATCTTTAAGCAAGGGGGTAATGTTGCAGCGTCTGTCCTTAAGGTAGATGATTCTCGCTGCTTGGTTCTGGATCATCTGAAGATGATGTCTCTGGTATTGTGGGAGGCCTAAGTAAAGGGCATTACCGTAGTAAATTTTAGATAGAATAAGGGCTATTGCAATTTGGATACTGGCCTCTTTACTAAAAAAACGTCTAATCTTATGCAACTTGCGGAGCTGGACAAAGCAAGCAGATGTAACTGAGCCAATTTGGGCACTCATAGAGAAATCCGAGTCAATATTAAGGCCCAGACTCTTTATCACTGGTTTAGGAATAGGGGCCACACCTAACTCAGGATGCCAGTAGGAGGGAGTCCAGTGAGCTAGTTTATTACTGGGAATAATTATCTCAGAATAGTAATTTTTACCCCTCCACTATCCAACACTTTCCCTACTGTTGTACTCTCTGGAGTGGGAATAGTCATTTTTACCTCTACGCTATCCAACACTTTCCCTACTGTTGCACTCACTGGAGTTGGAATAGTAATTTTTACCACTACGCTATCCAACACTTTCCCTACTGTTGCACTCACTGGAGTGGGAATAGTAATTTTTACCCCTCCACTATCCACACTTTACCTACTGTTGCACTCACTGGAGTGGGAATAGTAATTTTTACCTCTCCGCTATCCAACACTTTCCCTACTGTTGCACTCACTGGAGTGGGAATAGTAATTTTTACCCCTACGCTATCCAACACTTTCCCTACTGTTGCACTCACTGGAGTGGGAATAGTAATTTTTACCTCTCCGCTATCCAACACTTTCCCTACTGTTGCACTCACTGGAGTGGGAATAGTTATTTTTACCCCTACTCTATCCAACACTTTCCCTACTGTTGCACTCTCTGGAGTGGGAATAGTAATTTTAACCCCTACGCTATCCAACACTTTCCCCACTGTTGCACTCTCTGGAGTGGGAATAGTAATTTTAACCTCTACGCTATCCAACACTTTCCCTACTGTTGCACTCACTGGAGTTGGAATAGTAATTTTTACCCCTACGCTCTCCAACACTTTCCCTACTGTTGCACTCACTGGAGTTGGAATAGTAATTTTTACCCCTACGCTATTCAACACTTTCCCTACTGTTGCACTCACTGGAGTGGGAATAGTAATTTTTACCCCTACGCTATCCAATATTTTCTATACTGTTTCAGTTAATGTAGTGTAAAATGTATTTTAAAAAGATTAAAAATATTTTAATATTTTAATTTATTATATATATATTTTATTTTTATTTTTATGTTATTGGTGTATGTGTGTATATATGTATTTATAATTTTTAATATGTTTCTAACAATTTATAATTTAATAAAATAATTATTTATTAATATTAAGTAAATATATATAAAATGTTATATATATGTATGTTTAATTTTTTTTTTACATTATATGTAATACTTATAATTTTAAACATTTTCTAATAATTCTAACAATTGTTTTTAATTATATATATTATTTCCTTTATTTTACATTATTTTTTAAACATAAAAAAACCCGATTTTTTTAATAACGATATTTTAGACATCGATATTTTTTTCTTGATATGTTTGTACTTACCATTATGTAGATAGGACTTCGATATTCTGGACATCGATATTTTTGCATCGATATTTTTGTACCTTGATATTTTCGATGTCGATATTCTGTCAGTGATCCGTTATTTGCATTTCTTTTAATAATAAAGCGAGTGTATCTCTATGCATTCCTCGTGCTATGCACAGGGAGATTTACATAATCTTCCCAGAATCACACAATTTGGTCAAGAAGGAGATTAAGATTAGAGTTCACGTCTTGCTCTCCACATGTGACAACTTGGTCACTAGAGACCCCTACAACGTGATATGTTTTGTCATTTGATAAGAAATGTATTTTTATTTTTGTACATGTTGTATATGATAATACAATGAGAATATTGCGAATTTAATATCATCCTGCAAAAATATTGTAGCTAAAATATTGACAAATAGAATATCGCCCGGTTAAGTGTATTTAGATAAGTACATAAGTACTATGGGGCAGATTTACAAGCCCCTTGCAACACTTTTGCGCCGCTGTTGTCACCTTTGTGACACAGCTGCGGTGTAAACAATGTGCCACGTTGCAACACATTTACAAGGTGACGCATCTAGACAGATGTGTCACGTTGTAAAGCCCTGCGCCACAATATACCTGCGTCAGGTATAATGTATGCAGGGTGGGCGTTCCATTGCAAGAAAGCCTCGTAAAAGTAACGCAGTGAAATCTACAAGATTTCACTGTGCCACTTCTACGACGCCACTGCGTCAAAACCTTATGCCTGCTTGAAGTATGCATAAGGAGTGACACAGCACAATAGGAATAGGCCTTCCTGAGCATTGCTGGAGTTGCGTGGTGCTTGCGACACGACTCCAGCAATGCGTGACCTTTGTGCCAACAGATGCATGACACATCTGTCAATCCTTGCGCCATGGTGCGCTGCATTGTAATATATACATATATATATATATATATATATATATATATATATATATATATATATATATATACATATATATATATATATATATATATACATATATATATATACATATATATATATATATATATATATATATATTCACCATAAGTTCATTAAAGCGATCACTCAGAGGTTATGCAGGTAAATCAGAAGATGGTTTATTCCAGGTAACGCTTTTCGCTTGACCCGCAAGCTTGATCAAGCTTGCGGGTCAAGCGAAACGCGTTACCTGGAATAAACCATCTTCTGATTTACCTGCATAACCTCTGAGTGATCGCTTTAATGAACTTATGGTGAATACGATGTCCGGCACGCTCCGCCGGCTATTAGCGATCCACCGCATAGGGCGAGGGAAGACGGAAAGAGCAGAGAACGGTATACATATATATATATATATATATATACATATATATATATATACACATACTCATGAGGGGACAACTCTCTTTGTTGGATTTAGTTACGGCCAGTCCTGCCGTGAAGGAGGCCCCGCCGCGCTGTAGCGGACCAGTGCTGACGCCAGCCGGTGTACAGCAGTGTCGTGGACAGGAGGGGCGCGGAGAAAGTTCTACGGTGCAGTTGGGAGTGAACAGGACATTGCACCAACCCACTTGGGATTTACATTGTTTTACACAGCAGTGCACCCAACTCACTGAAGTAATACCGTCAAGCACTACGGAGACCAGCAGGCAGTGCAACTGCCTACGCCCACTGGGGCGGGTCCAAATGAATATCAGGTGCTTGAACTATGGTGCATTTGCCAGATGACATAGCCCATGAAGAAGTGTGTGAGAGCACGAAACGCGTCGGGCTTTTAACTGAAGGTGAAGCGTCCTGTCATCTCAGCTGTAGCTTTCCTCCATTAAAGCGTGAAAACTTACCTTCCTGTGTGTGGCCTTCTTTGAGGGGACAACTCTCTTTGTTGGATATATATATACATATATACATATATATATACACATATATATATATACCTTCAAGGCATCTGCATAGATGTGGAGTTAAGAATAGTAAATCTGTATTTACCTGTATATGCTTACCTCAGTGATACTTTGGTAGTAAATATTTAGAATGCGATATTCTTGCAGGACAATATTAACATCCATGGTACTGTGAGATGCAACCTGCACATGTTCAGATAACCAATAACTGACTCACAGGCCACAAGAAATTGCTTGATTGTTTTGATAAACGTTTCATGTGTGATATTTTTAGAGAACTCTGGGTAAAGTAAAAGATTTTGCGTTAGAAAATGCGTACATATGCAATATTTTGCATAGACATTTAGGAGAACGTTGGAAGATTAACGATAATCTTTCGAGAATATTGTAAGCACTTGTTTGGAAGCATAAACTACAATGAACTTTCTGTGCATTGTCTTCCAGTTTTATTCACTTTTACTAATATGAAAAATGTGCCATTTTGAAAAGTGGTATTTTATGGGTTTCGCTTCTTTTAGTTTATTGCCTTGTGCTTTTTTTTCGGTAAGAGATTGTGTTGTGTATTTAATGCATCTGTTATTTGAGGAGAAAATTACTTACCTTTAGGCAAGGTATGTTGTTTATTACTTTTTGAGTTACATACAGACGTTCTCCGGCAACAGCGCTTCCTTTGCCAGTCGCAATTTTCTGACGGCTGCACCCATGTTCTTGGGAGTTTCATGTGTATATGGCTAGTTTAGAAGTAATTTTTACTTGCAAAGCACAATATTTGCCATTGGTTTGGGTTCGTGGTGCTGAGACCTGTGAAAAGTTTGTAGAGTTGCTGTAGTTATTGAGTTGCATGTGCTGGTGATGTAGTTGTGTCTTCCTGAGTCTGTTATCCAGTCTCAGACTACAAGTCCTACTGTTTGTATCCCAGTCTCACTTTTCATGCCCCATTGTTCCTGATGCAGGGTCTGTGCCCTAATGTCTTGGAGCATGGAAGCCAGGTTCACCAATGTTAGCAATGTAGCATAGGACACAAGCTGAACCTAGAAATCATGGGCACTCGTCCTCCAAAAGTAGACTGGGCTGGTTTGCATTGGAAATGGTAACTTCTAAGGAAGAGCTGTCGCAACTTTAGTTTACCTCGTTTTCGATCACAGCTGAGGTACAAACTTTCCAAGTATGCCACATATATATGAAAATATGTCGGCGTACCTGTGTCAGTGTCAATGCTACTGTGCGTGTTCCCTTTTGGGAGTCTTCCATTGTTATTGCGCCTGTGTCAGTGTCCCTTTGTCAGTCCCATTGTTCCAATATCAGTGTTTGAATGGCAATGCTGCAGAGTCAGTATCTCTGTGCTAAAGTGGCATACCCACTGTCTCATGGGCCCTGGAACAGGGAAGGAAGCGGGCCCCTGGCTGCTGTTCGAACTGTGTAATACAGCAATAATCAGGGCTCAGTGGGCTCCTCAGGCTGCCACAATAGAAGCTGCGCCCCTGCAAATGTGCAGTTTTAGTGCTGTGTGTCAGTGCCCCAGTGTCACTGTCCCAGTGTTGGAATTAGGGCCGGCTTTAGCACTGGAAGCGGCCGGTGCGACAATCCTTCTTGCCGCCACCCCCCCCCCAACCCACCCACCATATGACCTTCTTTGGATTCCTCACTACCACACGGGTAAAAGTGCCCCTCATCTCTCCATAGCCCCTCTCTCAAATACATTTAATTTCTTTTAAACCACTGGTAAAGGCTGACTTTATAATCCACCCAGCTATCCACATAAAATACAGATCTGTTCTTTGCAGCAGGCACATGAACCCTCTGCACTACTTCATGGAGAGTCAAAACTGCCACTAGAAAAAACTCAGATCTCACCCTCTAGCAGGAACATAGATCACAAGCGTTATCATGACATTTTTATTGCTGTCTGAAAGCTGGACGCACAAGGAATTCTGCAGCAGGTGCTTCTAAATAGAACATTATTGCTAAACCCAGCACGCCCCCTTAGGTCAATGCCCCCCCTTCAGGTCAACGCCCAGTGGGGCTGCACCGGTCACACTACCCTAAACGGTGCAGAGTCGAAATATCGTCGCAAAAATATCGCGGGACAGAAATATCGCCGCAAAAATATCGTGGAGAAGAAATATCGAGAACAAAAATATAGTTGACCAGAATATCGACTGACAGGTAAGTAATATCGATTACATAAATATCTTTGTAATAAATATCGTTTACAAAAATATAGTTTACAAAAATATCGATTTATTAATAATTTTATGTATTTTGGTGTTTTTAATGAGAATTGTTTGTTATTTTATTATATGTTTTAGAGTTTTACTAGTTATTAATTTATTTTAAGTTTAATTGTGCGTTTTTAGTTCCGTAGTGGGTTGTGGGTTTATAGGGGATTAGGGTGGGAAGTATTTTAATTTTATAAGATTTAGTGAATAATTAATGTGTTAATTGATTAATTAATAATAGTTTAATAATTAGTTGTTAATTAATTTCAATTAGTCAATTAATAAATAATTAGGTTAATTGCTTAATTAATTTTAGGTGTGTTGTGGTGTTTACATGTGTAAATTGTGTGAAGGGTGGTAAGTAATTAATTTTTTTATTGCTTAATTATTAAATACTTTTAAGTTAATTACCATCAATTAATTAGTAATTATTAATTGTAATTGTGTAATTAATTTTAGGTGTGTGTTTTGGTGTTAATATGTGTAAATGGTGTGAAAGGTGGTAAGTAATTAATTTTGTATTGATTAATTAATAAATAATAAATTCATTTTCATTAATTAATTAGTAATTATTAAATTTAATTGTGTAATTAATTGTAGGTGTGTGTTGTGGATTTAATAGTGTTAAATAATGGGTAATTCTTTTTTTTATTATCTTTGTTAATAATAATATATTTAAATTTATATATTAATTATGTTAATATTGGAAATTAAATTTAATAAAAATGTTGATGGTTTTATTTTTTATTGTTTTGGGATCCAGCGCTTTCCCTACTGCTGCACTCACTGGAGTGGGAATAGTAAATTTTACCCCTCCGCTATCCAGCGCTTTCCCTACTGTTGCACTCATTGGAGTGGGAATAGTAATTTTTACCCCTACGCTATCCAGCGCTTTCCCTACTGTTGCACTCACTGGAGTGGGCATAGTAATTTTTACCCCTCCGCTATCCAGCGCTTTCCCTACTGTTGCACTCACTGGAGAGGGAATAGTAATTTTTACCCCTCCGCTATCCAGCGCTTTCCCTACTGTTGCACTCATTGGAGTGGGAATAGTAATTTTTACCCCTACGCTATCCAGCGCTTTCCCTACTGTTGCACTCACTGGAGTGGGAATAGTAAATTTTACCCCTCCGCTATCCAGCGCTTTCCCTACTGTTGCACTCACTGGAGTGGGAATAGTAATTTTTACCCCTACGCTATCCTGCGCTTTCCCTACTGTTGCACTCACTGGAGTGGGAATAGTCATTTTTACCCCTATGCTATCCAGCGCTTTCCCTACTGTTGCACTCACTGGAGTGTGGGAATAGTAAATTTTACCCCTCCGCTATCCAGCGCTTTCTCTACTGTTGCACTCATTGGAGTGGGAATAGTAATTTTACCCCTTCGCTATCCAGCGCTTTTTCTACTAATGTTTTTATTTTGTTATTAAATGTATGTATTATTTTTTTAAATAGTTTAATATGTTAATTAAATATAGAATATTTTATTTTAAATTATTTATATGTTTATTTTATTTTTATATAATTAAAAAAGTTTATAAATTAAATAAAGATAATAGTTAATAAAATGTATTTAAGTAAATATATGTATATGTAAATATTTTTGTGTGTTTATATTTAATAAATTAAGTTTATTTGTTATAATTAGTTTAAATATATATTAAATTTAATTTATTTTGTTAATAATTTTAATATTTTTTAATTAATTTATTTTAATTTATGTTATTTTTTAAAATCGATATTTTTTACATCTATATTTTTTACATCTATATTTTTGAGTCGATATTATTGTACTTACCTGTTTAAGTATAGCAATTCGATATTTTTGTAATCAATATTTTTACATCGATATTTTTGTCAACTATATTTTTGTAATCTATATTTTAACATGGAACCACCCTAAACCCGGTCCTGGTTGGAATTCCAATGTCAATGTTAGTTACGCTGTTATAGAGCTAAGACACCTGTTTCTGTGCCTCGGTTTCAGAGTCCTGTCCGGTTCCCTGAGCTAGTGTTCTGCTCCAGTACCAGTGCCTGATGTCTCTGCCCCAGTGTCAGTGTCCCAGTATTAATGACACTGTCCATCTGGCAGCTAAGGTGCCCCCGGTTTCAATGTACCAGTTTGGAGCTGTGCCCAATTATGAAGACTCAGCTTCTCTATTTTTTTAAACTTCCTGAGAAGTTCATGAAGTTCAGAAATTGAAAATGGGATAGTATCAGGTGCCATTTGTGGCATTGGAAAACCACACACACTGTCGAGAGGGGCAACAACAGGCTGCAGGCTGACAGCGATCACTCAGCGGAAGGCCTCCATCTGAGACATCACACCTGGCATGTCTTGTGTGACATATCCCCCCTCCTTCTCTGCAAGGCCATTGCAGGTGTGCCTTTTCCAACACTTTGCATAACCCTGTTCTCTAGCCTACCTCTTCCCATGCCATACCTAGGTTTCGGACTCCGGTTACCACTAATCTGTAGAACCAAATGTAGCTGCAGAAGATATGTAATCCATCAACCTTCCTCCCTGTCGGCACTGCTGAACATGTCCAAGATGGTGCTCGATACAAGGCACACAAGAGACTAAGGGACATATTTGCAAGAACTCAGCACTACCGAAGCGTCACTTTTTTTATGCTTTGGTGGCGCAGCGTCATTTTTCATATTTACAAGGTGGCACTTTGTGTGGCTTAGCGCCACCTTGTAAATATGCCCCTTTCCGCCGCAGTCTGCTGTAGCAAAGGGGTAGGCAAGGGTGTTGCTGTGGCAGTTCCACTGCAACACCCATTTCTTTTTGACACTGCCCCAGATTTACAAGGCTGAGGCCGCACCAAAAACTAACACCATGGAAACCAAGTGTTAGAATGGCACAATGAGGAGAAATTATGAATTTCTAGTCGATTTTTGCTCTTTCCATGTGTGCTGCATTCTGCAGCACACATAGAAGGTGCAAATCGTCATTATTGATTGTTTATGTGCAGGAAGGTATGCCTTGCAACATGGTGGCAGGGTTCCTTGGTTGGTGCTAGGCAGCATTTGTTTGCGCTAGGCGAAACACAGGGGTGAGCCGTATTCCTTCGAATATGGCGCATCCCTGCATTTTAAAAATGTCAGAGTGCGGCACTGCCAAATTTGGCGCAGCTCCGCGCTCCTACATTTTCTTGTGAATATGCCCCTAAATCGAGTTATAATCATCCATCTTGTCTCGTCAAATGGAGGCTCTCTACAGTGTACTGTAGTTGCTCCTGAGTGACAGCTCTTTTATATCATTGCATGGTATTTTTATCTTTTACATGGATTTCACATCAATGGTAACATTCTATAGAAAAGGAAAAAATGCCCAAGAAGCTCTGCACCAACATGTGCATTATAGTAAATAGTGTACAATAGTAAACACTCAATGTATCAATGGTACAGTACCTTTATCTTGCTAGAGACAAGGGAATCGTCGTAAGACTGGTTCTGTTCCAATGTCCCATACACAGTTGTGAAAGCTCTACAGATTGAGGCACTGAACAGAAACAACATTGAAAGACCCAAGAGACAGTTGTTACAGCACAAATTAGCAGGCAAGGAAGACTTCAGTATGTAGGTGCAAACTGCAATTCAAGAATCTAACTAGTTTTACATCCAAACAAATACATCCCCTTTTCCCTAGCTAATCACTATTCTGAGGTCTCTGTGCTAGAAGCGGTCAAAGAGTTCTAAAGATGTAGGGACATTCTTTGAAGTGACACTGCAGAAGAAGTTCCAAGATGTTCAGAAAACGTTGGAGAAGATAAACTTGGCATCCAGCTTTAAGTTTGTTCCAGCTGTAGAGCCAAGAACACAGGCGAAGAGCAGAATCCAAGCAGAGGGACACAGGTGAAGAGCAGAGCTCAAGTAGAGGCTTCCTCTCATCTTCTGCCAGGAAAGCCATGCACCTGGCCATGTTTGGTTTTTGGCTTTTATAGATTGCAGGATCCTTGAAGCCTGCACTAGATCCTTAAATCCTGGGATTCTCGAATCCTGTGGGAGATCTTTGAATCCCACTGTAGCTTGCCATTCATATGGAGGATACTTACAGAGCTTTTGGGGTGTCAGCATGTAGAGAGGATAGGCAGTGCTGGTGGTTGGAGTGGGGGGGTCACAACTAAGGGGCCGGTTCCGATCTCGGCCGGTAGGGCACCGAATCGGATTCGGCTTAACCGGATCCGATTCGGAGCCCTATTTCCCGACCGAGTCGTACGTGCGTCCGGGCGAGCGAGTACGATGCGTGCGGTTGCAAAATCCCCGACTGACTCGTTCGCAGGACCCGACCGCTCCAACCGACTCGCACGGGGACGATGCGCACCGCGCAATGGAGACGTTCCCCGGCCGGGTAAGTACGATGCGCACCTCGACTGCTCCGACCGACTCGCACAGTCCGGCTCCAAGGAGCTGTCGGAGCCACACTTTGGGGGTCCGTGTCAGACCCCCCTGGAAGTGTAGGTGCGCGAGTCGCACACAGGGGGGACCCATGGGTCCCCCCTACACGTGCATGCACGGTGCGACCCGCATCGACGCGAACACGCTGTAGGGGGCGCCCTTGTTCGCGTCGTGCCCATTGAGTCAATGGGAGCCCGTGTACGCGTCGTACGACTGGCTCCCATTGACTTCAATGGGAGTCCGACCGAATCGAGTCCGATAGCATACGTGCGCATCGTACTCGTTCGGTCGGACTGCTAGGGTCTGATTCGGTCGGAAATCTCTCCGGGTCCGGCTCGGTCGGGGAGATTTCCGGCCGGAATCGGAATCGTCCCCTAAGCAGGAGGCATGTGAAAGCCACAATCGTTGGTGGCATGG
This sequence comes from Calotriton arnoldi, assembly GCA_963921515.1. Classification (NCBI taxonomy): domain Eukaryota; kingdom Metazoa; phylum Chordata; class Amphibia; order Caudata; family Salamandridae; genus Calotriton; species Calotriton arnoldi. The sequence goes on from CAWUFW010006914.1 coordinate 443,979, forward strand.
CTCCTGGCACACCAGTGCAGACGACATACTGACAGGCAATGCTTTCAGTAAGGGTGGGGGGTGGCCAATAAGGCCCGCAACCAGATGTGGATGGAAGGGGGGAGAACCTGTGGCAAGCTATGACACTAGGTCCACCGCTGCCTGTTCTACAGCCACAGGATGTCTCACCCTTCACAGATGGAACATCCTGTGTCTGTAAAAGAGACAGGTTCATGTGTGGGGGACTTTCACTTTACTGAAGTGGGCAAATCAATAAACTTTGGCAACTTTGTAGAAGCAAAGTTTCCCTAAATTTTCCCATCTTCACAGGTTAAGGTGAAATCCTCACCTAACCTAAGGTTAAGGTAATATCTTCACCCAGCCCAGTTGTCACTTCCCTAAGGTCAGTGTACCAGAGTCAGTGTTGCTGCCTGTGTGTCAGTGAGCCTCTAATTGTGTCAGTATCCCATTGTCAATGTCTCAGTGTAATTGTGTCAGTTCCTCATTGTTAATGTCTCAGTGTCAGTATATCTGTGTGAGGGTCCAGGTTTTAATGTCTTGCTTGGTGTCCCAGTCTGGGTGTCCTTGTGCCCCAGTGCAGGTGTCCTAGAGTATCAACGTCAAAGAAGCAGTGTCCACATCAATGCTTCTGTATCTGTGTCAGTGGCCCGGAAATGGTGTCTCTGCATTAGTGTCCCTGTCTCAGTGAGCATTGTTCCGAGATCATTGTCATAATATAAGTGTGCTAATGTTTCTTTACAAGTGATAGTACCCCTGTAGCAGCATCCCAGCATTTGTGACCATGTGTCAGTGTTTCTGCATCAGTGATCCCAGGGCAGTGCTGATATCTCAGTATCAGTGTTGGTGCCTATGTGCCACTGTCCTCGTATCAGTGTCCTGTTGTCAATATCTCAGTTTATACCCTACAATTTCGTTTTCCCCTTTCAGTGCTAGTGTACTCTTACATGTGGTCTGCCTCCATGTAAGTGTTGTTGTGTCACTATGTGAGTCCTTATGCTAATGTCCATGTCTCCAAGAGTACCCTTGCATAAGCGTTCGAATACTAGGGTTGGTATGCCACTGTCCATGTATGAATTTGCATATGATAGGGATCAAGTGTAAATGCCCCAGCATCAGCACTAGTGACCTCCTGTAAAGGTAGGTACCACAGTGTCAGCATTAAAATTTAAATATGTATGCATCGCTGTCCCAATGATGAGGCAAAGTCCCCCTATCAATGTCCTTCTGTTAGTGTAGGTGTCTGTTAAAATGTAATTAGCCTAGTGTCAGTGAATCAGTGTGCAAACCATTGCCCCATGCTAGTGTTAGTGTTGATGCCCCTGTGCCAGTGTCCATGTATTAGAGCCATAGTGTCAGTGCCTATATCAATGCTAACTTCCACAGTGTCAATGTCCTCATGTCAGCATCTCAGTGTCAGTGTCCAAGTATCCAAGTGTCAAGTAACTGTCACAATGTCAGTGTACCATTGCCAGTATCTCAGTGCTAGCATGCCTATGTGGGTGAGTAAAAGCTAGAGACAGGGTACTTGTCAGTGTCTGCATTCCTGCACTAGTGTCCTAGTGTATGTGGTTGTATCTTGGTGTCATGTTCCCTTTATCAGAGTTCCATTATCAGTGTCCCGATGTCAACAATATCTGGTTGAGGATTGGAGCCCATTTTACTGGCAGTGTCTGTGTATCAGTGTCCCATCCCTGTGTAATACCCCCATTTCTGAGCCTCAGAAGCAGTGTTAGGCCCACGTTACTCAAGTTTGCGTGGGCATTCGTGTGGCGCAAAACAATTACGTGCTGCGGATGAGGGCCTTTACAGAGGTAAGATATATGCTATCGCTTTCGTCGCCCGAGCACCTGCACACATTTGAGTAAATGTGGACTTTAGTGTGCCTATTTCAATGCTAATGTCCTAACAGTGTTGTTGCCTCTATGTCAATGTTCCCATAGCAGTGGCTCAGTGTCAATGCCCCCTGTCAGTGTCTACATGTCCATGTCAGCACACCTGCATTAGTATCAGTGTTGCAACATCAGTGTTTGCATGTAACTGCTCATGTTCCATGTAAGTGTTGGTGCCTCTCTTTCAGTGTGCCATTGGTAATATCTTTGGCCCAGCATCTGTGTCACAGTATCAGAGTACCCCTGTTGGCACTAGCATCCCTTGTTCAGTGATGATGTTCACTTCAGTGCCAGTTTCCCGGTCTCTGTGTTCTTGTCTCTGTGTCTCCTGCTGGTGCTAGAATCCCTGTGTCAGTGGTGCTGCCCATGCATCAGTGCCAGTTCCTCAGCCTCAGTGTCTCAGTTTCAGTCTTTGCCCCAGCTTGCGTGCCATTGTCTCTCTGTCACTGTATCAGATTCATTGCTCCCATGCCATACCCTGTGTCATGGGTTGAGTATCAGTGCCCCATTGTTGGTGGCCTTGTTTTAGTGAATGTGCCTATGTCTGTTCCATGCAGCATATTCAAGTCACTGTCAACAATATACAAGGCCATCCGTACCAAAGAACCACACTATTAGGACAAGACAGCCTCTTCTGTGGCTGCCCCTTCCATCCGAGAGACTCTCCTTATTCCCCTGTAGCCCTACACCAATTCTTTCTGAACCTATCTCCTTCTGAAGTAGATCAGTGCCTACATAGTGTACTTTCATAGCGATGCCTCCCAACTTCTATGATGCTTTCCTTACTTTCACTCAGAGACATAACAATTAGGAGTCTAATATAACGGGCCTGAAATGAAGAGGAGTTTGACAGGACAGTGCAAGTTGATTTACTAGCACTGAAGTGCATAGGTACACAAGCAACCTTACCCAGGCAGAGACTGCCAAAGTATGAAACATTTCATCCACATTTCCCTACAAGATTCCACCCTATCATTCCAGAACAGTATATATATGCTACTCTAAGCCGAACGCATCCACTCTCCTTTTGGTTCACACAACCCATTACATTATAAATGTTACAAATAACTATAAAAGGATAAAATGCTTGCAATAACACCTTTCCACTTTTTCGACGTACTCTCCCAGGTACCTACTACATATAAGATGGATGCTTAGTGGATTCATTATCAAGCATTATTCTTTTGTCTTGACCAAGACATTCACACTCTGTTTGTCTCACTCCTGTGTGAACTAAAGACAATTTGCTTTTGTTTGAAGTATGACCATCCTCTAGTTGCTTGTCACCTTAGTCCCCATTTTAGGGTTGTGAAACGTACTTTCACTGTTCCTAACCACACCACACTTCTTCACTTTTGCAACATCCCTCACAGCAGCTTTCGAACAACAGGTATGCACTCCTTCGTATTTCTCTTGTGCCGAATATCTCACGTCACATTCCCAAATACAGACTTGTCACCATTTCTCCTTTTCATCCATTCTTTATTCAGCCTTGTACCCACAACTCTTCCCTGCAAGAGCACAAATGGTGATATAGAAGTGCTAGTATGAGAAGTCATGTGAACAGCGCATTGCATGTCTCTGACCATAACTTTCCAATCTTTACCATTGAATGATTCCAAATGTGTGTGGATCTTCGTCGCTCTATTGAAGCGTTCCACCACACCATTGCTCCTTGGATGGTACTACAATTATTTCACATGGTTTACACCCATCACCTGCAAGTACGCCTCCATTTCCACAGAAACTAATGAAGTATCATTGTCTGTCATCAGCTCATCAGGGATGACCTCACGATTGAAAATATCATGGATAAAGTCAGTAATCTTTTTGGAACTTATCTCATTAACAGATCACCTTAGGCAAATTTGTGATTACAGAAAATGTAGGACCCTCTCTCAGCAAACCACATGAACCTTCCACGTCTAATGTCACCTTGCTCCATAGTCATTCTGGCACTTGAACTGGCCTGGCTGAATTGGGCTAAATAATTTTAGATTTGTCGCTAATGGATTATGTTACAGAATTTCTCTGATGAATTTCTACCAACTTGTTCATTGCTGGCCCCCAATCTCCAATGCTTCATTTTGTCCATACCGAGGTGACCTTCATAGAATATATCTAACAATCTTCCACTTATTCTCATTGGCAGCACCAACAGACCTTGTCTTCTCAAAGTCCCTGTTCACCTTCATTAGATTATCTGCCACGCGATAGTAAGCTCCTTGTACCTTATTTGTTTTTCCTACTCTTGGACACCCTCAATACCCACCGCTAGTGACAAAATTTCATCTTCTTGTAACCGTTTCAGCCTTCTGTCTTCACTCAGTGCTGCATCTAAACCTGCCACCATGAAGATGACCACGACCTGCTCATCTTCCTCCATCTAAAGGATACACTACCTGCCTAACTTCTCCTCCTCATTGGCAACCCTGATAAAATATCTCCTGTTAGACTCCTAGCTCCTGGAACATATTATAGAATGCAACAATATTCTTAAAGACTATACTGTATTTTTGAGTTTCTAGGAACAGCACAAGCAACACCGTTGGTAGTGAAATGTTCTGCAAGAGGTTTATGGTCAGTTCATAACTTTCCTATTCTGATAATCCATTGAGCTCTGCATGTGTAGGTCTGGACCCCATCCTCATCATCAGTAAAACTCGCAGAGAGTTGGTTTGTTAACACTCAAGTACATGGATATGTTGGCAAGCCCACCTAGGGAGCAACCACCAAAACATGGAACATTTCCCCCACATTCCCTAACAAGATTCCAACCCACCATTCCAGAACAATACTTAACATTACTCTACACCCAACATAGCCCTCTTACAAAGTGGTTTACTTAAAGCAATGCTACCATTATATAGCCACATATCTATAACTTCTTAAACAACATTATTGCTTTTATATCTAAGTATCTGTCTAGCTGACGAAAACTGGTAACAGTACAGCCACATCTAAACTACAAAATGATCAGAATTATGACAACAGTGCACAACTGTGCTATATAATGCACTGTTGTGACACCGTATTACTATTCTTTATCATAAACTATAGCTCACTGATGATCTTGGGCCGATTGTACTCTCATCTGTAGGGGACATGGCGTGGCAGTTCGAGCTGGACTGTTGCTATTGGAGCAGGACAATGTCCGATTTGTATATGGCTGCTCTCTGTTTCTAGGGGCAGAGTGAGCAAAAAACAATGGACTGGAATGTAGCCCAAAGCAATCACCAGTAGCTGAGATTAGTTCAAGGATTGCTTCCTTTACTTTGTTGCTTGCTGCTTTATCCCTTTTCCATTTTTACCCAGAGATCTAGTTGATCCACCAACTGTTCTGCAGTACTGAACAATGTCACTTAATAGTGAAAAGTACTTGAAAGAGATATGCTGCTACAGAATCCTTCACAGAAAAAGTAATCTTGTGATGTCTAGTGTTATATACGGGATAAAGTACCACCTTCAGTACATTATAAGAATATTGCAAGTTACAAGTCTGTGGTGATACAGAGGCACTCAGCCTGCGGCCTCGTGCCTTATTGGTCATGGAACTTACCTTGTCATTGTGTGGCATTGAGTGGCATAATAATGGGTTGTGTAATGTGACATTAGTCTTCACTCGTTGCATACTAGAATTTCAAATATTCCTTCCTGAAGGAATAGGGGGTCTGAAGTGATGAAAACCCAGAGAAGCATTTAGAGTCAGCTTTCCCATTGGTACTTCAGTCAGTCCAGGCTTTTTTCTCGGTCCAGTTCAGTCTTTCTACTCTTTTAGGGGCCAATGTTTTTCTGTACTCTGGCCCTCAATCTCTTAGAGTTTCATTACTATGACTGTCTGTAATTACTGTTGTTTACTTTCCCCAGGTACAGCTTATCCATTTCAATGAAGAACTATACAGCAACATTAGCGAAGCCTCGCGCAACCCCAATGGATTGGCCATCATCTCCTTCTTGGTCAACGTGAGTCTCTACTTTACAATCAGACATTTAATGTTCTGTCATCACATATAGCCCTGATCAGCCACATGCTCAGAGGTGGACAAGTCTACCAACAAAACTGAAGATTTCACAGCAAGCTGAAACCGCTGAAATGAGGTTGGGGCTGGGTTAGGGATAGCCAGCATGATGTTTTAGTGACTCTAGTCAAGATCCAGTGGCTTTTAATAAGCATAAGCATGATACAAAAACCTCATGTTACCCAAATGGACAGCAGGCTTCTGCTGGATACGACACATAGAAAATAAGGGTATAGGGTTGAATCCTGATCATTTAAAAAAAAAAAAAAAAAAGTAAATTTGATCATTCAGATTTCAGTTTTTTATCTGTAGACTTGTTAACCTCTTATCATGTTAGTCTTTCACCATGATTCCTTCAGTGATGCCTGCTTGTTTTACCTTTGAAGTCTTCCACCTTTGTAATCCAAAATTCCCTTCAAGCTCAATACAAATGAAGAAATATTGTTGCTTACCTCTATCTCTGTGGGTCACCAAGACGTTCATTACTAGTTGACAATGATCCATTGGAGAAACGGATTAAGTGAGTATGTATTCAGTACAGGCATGTCCTCTCATGAACTGAGGCTGTATTCCAGTTACGGTATGTAATGAGACACTTTTTTATCTTCAATTTTCCCAGAGAATAAAGAGAATAAAAAAAGGTTAGTACAAATGTTTCCAATCGGTTCGCCTCCCAGGAAGAGCATTAGTATGATTCCAATGTATGTGTAGCACAGGCAGCTCTTTTCAGAGAATGTCTTCAGGCAAACACCTCAACTGCATGAAATCTTATTGGTCAGACCGAGGGCCTATTCCACTTGAGACTATGCATTCACTAACAGGCCTTTTCTCAAGGCGCCCACCCAGATTTCAGGTTAAGGCAATCTCTTAATAGACATGTGTAACACAGTTCTGCAAAGTGAATCTTCCCATGATACCATCTAACAACTTAGTTTCAGCAGAGAGGGTTCAATTCTCAAAAGAGTCTTAAGTCATCTCTGCAGAGTTACAGCATTGCATGGATGCAGACATCCTCTCATGGATGCAGACATCCTCTCATGGAAGCAGACATCCTCTCATGGATGCAGACATCCTCTCATGGATGCAGACATCCTCGCATGGATGCAGACATCCTCTCATGGATGCAGACATCCTCGCATGGATGCAGACATCCTCGCATGGATGCAGACATCCTCTCATGGAAGCAGACATCCTCGCATGGATGCAGACATCCTCGCATGGATGCAGACATCCTCTCATGGATGCAGACATCCTCGCATGGATGCAGACATCCTCGCATGGATGCCGATTTACACCTCTGTATCAGTTACTAAAACGTTCCTGAAGTATTCTTCCAAAGCAGCTGCAGTCGCAAGTTTCCAGGTATACTTGTAGGTGTTTCCACAGTGTAATTGAGCATGATTGTCGAATTTCGCCAGCCGTAACGCTAATAGTTTTGTGCAATGGTATTTTTATTCCTCTATGGGAAAATATTTCCCTTTTTAGAAACACCATCCCCTAAACTCCGCATGTTTTTGAGTTGTCACCGCTCCTTTCCATTTCTGTAGCTAATAGAGGGGACCTTCTGTGGAACATTTCATTGGGGATGTAACAGAAAGGCGGCCTCCCGGTATATCACATCAACCTGATAAAGAGATTGCATCAGGGCAATGAGGATGCAATCCTTCATCCTGCCTACTGTTACCCGATGGTACCCTATACGTATTTTGCCTTGTGTGCTCCCACTGAAAAAAATTGGTTGTTTTAAGACTTATCTTGTATACTCTACAGCTTAGCAGGAATGTATATACTGCTAGTGAAAAATCGATGTGTTTTTTCATGAGACATTTCAGAAGGTGCACCCCTGCGCGAGCCACAGTGGAATCCCTAGATTATTACTGAAAACACTACATGTCCATATTATTAATAAAGGGCGCACACAGGGCTGAGAGCTAATGCTGAACTGCATTGTAAACGCCCTCCTGATTAACAACAGCTAACAGAGAGTGATGGGGAGAAAGGACAGCAGAGCCATCTAGTCTTGGAACACCCAAACCCTTGAAGGGGCTGTTACATGGTGTGGTGTAACTCATTTCCATACAACAACGCATTGCTAATCCTGTCCCATTTTTTCATTGCTACTGATAGCCGCGGAGCAGATCTGTGGTGGTCACCTGTTTACTTCCATCCCATTTTGCCAGTTGCGTTTCAAATATTCGGCATATCATTTTTTACATGGTTAACCCACAGCGCTAAGTGTGAATGGTCAAGCAAGAGATGTGTCTGACCGAAGAGCCAGTAGTGATAATGGATGGTCTGGCATGTTTGATCTTCCGCGACTATGGCCACGTCCAAGACGCTTCCACCTCAATCTGTGAATCCTGTAAATGGAAGAAGGTATGGGCAGGGTTTTTTTTTCTTCTAATGCAATGCCATATATCAGTCTTGCATTTGCTGTGGCCAGGCGACTAGCAACTAAACAATTATTTATAGCCCAGATTATGATCATCAGTGGCCAGGCCGCTTGTCATCTACCCAAATATTTATAGCCTAGGAGATTGTTATTACTTATAGTTTAGAAGACTGGGATCAGCCGTGACCAGGACACTTGTCACCAACCAAAACATTTACAGTCTAGGAGATTATGGTCAGCACAGCAGAGGCCAGGTGATTTATCTGCCTAATTAAGTCTAGTTTAGGAGATAAGGATAGCAGTGGCCAGGCCACTCATCTATCCAAGTATTTATAGTTTAGTAGAATAGGGCCAGCAGGTGCTTGCCCACTTGCATCTACCAATTATGTATAGTTTAAGAGAATAGTATTAGCTTATCAGTGCCTTTTAAAATGTCATCTCAAGATCCGAGATCTCGCTGCCCCCTTGGACGTCTTGGTCAAGCTCACCTCCAAATGCCATAGGATCAAATTGCATATGGCTGGTAAAGTTTAGCTGACTCTTTCCTTTTTAGAATGGCACCATGTCAAAGAAATCAAAAAACGGTATTTACCTTATATTAATCTAAGGATTTCTTTTGTTTCATTCATTTTTTACTCAGTACCAGAAATACATTCCCTATAAGTTATGAGGAGCAATTTGCTCAGACTGTGTCATCAAGCCACGCCCTCCCTATCATATCAGTCACACCTGCAAGGGGCATCAACCTCAACAAAATGGTCCCCAAATGCCATCCTGGTGGGGAGATCCAAGAGTAAAAGCAGCCATCTGTCATCCTTTTTTGCTCATGATTTTGTCTCTGTCCTAGTCTACCATGAACTCTCCTGCGGCAGAGGAGAGATTAGTTTTCTCAGTACATTATTAAACTTCGTTTGGTGCTGTTTTTTGGGTGATAAATGCAATTTCCAGGATCCTGTCTAGAAATAATTTGATGGAGGCCCCCAAAGATTTGCTGAGATCTTAGGTGAGGTGTGCTACTTTGCAAGATAGATTTTCAGCGCTGTGAGATTTAGGATTGTCAGGTCAGCATATATTATATTCTTGAGTGACAGGCAGTGTACTCAAGGGCATGCAGTGGTTCCATCCTTTTGATTGTGGAATTTATCTTTCCCCTTTTACCTAGGGAAAAGTGAATGAGGACCGGTGGCAGTGATTGATTTAGAATGATTGATGTGGCTTAAAGGCATTATTTAAGTCTGCAGCAGTAAAACGACATTCTTATCCTGGATTCTTCATTTTTCTTTATCTGATTTAGTTAGTTTTTTATATATATATTTAGATCAGCGCATTATCTATTAGGACGCCATCCTAAACCATTTTTTGTGCTTGAGAGTGAGGGTGAAGGAGTTGTGTGGGGGGTACGGTTAAATGAGAACCAAGGCAGTATCAACTAATGTTAAGGTGCTTCCTTAACCTGTGAATTTCATGCAGTTTCTACTTGACTAATTTTCACCATTTTTTGAAGAAACAAAGTGCAATAGCCAGCCTTTCACTTTGACAAATTTAGTGCCGATTGATTAGCCTGTAATTGGGGTTGATTCCAAAGCAAGTGTTTTTCTGATTTAACACAGGCATTCCCATAGGCAAATTTCACCGTGAAATATAAAAAACATAAGGTGAATGAAAGTGCGCCAAAGTGCAGGTGCATGGGTATTGTCTCCATTTGCTTCCTTTTTCTGGGTCTGGTGTATTTTCATGCAGCCGTTTTGCAGATAAGCCCCTTAAGCATGCAGCAATTCTGCACATATGTGTTAACATGATTAAATGTTGCATGCTGTTCTTTGAATCAGCATTCTGACTAGCTACTGGGTCTTCTAATGAGCTACAAGCTGCCATGGTACCTGCACACACTCAAGGGTCGAGTGGTGGTGTCGTCCCCAGCCCCAACCTCCCTTGCCTTACCCAATGGCCGAGGAGGGATTCTCGGAATAAATTGGGTTATTTTTTTACCAGGAAAAAGTACACCTTACCTGCCTTGTTCTAGGGCAAGGAGGGTAGTTTGTTCCCCTCCGCTTCCATCTCTACTGACGGGGAGGATTTGTTTTTATTGTATTTCAATATTTCTGACTTACTCAATGGATGGACGAGTGGTTTGTCCTCCACACCACCACGTTTCCTTGCTGAAAGGCAAGAAACAACTGGCAGTTATTTACTTTTTGAGCCCCTCATCCAGTGTTGGCCAAGGCCTCAGATGGATATTAGTGTCCCATGCACACCTTTGTCTTGCCCAGGAGTCTGGAAATTTGTGCATTTACAAAAGGGATTACCTTGGGTAGCGCACAGATGCTTTGGCACCATGTTTAAAAATGTGAAGAGACTATAAGTGGTTGTCGCCAGCGATCCATCTTCATTCATTGGCTTCAGGCATGTTTGAACCTTAAAGCATTAACTGTTACAGTTTTTCCACCCCAGTGGATTCCTTTTTTGCTATTTGGGGTACTTTGCGCTTACACCTTCACAACTTGTTTTCCCCCCATAAGGTATCCACACCAAATTTTGGTCCTTTTTTCCCAATATATTGGGGCTTCTAAAGGTATAAAGGGCTTGTAGATTCCTGTTGGAAAGTGGGGTATTGGTGGGGTAAGTATGCATCTACCACTAGTAATAAGGTCACCAACAAGGTACAGGGTCCTGTAAAGGTCTCAGTAAATTAGCCCCTTGCTCAACGCTTGGTAGCTGACAACAAGCAGTCAGGCCTAACTTATGAGACAGTGTAAAGCATTTAAAAACACCAATATATCAAATAAGTAAGACAAAAAAGAATAAAAATCCCACACCAATTATTAAAAATAGGAAATATTTGTATGAATATATAGACACCAAAACAACAAAAATCCAATGCAGGGAACCAGAGATATGAATTTTTAAAGCTTAACCACTTCATAGTGCTTAAAAACATATAGCACCATACTGGGCATCTGGATGCACTTGACCAGGACAAAGTCAAAGTCTGAGGCTGACTGCGATGGAGCCCTGGTCAGATGCCCTAAGCAGGAGGCCTCAGTAAAAATTTTACCTTCACACTTGGAAACTTTTCTGGAGCTTTTTTGTCCGACGTCGCTTGACCCTCCCACAGCAGGCCGGACTTGAGGAGGGTTCACTGGCTTGACTTTCTGAGAAGCCCTGGCCAAATCTTGAAAGTCTGGAGCTCCGGCGCTTTCAGCGGGACGAACCTGAAATCCAGGCCGGGTCGCGGTTGAAGGTAGTTGGCTTGACTCTTGACGTCAGGTCGGTCACCTCATGGAGCTTTTTCACAAAAGTTCTCCAAACTTCAGGAGGTGCTTCCTGAAGGTATCCTTGTAGGTTCAAAGTGTCCAAAACACCAATGTAAAGGTCTGGAATCTCCTATATGGTCTCTGTAATGTCTGGACTACAGTTCCCACAGTGCACCTGGCCAGATCCTTAAAGGTCCACTGGACGCACTCCAGGATGGGGACTCTTCGAGGAGATGATGCACATGGGCTCTGTTAACCTGTAGCTTGCAGGGAGTCCACTCCTTAATCCTTCTCGAAGCAAGGTACAGTCCCCAGGGCTGTAATACCAGGTTGTGCAGCAGGTGTTGTCAGAGTGCATGCCTTTGGGTGTAAATCTAGATTCCACCAGGGCAGTCCTTCTTCTCCTTGTAATTTCAGGCAGCAGGTCTGAGAGACTACGCAGCTCTCACATATTTATTCAGTGTTCTTCGGGCAACAAGCAGTGGGGGCACCTCTGTCGAATGAGATGCTGGGTGCCACCCAAAAACATGAGAGCTTCCTCACCTATTCAAAGCAGCCTGGCTAAGCCTGTTAAGGCTGACCAATGAGCAGAGACCATTAGAGGGCTGTTTTTGGCTTAAAGAAGAGAAAGTTCTATAACTTCTCTTCTGTACTAGTTATGATAAATTCAACAGTGGCAAGTTGTTGACTTTATCAATACCAATCTCTTAAGTCCTTGAATGAAATTCCACTCATTTCCTACCAATAGTTATACCTAAACAAATTATTGCAATGTTAGCCTATGGAGCTAAACATCTACAATGGGGAAACATGAAATGGACAGTTCTTTCCTCACCAGGACATATAAAACATCTTTTATAAGGTCCCTGCTTATAGTTACTTGGCCCCCACTCATGGAATACCTAGGGGAGACCTGGGGGTGCCTAATATGTAAAAGTGAGGTAGATTATCACTTTTAAAGTGCCTTTACCACCAAAGTTGAATTTGCACACAATTTACATTCAAAGACAGTCTGCAAAGCAAGGCAGCCTTTAAAATGATAGCAGGCACTCAGCAGTGCACACATGCAAGTGCAAGAAATCTGCTAGGCCTCAAAACTTCCATGCTCTATTATATACTAAGGACTTATGGGTAGTTTAAACCCCCTGGCCCTATTATATACTAGGGACTTAAAGGGTCTGTCAAAACCAATTGTGAGAATTTACTTTTAAAGATAGGCTGCAAGGCAGGGCTGCATTTAAAAGGACAGCAGGCACACAACAGCGCACTCATGCAAGTGCAGGAAATCTGACTGTCCTCGAAATCTCCATGCCCTATTATATACTAGCGACTTATAGGTAGATTACACTCCCTGGACCTATTTTCTACTAGGGACTTATAGGGTCTGTCATTGTCAATTGTAAGTGTACCCTATTACATGCACCTTTTTAAACATAGTACTTGCGCTGGGCCTGGTTAGCAGAGCCCAGGGTACAGCCAGAGACCACCAGTATCATTCAGCAAAAAATGGGGGTGAACAGGGCAAAAGGATGACCTGAGAGGTTTGTGGTCAGTTTGAACATGAAAGTGAGTACCAAGCAGGTATGGTCCCAGCTTTTTCAGGGACCAAACCACAGCAAAAGGTCTCTCTCTCAATGGCCCTTCATCTTTGTTCTCTAGAAAGAAGTTGCCTGCTAATAAAGGCAACTGGCTGATCAAGGCCCTTCTCATTTACTTGTGCCAACACTGTCCCAATCCCTTGTTCTGAAGCATCTGTTTAAACCACAAATTCCTTTGCGTAGTCCGGGGCCAGTAACACTGGTGCTGAGCACATAGCCTCTTTCAGAGTGTCAAAGGCCCGCTGACACTCTGGGGTCCATATCACTTTCTTTGGCCTCCTCTTAGAAGTAAGTTCTGTCAGGAGTGCCACAATGGTCCCATAGTTCTGAACAAATATTCTATAGTACCCAGTCAGACCAAGGAATGCCCTGATCTGTGTCTGGATAGTAGGAGCTGTACAATCCAAAATGGTTTGGATTTTGGCTTGGAGAGATTGTACATGGCCCCCACCTACCAGCTGGCCGAGGCACACCACAGAACTCTGCCCTATTTTGCACTTGCTTAATAGTCAGACCTGCCTGCTGCATGGCCTGAGCACTTTCCTCAGATGGTTAAGTGATCATCAAAGGTGGAACTATACACAGCTATATCATCAAGATAAATTGCACTGTACTGCTCCAACCCAGACAGGACCATGTTCACCAACCTTTGGAAGGTGGCAAGGGCATTCTTTAAGCCAAAGGGCAATACTTTGAACTGGTAATGCCCCTCTGGTGTGGGGAATTGTGACCTCTCCTTTGCTCCTTCAGTGAGGGCAATCTGCCAATAGCCTGAAGTCAAATCAAATGTATTCAGGTACTTAGCAGCCCCTAACCTCAATGAGCTCATCTGCTTTAGGTATAGGGTGAGCATCAGTCTTTCTAACTGCATCCAGTCCTCTGTAGTCCATACAGAACCTGAACTCCTTCTTTCCCCTCCGTGGGTTAGGTTTGGGCAGCAGCACCACTGGGCTGGCCCATGGACTGTCAGAGGGCTCAATTACCCCCAACTCCAGTATCTTAGCCACCTCAGCCTTGATGCTGGCTCTGACCTGGTCAGACAGCCTGTACAGCTTATTTTCGACAGGTGGGCTGTTGCCAGTGTCAATGTGGTGCACACATCAATCAGTGATCCCTGGGGTCAAAGAGAACAGACCAGCAAACTGCCCTAGGACCCGCTTGCAGTCTCTGTGAGGCTGGTCTGTCAATTTGGGGGAGAGTACAACTCCCTCCACTGACCCATTTTGCACATTGTTGGAGAGGAGGTCCGGCACTGGTTCAGTCTCCTCCTCTTCTCCCGCATTTCTGCCCTATCATGATAAAGTTTCAATCTATTGACATGAAGGACACTGTGAGGGTTCCTGGGGGTGTTAATGTCTATCAGGTAGGTAATTTCACCCTTCTTTTCAACGATTAGATAGGGCCCAGTCTACTTGTCACAGGCCCCAATCCCCATACCAATAGTTTTGGAGTATACTTAGGAATGGCAGCCTTTTGATCATACCAGTCTTCATGAGCTCCTGGCTGGCCTCCAGTTTCCTGCTTGCCTTGTATATGTACTTTGCCAGGCCCAGCACATAATCAAGCACATTGTCCTTTGCTTCCTTGAGAGGCTTTTCCAAAGACTCTCTCACCAGGCACAATGCTCCCTCACAGGAAGCCCAAACAACAGCTCAAAGGGACTGAAACCAACCTCTTTTTGTGGGACCTCCCTGTAGGCAAACAGTAGGCATGGGAGGAGAACATACCATCTCCTCCTGAATTTGTCAGACAAACCATGGATCATGCCCTTCAGGGTCTTATTGAACCTTTGCACCAGACCATTAGTCTGGGGTGATATAGGGTGGTGAACTTGTAGGTAACACCATATTCATCCCATATCACTTTTAGATACCTGGACATGAAGTTCGTGCCCCTATCTGAAACTACCTCTTTGGGATCTCCAATCTAGCTGAACACACCAAGGAGGGCCCTAGCCACTGAAGGAGCAGTGACTGTTCTGAGGGGTACTGCCTCATGGTATCTTGTGGCATGGTCCAATACTACCAAGATATTCTTATTCCCTGATGCAGTTGGTGGTTCCAGGGGACTAAAAATGCCCACCCCCACCCTCTCAAAGGGAGTCCCAACCACTGGCAGTGCTATCAAAGGAGCCTTTGGTTTGCCCCCTGTCCTGGCACTGGCCTGACAGGTGACACAGGAGCTACAGAACTCCTTTACCTTCTCAGACATATGGGGCCAGTTGAAATGGTTCACCAACTGGTTTCAAGTCTTGTTCTGCCCCAAATGACCTGTCAAGGAGATATCATGACTCAAAGTCAGGATGAACTTTCTATCCTTCTAGGGCACCACCAATCTCCTGGCAGCTTCTTCCTCGAGGTGTCTGGCCTCAGTACAGAGCAGTCCATCTTCCCAGTAGATTCTGTGGAACACACTGTCATCCCCTTGCTCTTGCTTTAAGGAAATCCGCCTCAAGTACTGTCTCCTGTTAGTTCTGCCAAGTCTGCCAAATCTGACAGGGATGGAATCCCTTCCTCATAGGTCAGAACCTTCCCATTAGGGTCAGATTCCTGCTAACCTCTGGAGTTCCCTGGGCTGGCTCACATGACCCATTGCCCTTGTCCATGGATGATTGGTCCATTGTTCCAGAGTCCAAGTGTCCATCATTTCCCTTCTGGCTAGTCTATGACCTGGTCACAGCACATACGTACTAAGGGAGCTCCAATATTCTCATATGGAGCCCTCTCTCCACCTCTGACCATTCAGATGCTTTGAAATCATTTCCCAGTAAACACTGCACTGGGAGTGCA
This sequence comes from Calotriton arnoldi, assembly GCA_963921515.1. Taxonomy (NCBI): domain Eukaryota; kingdom Metazoa; phylum Chordata; class Amphibia; order Caudata; family Salamandridae; genus Calotriton; species Calotriton arnoldi. The sequence continues at coordinate 459,920 of CAWUFW010006914.1, forward strand.
GGAGACACAACTACTTTCATAGGGCCTGTTGCACCTCCCCATTCCAAATCCAGCATAGCCATTGGATGGAGTTTGGTTCTGCTGTCTGCATAGGTCACCTGGTGAAACTCACCAGGCAGGATCTGCAGTTTAGACACCATTGTGTCCATGACCATAGTCACACTGCCTCCTGTGTCTCTCAGAGCTTCAACCTCAGTTCCTTTAATGGTTGGCCCCTGCCTGTACTTATCCATGCTTGGAGGAAAGGTGGCCAGTGTTGCAATATCCACCACACCCAGGGACACTAAGGTTTCCTCTGTCACTTCCCTACCCATTTCTGGGGAACTCTTCACCCCCAAACTTACACTAGCAATCCCTGGGGACTCCCCACCAGTGGGGGGCTTCTTTGTGCAGACAGCATCTCCTTTCTTATGCCCTGGCTGATTACAAGCAAAGCACTTTCCCACCTTTGAGGGATCAAATAACCTACCATTTTTCCCTGACAGCCCCCTCCTCTTGAAGTTGGAGTGGCTCTGACCCCAAAATGTGTTCTTTCATAAACAAACTGCACAGCCCCTCTTATGTATTTACTTGATTACCATCAATCCAGCCTCCTAGCGATTTTTCTGAGAGGTCCACAAAATCCACCCAGGATTGTGTGTTCACTTTCTGGGTGTCCCTGAATTTCACCCTGTACTGCTCTGGGGTCAAACCAAATTTCTCCACTAAGAATCTTCTCATGTGGGTGTAGGATTTAGCCTCATCCTCCTCTAGGAGCAGGAGCCTATCCCTCCCCAGCTATAGGGATTAGTTCCCAAAAGAGTGAACTCTAACGCTTGGGGCGGACATCCCTCATCTCAAGGGCCCTTTTAAATGCAGTCAGCCATTTGTCAATGTCATCCCCTTCTGTGTACCTGGGCACTATTCCTTGGAATCAAATCCCCCACCACGAGGCACCTCAACTTCTTCTTCAGTTTAGCTGCCAACATTTCTTCTCTCCTCCTCCCTTGCACACTTCTTCTCAGCTAATTCCAGTTTCTTCTGCTCCAATGCTAATAAAGCTAGTTGGGCCTCAAGCTGCCTCTCTGCAAGGTACAGTGGTGGTTCCTGTTTGGGGGACCCTTCCCTCCTCCAACTATCTGGAATTGTGTACCCAGCACTGGAAGCAATGGAGGAGGCATCATCATCCCCCTCCTCCTGGGTGACGTTGGGGGTGGGGTCAGCCTTCCCCTCCCCTTCATTCTCTGGGGCTGGCCTGGCCCAAGCCTTCGGTGGCCTAACCAACTCTTCCTTCCTAATCTTGTTAGTAGCAGGTAGCCCCTTAGCCTTACACAGAACCCTAAGCACAGCCATGTTGAGTTTAGCTGGTTTAGCCAGATCCAGCTCCATATAACTTTCTAACAATTCCCCTAGAGATAACCAAGAAAATAGCCACAATATAGGTACATTTTAGGTTTTTTAATGGGAAAAAGTGCTGTGCAAGAAAGTGTAAAACGGTATTGTTAGACCAGGCATCCTTGACATGGTTTCCCCAGACATTTTGCCTTGTGACCTCCCGTTTTGCTGACTTCATTTTTACTGGCTTTAGGATTCTGTGCACTTCACCACTGTGCTAAAGTGCATATGCCTTGTACTCCAAAAATGGTAACATTGGCTTATCCACAATTGGCATATTTCATTTACTTGTAAGTCCCTAGTAAAGTGCACTATATGTGACTAGGACCTGTACATTAAATGGTACTACTGGACCTGCAGCACTGATTGTGCCACCCACTCAGTAGCCCTTTAAACATGACTGAGGCCTGCCATTGCAGAGCCTGTGTGTGCAGTTGAAACTGCTATTTCGATCAGGCAAGTTAACCTACTTGCCAGGCCCAAACCTTCCTTTTCATTACATATAAGTCACCCCTGATGTAGACCCTGGGCAACCCTATGGGCAGGGTGCAGTGTATTTGAAAGTTAGGACATGTACATTTGAGTTTTACATGTCCTGATACATTTTTGACTACTGCAAGGCCCATCTCTCCCATAAGTTAACATTGGGATTGCCTTAACACATATTTTAAGTGTAATTTCCAAATGGGAAAAGATAGAGATTTGGAGTTTGGTATCTCTGGACTCACAATTTAAAATTACAACGTATGGTGAAGTCGGATTTTGAATGATAAGTCTGAATATGCCACTTTTACAAAGTTAGCACTTTCTTACTATTACAATTCTGTGTCTCTGTCTGTCTCTGAATACACGTCTGAGTTGGGTGGCAGCTGGGCTTTGTGCATTCCCTCTAGAAAGTGACACACAAAGGGAGCTGGGGTGTGACATTTGCATCCTGATGGCCCATCAACAGGCTGATGGGCCTTCCTGAGGTAGATTGGGAGGGAGGAGCTGACAATTGCACCTGAATAGGGCTGTGCCTGTCTCCACACAAAGAGCTGCATACCTCCCTGGAGCCAGGGCAGGAAAGGCAGGGACCTCCTGATCTTCAAAGGCTTGTTTAAAGTCTCTCCTACTTCAAAGTCACATTTGGGTATAAGTACTGGGCCCCTGACACCCCCAAATCAGAACTTTGCTGGAGCAAAGAACATTCTGCCAGGAAGAAGAGCTGCTGTGCTGTAGGAGAGACTGACACTTTGCTAACTGCACTGCTGTGTTGGCTTGCTGCCTGTTGATTGCTGTGCTACAGGAGGGACTGCCACTTTGCTACTTGCTTTGCTGTGTTGGCCTGCTACCTGCTGCTTCTTGACTGGGGGTGAGAAGGACTGGACCTGCTTTCTAGATCCTTGCTCCCAGGTTCTCCAAGAGCTTGTAATTTAATTGTTGACCAAATACTTTAACATTGCCTCCTAACTTAAGCCTGACTGATCTATACCAAGCTACCAGAGGGTGAGCATAGGATAATTTCGGTTGTGTATCTGGCTTACCCTGACTAGGATTGTGGTCCCTTCTTGGACAGGGTGCAATCCTCTGCCAGTTAGAGACCCAATTTCCAACAGGCATCAATAAAAGACTCCCTGTGCTAAGATCGCCATCTTCCTAGCTTTCAGGACAAAGCAGGTGTGCATTCAAAAATGATGTTTTACCACAGTTTGGCATGTGGCTTGAAGTGTATGGTGGTAAAAGGCGTGAAACCTATGGGTGATCATGGAAAGCTACAGATTTCTGAAAAGTAGATAGTATTCTAAATTCAGTGAGGGTTTGTTTTGTAGATCCCTCAGCGTTTTCCTAAAGCTGATCGTTGGGATATAAAAACAATTATAAAAATAGGTTAAAAAAATTCATATCTAATTTTTTGTAACAATGGCTGATTTACCAAAGCAATACACTGTATGTCCATCAGACCCTTCTTGTCACAAGAATATATAGAGTTTGTAGGTTTTCAAAACCTGAAGCCAACAACTAAGTTGTGTGATTTTTCTCCATATACTGACCATGCTGTAAATTGTGTGGTAAAATCTAATGAATGAAAAATAGGTATGCAGGAAACCTATGTATTTTTCAGAAAGGTGCACACAATACCGAGTTTAGGAATTGTGGTCATTTGGACACCTCTGAATATGGTGAATTATGATCATGTGATTTAGAGGGCATTTTGCAAAAACACTGCCTTACTTTTGGAAGCCAAAATGTAGAGAAATCCAATTGGTAATAACAAATGGGAGAGGAGAGGAGTTGGCCTAACGGCTAGGGCGGTCAACCTCGAATCTGGGGAACTGGGTTCGAGTCTCGGCAATGACGTTGAACATCCTGTGATTCTGGGCAAATCACGTAATCTCCCCGTGCCTAACAAAACAACAACAAAAAATGAATGTGTCCTCATGTAATGCAACTGGTGCTATGTAATGTGCTCTGATACCCGATTCGGGTCAAGTTCGCACTATATAAAACTCTGTAAAATAAAAAAATTTAAATGTTCTACTATTCTGGGTTCCCACATGTGTCCCATACAAAGCTGTACTCCAGTTGTGTGGCTGGGCCTAGAAGCTGAGACAAATGAAATCCCAAAATGTGACATGGAGACATCACACTTCATCCAAAATCAGTGCTTTTGTAATAATGTGAGTAGCTGTAGAAAGTGGACCCTAGCTCAGCTGCCTCCTAGAGTAACCTAGCAAATCTGGACATTTCTGAAAACTAGACACACAAGGGAGTCCAGGTTGGTGTGGCCTATGTGGAACCCATTATTTTCCTACCAATAGGGCCTTGCAAATATGAGACTATGGCTATATGAGAGAAAGTTGAGGAAGCTGGAGGAATCCATAGAATTCCTACCACTCAGGGTTTCCACACTTCTCCCAATAAAAATGCTCCTGCATTTGTGTGGGTGGGCCTAGCACTCATGACAGGAAAGGCCCCAAAATGCAACATGGACAAATCAAAATTTTCCATTCAAAACCAGCCCTTTTTGCAATGTGGTAGTTGTGGATTTTGGGCCTGAGCTTGGTCGCCACCCTGAGAAGCAAACCAAACCCACACATTTCTGAAAATTAGATACATGGGGAAGTGACTCGTGTGCATTTCACAAGGTTGTTTTAACCCAGAAACTCTTGCAAACCAGAAACTTTGGCTAAAACACACATTGTCTTTACATTTCTGTGAGGGAAAGTTTCGGAATCTGTGCAAATCCACAAATTTTCTACCACCCAGTTTTCCCACACATCACCTAATAAAATGCTACCTCATTTGTGTGGGTGGGCCTAGCAGGAAACGCCCCAAAATGCCACATTGGCAGGTCAAACTTTTTCACTCAAAAGCAACTCGTTTTTTGCTGTGGATTTTAGGCCTTAGCTCGGCCGACACCCAGGGAAATGTCCAAACACACACATTTCTAAAAACTATTAATTGAGATACCATATAAAGATGGAGCAATAATATCAACTATATAAACAAGTAGATCTCAGCATGCCAGTGCACCAGAAAATGTTTGATTTCTTGAACATATATGGTCTTTGGAAGGAAAAATACATATCATAGTCAAACTTCCATATAAGATGGATTGATTTAAGGGGAATACATGGTGTATATATCACTAGGGTGAAATGCTTTCCACTACTAGGGGGCTTACTTAAGGAAACACTCTCCAATAAGATGGGTTGACCTAAGGAGAGCACACGGTGTGCATATCACTTGGTTATAATGATCTTCACAACTAGGTTGCTCACTTAGGGGTCCTGTTTAAAATTGAACTTTTGTGAGTTTATTATTCTTCTTTAATGCTACAGCCTTGAAAAAGCCCCAGGCTTGTAAGCCACATGCGTTGGCTGAGTCCCAAAAAGTGAAATTGGAAACAATTCAAAAACAATATCAGGATTATAAAGTAAGTACTTGGCTGGCTCCCATTCCAATATACAGCTGGTAACAACTCAGATAAAAATATCAGGATTGGGAATAAAACATATGTGATACTGTGACTGAGTCCCAAACAAAGGAACAACTGGAAATACTTCAGGAATAGAAGCATCAGGATCACAAAGTAATAACTGGAAAGGCTTAGAGAAATAAAGAACTCAGACGTTATTGGAAAGACTCTGATCACAAAAAACTTTGGAATATAAATGCATTGGCGATCATTCGGGATATCAAGGTCTCTTAACAAAGAGTTTTGTATGATACAAAAAGAATTGAACAATGTATGATAGATAAAAGACATCTCTATGAAAATCTATACATTGTTTTTTGACAAAGATCATATAATGGAATTGAATTACAAACACGAATCGTACCTTTACTATTGAGTATCAAGAAACTTTTGGGAACGATACACTTGACATTTTTGACAACGAAGTATAGATGGCCCTATCCTTAAGAGTGTAAGACTCCCTGTAGAAGACATTTAAAAAAAAAGGGTAATATGAAGCAGTTTTGAGAGTGCTGGGCCTCACAATTGTTCTTAACACTGATAATGTTTACCAATGAAGAGGGGCATTAATCTGGAGATTTTACGTCTTTCCTCTAGAGTGACAGCACTGCTTTTATTAGGTGTACTTTCTTTGTATTGTGGTAGAAAGTTATATAGAATTTGCAAGATGGCCACAAGTACTTCTGGAGCCAAGGTGCAAAAAGTATGAGGGTACCAATACTACTACTTTGCTTCTGTCCCATGGTGAATCACTGTAGACCTATTTGAAACTTTTAAACAAAGTAATAAAGTAAACCTAACCAGTGTCGGACCCCCACTATTGGCCGAGTATTATAAATTGAAGATCGCCATTTGCAGTACCGCACACAGAGGTTCTTTTAGCCTAGCTATGTATGCCTCTGCTGTGTCTATTCAATGTGGATGTAATTTAGTCCAATTTCCCTGTCCATTTTCCCACACTTCAAAGGCTCTACAGACCGATCTAACGAAGGCCTTAAAGCCCATGCACGTATGTGTAGTTGTGAACCTATTTCCCAGAGTGCAACTGTAGGTGCATCAGAATAGTCCAATGCCGATATCTACAGAGAATGGAGACTCACACACCATATGTACCATACACCAGTCTTGCCAAGAAGGAGTCCTTGACCAAATGCTTTCAGAGTGTACCATATGTGATCACACCAGTGATGTCAAGTATGATGCAATGTGGGATGTCATGAGTGATGCCGTGTTTAAGATCATAATCAGTGCATTGGGGGCGTTAAGTTTGCACACTGAACTATAAATGGCAAATTTCAATGTCTTTGAGACCTTTATAATTAAACGTTTTCAGTGCAAATATATCATTTTAAAGAAACATTGCTAAAAGGAGATTAATGGCCTGATTTATTTTTTGGCAGATGACCCGTCGTTCCGCCAGGGCGGCAGAGTATATTACTCCATCCACATGGCGAAGCGACCGGCCTCCAAATTTCAAAATGACCAACAAACAGGTGGTCATTTATAATGCATTGGCAGGGGCTGCCATCATTGAGGTTCCTGCCAATGCATTTCGCTGTTTGGAGCAGGGATGCATCCGCATGACTCAGCCCTGCACCAAACAGTTTTCTTTTTTAATTTTCTAAAACAAAATCCCAAAATGGGATTTTCCTTTTGAAAATAAAAAATGTAATGTTCCCCTCACCATGGGAGTGATGGTGAGAGGGGCATTATTAGCATTTTACTGTTCCCCACAACTGGGGATTGCCTTGAGTGACGGGCATTAAAAAAATGGTTATATGTCTACTCATCCTGATTGGGTGGACATATATATTTTTCTCTAATGGCCTTAAGTCCGTCGGGCCATCAGAGAAGTTTGCCTATGGCAGTGAAGGAGTAATCATGCCATAGCCAAACCTATGGTCCGCCGCATTTAAATCAGGTGGGTGAACCAATATGTTGGGGGTAAGGATACTCTGTCACCATTTCGGAGGAGTATCCTTGCCATCAAACACATAAATCAGGCCCTATATGTCTCCACTCAGATCATTTACTAATTTACATTACAAATAATTATACATGACCTGATAAAGCTTCATTTAGAGGCTGCAACGGTTGCCATCCGAAACCTGGAAATCCCTAGTTATATTAATTATGCAACCACATTTCCCACCAACGAGCTTCTCATAGCCTCACTGATGCATCACTAATTACATGACAAGTGATATCATTCATAACAACACTAATGACCTCACATATGACATCCCCAATGGCATCATAAATGTTTGGAAGAGAACATAAGCCACACAGGAGATGATTTATGACACTCTCAGCTTGTAGAGCACACAAAGCACATGCCTTTTGCCATACCTTTGTCCGCTAGATACATAGCACAGGGCATAGAAGGGCCTGTGCTACTCTAGATGCCAGAATGAAACTTCATCAGAGTGAACATGCATACATTTGGGTCATGTCCATGTGTACCAGATAGTTAAGTGTCATATGGGCTTCATTAACCACTAAACAAGTCGCTATATCAATATAATATCTGACTATCTATCTGTAATACGAAGATACAGGCCTTCTTAAAATGTTACTTCCAAAAAGTGAAAATAATTGACTCTCACATGGCAAGAATGACGGCCTAATTGCTTTCCTGTGCAATTTCTTGGTACAGATGAGTGATGTGAAGCATCTGCTAAATTCTGTTCAATTTTTACATTTTATTAAAAACAATAGGGAAAAATGACATGGTGGAATAGGTTTTTTAACGTTTTTTCATTCCTTCCATAGTCCAAGTAAGTTTTATGTACTTGACAAATATAGTGAAATTTTATATGAACAATTTTTGAGCTATTTATCAATGGAGCATTCAATATCAAAAGTGCTCATAAACTGCACTGAAAAGTGATATGTGTTAAAAAACATGAAATGCTTAATCAATGTTTGCCGAATTACACATATACAGGCACAAGTAATTTCCAAGAAGTAAATCGAAATTTGTTGGCCTTTGTTCATATACATTATCAGAGACTGAAGACGACCTGTTCTATTTTTTATGATAGTGAAACATAACCATAACGCATAATACACTGGTGCCTAGTAGAATTAACATTAGGTTTCAAATTCTAAATAGGAATTCCAAAATCATGTTTAGCCTTGAATTTTTATCAATGTTGGCCAAGGTCCACCAAAGTTGGAAAAGCTTTGATGAACATCTCGACCTTCAGTTACAGTCTTTTTCATGACCTCAAGTTGATTGCTTCTGTGATCAGAGCTCATGCCACAAACTCCTGGTTTCAGGGAAGAACACATATCTGCATCAATGTAGTTTGTTACCTGTACACAGCAGTAAGTATTCTTCCCAGACATATTCTAGAAATGTGCGCCTTTGACTGAATTTTCCCAAAGTCCATTCCAGGTTTGTACATACTGTTAACGGCTCTTCTCCAAGTTCTGCAACGAGACTCTATTCCAGGCAAGTATATACATGCAGTTCATGTTCTTCTCCTCTTAGTGGCTGTACCCAGAGCCAATTCCAAGTGGGAACAAAGATGCCAGATTCGGAAGGACTGCAGTCAGAGACCAGGCCAGGTAAACATGGGATTCCATTTTAAGAGTCTCTGCTAGGTAAGCAAACACATCTGTGCTGCTACTAACCCAGCAAAGGTAACAACAATATTTTATAACGTTTAGAACTAAGTTTTTTTTGGTGGTTGCTCAATAGTCCAGAATTTAATTTCACAACATTGCGTTTAAGAGAAATTTGATATTTCCATCATGAATGGTAAATAAAGCTGTTTGTACCCACTAGGGATGGGTTCTGGGTATAATGTTAACCAGCATTTTTGAACATGGAGGGTACTGCATTGTCTGAATGGATGGATTGGATGCCAGCTGACAATGCAGAGAATTAAATGTCTGGATCTCTCCCCCTCTTGCAGGTCGCAAATAATTCCAATCCATTTCTCAACAGGATGCTGAACAGAGAGACAACCACCAGAATCTCCTTCAAACGTAAGACATAGGCACTCAATGTTTGCATTTGGAAAGGCTGCGCCTAATTGCTAAAAAGTTGAAAATTAGAAGACGTTTCTTACCTGTAACTACAGTTCTCTGGCACTGGTGTATGCTGGGAAGTTTTATGACTTTAGAGAAATGATATTCCCTATAAAGAAGTCTTCTTCATAGAATAGCTATAACAATATGCTTGGATTACTTTCTTGTAACCTTCATTACTCATAGTCTTCCTCTGTAAATTCTTTAGTTGTGAGATGTCTGGAAGACTCCTCTTTTAAAGTTCCAAAGAAGAAACCATTAACCTCACCGACATCCTTCCATACATGAAATATTATGCAAAGGATCCTTCCAATCTTCTTGGAAATGAACAAGTTAAACTTCAAAGACACAGAGTCCACCAGGAAAGTTTACCAGTAAGGAATCCAAGCATTGTCACCAGATCATAAATGTGGCATCTTGGGTCCTCGGTCCTCTGGCATGCGTGTTGACATGGTTTATGGAATGTGGGGAGGAAAGTATTTATTTGTTGAATGCTTTGGGAAATGGTCAGTTAAGGAAGAGGATCTGATGCACTCTGTAGGAAGGAAGCTCCTGTTGCATATCCACTATCTTACCTTGAAATAAGCCTAGTTGGATCTTCATCGTTCTTAGAGTGGTTGACTTCTTTCATGTGCGATAATAACACCAATAAGAAAGCAGCTGCTGCGGACACCAGTGGCTTTTGCCAACAACTGGTTCCCACGTGTACTGCTGTGACTGTGCAGAGAGGCTGCAACTTAAACTTGAAAGAACCGGTATATTTTACCATTTACTTGTACTGTGGTACTACTGTGTGAGAAGCTGATTAAGTGGCTGTTCTACAAATATGCACTAGACGGACATCTTCCCAAGAAGCAGTAATACCCCTGGTGGGCTGTAAATGCCAGTTGAGACTCTAATATTAGCCGGAGTGTAGACCAAAAAAATTAGTAAATGTGATGCCCTCCCCTACTGTGACGGCTGAAGTCTCAAATCCTGAGAAAATACTTTTCAATTGTATATGTCACATCAACACAGTTTAGCTGTTTCTCCTGATTCCAGCCATGCCCGTCTCTGCTCCCATCTCTAGGAGCACATTCTTGTTAAAACAGCTGAAAGATTACAAAACCCAGAATTTTCACATAAGAATAGTCCTCAGTTCTGACCTAAACACATCCTCAGATATTCATTCTAAAATTGTTCAGAATGTAAAATGAGTATCTGTTACCTTAGAAATTACTGACAATAATGAGATATTGTCTTTTTTCAAAATGCTTCATAACCAGGCATGAAACTCTATGTGTTCTTAACATAAGTCTGCTCCCTCAACACTTACAAAGGAACAAGATGTATGTATTGTAGTCTCATGTAAATTGGACTACATCCATCTAGCCATCCGCAAATGAGTAATAGATTATGGTAGATATCTTTTAATTACTGCATTGCTAATATTTAGCCTTTTCTCTCAGATGAGGCCAATATCCTGCACGACTTGAGCATTGAAGAGCTGTACCCAGAAAACTTTGGGTTCCTGACTTACCAAGGTTCTATGACAGTGCCTCCATGCTATGAAACAGTCACCTGGATTATCATAGATAGACCACTGAATATTACATCCATGCAGGTAAGTCTACTCTGAAAACAGAAAGCATCACTTAAACCATCGCTAGAAACCTTGGTCCCAAATTCTACTCCAGCTCACACAGCAACCACCCACATTCCACTGGGGCCCTTATTATGAATGTCTCGGTAATATAACCGGATTTCCCCACTCCCACAGATACCAATACCAGGGGTACTGGTAACTCCAGTGTTAGGGACAATCTGGCCTATTACAAGTTGGTCCCTGAGTGTCCACAAGAAATGATAAATTACTTAGATAATCTATAAATCCAGGTCTGATTCCCCCGGTAATTCCTCTTTTTCCCGTGTACTTTGACATGGAGATTTCAGCTGTTTTCAGCAGCTATCTCTGGGTTAATGCAAAGAGATCCATGGTTTTCCTGCTGATCTCATACAATCAAACCCCACCTTACACTCCGGGGTCAAAGCTACCACAAAAAACAAATTTGGCAAGCTTAACAAGAATATGAGGAATCACTCCAGACCCAATTGTTCATGGCATGTCGGAACAAAAACACAAGACGTTTCTGGTTAATCATAAACAGGCTGAATAGTGGCTTTAGTCCAACCATGTCAAATGGAAACAACGTCACAGCAGAAAATTAGACAAAGCATGTCACTACTTTATACAAAGGCACATCCAAAACGCCCTATCAACTCTCAGTCTTCAGCAAACAAATTTCAGCACAGCAGAACTTCATGCCAATTGATGCAAAACTTCACCAATATGTAACAACTTTCAATGCTATCATAATAACAACATTAATCCAAAAAAGTAGAGCAGACAGTGCCCCAGGTCCCAATGGCATCCCAGCATCAGTCTACAAATATGACATCAATTACTGGTCGGGAGTACTGGAAAACCAATTTATGGGATGCATAATCAGTAACATCATTCCAACATCCTGGCAATGCTCAATTCTACATCCTATTTACAAATAAGGCCCCATCTCGCTCCCAGACAGCTATCGACATATCGCACTGTTGGATATCGAGGCAAAATATTTTGCATCGCTACTGATAGAGGACTTACACATTTGGGATACAACAAACAACCTGCTTTCATTCAACCAAACTGGCTTCAGAACACGGTCTGGCACTATTGACAACCTTATGGCCATAAGGATGCTTGTAGAAAAACAAATACAGAAGAAGGAACAGCTGTACTGCAGTTTCATAGACTATAGTAAACCTTTTGATCAAGTTAATCGTCAGCTACTGTGGTCCAAACTTACAGCTTGGAAAATCCCAGAACCATTATTACAAGGTATTCTGCTTCTCCACTCTAATACGTGGGCTAGAGCAAAATTAGGATCACACACTATGGTTTTCCGAAAAAATAAGCATTGAACAAGGAGTCAAGCAGGGGTGCATCCTAGCACTAATTCTTTTTAACCTGTACATGAGTGACCTGGCTCACGCATTAAATCTAGTAATCAGCCATGCCCCGAAATCAGCAAACCAACTCATCACCTCGCTTCTATATGCGGACGATGTTATCTTGTTAAGCCAAACACCAATAGGGTTCCAAAGACTGCTAGATGTTTTACACATCCACTGCCATGCAAGTAAGATGAAAATTAAACACGAAAAAAACAACATCATTATTTTTGGTCGGAAAAAGAAAAAACAACACCATTGGCATCTTAACAACCACCATCTGACCATGGCAAACAAATATAAGTACTTGGGATTTTGGCTAGACGACAAAGGAGGTCACCTATTACATTCAAACTCATTAAAACCGAAGATTAGCTTTGTTGCAATTCGCCTTCTGAACAATGTTTTAAGAGCACTAAAAAAATTCTCGTTTGAATCATTGCTGAAAATAGTCTCTGCCAAACTATTCCCAACATTGGCATACAGGTCAAAGGTTTTCTGGGGCCTTTTTGAACAACTCACAGAGCGCAGTCTTCGGGACTCTATTTAAATTACCGCATTACACCTCGCCAGCCCAGATTAGGATGAAATTTGCACTAAAAGACCAACTGATCACGCAGAAGGCCTGTATAATAAACTACCTGCACTCCGAACGTGCAGCAGAGCAAGGATCACTTAAAAATATCATTTGGCTTGAAGTATCATGCACCAACAGCTCACGCCATCCAAACGTTTGGACACATGCTCTCTCTGAAGCACTGGAGCTAAACTACCGCATCCACAGTTTAAAACAGCTCTGAACAGAAAAGTAAAAATCAATTCCTTTGAATCTGATCACAGGACATTTGCTAAAAGAGAACACGCCACCTTGGTCCTCATCAGTTATGATAGAACAGGTCCCCAAAAATATATCATGGAATCGTTCTCACCATATTACAAAATAAAATGTCTGCATTTCCGGATGGGCTGCTTTTCATCACTAGCTTTACTACCTCCATGGACAACTAAAACTGAGACTAAAATATGTCGACTATGTGGTCTATTTCAGGAATAGATAACACACCTGCTCTGCATATGCCCCACTCTCCATGAGGATTGCAGAAGATTTCTTCAGCATCTGTGGATTAACGAGGGGTCACGGACATTATCATCTGCCGTCAGCCACTTATTGAATAATGTGCAGCCACAAACGGTCTCCAAACTTATAAAATTTCTGAACATTACAGATAAACTAATAAGAAAAAATCAAGAACATTAAAAGAAGCAGCAGCCTAGTTGCGAACTTCTTTAGAGCCAAAGATAAATTTCACATAGCTATGAAATATGTGATAATCAAAACAACTTGGACGGACCCGCAGAGAGCGGTACCACTTGAGTTGACTCACCTAGCTAGTAGCAGAGAGCAAACATCCAATGGATTTTTAAGAAGACCCCTCACCCACCAACCTAGTTGGTGGCATGCTTCATCATTGGGGTCCCAGCTGAGTTGCTGAATGCAACCCAGCTGTGCTACGACGCCTGGTTACAGCGGAGCGGGTTTGGTGAAGTGAAGTGAGTGCTCTGAGGGAAGGGTGCTCAGAGAGTGGTGAGATTAAAAATGTCTCTAAGATATGCCCTGATAAAAAACTTTATTATAAGGGTCTTAGGACATGATTAAAAATAATATTGGGATATATTGAAGAATAGATTGTGCTTCAATATCCCTTAAAAACTGGTCAACATGTTTCAGCCTCTTACGTTAGTCGTAAGGCTTTCATCAGGACCAGTGTTGAAAAAACCAGTGAAGTGGTTACAAATGTGGAGGTAACCACGTGTGTGGAATATCAGCACACACCCTAAAGTGTGCTGTGAGTGCTGTGGGAATCCTGTGAAGGACGTTACAGGTTTGAATATGGGGGTCCATCCTTGACGAATGTTTGACTACAGGAGGCCCCCTCCCCGCAGGATCAAATAGATCGCTTTGCTCTTGGTTAATATACCAAACCAAGCAGTGGGTCCATAAGTATGGTTTTCCCACAACACTCACAGCACACTTTAGGGTGTGTGCTGATATTCCACACACGTGGTTACCTCGTCTGCCATATAAATCCAGTGGCCCTGCTCATAATGAAAGCCTTAGTATAAACAGACCAGCCATAGTAAAGCAATTAATTTCCCAGTTGTCAGTTTTCCCAGCGTCCTGCAATAAAGAACTCTTAAATACTAAACCTCTTATCTCGCTAAGATACTCAATACATGCCTAGAAAAATAGGATGCGCAAGCCCCTCATAACACCAGATAAATACCTATTTAACATAAAACTTACTGCAGATCACAAGAGTTCACTCATGATAGACCTATGTCCAATTTGCCGTTCATTGCAAAATTTTACAGAGGGAAGGAATTGTGTAAAGTGCTACTTCTCTGATAGAGTGCCTCCAATAAAGGCTGAAGGAGAAGCAATGAGGAAAAGTACTAATAAAAGCACATTCACACATTCATTACTGCAGTGAAAAGATCAACTTCAAGTTTAGAACCATAGTCCTGTAAACTTCACATTAGAAAATACGTTTCGTAGCCTCAAAGGCTGCATGTAATAATTTCTTTAAACATGAAAAAAACCCTTAATAGTCACAAGGCGTCTTCAATGTGATTTTACTATACAGTACACATTTAACCCCTTGCATCCTGGTTTAGTTTAAATGCGTACAGTTAAAACAAGTATACATGAATAAAATACCATAGTCTGAACTGTATGTGCAGATGCGCAGAGTATAATATTCTATGAGTTACCATTTTTGACGGAAGGGGGCATCATGACCCACTTGAGGCTTCACCTCTCGTGAGTCATGAACTCTCCCCACAAAGGTAATAAATAGCATATGACATCAGCATATATACTATTATGGCATGACAGTGAGAAAATTAATGGAGACCAATAACACATTATTTAGAGCAACTGTGCTATTAAGTGCACAGTTTACACCTTTATTAATACAGTGCAAAGTTACAATTCAAGTTTATAATCACAGTACTCAGATTTGGCATTACAGAACCAATATTTACTAACACGCATGTTGCATGTAACCATTACACACAGGGAAATAACCCTCCTAGTAGTCACGAGGCCTCTTCAATTTGATTTCAAATTACTGTGCACATTTTACCGCTTGAATCCTTGTTTTGTTAAAACAAATATACATGAAAAATGGCATGAATGTGCAGAGTATAATATTATGTTATTTATTAGCATTGTTGAGGAAGGGAGGGCATGATCACCCACTTGAGGTTTTGCCTCTCGTAAGTCATGGCCACTCCCTACACATAACAGGGGTAATAAAAAGCATATTACACTCTGTGCATCTGCAAATATACTATATGCATATGTACATATATACTAATATTCATATTCACACATATGCGTATATATTGTTAAAGTTGTGTACATTTATTTAGTTATGATGCTCTAAATGAGGTTTAGTAAATGTATAAAAATTAAATAAAGTGTAATTTAAAAAAATGAAATTAAAGTATGTGACAATTGATGAAGATTAAATTAAAATGTATTATAATTAAAATTGAAGTGTACATATATTTATATGTATTTTTTAGGAGCGGTAGGACATTTTTAGGGTTCATAGATGGTAGTTTTTAGGGGTGATGTTGAATTTTTAGGTTTAAGAGATGGGTAGTTTTTTGGAGTAGGAAGGAGTTTTTAGGGCTCCACCATTTATTGGCAATGTAAATGCAGTTTTTAGGGTTCAGTAATGGGTAGTTTTCCCATTACATTTTGTGGCATGGCTGTGCCGAAATAGAGGTGCAACCAAGATGCAAAACAATAATAAATCAGTCTCTAAGTCTCTATCCCAAGTTTTATATCAATGCAACGGAATCGTTGTGTAGACAGGAAGTCCTGTATACTCGGACAATATTCTTAAAACATTTAAGAATGGTTTTAGAGCTCCAGTTGTTAACCTGACCACATGCGGGGCACAGGCTGAGGCATACTATCCAACTGCCCTCCAGTTCAGCCTCACGCTCATTCTTTCATACTCTCT
This sequence comes from Calotriton arnoldi, assembly GCA_963921515.1. NCBI lineage: Eukaryota > Metazoa > Chordata > Amphibia > Caudata > Salamandridae > Calotriton > Calotriton arnoldi. The sequence goes on from CAWUFW010006914.1 coordinate 476,312, forward strand.
GACGGTTTGTTTGTTTTCCTATAGGTGCACTCCCTCCGCCTTCTGAGCCAAAGCCAGCCCTCGGAGATCTTCCATAGTATGAGCGACAACTTCCGGCCCATTCAGCCACTTTTTCACCGAGGGCTGCGTGGGAACATTGATTTCCGCAAAGCAGGAAGAAAATGTAAAGGAGCCAACTTCAAACTTCATGGTACATTGAACTGCCTCCCCCCACTTTGCAGCTATGTCTCACGTCAATTATTACAATCAACCTATGTGATGGGTCAATTGTTTTGGTTTTTAGTACAAAAAGAGGCATTGCTTCTACTGTCTGTGGATGACCACGCAACTCACCATAAATTATGAAATATCTATTTTAGTGGACCTTTATTTTATATTTATCTAGGACTGTTATGTCATTCTACAGAACTTAATAATTTGTCCCAAGTGGGTTTTCTTGTATTAAACAAAAATAATATTTATTTAAGAGCCTCATGCCACCATTGGCTATAATGATGGATTTGCCTCTTCTTTCTACTTTGGGTTCCTATTGGGGGTGTTTCGCAGTCAGTCTAGCTTGTGTTCGCATCTGGAATTAGCAACACTGACTCGTAGCCACATGTGCATTAATGTAGCCACATTCATTCGTGTTCTGGTAATTGTGAAGAAGCAGGGCTGAGAACAGGCTTACTCAACTTAGTGACAGTCCTACACACAACGAATATTAATTTTCAAGGGCAAGATGAGTACATAAGCTGAAAGAAATCAAAATAAAGTAAGATCTGTAGAAAACATAATCAATATAATATTTCCTGGACCAGCGACACTGCTTATGTGTTATGAAACCATTTAGTACCCCTTGTAAGGTTAAATTCACATTTTCTGTTGCACATAATTTAGATAACATTGAGCAGATATCCTTCACAGCATTCATTCACGTCCTTTAGGGTATCTCACCCAACTATCCCACAGGAAAATATGGGAGAAGAGCCTAAAAATGTAGCATGGTTTCTTTATAGGCGTTTGTGTCCCCGAGACCAGATATACAGGGAAAAATCCTGTGGCCTCCTGTAAAGCCACATGCAGGCACTGTGAGCCTTGTTTCAAGGAACGCTTAGTAGTTAAAGCAGCAGTCAGACCTTTTTATAGGGGTCTGACATCTTTGTGAAAACCTCACACAGGTGAGTGTAGCCTGCAGTAGCACTGCCCTGTTATGCTTGATTGCCGAATAGGTGAAAAGCAGAAACCTACGCACATTTTGGGCATGGAAGTCGATTAACCAAAATGCCAGGGAATTGACATCACACATGATATGACCACAGTGACATCACAGGACATGACATCATATGTCCTTTGACCCTGAATCTTTCCAGGAAGTAGCCAGATGACCTTAATCCTGATGACATCACGATAAGTGACATCACTGAAGTGCCTCAATCATTGCATGATCAATATAACAACACGACACAGCCCAATGTCTATTTTAGATATCACCTATATTAGGATGCTGCAGCCCTGCCAAGTACCACGCATCAGGCGTTAGACTAGCGCATTTCAGTGTGGTGGTCCGCATCACCGCACTGAAATGCATTGTCACACATTTATAGCGCTTCCTCAGCAAAGCCAGTGCGCTGCTTAAGTACTACTGACTGCCAATTTGGTGTTAGCTGCCAGCGCGAGTTGCTGCAGCTGGCTTGGGGGCTGGCTCAGGCAGCTCGCTCTGGCCAGGGCTGGCTACTATGTGTTAAGTCACCGCGGCAAAGTTACTGACGACACCACTGGAGACTTGTCTCATGATTTGCCCAATCAACAGCAGGAGACACACTTATTGACTAGGGCCTGGACCGAGCACAGAGAGTTCAGTTTGAATTGCAGTGATTGATTCGGACCCGCGTGACTGCAGCGGGAGGGTGGTTGTGCGTGCAGCCTGGCCCGCCGCCCTGCACTGAAGTCCACTGCTGGTGCAGCCATGAATGCAGTCTGAGTCCTGGACTGTGGCAGCAGCGCTGCTCAGACCGGCGGGCCGGATGGTGCTAGGGAGTTCTCGTGGCTGGCTGAGTGAGAGTAAGTGTCACGATTACGGTCAGTAAACAAGGCTGGGCCACCAGGCTCAGCTTTCTCCTGAGCACTCAGCACTGCCTACAGATCCAGACACCCTCACCGTGCTCTGGTGGGTGGTGGGGGAGCTTTTCAGACAGTCATTAAAATGTGACATTCTAATGGGGGAGACATCAGTTCACCATGCACCTCCTTGAACTGCTAGCCACACTCCACAGATGGTGGGGGTGGGCGGGCACCAGCCTCTGCACACCACCCAGAGCTCTGCCCTGAGCTGGCTGGCTCCAGCGTAGGTTAAAGTCGGCTGGGTCTTTCCAGAATGGAAAAATATACTGCACTCAGCTAAGTCTGGGCTGCTGCCAGGCAGGGCCTCAAGAGGCTTAAGCCATTCTCATTTCTATTATTGATAGTGCACCAATGCAAGGAGATGCATTTGCATTATTAGACCTATACATTGCCTATGAAACCAACGCTCAGGCTATCCTCTTTAATCAACTTTAACACATTAGTGCTGAACTGGGCACTGATGGATCATTCCATTCCAGTCCAACAGGACCTAGGGAGTCAATCAACTACACTTTCACTCTCCGCACCAACAACTGGAATGTGAAGTTCCTCGCGGGTCTGTAATGTTGCTGCTTTTAACCTTCAAAAGCAGCCTTTGCTGTCAGTCATTACTCCTTTAGTTTTCTCCACTGCAAGATGCAGATAATGCACAGATAAGACTTAAAGCTGGGAAGTCACTCATGGCCTGATTCAAAAGGAGGAGGGAATGGGGTATCTGCCTAAAAATGACGGATGTCTGACATTAACAGATTCACACAATAAAACAAAAAGAGACAAATACATGACACCGACTAGAACAACATCTACGACTACACACCATAAGATAAGAACTGTGGGGGAAAAAAGTTTCAAGTTCCATTGATTTGTCCATTCTCACAATCCAACATACATCACACCCTCCAGAGAACCTTCACAACAAGACTACAGACTACAGGATAGAGTACAGGACTACAGAAGACAGCACATGACAAACCCTCAGTCCTTTTTTTGTCAAAGTGAAGTGCACCGCAAGCAAGCAAAAGTAGTGATTGTCCATTCACGGAAGGTTTATGTATATTTTGATTCTTTATTCTTCAATTTTCAATAAAAGCAACAGCCAAACAGCCGACACGTTTCGTCCAAATTGTGGACTTCATCAGGGCTGCAAAATGAATAAAAACACTACGTGTATAACACAACATATAAAACCACAAAAATGACATATACTGATGAACAATGATGCAACAGGAAACAAACAAAAGTGAACTATACACATCATGACGTGAGAGGAGTCAGGGGAACAAGTAATAAGAAAGAAAAAATGAGAGTGAGGGATATGGTGACGGACAACAATGGCGATCAATCTTCAAATGTTAGGGAATAATAAGAAATGCTGCAAATATCATGGGGTAAATGCCCAGAGAAGAGGGAAGTGAAAGAGATAGAAGAAAAGAAAAAAGTGATAACCAGATGTATCCGGTTAGTGGGTGGTCAAGAAAGTCTGAATCACGGGGAGTGAGCAGTGAAGAGGGATATGAGATAGGAACAGCCAGCTAGATATGGAAAAGGCCCCAAATGGGCGGGCCTGGTAGCCTCACATACCTTAAGTATCTGTAAGATAACGTCAACGTGTTTTATACTGGAGTCAACAGTGTAGAAAAAGATGAAGGCAACTGTACCCTCCTAGATCCAGGGACAGTGTGAAGTCATGATGGCTCTTGTGCCTATGAAGGATAAATGTAGGGAGGCAATGGTAAGGCAGCAAATAGGCCAAGGCTCTAAAGGGTAATAAATATAAAATTATAAAATTCCCACCCTATGTCGAGGTACGGTAGGGAGGCCCAATATGCAAAACAGTCCCACTACGTTCCTAAAATATGATGTGGGCGGTACTCGTGAGAACGAGTGTGGAGCGCGGAGGTTCCTCACAGTACTGAGTCCGGTGAGAGAATATCAAACATCTGTTAGTGTAGCATTTCCGCCATGTATGTAGTAACAATAGCGGTAGTTTGAGATGAGTGTGGTCCCAGTACGTATCTATATGCAATGTGGGCAACGCCTTTATGAAAGGGTGCCGTGCCCGGAAACCCCTTAGCGCGTCCCAGTTGGGAGCGGCGGGTAAAGCGGCGAAATAGTTAAAATAGCATTAGCGTATTAAGCGTGGAAATAAACGCTGGCGCAATACATTTATTACATATGCCATGCATTCCTCTATTAGAGACCCCCACTTTTTTCATCCCACTTAAACCCCTGATGTCAAGATCTATTTCTGGTGATTTGCAGCAGTTTTGAGATCTTCTTAGAGTTTCTCGTTAATTAAATTGGTGTAATCTCTGATATTTATATATGTTTCCCTAGTCTTCATTACTAGATTTTGCCCTTGAGAAAGTGTTACTCATAGTCATTGAATGTCACTCATAATTACGCTGAAATTATGAAAATGTCACACAAGCAATCCGAAACCTTGGCAGCTATGATGCTGGCATGATATGCTGTTTCCTGATGCCGGTTACCTTAAAGCACATCTAAATAATAAAACCTTGAATATTCATACATTTACATCACTTTGTTTAATGCCTTGATGTTCACCCTTAGTAGCTAACCCTCGTGCTCAAACTAAGGATCGAATTTGGGAATTCCCAATTTTTAAGTCATTTGTGGGACGTGTGTTTCAGCAAACCTGTGTTCTTTGACTTGTCATCACACATTGAAGTCTCTTGAAGACATGCCCATACGCACTCTCTCATCACTTTCAGTAAGAGGTTTTCCCTTGGATAATTTGCTTCGAACTGTAAGCTTCAGAAAATATAAGCAAAGGTCAGGGGCTTATGCAAAGCCTCCATTATGAAAGTCAGGTACCTTATCTGCTACGGAAAACATCGCTTGGACAAAGACTTGAGGTATATGCGGGCCCTTACCTATCTACGGCTCCCAGATCAGACCACCATCTACAAAGGTCCTAGTCAAGATTGAGATCTCACAACCTCACAACAACACTCTCACAAAGTCTCTTCAGTGGTCTCGCTCCAATGCACTATTTTGAACTTACTATTAACTCAATTTGGCCAATGCATCCAGCTCATGTCAATGGAGATGTGATTATTACTTTTAGAAATATATTCAAAATCAGTCAAAATAAAAAAGGTTGTTCCCACGGTAAAATAACATAGAATGAAACAGCAATGATTTATACCTGTGCATGCATCATCTTGCATGAACATATATGACTCATGACTAAATGGCAGCCTCCGCATGATGACATGTATGCGCTCATGCGTCACCTCGCATATGCACTTATGGATCATGACGCTCCTGCGGCCATTCTTTTTCACCGGGTTGTATGTTCCAACCACGCAATCCCCAACCACGTATAGCTGAAAAATGCGGTCTTAACAATGACCGTGTCTTAACCACGCATGCCTTTACCACGCCTTTACAATGAATTTAGTTGTAATGACATATTTGGTAAAGGCATATGAGTGGCTAAGGTTCTGCTCTAGCCCCCTCTCTATGTCCTAAAACCCAGCCACCTGTCCTGACGTATGACCCCAGCCCTAACACACACCAGCCACCCCGCCTTGAATCCTAAAAGTGGACCCCAGCCGTAAATACAAAGCCCACCCGGCCCTTAAAACACCCCAGCAACTCCGCGCCCCGAGCTGTAAAAACCCGGCACCCACATTTGAATTCGACTCGACCCCCCACCCCTAAGCCTTAAATCCTTCACCCCAGAAGTCGACCCTGACCTCCCTGCCCTGAGCCCTAAAACCTTCACTCCATAACTAAAAAACACCCAAGCCCCACGCCCTAAGCCCTAAAACTGCGCCCAGCCGTAAAAAGTATATTATCCCCCGTCCTACCTACCTAGCCCCCCACCCTGAGCCCTAAAACCAGCCTCCCCGCCAAAAAAAAGTAATTAAAAAAATCGTACTCACCAAGTTCCTTGCCCGGGCAGGAAGTCACCTCCGACCCTCCTCCCAGTCCTCCTCTGCCTGGGTCTAGAGCGCTAACACGGAAGTCTAAACCACGCATGTGCATGGTAAAGGCATATGCGTGGTTTAGACGTCCGTGGTTACGCCTGCATTTCCCCTGAAATACTCCTTTAACTAGTCCTAAAATGCAAATCAACCTTTCTTTAAGCAGTGAACTTTCTTTAAGAGGACTGCCACATGAAACAATGGATAGTTTTGGTGTTGATGACATGAGATCCATCAGACAACAGAAGCCATTTATAACTAGACATAAACACACAACAAAGTCGTAGTCAATATGCAATTGGCCTTCTAGAGAAAAGTAATTTTCCTTGTGAAAAGCTGGGTCTCAAGAGATTGATGAACTTGCCTGTTTGGGTGTAAAAAAGCTTACAAATATATGGCTATGTTTGCATGCAGGCACACACAGGTGTAATTCACTCCATTCCCAAGTATTGTTTATTTATCTGCCCAAATTTGCATTAGGCAAATGTCCCTTTAGCAGCAACTTCTCGTCCCCCACCATCCACCCCTCCATGTTTGGAAGCTAGCTCTGAGAAATACATCACAGGGTGATAGACCTCTACAAAAGGGTATATTATCACAGATGTGCTGGCACCACTTGAGCTTGTTACTGAGACTAGTTATGTAGCCACTGGCAAGTAGCCCAGCTCGCGGGCTATTCTTCCAGTCCCCACATCAGATGGTGGAAATACCACCATCCAACATATTTACTGGCTGATTTTCCTCCATAAAGGACTAGTGTTACTGTTACCCAATCGAAGGGTCTTGTTTAATGGATCTCAGAATGTAAAAGGCTAAATTGGCCCTGACATGCTGGGATGTTGTGACCTGCAGTCTGTTAATAGTTTTCTGCAAAACATGCATTAGCCTTTGGGGATGCTGTTAGAATTCTAATATCTCTAGTGGCTGGAGGATGAGGGGAGAATGGGGCAGGTGGGGTACTTGTTTCATTAGACTAAACAGTAGAATTTGACAGAACAACGTGTAACCATATTTTTTGTGTTTACAGTTGACATTCAGACACCTTCGAAGACGTCCACCTAAGGAAACGAGGCGTTTCTCAACATTCGTACCCCACAGTTATCATCTGTCCTTCGTACCAAAGCCTGACATCAGTTTGTCTTTAAGAAGAGATCGGATTGCTTCCTCATCAATTTATTTTGTTAAAATCCATACTTTATAGTCTGATTTCCAGTATGGGGTACGTCAAACAGGCATCTGATTCCAAGGACTAGGCCATTCCTTGCATTAGGAAAAAGGCCTTTGCTTACGTGGAGTGCGCTGGGGTGGGAGGAAGGCTTTGTATTCTTTAAAAAAGTTCTCTGCCTTTATCAATCATTCCAACGCCATACTGAAGAAATCGAACAATTGAACAATCTTAGATGGAAATCTCTCAGAACATGATTCCTTTTTACAGAGGAGGTTTGTGATGGAGAACAATATAGCACTGACCCACAGAGCATGGTTCTGTCCAGAAAAAGAAACAAGGGTGCGGTTCTGTCATTGGATTGTCTCCAGCACTCAATTCTTTGTCACAAACTTCACCCAAACTTCCTTCTGCTCAAATATTCCCCTAGAAGAAACATAAAATATAAATCTCACATGGAATGACCTTCTATCACCATTATATCTGCTGAATATCTCCAGACACTTGGATAAGTTCCTTTAAAACTTTTTTTTACTTATGTAATCCAAGGAACCAAGACCTTGAGATGCATTCAAGATGATAATCATGGAATGATTTATTGGGCGTGAATGCTACACCAATGATATTGTTTTCAAAAGCTCCATGGTGCCTGCATGGCATAGACTGTGAGGTCATATAGTAGATAGACTACTCAATCAAGAGAAAAACTTAACCGATAGCCCATCCTGGAGAGCCAAACCTTCTCTTCCTTCACCGTCATTCCAGAGTAACTTTTGGCCTTATGATTGTGGCTTCTTGTGTGTGGTTATCTCCAGCTTAACCACCTTATGAAGAATGCAAGTATTACAGGGCTATTTTTATAGAGACTTTTTAAATTCACAGCCATATAGAAGGAACAAGAAGTCTTTTCTTTCTTCCATCTCAAGAAGTCTTCTCTTCCATCCCAAGGACTCCAACTCGTGGTTAAGGATCAGAGTGGTGGATCATCCAAATCGTTCGCTCTGTCATCAGCTACTGTACGAAGGCACACATCTTCAGCCCAGTAGCATCATTCTACACTCATACAGCTCCTTAACCTCGACAGGAACATTCTACTAAAACTATTAACAAAGACAGAAGAAAAATATTTTTTTTGAAAAGCATGTTTAAAATTTGTATCAATCTCAAGAAATGAAAGATAATTGTCTTTTACTGGCTGATCTTAAAGTTCTCATTGTTTTTGCAAAATGATGCACGACCGGCAATATACCATTGTTTAAGTTTTCTTTTATGATACACTCAGTTGTTTTTAACCTGGAGTCTTCAAAAGAAGGAGCGTTTGCAGGAGGTCTGGTTTGGAGTGAATGTGGAACCCAAACATTAAAACGGCAATAAGTAAACATGAAAGTGTAGGGAAAGGGGGCAGAAATAAAACGACCATAAAGTTAAAAGAGAGGGCAAATGTGAAGGGTAAGGAGGAAAAAAGAAGACAGAAAGAAAAAACAAAATGGAGTAAAGAAAAATAAAATCAAAAGATAAAATTGAAACAAGAATGGAATCCAAAACAAGAAAGGGTAAATGTGTAAAAAAGCAAGGTGGAAAAAGGAAAGAAAGAAAGGACAGAACGAATAAAGCATGAGAGGAAGGAAGTAAGGAGGCAATGGAAGGCAGTAGAAGCAGTGGAGAAAGAAGGGGGAGGGAAGCAGAAGAAAAGGCAGGAAGGGAGGGCTGAAAAGACGGAGAGAGGAAGGAAAGTAGGTAAGGAAAGAGGAAGAAATGAAGGAAGAAGAGAGAACTCAGTGCAGCTGCTCCAATTCTTGCACCGATGAGGCCACGTTATCCTGATGCATCCGTGACATAGATCATGACTCTTCCGGTGGACACTTTAATATCATTTGGTAATGTTCCAGTGTCTCTCCAGTAGACACGGCCATAAATACAGGGAGATTCATGGGTGGCAGGAGGAAGGCGCGCGCTCATGTTTTATCCAACAGACTTATGGCCCCTGGGGTCGGCCCATTCACCGAATGCCGTGGGTTTGATTTGTATCTTTTAATATTGACAAATAAAACAACGCCGGCCTTTGCACACCGAGACAAAGTAAGAGCGCTGCTTAATGTATAGGCCCTGAAGCTATCGACTGGCGTAGGGAGACACCCTCAGTTCCGCTCAAGGGCTGTACTGTGGCTGGAGCTGGAGCTGTAGCGTGAAGGCAGAGTTTAGGCCAGTGGCGTAGCTAGGAGGGGGGCGGTCTTTTTGGGGCGGCGGAGGTGAGCAAGTCATCCGTCGACTACTACCCCACCCCGAGAACAAGTCATCTGTCGACCACCCTCCACCCCCCCTCGGAACAAGTCGTCTGTCGACTGCCAACCCCCCCCCCCCCTCCCCTCCCGCGCTCTTACCTGCAGCAGGCAGCAAACTCAGGTCAGGGACCGCCCCAGGTTTAGGCGTTGCCATGTGGTCATGTGGACACCCACCTATTGGTTGGTCTTTCTTATAATTGAGTAAAGGGGGGTTCGCTATTGAAAACATGCAGATCCAGTTGTCTTTACCCAAAACAACATCACAAACACCAGAATAAGGCTCCCAGAATGTTTAATTGATTGATTTGTGGTTAGGTTTGTGACGTCATTCACTTGCTGCCCCTCTCACGCCAAAGAAAATCATGAATCTGTAGAGGAAGGGCAATGGGAAACAGTGCATTTATTGGTTGGCATTATCAAGCCCTCGCGCTTCATTACCTTTCCAGGTGCATCAACGTCAGGTTATAGTATGCTACCAGCATTGGTAGACATACTGCTTTCTGGGTCTGGGCACCTTCTACGGTTCTGGGATTCTCAATCACTTAAGTCAAAAAGGCCTGGTGACTGAGGAATAAGCTGTCCGATGCATTGCTGAGAGTGTAGGTATTTGTGTCAATCAATCAATCAGGGAATTGTGAAGAGCGCTACTCACGTGTGAGGGTCTCAAGGCGCTGGCTGGGGGTGCAGCTCTGAGTCATTCGAAGAGCCAGGTCTTGAGGCACCTCCTGAAGGTGTGCAGAGTGGGGGAGCATCTGATGTTGGTTGGGAGCTCGTTCCAGGTCTTTGCCGTGATGTAGGAGAAGGCTGTTCCACCCGCTCTGGCTGTGCGGATGCACAGGGTTTCGGCGAGGGCGAGGTCAGCGGAGCGGAGGTTTCCCTTGGGTACGTGGAAGGAGACTCTTTCGTTGAGGTATTTGGGTCCGGTGTTGTGGAGGGATTTGTAGGAGTGGGTGAGTAGCTTGAAGGTTACTCTCTTCTAGACGGGGAGCCAGTGGAGGTCTTGCAGGTGTTGGGTGATGTGTTCATGTCGTGGGATGCCGAGGACGAGTCTGGCCCCAGTGTTTTGGATGGTCTGGAGCTTGCATGGCAGGTATTTGTTGATTCCGGCGTAGAGGGCATTTCCGTAGTCCAGTCTGCTTGTTATGAGTGCGTGGGTGACGGTTCTTCTGGATTTGGGGGGGATCCATTTGAAAGTCTTGCGAAGGATGTGGATGGTGTTGAAGCAGGTGGAGGCGACCGCGTTGATTTGTCTGGTCATGGTGAGGGAGGAGTCCAGTATGATGCCGAGGTTCCGGCTGTGGTCCGTGGGGGGAGTTTGCCGAGGGCGGTGGGCCACCATGTGTTGTCCCATGCTGAGGGGCTTGGCCCGAGGACGAGGACTTCTGTCTTCTCCGAGTTCAGCTTCAGACAGCTGCTGCTCATCCAGGATGCGACGTCTTTCATTCCTTCCTGGAAGCTGAGTCTGGTGGTGTTGGGTTCCTTTGTGAGGGAGAGGATGAGCTGGGTGTCGTCGGCGTAGGATACTATGCTGAGTCCATGCTGTCTGACGATGGTGGCGAGGGGGGGAATGTAGATGTTGAAGAGCTTGGGACTGAGCGATGATCCTAGGGGTACTCCACAGTTGATCTCTGTAGGTTCGGAGAGGAAGGGCGGGAGTTTGATTCTTTGGGTTCTGCCGGTGAGGAAGGAGCAGAGCCAGTCGAAGGCGGTTCCCTGTATGCCGGTGTCATGGAGTCTGGCGGTGAGAGTGCGGTGGGAGTCGGTGTCAAAGGCTGCGGAGAGGTCTAGTAGGATGAGGGCCGCGGTGTAGCGCATAGCAAGTGATTGAGTATATTGGTTAACAGGACAAGTGAGGTGTGTCACATCAGGGATATATGCAGTGTACTATGGGCAAGGATCCGTTTGCCCACAGGGTTGGCAGTTTATACCATTCTCAGGGACAAGGCCCTGTCTGTGGATACTATTCCTTCGAGAGGCCTTTAGAACAGTTCAGCGCAAAGAGGTGTAGGTGAGGTATATTCAAGACAATTTGTTGTGAATCATTCTCATATTTAAGTTAGTGTGAGGCAACAGATGTGCTGTTGAGGTGGCAGCACTCTGCTTACTACAAGGCTTTATTGTCATGTAGTTCATGTAAGGGTGCGAGGGATTTGGTTTAATGCGCTCTGTTTGAGTAGAGTGAAGCAAAACACCTATATGCAAGATGCTTTGTTGGGGAGTAATTGTTGTCAGGAAATGAGGGACAACCAGCTGTGTGACATATTGGAACTGTCTTGCATTTATTTATTTATGCATTTTTATATAGCACATACTCTACCCAGAGGTGTCAGAGCGCTTTACAATAGAGTGAAGCAAATTACATAAGGAAAGAGAGTAACATGGTAGTAGGTATCACTACTTATGTGTACAACAGTTACTCGTGATGAGAGTTACAGATCAATAGGTTACAAATTCACTCAAGATTACATATTAGGAAAACGTGGAGGGATTAGGGTTTCACAAATATATAATACATATTTACAAAATTGAGACCGAAGGTCGTAGTAGCTCTCGTGAATGTATGTGAGAAACATTATCTAATGTGTTGTGTTTAGTGCTTGTAATTTCTTGGAGGTGGATGTTGCTGGGAGACTTTCTTATTGCTAGGAAGACATATCTCTACCATCTAGGATGTGTGCAGGAACTACTGTCTAACAATGTTTTCTTGATGTTGGACTGTCCTGTGGGGAAAGGCATGCAGTGAACACAATGCATATTTTACACTCATAGATATGTACATCATGTAACATTAATTTGCTTGAGATAGGACATTCAAGGAGTCACCAGCTCTTTAGTCGAGGAAAGGGCAGGTAAAAAGATTTTCTGACATTGGTATCCTATGATATTATCAACAACGGATGTACCGAGCCTCAGCAACAGCCTCACCCCAATGCAAGCCACTGATGTTTGGGACAAACAAACTATGGGTGCACTATTGCTTAGATAATCTGCATGATAGTGGCACTTCAACCGCGGGGTCGAGAACGGTGTTGACCTCAAGATCTATGAGGTAAAGTGTCCATCAAAACAAGATTCAAAAGAGCATTTAAATACAGTGAATAACAAAGGGCTGACTCAAAAAGGGATCTTGAGATCAGAAATTTAGGAAAAAGCACAAAGGTTTATTAAAAAATAGAAAATGCAAATGCAGTAGTAATTCTCACAGAATTAGTTAAAATACACAGAAGTAATGTGCCATGAAGGCTGTCAGTCACAAGAATAATGCATTAATGAGCAAACATCAAGTAAGTAGACTATTTCTCAAATGTGCAGCAAATCAGTATGAAATCAGACAGCATCCCTAGAGCCTCTGGCTCACTCCCAAATTCAGGAGTCTGGCTCACCCCCAAATTCAGGGATTTATATAGACAAATAGGATATTATAGAAACATCAAAGTCAGCATGGTGTGAGCAAAAGCATCATACTTTCAACAAATCATACTGCAATATTCTAAAACATCATATAACCCTACCCTCTTAGCACTAGACCACTACATGAACATTGTTTCGCCCCCTTCTGACCTAAGGTCATACGGACATGTCAGAACAAATTAGTTATATAAATAGCAGAAAACAATCATGAACTAATGCAATACAGTGTTCAAGTAGGAAATACCTTGTAAAGTAACAAAAGGCTTCCTCCAGCAAGTTTTTCGAGAACAATATGTCATGCAGAATAGACATGGCACATCTTGCAGCATGTAGTGACAAACATGAAATATAAACACACAATGAACATCATTATATGATATTAGTTAAGGCCTAATTGAGGCCTAGTTTAGTCTAAGCCAGGAGGAAACACACTAAAGCACATCATAACGATTTTGTTTCAATTGCAATAGCTCCATGTTAAATGTCATGGAGCATTGGAATGTCAGAATTCAAATGTGAAATGACAAAAATTAATGTAAATATAATTGAAAATTGTGGAATAACAAATATTTATCCACATATATAATTCAAATGTGGAATAACTTCCACAAATGCATGCACAGGTTATGGTGTAGTGTTAATTGGTCCCTGGTGTTTCCTCACAAGCTGCAATAGAGCTTTTATTGGGCCTTGGCATCACCCCATTATGTCCCCTATCACATATTTTCACATAGTCTGCCAGTGTGATCGTGACTCCCCTGTCAAGCCTTCTATCATGTGGTCCATCCCAGATTGGCACTGTTTTATTTTTTTACATTAGTCAGAGGCTAATGCATATGCTACAATTAACATCCACTTTTCTGACCTATTCTTCATATTACATATGTTTTTCTGTGATAGGGATGCACATTGATTCTGGCAATTCACACAGCATCCTACATCACAATCCATGCACTACACAATTAGTATTCACAAAGGCACTCACTGGTAACATTTGGGTCATTGAAACTCTTGGCTATGTAACCCTTCAAGTTGTAATTAATCTAATGGCGCAGTTGACATGCCTGAATGATACAGATCGATAAGGCAGGCTGAGTACACACATATGATGAACCAAAACATGCACCTAGTGGGCAATTTGCAGAACCACTTCTTAGACCTCAGAACAACTATATTTCACTATAGTAGCTGACTTTCATGAATCTCTGCACCTAGATAACTCGCATACCATACTCAGCAAGGTATAGCCATACCCATGCCCTCCTCATTTTTTAACAAGAAATTAGTACGCAACATACATCACACATTATACGTCCTTGTTCCTTAAGTTAAGTGAGATCTGTACCTGTCAGTGCTACAGAGTACCCGATATTGTTCAGATATTTCCCATTGAACCCCAAAGATGTTATTGGACACATAAACACCAACATGTATGAGATATTTTCAGACCATCCCGGTTGCAGCACGAAGGGGTAGGTGTTTAGCGCGGCTTCTAGTGGAAGCGGACATCCTACTACAGATGTCTGTATTTAGTGCTGTAACAGATGGGGCGTCATTCTGATACTTATTAGGTTTGTCCCAGTACTAACAGGTAGTACCCTGTTTATCCTTATAGTAGTAGGCAATATCCTCACACTATTACAAGTTTTATTTTTAGCTATGGGGCATGTTGCACACCCCATTTCACTGTAGATAGTCATTTCTCAAGGTCCTGAAGAAACGCCACAGGCGTGAAACATGTCGACCATCAAGGAGTAGAGCACCTCTTGAACCCTTGTAGCTTGTTAGTCGCCTCTCCTCACTATTTTTAATCAAGTAGGGATCCATTTAGAATAAAATTTGCTCTCATAGGAATCCCATCTTGTTTTATATTCACTTCCAGCACATCTACACTCACACTAGGTCCCTTACACCCACGGCACCCTTACGGCAGGAACAAAAGATCTCCGGCAAAGAGCCCCTCTATGGGTGCCCGTCGGGTATTGCAGCGCCGACCCGACGAGGAGCAGACCCATATGATGAAGCATGACACCTAGCTTGCTGGGTGTGTGAGGGCCTCAGTTCCAAAAGGAGGAATTCCCCTCCTTTTTTGGGTGCCTGGGACACTACCTGCATACTGAGGAACTGCGTACCTCTTTTTTGCGTTCACTCTGATAGGGCAAGTACGCTGGACCTCTTGATTAAGCCCTCTGTCCCCCCCTTTTTGATAAACATATTTTCAGATGTGTCAGATTCAGCCTGGCATACCTTCGGATAAAGTACCATGTGAGTGGGCTCCCCTGTGACATACATTGGCCTCTTTAACAAGTGGTACGCACAACGGGAGTGTCATATGTAGAACAGCTCCTGTGGCTCTGGTTTCAAAATCCCCTCCATGAGGCCATGGAAAGCCACCATGTGGAACGTCCTATGCATTCAGAGGTATGGAGTCAGGCAAGCCAGTGCAAAGCACAGCTTAGCTATAGTGGACATCAAGGACCCATACCTTTTACTTTGGAATTTCTGTTCAAAACAAGTGAAATGTGTTTTGACACAGTTATAGGTTAGCTAAACTGTGTAAGCCATGGCAGGCCTCATTAATGCATGACTACAGAGGGGAGGTATGCCAAGGAGGATCATTGGCACATCACTATAGGCTTAATTACAAGTCTTGTGGGGGCGCGGCGGTCTTCTGACCGCCCTATTACGATAAGGGCAGTCGGACCGCCATTGCCCCACTGCAGCCTCCAGGGTACCATCATTCCCTGACGGTGTTGCAGCAGTCAGGAAGCCGCAATATGCTTGGCAGGACCGCTGTGGTCCTGTCAAGCATATTATGAGTTTTCTCTCCACCCGAGGTGTCATGGAGGTTCTTACTCCATGAACACAGTGATGGGGAGGAAACAAAGAGGGCCCTACAGGGCCCCCTGTGCCTCTTCCGCATGGGAATGCATGCAGGGGGGCACAACATGTGCTGCGCTGTGTGCATGCACCCCAGTTCCTGTACGGCATGGACTTTTCAGTCCATGCCGTACAGTAACTGTTTTTCATGTTCCCATTGCTGTGCCCATTTTCAGGGCACCGCAATTGGAACGTCAAAAGAAAGCCAGCCAGACAGGAGGAAACTCCTAATCTGGCAGGCAGCCTGACCACGGCTTTGGCGGTGCAGTGGCGGGGTGGGCTCGGCACTGCACCGCCAAAGTCGTAATCAGGCCGTGAGTGTCATTCAGGATTGTATGTGTGCTGCATTCCACTACACACATACAAAAGATTAAAACTCTGCCATTGCATTCCTTTGGGGTGAGAGCTGCCCTTCCAGTACAATACCAATCATGTCAACAAAGCACACACATGTGCACCATAAGTAAAGGGTGCCTGTGTATGCTAAAGGCCTGTGTATGCTAAAGACATCAAGAGCTTATTTGCAAGCACCTTGCGCTGCAGAGGCGTCACTTTTTAAACATATATAAATTGATGCACCGACGGCGCTAGAGGCTTGTAAATAAGCCCCTGAGTTGGTAAGGTGGTCAGTATAACTCAACGGAATGCCTCTTCGTACATGACTTCTGACCAAATCTGCATTTTCTCAGTGTTGCTGGCCAGCACAGGGCAAATCCTTGTTGAACTGCGCAGCACCATTACTTGTGGATTGCACTCCCACAGAGTTTTGCGGACACCTTTATGTGTAACATATGTTCTGTAATGACCCATCACAACTATACCTGACAAATGCTTGTGGTGCAAGAAGCACCTCTGGAGCTGACCTGCACTATCTGCTTTGTCATCAGATGAGTTGTCTGGATGGGTGACAGGCATGTGCATCAGCTCTGTGCTTCCCTGGGACTCAATCATATCACCTAAAGGGACACTATCACTTGTGTGGCCCGTTCTGTGACACAGATAGCACTGGTGCACAGATAGTGCCAGCGCTATTGCCACGGCATTTGCCTCATTTGCATGGGGCCATGGCTCTTTTGTGTAAAAGGTTAAGTGAGCCATAGTTACTGTTAACACAAGTCATCAATGGGTACATGAGACACATGAAAAACACACAAATCATGTGTACTTACCAACATGTCAGCGAACTTGGATACCAATATAGTCCAGAATGTCAGCATCACGAGCAACCACATCCGCCCAGCAACGCTTCAATTGATGGACCGCCCGGTCGATGTCAAACATCCTCCCCATTTGGAGGCACACCTTCTCCCACCATTGCTTCCACACCGCCATGGGGTAGCCCAGGATTACTCTTCCACCACTGGCTATCATGTTTGGCAGATAGAAATTGATAAGTCACAGTAAGCCCCCAAACTCCTGGGCGTCCATGTGGTGTACCCAGCCCTTACAAGACATTACCCAAACCCAATTAAAACCCAAACAATACAGAACCCCCCAAAATCCCACAACTAGCCCTAAAACACAATAATACCCCAAAAGACAAACACCCGACTAAACACAGAACAATACACAACAAGAAAGCACAACAAGGACTTTAGGGACACTACAGGGGCAGCAGACACTACAAAAAGCTCAAGACACACCAAAACACTCTCCACCACAGCCAATACACAGCCACTCAGAAGCACAGACAGATAGACTGTGATTTAAACTGAAAATGAAAGTTACTTCACGGTTCCTGGAATGCAGCATGCCTGATCCATGGCATCACTTCTTGGCTGGATGCGTCACGTTTTCAGCAGATGCATCGATTTTTATGACACTTCCTGTCAATGCGTGGATTTCACATAAGGCCTGACAAGGCACCATGTAGTCATTCAGACGCGTCGGCTGGGCAGCCTAATTTCCGGCTGACGCGATGGCTGCAAAAATCAAGCATTAGGTTGATGCGTCTTTTTAATAAGCAAATGGGTGTATTTCTGTGTAGTATGATGTGCAATGCATGTAAACATTTATAGGGATTGCTGTGTTGGCTGTGAATAGTTGAGATGACCTACTTACTGTCTTTGCATGTGTTTGATGTGTGTGTTGACAGTGTACATATGTGTGAGTGCATGCATTTCAGGGATCATACTATGCATAGGGCCCAATCTCTCTGATAGCGCAAGGGCACACCTTACAAGAGGTGCCCATTGTGCTAGATAAGTATTAGCATCCAATTGCATTGCTTTAGCTTTCCCTAGGGATGTCGCAAACTTGCACTGCCATGGGGTCTGCGCACCCACATCTAAGACAGCGCAGCCTTCTGCCAATCTGTGCCATGTACCACCGTGCAGGCAGCAGGCTGTCAGAAAACTTGGCAGGGTAACAGTTTCCCTTGCAGGCAAGTGCTGCAATTGGCTGCACCCATGTGGAAGGGAATGTATGGATGGGGACATAAAATTAGTTGAGTATAGGCTATTCATATTCAAGGGTCATACCCCACACAAAAGTAAAAGTTTCATCATTTGTGGACCACATGATTCTCTTTCATGTTGATGGTGCCATGCTAGACCACCATGCATGCCTTTGCGTGACCTCCTACACATTGCTGACAGTAAGGCTGCGTAAATCACACCAAGTAGTCCCTAATCAAGAGTCAATCTTTTTGGGCAAAAGTCTCCGTATTTAAGAGCCTGCCTCAATATGGATCATGTGCTATAACCAGACATAGACGCTACTGTAGACCAATGCATTCAATATCATCAACAAAAACATAAGATATATCAGTGTGCACTAGATTATTTTAACAAATTACATTAAGGATATACCCAATATGTAAAAAAAGACTTTGTTTATTTTATAAAAACATCTGTGCAAAACGGGAAAGACGTTACAATTCACACATAATTAAAAACATCTTCTCATGTGAGAAGTTACAATACATATGTTAGAGACATATATGATTCCACATTAAAATTAAAAACAGAAAACTTAAGGAGTCGACGCAGCGTTTCGGTGATAACAGATTCCTTCACCTTCTTCAGGACAAAGTTTTCATAAAAAGTCTATTGGAGTTCATGGGTGTCAGAACCTCTCTAAGACTTAAATAACTTGATTGACGTAATTTCTCTGAAAACGGAAGGCAAAAGAACTCATCCGAAATTAATAAAGTTGACCTTTATATTAATATATAGTACTTATTATTTGTTCGATAGAGCCACCGGCATTACTAATTAAAATTCTAGGCATCTTGACCCGGATGTGTTCGATAGAGCAGGGAGGCCGTCTGTCCTTTACCTGATTTTAATTTACAAGCGCCTGCATTAATTTGGAATTTCAAGCAATTGAAAAAGTATTGCCAATGTTGAAAACGACGATACTCTCAATAAAGCTGGAACGCACAGTGCATTTTATTTTAAAAGGGCTCACATCCTCAACAGCCTAGAATTTTAATTAGTAATGCCGGTGGCTCTATCGAACAAATAATAAGTACTATATATTAATATAAAGGTCAACTTTATTAATTTCGGATGAGTTCTTTTGCCTTCCGTTTTCAGAGAAATTATGTCAATCAACCGAAACTGCCGCGTCGACTCCTTAAGTTTTCTGTTTTTAATTTTAATGTGGTATCATATATGTCTCTAACATATGTATTGTAACTTCTCACATGAGAAGATGTTTTTAATTATGTGTGAATTGTAACGTCTATCCCGTTTTGCACAGATGTTTTTATAAAATAAACAAAGTCTTTTTTACATATTGGGTATATACTTAATGTAATTTGTTAAAATAATCTAGTGCACACTGATATATCTTATGTTTTTGTTGATGATGATATTGAATGCATTGGTCTACAGTAACGTCTATGTCTGGTTATAGCACATGATCCATATTGAGGCAGGCTCTTAAATACGGAGACTTTTGCCCAAAAAGATTGACTCTTGATTAGGGACTACTTGTTTTTTCTAACTTGCTACCCCGTCCCTTTTCTTAGTATTAGGGGAACTCCCTCCTTTTTTGCTATATGCGTAAATCACACCATCAGTACGCTCTGCATCAAGGCGGTGTTGCTTGTGTGTAGCAGTGGGTGTTCACATGCAATACTCATGTAGTTTGACACTGAGACCGGAGATGAAACTCACATGGATCTGGCACAGTCTCAAACTTGTCAGACATCCACAGTAGATCCTGAACAAGGATGCATTAATTAATGTAATTTTGGCTCATCTGTTTCCCTGTGTCCTGCATGCTGTTGCTCACATTGGCCATGCGGTAATAATCCATGAATGGTTTATGTGCAGGAAACTGTTGAGAGAACTGTAATGCAAGTTGACAGCAGATTGGGTGGAGGTATGGGGCTTTTCTACAGCCTCAGGCTGTCATACATAAGTTTACAGGAGTCATCCTGATTATCCATGTGGGTTAGCTAGCAATAATGCACCCACAAGGCCCCTGCAATGCACCCATTACACAGGGTAAGACTATGCAGCTTCTTTTGGTGCCTTCATTTACTCCATAGCTATGATTCCTGGATGAGCCACACGGGGTGAGTTTGGAGGGTCTAATGGATATTGTTGAGCGGCTTGAGTCACCAGATGGTACAAGAGTGGTGTGACACCAGCGTCACCAGCCTGTGGTACGTTGGCCCGTATCTGTCTAAATTGCTATCCTATGATGTCTTGTGGTTTCAGTGACCACTCAGGGAGTGACAACAGTTCTGGTTTAGCCAGTCTACAGTGTGAGTGGCATGGAAGGAGCAGACTGACATCCTATAATTGATATGGATGTGTGGTGGCATTTATGACACCTGTTGATATGTGCAGATCAACAGTTACCATAGACCTTTCACAAACACCCACCATATCATGTTGTTGTACACAACCATCTGATGTATGGCCTTGTGTCTGGTCTGGAAGGATGTTTGTGGCCCATTCACATTGCAAATGCACGTGGTTTTTACCACCAAGCGTACCCTATGATTAGTGGATCAAGAGGTCAGCTTGTCTAGCGACAACTAGTAAAGTGTAGTCCGATCATAAATATGTTTGCCATTGGCACCCATTACAATGTTTCTAGGTTGTGGTTACTTGAAATTTGGTGATGACTATCTTGTGATGCATCAGTGCATGGCACCTTGGCTGGATTGACCTTGCTTTATGGGATTTCTGATGGTCAATAGTTTAATATTCTGAATCTTGGTGTTGTGTCTTCATATTCACACTAAGACTGCACTGATGGGAGTGAAGGCATTGTTCGTATATAAGTGCAACACACCAACATGGTAGGCTACACCACTGCATCTTAGCCTGGTGGGGCAAGTGTGACCGCATTGTTACTAGGTAGACTCTGTTGCACTAGCAAAGTACAATATGTAGCATTTGTATGTGTGATATGAGATCTCCTAATGGATATGATATGTGGATGTAGGTTTGGGACCGTGTTCCCATGCACACACTATGTGGATCACTTCACAGTCATCATACTATGAGTTAACTCTACTATCGCCCACAAGTATGAGGCCGTACAAATGGCTAGCTGTATGAGACACACACACAGTCAAAGCACACTATCTACTATAGCACGCCATGTTCATCGTGGTTGGCAATGGAGGACTATTTGGTACAGATTGTTGCCATGCACACTATTTTGGATGTACCAGATGTTGTTCAATGCTGTTTGTTACATATAGCTACATTCATTTTCTGTGCGGCGGTTACTAGCAGGTGTGATGTGAATGTTTTGATGTTTACTGTGACTATGAATTCAAAATGCTTACACACTGGATGTGCTCATATATTTATTTACATGGTTTTTTCAGTGAATTTCAAAGGTTTTTTAAATGCTAATTTATAACTATAACCTCACTGAAACCTATGGTTTTTTTCAGTGTATTTCTAAGGTTTTTTAAATGCTAATTTCTAATTATGCCTACAGAGGTAGGACATGTGCAGAAAGAGGAAGAAAGGCGCAGAAAAAAGCAAGAGAAATGCAGAAAGAGGCAACAGAAATCCAGAAAGAGGAAGAAAGGTGCAGAAAGAAGCAAGTGATATGCAGAAAGAACCAACAGAGGTGAAGAAAGAGGCCTTGTTGCAAAGTCATCCTGTGCCCTGGGCAACCTCCAACTTTTTGCTGACTGGTACTGGTGGTAACTGACTCTGACTGACCCTGGGCTCTGCATAACCAGGCCCGGAGCCAGTGCTATGCTAAAAGACACTTAGAATACAGTGAAAACACCTACATACACTAGGGTGCACTATGGGTTGGGGTACCCCTGTGATTGGCATGGCCTCCCCTGTAAGGCCCTAGTACATAATAGGGCAGGGGGATTAAAACTACCTCTAAGTCCCTAGCATATAATAGGGCATGGCAGTTTAGAGGCCAGCAGCCTTTTTCTGCACTTGCATGTGTGCACTGCTGAGCCTGAGGTCAGTTTAAAAGTAGCGCTGTGTGTGCAGAAAGAGGCAAGAGAGGTGCAGAAGAGGGAAGAAGGGTGCAAAAAGAGGCAAGAGAGGTGCAGAAAGAGGCAAAAGAGGTGCAGAAAGAAGCAAGAGAAGTACAGAAAGAAGCAACAGAGGTGCAGAAAGAGAGAAGAGGGGTGCAGAAAGAGGCAAGAGAAGTGCAGAAAGAAGCAACAGAGGTGCAGCAAGATGCAAGAGAAGTTCAGAAAGAGGCAGCAGAGGTGCAGAAACAGGCAAGAAAGGTGCAGAAAGAGGGAACAGGCGTGCATAAAGAGGTAAGAGAGATACATAAATTTGCAACAGAGGTGCAGAAAGAAGCAAGAGCAGTGCAGAAAGAAGCAAGGGAAGTGCAGAAAGAAGCAAGAGAGGTGGAGAAATAAGGAAGAGGTGTGCAGAAAGATGCAAGAGGGATGCAGAAATTTTCAAAAGAGGTGCAGAAAGAAGCAAGAGCAGTGCAGAAAGAACCAACAGAGGTGCAAAAAGAGGCAAGAGGGGTGCAGAAAGAGGTAGGAGAGGTACACAAAGAGGCAAGAGGGGTACAAAAAGAGGCAGGAGGGGTGCAGAAAGAAGGAAGAGAAGTGCAGAAAGAAGCAACAGAGGTGCTGAAAGAGGCACGAAGGGTGCAGAAAGAGGCAAGAGAAGTGCAGAAAGAAGCAACAGAGGTACAGAAAGAGGCAAGAGAGGTGCAGAAACAGGCAGGAAAGGTGCAGAAAGAGGGAACAGGGGTGCAGAAAGAGGCAAAAGAGGTACAGAAAGAGGCAAGAGGGGTGCAGAAAGAAGCATGTGAGGTGTAGAAAGAGGCAGCAGAGGTGCAGAAAGAGGCAAGAGAGGTGCACAAACAGGCAAGAGAAGTGCAGAAAGAGGCAAGAGAAGTTGTTAGAAGCAACAGAAGTGATGAAAGAGACAGGAAAGCTGCAGAAAGAAACAAAAGAGGTGCAGAAAGAGGCAATAGAGGTGCAGAAAGAAGCAAGAGTGGTTTGCGCACCATTAGTACCAATTTAACACCCATATTTAGCAATAAGTTACAGGTGACCATTCCAGCTTTGCAAAGGGCCTCCCACCACGCTGTAACACTTGTCGCTGCATTTTCGGTAACGTTTGAGTGGTTTGAGCTAGAAACAAGGATTTTTTTTGTGTTCAAATCTGCAGATTATGCGGCAGATGATGGATTATGTGGCAAATGCGGAAAATGTATAATTAAGCAAAAATCGCTAAGGCCGAACAGTCACATAATTCTAGTGGCCCTGCTCATACCTCTGACTAGGTCCAGAAGTGCTCCTCAGTGGTACCTTCTTTTTTTGTGTCTCATTGAGTGTATAGTTTAGCTTCTATGGAAACGAGGAAGACTAAACCTGAGGTTACCACTCCACAACACAGACTACCATACCACATAATTAGTCTCCATAACACATAATCCCACTCTACATAATTCCTATACACTAAATACCACATACTTTCTATCCACATAATTTCACTGCACAACATACCACATAATTCCATTACACACAACGTACATCCACTCCACTCCAGAAAACATTAGTAAAAAACTTTTACATTTACAACACCAATAGCTCTACTCTCACAAATGCTAGACCTATTGCATTGCAAGTGCTTCTTTAACTAGTAGTCGCGTTTGCAGAGTGGTGGAGAAAGGGGGCTGGACCTCTGACCAGCGCCCAGGAATTCTACTGCGTAGGATTTACAGGAGGTACCAGGGCGGCTTCTTGGCCCCCAAAGTCCCTCAGGAGTAAAGTCTACTTCATCCCCCAACCAGTAGTGTGCCAGGAGACGCGTTTGCAGAGTGGTGGACAAACGGTGGTGTGGCCTCGGAAGACCTCTTAGCAATTCCACTGTGTGGGACTTACTGAAGGTAACAGATGGGGTAGGTGGCCCCCAAGGAAATCCTTGGGGGCCAACTACCCCTCCTATTACCTCCACTAAGTCTCACACAGCAGAATTGCTAAGCTCTGATAGCAGGCCGCACCCACTTTGCCCACCACTCTGCAAACGCGCTTCCTAGCTCGCTCTTGGTTGGGTAATGAAGTCCCCTTCGCTGTTGGGGGTCCTTAGGGGCCAACTAGCCTACCTGTTACCTCCAGTAAGCCCCACACAGCGGGATTGCTGAGAGGTGGTTGCAGGCCATGCCCCCTTTCTCCACCCCTCTGCAAACGGGCCTCCTGGTGCGCTCTGGGTTGGGGGATGAAGTCCCCTTGCCTCTTGAGGGTCCCTGGGGGCCAACTAGCCCTCCTGTTACCTCCAGTAAGCCCCACACAGTGGGATTGCTGAGAGGTGGTCGCAGGCCACGCCCCCTTTCTCCACCACTCTGCAAACACGCCCCTTGGCGCACTGCTCGTGGGGCGATGAGGTCCCCTTGCATCCTGAGGGCTTCAGGACTAAAGTAGACTTCATCACCCAAGCAGAAGTGCGCCAGGAGGTGCAATTGCAGAGTGGTGTAAAGAGGGGCGTGGCCTCTGACTAGTCTCAGCAATCCAGCTGTGTGGGGCTTACTGGAGGTAAGAGGAGGGCTAGTTGGCCCCCAGGGACCCTCAAGAGGCAAGGGAACTTCATCCCCCAACCCAGAGCTCTGCACGGATGGAGAGAGGATACGGGACCTGGTGTAGATCTAATGTCAGTGTGTGACATATCTCCTAGAGGACAGGGCACTCTCCTCTCAAGATCCACAGGATATTACTGTGTACTGGGTCTTTCCTAAGCAGCCGGGTGAGAGAGTGCCAGTGCCCATGCACCCGCTGCACCGATGGAGTGTGGAGATGGGACCTGGTGTCGACCTAATGTCAGTGTGTGACTTATCTCCTAGAGGACAGGACACTTTTATCCCAAGGTCCACACAATATTGCTGTGTGCGGGGCCTTTTCTAAGCAGCCGGGTGAGAGAGCGCCGGTGCCCATGCACCCACTGCACGGATGGAGAGTGGAGACAGGACCTGAAGCCAGCAGAGATGTTGCTGCTGAATCCCAGAGGAGTATGGAAGTCAGGAAAGAGGAGTCACTGTCATGGGGACTAGAGAGGAAGGGGTGGTACACTGATGGAAGGTTCCTGAAGCCTCACCTACCGGCCGGTATAGACTCCGGTGCAAGCTATCTGAATCTTGCGAATGGACTAAAATTCCCATGTAATGCCCTATTTTACCTATTATTGCGTCTGTTTAAACGCATCCTTGCTGAATTATTTTCTCATACTTAAAAAAAATAACGATTCTCCGTTGCACTTCCCTTTTTCAAGCATTGTATTCCGATATTCCAGATTGGCATATGCCAGCCGGTAGAAGCATTTCAGACCTTTGTGAATGGCTCCCGGTCAAACGGGGGGTATGGGGGGCTCGTATGTGAAGCATTTCACGTGGAGATGGTGAACTTGTGTATAGACATATTATGTCAACATGCTAACAACATGACTCGGCTGCACATCCTTTCAACACCCTTCCTACTTACTTTCATGTTTATCTATAAAGTATATTGTTTTCGTTTTGCATTTTGCCCCGAATTTTAAATTCACAATCCTGGTTCAACACGTCTCTCAATGGGTAATTATATAGAAAATGAGGAATATAAACACTCGTGGTAGCTGCACTAGTGAAAAGCAATGCAAATAGGTGGATGGATGAACGGACCGGTGAATGGATAGATGGAAGGCCGGATGGATGGATGAAAGAACAGATGAATAGATGAAAAGGGAGGATGGATAAATGGATAGATGGATAGATGGACGGACGGACCGGTGAATGGATGGATGGAAGGCTGGATGGATGGATGAATGAACAGATGAATAGATGAAAAGGTAGGATGGATAAATGAATGGATGGATGGACGGACGGACGGGTGAATGGATTGATGGAAGGCCGGATGGATGCATGAGAGAACAGATGAATAGAAGAAAAGGGAGGATGGATGGATGGATGGATGATTGAAATGAGAGATGTTTGTGCGAGGGGATGCTTGGCCCGGGATGGGTGTGTAAGTGTATGGATGAATAGAGGAATAGACTGACAGACCTTCTTCCTGATTACCCAGCACTCGACATTTAGCTCTTGACTACGACGAATCTATTGTCTTTCTGCACTCACGCACGGAGCTGAAACAACACATCAGAGCTTGCTGTTGTAATAGAAATTAGAAACCTAGGGGCATATTCACAAGGAGCCATCGCCGAATTAACGGCACTTTATCGCAGCCAAAGTCGTGATAAATTTACCCCCCCATTCACAAGCCGGTGTAAACAGCCCACAGCACCAGTTTACCCGCGATAGCAGCCGCAAAAAACATCGCCACAGAGGACCCCCCCAAATATCGCTAATGAGATGCAGAGTAGGCGTTCCCGTGCGAAAAGTCGAGACAACATCACACTTCAACATTCACAACCACCAGCCACATCCGCGATAAAAACACAAAACAGGCGATAAGGCGCGTTAGCACCAGGAAATCTACACCTGCTCTGACCTGGTGTAAAGTCGGACGGCAGCCAGCACCACAAAAGGGAGCACAGCCCAGGGCCACATCCGAAGGGCAACAGATGCCATGGAGTCACTTATCATGCAGCCCGGACACCCAAGAGGGCCACAACACCCACCGCCACCACCCCCAGGCCCGCAACACCCCCCGCCCTCCGGGACCACCCCCAACCCAGGACTAACAAATTCCACACCAACACCACGAATCCCAAAACAAACATTTTGCCTGATGTCGCACAAGCAGGAAAATAAACATACATGCGTGGCCAGAAAATGGAGAATCAGTCATACAGCAATGCAGTCACCAACACAAAACACCATACAAACAAAAGCAGAAACAACCCTTAGGATCAGTCCTAGCTGCTCCTCACTGGACAATCCGTAGCACACAGCCTGGAAGACCAAATCCAAGAGAAGAAGGTGTGCCATGCGCCCAACAAAGGAAAGAGAGGGAGAGAGCGAGGGAGAGAGACGGAGTGAGATAGCACAAGCAGCGCAAGGCCGCTCGGGCACCTGGCTCCACATGCCAACATGTGTGTGTGCATCGCCATCCGTACACCATGAGCCCAAGGCCGTGTCCCAATCTCAGCGCCAGACCCACATCACATTCCGAAAACGAAAGTAGTAGTCAGACAAACATCAGGAATGAAAGCACCATTGTCCCAATGCAGAATGCGGGAGGACACCTGCACCTCCGACCTTGGTCCAGAACGCGCCTGGAACACCCTGATAGAGATGCAATGGCAGATGGGGATGACTCCCACACCACGCATTCCGCAAATGAACCATCCGACTCATCCACAGCCCACACATAGAAGCCCCTGCCTGTGGTACCCCCGCATGGGATGCCCTTGACACTCACGGAAACAGCAACCCATAACCCACAATGTTGCACACACATACGAATCATTGCTCAGAGCTGTGGCATATCCTCCACACAACTGCCGCAGTCCAGAAGAGTGCCTGTTCACCATACCGGGCACATGCACAACCCCCGTCATGTGGAACAGTACCTTGCACGTATGCTGCATTTACTGGGCGCACTGCCACTGGCAGTGCTGCGGATCAGTTACAGGCTCAGCTTCCGCATTGCCCACGTCACCTGCGTCCAGCCCTGGTTCCACTGCCGAACATGCACATTCGAGTGTCCCATGGATGTCTGCCTATCCAACACAACTGTTGATATATTGGACTATGACTTGTGTCTGCGCCCCCTGTTGGATCACGAACAGGAGTGTAACCGAGACAGCCGTGCATGGGATGCCTTGACATACTGCGTATGTATTGGTAGTTGTGCATGGGAGATTGCACAATTTCTCATGTGCAGTGACCACATTGAGGCTCTCCCCTATTGGGCTGTGTTGCAGATCGGTGAGACGGCGTGGGCTGAGCACACCTGCCCGGACCACCTAATGGATTGGCTCACCCTGGTGTTCCTTGAACACGACAACGACGTACTATTGGAACACATTGCATATGAAGCTGCACGGGCATTCATGGACGAGTAACTACGTTCCTACAGCCACATCCGATTGCCATCCACAGCACATGGCCCAACAACTGGTTGCATCGTGGGGATTGCTCACATATCCCACCACAACAGAGGACACGTCTGCCTTCGGTCGGGCTCTGGATGCATGTGCGTGGAATAACGCGTGTGCACACACACCTGTGCAAGGTGACCCAGGTCCATGGTCGGAGCAACACAGCGTCGTTTGGCAACGTTGCCAATTCGGACACACTGCTAGGGGAGAGCACACACATGGCAATGGAGCACGATATGTGAACCTGTCGGACCGTCACACCTGATCACTGTCACCAGAGCAGACAATCGGCGCACTCCGGAGGCAGAGCACCATGCAGATCCCACGTGCAGTGAGTCGTGCCCCCTCACACGGGGTAATGGGCAGACGCCAAACAACACATGACTCATCCAGCAAGGCAAGGTGGGCTGTGAGCGTTGCCATCCGTGATGAATGTTGTCCATTTCAGCCCCAACATTTTATGAACCTCGACATGTACCCATGCTGCGTGTAAGTGTCTTAAGCATGTCCCTGCCTGCTGTGGCTGTTGCCTCGTCCGTACTGACACGCACATGCCAATAAAGTCTATGCCACTCCACTGGTGTCTAACTGTGAGGTGTGTTGTTCAGATTGTCCACACGTGTGCCACCATGAGCATCGTCCCAACACAGGGAGGAACTGACTGACGCATGTGCAATGGGGGTGTGTCCCTTTGGCAAGCTCCACCTCTGTGAGCCAGACATTGTTTTTGGATAGGTGCTGGACGACATGTGCACTTACATGACTTCAGCTATGTGTGTATGTTGTCCAACCTCTGACCATGTGGAGCAATGTCATACATCACAACAGAATGTGTCCACACAGATGTGTGTAAGTAGGCATGCGACGTGAAGTTCTGTTGTCACACGTGGTGTAGGACACCACTCCTGGCCTGCCAACGTTTTGGTCACTCCTACACACAGCCCTATTCAACACATGGACGTGTGCCTACGTTGGGGGGTTGTGAGATAGTTGCTGATGTGCAATGGGGTCACAGCTAGTACTCACCTTCACAGTCATCCAATTGGCCATGTGTCTCAGGGATAGACATGCGCATAGATGTCAGTTAGCAGGGTGTACCTTCATGTGCAATCATCGTCCCCACATCCAGCCATACTTCCATACGTGAGTGAACATAGTGATGACACATCTGTGTGATTCAGAATGTTTTATTCACATTCAGGTGATTGACGGAGCTGGAGCTGTAGCTGCCCATCCAGGCCCACAACACATGGAAGCCCAGTGGTGGCCCAACCAAAGTCCTTTGGGGTATGCACAGTGATTGGGAAGAGGGAGAGTGCAGTCCGCAGCAGGATTGCTGTGTGATTGTCCAGCGGTGAAGCAATGGCAGTCCGTGTCGGGGTCCGGGTGAATGTCCCAGGGTGTTCTGGAGGTCAGTAGGAGGTATTTCCCAGGGCATGATGCATAGGTCATGACCAGGCAGGGACAGGCCATATGGCGGTGATGAATGCTACTGCCTCCTTCCTCACACAGTAGTTCCCATCCCCTTCTCACTCCCCTGATACGGGTTCTGTGTCCGGTGTGTGTGGCGGGGTGATGGCTGCATGGCTGTGTGCCCCTGACACATCAGACTGCGTAGGTGATGGGGCAGCATCACGGTGTGCCAGGGGCACATCAGGGTTCGGAGCTATGTGCGTCGATGGTCCCGCTGCAGTCATCTGGGAAGGGCTCAGTGGCAGCAATGGCAAGTTGGAGTACTGCAGGGCGTTGCTGTTCCCAGCCACTACTCGCTGGTGTCCAGCAGTGGCAGACATACTTCCGGCCTGCATCTGCTCCATGGTGTCCATTGCCCTCCGCATCCGTGCCAACTCTGTGCTGTCATGGCTGGTGCCTGTCTGACCAGACAGTGCTTGTATTAGACTCATGGCACCAGCGAGATTAGCCAAGGTCTGTGGCGGAGCATGGTGCATACAGGGGGTGTCCGATAGGGACTGTACGTGGTCCCTAATGAGACTCAGACACCCACGTATGGCATCGAGTTTGGCTGTCACGAGCTCGAAACCCACCCGCAGCTGATGAGCCAACTCCACCTGGCAACCCAACACACAGTGTTGGAATTCCATGTATTGGTCGGGAGGGTCCTGGGAGACAGCCGTGGTGGTGTGTGTTTCCTGCTGTGTGGTCTGTGCAGGTGGTGGGGTCACCTCGAGGCAGCTGGCCTGGCCTGCTCCTGGGGGTGGGGTGCAGAGGCTGTCCAGCATCCGTTGGAGGGTGTCTTGACATGTGTGCAGGTTGTCCTCTTCATCATCAATGGTGGGATGTGTGGGGTGTGCTGCAGGGGGTGTTGTTTGTCCCTCTGCAATGTAAAGGGGAGATGCAGGTTAACAGAGTTTCACATGTATGGTGATGATTTGCAGATGTTCACATTCAGACTGCATGCCAATGTACATTGTGACTGTTGTGGGGGAGCTGGCTATTTGATGGCAGTCAGTGTGTTTTTCGACTGCATGATGGATATGTGGTAGTACCCGTACATTATCATCACACAGTGTCAGGCAATGCCAGATGTGGGTGGACAGTTACTACGCACAAGAGGGACCTGTTGTGGGCTCTGTCCTGTGGTGCTGGTGTTGCACTTTGTACCACATTGCCTTCATTGCGGACGTCCTGTGATTGCTATGTGTGTGTGCTGCATTGTGGGGGAGTTGCCCCTGCAGCTCTGATTTCGTGTAGCCTTCTCCCTTTGAGGCGGGGTGCCTTTGAATTGTGTGCTTTTCGGGGCCTGATTTGCTTTTGACTTGGGTCATGTGTGCTCGCGGACTGTTTTTGTGGCCTGGTGCATTGTTCGTCTGCTGCGTGTATTGTGAGGCATGGGTTGTGGGTGCACGTGGACACGTCAGAGTGTGACCTGCTCCTTTACGGATGTGATCCACACTTGGCTACCTCCATGTCGCTTCGTGGGCCATGTCATTTTTTGGAGGCAGCTGCCGTGCTATCGGACATGCAGTGTTACCTGCATAGTCAGTGTGGGTCACGGAGCAGCTGCTTTGATGGATTCAGCACATGTGCACGGGTCGGTTGTGATATTGGTAATAGGGGGGGGGCCCTCTGTGCACATTGTGGATGGGGGCCTATTTGGCGTTTCTATGTGTGCTGCAGTGTGCCAAGGCTTTCAGGGACATGTTCCACGGTCATTGTGGGTGTGCTGTGTGCTGCGAGTAATTGTGCATGTGTGCCATTGTGCCCATCTCCCCCCGTCTCCCCCGTCCCTAGTGGTTACTCACCCTGTTGCTGTTGGGTCAGGTCGTATCGTGCTGTGTCCAGGCCCCCCAATCCTGCCACTGTCTCCTCACTGCTGACTGTGGCCGACATTTGCTCCAGCTCCTCCTGTGTCGCAGGCCTCCCACCTCCAGTCGACGTTGCTGCCTCCCTGTTGGCGGCGAGCTCATTTTTGGTCTGCCTTTTCAGATCATGCCAGCGCCTCTTGACCTCCTCCAGTGACCTCCTGGACACTCCGACTGCATTGACCTTGGTGAGGATGGCCTGCCATATTTTGGTTTGGGTTGCCAGTGCCGCAGTGGAGGTGCCAAACAGTTGTTGATGGTGTTCGGTCACCCCCGTGACGATGATCTGGTCTTCTTGCGGACTGTACCCGGTCTTCCTCTTCCTCTTGTCCTTGCCCTTCCCCGAAGGCGGGGTTCCTGGCTGGTCCTCCGTAGGGCTTGTGGTGTTCGGCTTGTCCTCTGCACTCGGTCCGGGTGCATCCATGTTGCTACGCAGTTTGAATTGTTTTGGGCTCTTTTTTTTTCTCTCTTTTATGGTGCTTTTTACCACCGGCCGCGTGGGATTTACGGGCCTGTGGCTGGTGTTCGCTGATTTCTGTACCGCGATTGGCCTCATCGCATGATTTCTCGCGTTGGCGTTTCGCATTTTTTCGGCGTGGCGTTGATTTTGGCACTGACATTTGACGCGTTATCTGGTGGCTATCGCATGGTACCGCCTTGTTGTGAATTCCACGTTGACACGTGGATATTTTCCCGCGATGGGCTGCGATATTGGAAGTTGCGTTACGCTACTCTTGCGGTAGTTATCACACGTTCTTGTGAATATACCCCCTGGTTTTTGTTTTCAAAAGCATAAAAATGGGATGAATAAACAATAATACTTTCGGATGCACAGGCATAAACAGAGACAAGTTATAGGTAAAACGTGCAAGATACAGAGGTGCCCGCACATTTAGAGGAAAGGCAGGCTGCAAGTATGGTGTCAAGCAATTAATAATCAACATATAAAGTACAAAAATATAACATGGATGGCATGTTCGCTTGCTATTTATTTTGTAATGCTTTAAAAAAATTAATGGATTCTGACCACACACACGCGCGCGCACACACACTTACATGTGTTATCCTGTGTGTGTATGTGTGAGTGTTCCTGTATGTATTTAACAAATAAGCTAGATATCAAAATGAGAATGGATCACTTGACCTGAGTAACCAGGGTTTTATGAAATTCGTGCAGTGTACCGATAAAAAACCCTCATTCACGTACAAAAGTCGGAAAAGCGGTATATCTTGATTATCCGCCCTGCTCTTAAAAACGTGACAGCATCATCATAGGGTTAGTTTTTGTATGCTTCCTCCATCCGGAGGAAAACCACTGGTTATTGCAGTAGTGATCAAAGAAAGAAAGGTGAAAGTGTTTTTAGTGAAGTGAATCTCAAAATGTTAAAAACTCGTAGACCCCGATTTGTAAAATTTAATCAATCTGGGTTCGAGATATATTAAAATCTGTGTCGTGCGTGGGAAGACTAGTTAGTGGTCTAACGCACTTGAGGAAGTGTCAGCACAAGTCGTACTACACTGCACAGCAGCAGGTAACAAGCTCCCTGGTTGGCCGTTGAAATCCACAATTTAAGACTTAAGGTACTACTTGACCGCATGAGAATCGGGTCAATACACCCTGATACATAGAGACCCATACAAAATAAGGTCTCCACCACTTTTCCTTTTTTAGGTCCTGAAGAAAGCCCACTTGACCCACAAGGGCAATCACTGGGGCTGAAACATGTCGACCATTTTATGGACACTCACAGTGCGTTAGACCACTAACTAGTCTTCCCACGCACGACACAGATTTTAATATATCTCGAACCCAGATTGATTAAATTTTACAAATCGGGGTCTACGAGTTTTTAACATTTTGAGATTCACTTCACTAAAAACACTTTCACCTTTCTTTGATCACTACTGCAATAACCAGTGGTTTTCCTCCGGATGGAGGAAGCATACAAAAACTAACCCTATGATGATGCTGTCACGTTTTTAAGAGCAGGGCGGATAATCAAGATATACCGCTTTTCCGGCTTTTGTACGTGAATGAGGGTTTTTTATCGGTACACTGCACGAATTTCATAAAACCCTGGTTACTCAGGTCAAGTGATCCATTCTCATTTTGATATCTAATTTACGAATAAGGAAGCTGAATAGATCACAGTTCCTTCTTTCTCCCTCCCCCTTGATTTAATATAACAAATAAGCGTCATAGAACAAATTTGTTATCACATGTAGGGAGCAAAGGCCACCCCTAGGCTGTGGGATTAAACGACCTGCTCTGGGCGGTTGGGCTTTTTGAGTGCGTGGTCTCGCCAGCCCACCGCACCTGTTTGTGCATATGGGACGAGGCCTCAATATTTGTAGGAGCACGGTCTGCGTCGAGGCGCACAGACAACCCTCCATGCAATTTAGGCACCAGCTAAGTCGGACCGTACTGCCCTGGCATCTACTTTTCTTGTTTCTCCTCGTGGTTACCTAACCCCTTTGCGTCCACTCAACCTTCCTCCTCACTCCGACCCCGGAAACAATTGTTGTGAATTGTTTTCCTCCAGATTAGGAAATACACATAGATAGTAAAATGCTGCCCCTAGGGAAGTAGCTTGTTCCAGATTGCACCAACATTTACCTGATGAGGTCGATGGAGAAGCAGAGGGTACCCCCTTGGTAAGGGAGCCTCGACCCACGCGTCCTGCACACAGCATGTGGACAGAAACACTCCTTGTAATGTTGACATAAGGTGCACTAAAATGTGCCCGGCTCTGGCACAAAGGTGACTGCAGGGATGTTGGGTGGTGGCCTGGCTGGGGAGGGGCTGTCTTTACATTGCAGCTCCCCCCGGGCGCGCATCATTAGAAGCAACGAGTTGACGTGAGGTAAACTGCATTGAGGGGCCTGTGCCCCCAGTGTGTGGCGAAGCGTCATCAGCCCGCTAACAAGGAGTTCAAATGCTCTGATGGGGCCGCTTTCTCATGCCACCGGGGGCCCCCTTAGCAGGAAGCCGGCTTAATGAGAGTCACTAAAAGCGGCTCATAAAATATTCACATTTTCCGCCGCACTAGGAACTTTTTTCGCAGGGGATAAAGTTGAAGCAACTTGTTGTTTACCGTCGGCTCGCTATTGGCCGCCGGTTCGAACCTGGGCTTTGCGAGCATTTCTCTCTGAAGCTCTACATGTTTTTTTCCACACACATTTTTAGGCGATTGAACTTGTCGTGCCTGCCTGTCCTGCCCCATAAACATAATTATGTTTTTACAGGTTCAATATGCTAAAAAAGAAAACTCGGCGACGTTTTTTTCTGTGCTTCTGACAGAATTATTAAAACAGCGTGATGCCTTAATGCCGCGCCAGTCACCCGACTGCTGCTGCATGTTGTTAATGTCAGCTCGTGTTGCCATTAAACGCGCTACCTTCGTCACTTTTCCTCAATTGCAGCATTAACTTCGGAGGCATGGTATTTATTTCTTTGGCTCGTGCTTATCTGCAGGGCCAGCCCTCAATTTCCTATTAATCGGGATTATCTTTTAATATTTCAAGCCTGCACTTAGTTTTTTAACATTTTCGGTGGGATTCGCTAACCCAGCGCGAATTCCGCCGAATTTGTTTTAAAAAAATGCTTTTATTGACCCTGGGGGTCCCTATGGGACCCCCTGACCAGGCCTAGGGGGTCAGGGTATTTCTACCCTGCCCCCTTTTCTTTTTTATAAACCATTTTCTTACCTTTTTTCTTGTGGCTCGGTTTTACCGAGTCACAAGATGGTTGCCAACACTTCCTGGTTTGGAGTGTTGGCAGCCAATCAGAATGAAGCTCGTGCTCGGGAGGGTTCGCGAATCCTCCTCGGTGCTCAGATAGCGATATTTTTTATTTTTAAATAAATTTCTCAGTAACTACTGAACGGATTTACACCATTTAAAGCAAAGAGTGCACTCTGAACCAAGAGCTACCTCTCTGCCAAGTTTGGTGTAATTCCGTTCAGCAGTTCGGGCTGAAGCCGCGACAAAAGTTCCTATGGAAATTAACATGGGGAAAACGCGTTTTGGGACCCCCTTTTTTTCTCAGCCCCTGCTTGACGAATCACCCCGAAACTTTCAAGACAGGAGCTGACGTGAGTGAACCATTCGTTTTGAAAATTTCACAAAGATTCGTCAAACGGTGCCAAAGATATTGGCAAATCAAAAAACGCTTTTCTTATGGAAACTAGGTCCTAACTATAACTACCTACTGGCGACCGCCAGTAGGTAATATATATATATAAATGCATACATATATATATATATATATATATATATATATCACACCATACTCCTCCTCGATTCGCCTGTTTCCTGTGCGCAAAGGAAGAGCGCGGACCACCGGAATTTGTCACACTGCAATGTTTATTAAAACTCCCAAATGATTGCAGCAGCCATGACGCGTTTCGTCCCTCGCCGGGGACTTGATCACATCTATATATATATATATACACACACAGTTTCATGTCATCAATGTTGTGACATCATGAAAGTCACTCATGCATCAGTGAAAAAATGTTGCACTATATGGTCCCTCCGCCGTGTTGCTGCTACTGATGGATTGTCTTGATGTCGCTCCTCATTGTCCAGTACTTCCTGCTCCTCATTAGCATCATCCCATGCCACTTTTGTCCGCACACAAATATTGTGCAATATGCAGCAAACAAGCTCAAGTTTGCATACCATAGGTGGTGAGTAGAGCAATCAGCTCCCAGACATATCCAGATTCCTGAAACGGGATTTCAGTTTGCCAAATGTCCGCTCTAGTATGGACCGGGTCCTGCTTAGGGCATGATTGTACCTCCATTGGGCTTCCATCTGGAGGTGAATGTGGAGTCATCACCCATGGCTGCAGAGCATATCCTTGGTCAACTATAAAGACAGGAGGGGTTGAATTAGTTAAGAGTCATGACAGGGGATGGCCCCACATTCATGTACATTCTGTTATGTGTCCTGAATGACTCATATGCTTTGCCTTCTGCAAAAGACGTGCTATTACATTGTGTGGCATATACACAAGTAGAAATTTGAAATGACTGGTACTGTAATACACATATAGGTGCACTGTCCTCTGTAATTCATTTGCTATTTCTCATACTTGTGAGTGCCAATGCCCTGAAGGTGATGATTTGTCACCAGTAAGGAGAGTCAATTAGCCATTGAGGAGACAAATTTCTCACACTCATCTATTGTGTCTGTTATTGACTACTATTGCCATTTCTGAACTGATACATATCTCATTTTACGACCTATAGCTGAA
Source organism: Calotriton arnoldi (assembly GCA_963921515.1). Taxonomy (NCBI): domain Eukaryota; kingdom Metazoa; phylum Chordata; class Amphibia; order Caudata; family Salamandridae; genus Calotriton; species Calotriton arnoldi. The sequence continues at coordinate 513,144 of CAWUFW010006914.1, forward strand.
GCAGGTGATGTTGCGTACTTCAGTCACACACATTTGGCAGTGAGAGTTGGAGCCACTGTTGAACAATAGCTACTGCCATGGGGAGGGTGGTGAGTGGATGTCAATGCGGGGCATGATAGTGTACACATGGCAGTGCATGGGATCCACTATGTAGACAGTACACAAGGGATTTTAGTTATGTGGGAGTCTTACGCTGTACTGTGCGAATGGTACACTAACCACACTACACAGCCACACTGCCTGGGGACAGTACAGGGCATATTTTCCATATGATTCTGTGCCCAGAGTTTGCTACCTGCGCTGGCAGAAAATGTGCAGCATTGCTCCAAAACAGGCACACTATTCCCGAGGTGACTGTGTTGTTGCCTGTCCTTGGAGATGTACTTTGTGCATGAGGCTGTACCTTGCTGCACAGTCTGGAGCCTTGGAGGATTGATAGAGTGATTTGTGTGCTGCCAAATGGTGTGCACATAGGATGGGATGTGTGTATATGATGACTAATGTAATTTAGCATGGTGCACATGATCTTGCAAAGTTAAAATATGATTACATTTCTCAGTTTCACAGGTCTGGAATACATCACAGGCCTCACGACCATTAGAGTTACCTGTGGACACACAGACAAAAGAAAGAGAATCCCTTACTTCAACACAGTGTTTGGACACAGCATTACACATAGTGTAGCATTAGTGAGGATCTTTCAAACAATTGAATGCACACAGGGCCTCATTTAGCAGTTATTTCCACAGGGCAGCACTGGATGTCTACTGGCTGCGCTGACCTGAATCCAAAGGGAAGGGCTGAAATGTGCCTATTACTAACATACAGCACATCCATGGTTCGTCCGCATACGCACCATCACATATTTGTGACTAGCGAAAACACACACACCCTTGCATCATGGTGCACGTGTGTCAGTGTTGTGTTCCCAAATAACTTAATGCTTTAAGGGACACATTACTGCACCAAAAGCAAACAGTCTATGCAATTTCCTCATTCTATGTGCCCTGCGGAATGCAGGCCACATAGAAATTGGAAAAGACAAAGAGACTTGTAATTATTTATCCTCATTTCACCTCCCTTTGGGAGGCCCACTATTAGCAAACAGTCCTAGGGTCCCTGGTCCTTGTATATGTGAAAGTGAGTCAGATCTTAATTTGTGTTGCGTGGGAAAAGCCACTGCAAAGCCCATGGAACACATCCTTAAATTTGGGTGTGGCAATGCTGTACTTTGCTCTGGCTTGCCTTATTGCATATTTATGAGGCCATGCAAGGGCACACAGACTCACTTTGCATTGCTTCATAGATATGAGTTGGGGACCTGCTCCACCAGAGCATCATGGACACTGATGTTTCAGCAGTGCAGTTCACTTGTGCATGTGGCCCACAATGGCATAGGCGGTCATGACATGTGTAACTTGTAGGGTTGTGTTGCGCATGTGCCATGTAGTATGGCGCAAGTACGTAGACCCACACCTACTACGAATGCACTGTCTCATTCAGCCCAACACTAATATAGCAATGTAATCCAACACAATTGACTGTTACGTGGTCTGTCATGTGCTTGAGAGGTACCTACCAACCTGTAGGAAATTCCCACATGTCCCATTCTGGAAGCGTTCATTGATGGTGGAATGATGGAAGATGAAGTAATCATGAGCACTTCCTGGGTACTTTGCGAGGACATTGATGAAGAGGCCCAGATGGTCCACTATTGCCTGCATGTTGATGGAATGCATGTGCTTCAGATTGCCTTACAGGTATGATGTAGCCGCTGGAGGCACAAGCTGTACATGTGTACAGTCCATTGCCCCAACACATGTGGAAATCCTGCAATGGCATAAAAACCTTGCTTATTTTCCTGTTATTTCTACGCTGTGTTGGGGAAGATGAGGTACTGGGGTGTGAGGCTTATGATGGCATCAAGGACAGGAGGATGAACCTAGAGAAGGATGACTGTGATACTCCTGCCACTCTGGCTGTGGTGGGTTGGAAAGTTCCAGACGCCAGCATGTGTTTTACAGCCAGTAGCTTGGCCTGGAGAGGGATGTTGTTGCACCGCTGCAATGTTGGCTGCAGCCTTGGTGCAATCTGGTATAGGCGGTGGACAAAGGACTCCCTCCTGAGCCTGTAATGGGCAGTCAGAGTAATCCTCTGGCGCTATGCCCGCTTCCTTTTCCTGCGCTGCCTCCGTAGTGATGGTGGAGGTGGTGGTGGTGATATTAGTGGTCTTCTTTGTGCTCCGAACTGCAGTGGGAGTAGGTCCATGGTGTAGTATAGCTTGCCAGAGTGCTTTGTGTATGTTCTGCTTTTATATCTGTGACAAAGCATCATCTTTACTACTGGTTTGCTGTAGCGGTAAATTTTTGCCGTATTTGGACCTCTGTACCTTTTTTGCCAAAGTAGCATAATTTTCCCATTTCGTTATAAATACGGCTGCATCAGTTTTGAATGGCTTTTTAAGGGGGACCACCTACCTTGCATATAATTTTCGCTACATGACGTATCTGGGTCTGGCGCTTTCGAAAATAGACGCAGGAGTGGTAAAAGTGACGCCTGTAATGTAAAAAGATTGTGCTGCAGTGGTGCTAGGTCATTGTAAATATGCCCCTTATTTTTATCATATCTACAGCACATCCCCAACTCTGGATGGAATCAAGACAGTATACCAAGAATTGATTTAAATCCGAAGAATAAACAAATCAATCAAGCAATATGAATAGAATAACTGAATCTAAATAAATAGAATAAAAAATGCAGTATGGAATACACATACCACTATTATGAAAATAGACATAAAAGCGGAATAATAAGAAGCCTAAAAAATGTGAATGCAAATTCCTGAAAAACCAGACATGAATAAATGAATTTTTAAAGCTTTTTAAGAGGACATTAATGAAGGCACAAGAGGAATCTGAATTGGTAAGTAATTTGACAGCTGTGGAGCAGTAGCAAAGGAAGGTAATTTGAAAAGCTCAGGGTTATGAACACATGGGATGTCGCAATGGCTTCTCCAGCAACCTAGATCTTCCACAATAAATCTCCTACATGGGAAGGGTCAGAGACTTGTAGCAGTGTATTTTGCTTTGCGTTGTAAAGTCCAATGGTAACCAATGATGTTTAAATAGAATTGGATCTATATTGTCTAATCTCTAGCCTCCAACATGCAGCAGAGGGCAGGCCAGCTTTAAATGAAGCAAGAGAAGAAAGAATGGTGATTTCAGAATCAATCCTAGAGATGACAATTTCCTGAACAGTGTAAGGAAAATCAGCAGGTCAAAGAGAGGGTCAACTATTACAAGGAAAAGCTGAAACGAACAAGCCTACAGGAGTTTGGTGATGCTGCTAATGTGGAATTAATAGCAAGAACTTTAACCAACCAGCAAGACTGAACCATAGAAGAACACGAGCGGGACGGAGATAACAAAAACTCCACCCTATTTCAGTTTTATTTAAGTAGGTGCCAGAATGTTCAATGTTCAGTGACCCCCAAGAAAGTCTTGCAGGTATTGGATATCCTTTGGATAGAACTGGTTGTCTTCGACATATAGATGAATGTAGCCCAAAGGCTCCGCATAGAGTAGTCATAAAGTAGAGGCTTTCCATGTGCGCACAGATAGGAGCAAAGAGAATAAACAGACAGGCACTTTACCCCTTTCCAGGAGCCTAATGAACGACTTTCATTAGTGAAATTACAATGCAAATCGCACAATGAATGCAACCTATGCATCTTTGATTCAGTGGTTTCAGATCAGTTTCTTTTTCAGAAATTTGGTAAGAAGATGGGCACTTTAATGTTTAGTCATTGGGTGTCCTTAGCAATACAAAATCAGATACTTTGAGCTCTCCAATTGCTAGCACCATCGAGTTAATGCCTCTGCATCTAGAAACAACAGATCTTGGCAATGGAGGGCTTAGGCTTCACTCTGACCCTTGGGGGAAATTGGGACATGAGCCCACTAGAACAAATGTGCACATAAAAGGATCACACAGGACCAGCTAGTAAGCAAGACTGTTGGCATCTGAAGCCCCAAACAACCTGAAAGGGTAAGTCAATTAAAATGAATATACTACTCCAAGTGAAGTAAGTGCTTTATTTCATAAGCTCAGCAGTAGGTATATGCCACTAGCACATCATACAGCCTTCAGCCAATTCTTTCTTCTCCCCCAGTTGCCTTCCATAGAACCCTCATGCCCTCCAAATCAACATTCTACCCTCCCCCTTAAAGTTCTACAAATTACAACCCAACAACAATCTCAGTATTGGCTTAGTGACACTTCTTTAGACACTCAGGGGCATATTCTCAAGAACGCGTGATAACCATCGCAAAAGTTACTTAACGCAACCTTCAACATCGCAGTCTATCGTGGGAAATTTATGCCGTGTTAACCAAGTATTCACAACACGGCGGTACCATGCGATAGTCTCCAGATAACGCGTCAACTGACCGCGTAAAAATCAACGTCACGCCGCAAAAATGCGAAACACGAACGCAAAAAAAGCTGCGATAAGGCCAATCGCGATACAAAAAGCAGCGAAAACCAGCGGCAGGCGTGCAAATCCCACGCGTCTGGTGGGAAAATGCACCATAGAAGCAACAATAACAACACATCAGAAACAATCCAAAGTGCGTAGCAACATGGATGCACCCTGACCCAGCGCAGAGGCCAACGCGAACCCCACAAGCCCCACAGACCACCAGCAAGGACCAACGGGGTTGGGGAAGGCCAAGGAGAAGAGGGAGAGGAAGACGGGGTGCAGTCCGTAGGAGAACAAGACCAGCGTCACGGATGTGACAGAACACTACCAGCAACTGACCCACATTCAGACTACCTTGAATGCACTCGGAGTGCCGAGAAGGCCAATGGAGGAGGCCAAGAGGTGCTGGCATGACGTGAAAACCTAAACCAGGCCGAAAGCCGCTGCCAACAGGAAGGCAGCAATGGCGACAGGAGGGGGGAGTCCTGCGCCACAGGAGGAGCTGGAGGAAATGGAGGCCAGTCATCAGTGTGGAGACGGTGCAAGGAGGTGGGAGTACGGACACAGCTCGAGAGGACCTGACACAACAACAACAGGTTGAGTAACGAACAGGTCCTGGGGGGGCGGGGGGAGATGGGCACAATGGCACACATGCACAACGATGTGTAGCACACTGCACACCCACAATAACCCAGGGTCTTGTCTCCCATCCCTGTGGCACACTGCAGCACACACACATGGCAATCACAGCACATCCCATGACAATGTGGCACAAAGTACAACACCGACACTGCAGAACAGGGGACACAACTGGGTCCGCCCATGCGCAGAAACAGGCCAATCACATTTGACAGAGCAGGGAACTGTGAGATGCATATGTACGGGTACAACCCTCACATCAGTCATGTAGTCCAAATGTCCACTGTACCCCCTCAAATTGCCAGCACCGCCCAAACAGTCACAATGTACATTGTCACACAGTCTGCATGTCTACAAGAACAATGCGCCAACATAAATGTCAACACAATGTCAACATGCATCTCCCCTTCACATTGCAGAGGGACAAACAACACCTCCAGCAGGTCAGACCAGACAACCCATCAGTGATGCCGAAGACGACCACCACACCTTCGACACCGACGCCCTACAACAGCCCATGGACATCCCACGCAACCCACCACCAGGACCAGGGCAGACAAGCTACTTAGAGGAGAACCCAGCCCCTGCAACAGACCACACAGCATGAAGCACCCGCAAGCACGGCTGGCCCACAACACTTCACCGACCCACACATGGCACCCCAATGCCAGGTGTCAGAACGCCAAAAGGAGGTGGCCGAACAGGTGCAGGTGTGGTCCGAACCCAAGGAAGGCGAACAAGATCACATACGTGGGTGTCAATTACCCTTCAGGCACCACCTACACCCCACAAAGGAGACCCACACTGCCATAGAGACACACACAGATATTATGTTGAACTGGCTACGGGCACGTGCGCCCGGCCCCTTTATTGGCAGGGCCACATGTACAGTGACGCCTGTGCTGGATGTGTGGGGTGAGCATAAGCCAGCCCGCACGGAGTGCTTGGTGCTGGCAACAACTTGAACAGTGGACACCAGTGCAATGGAAACAGAAAACACCTGCATAACAGAGTCAACTGCTGAGCAACATGGAGGGAGCCGGAGCAAGTACAGAGGTCACCCAACATACAAACAGAAGTGTCCGTGAGTTGCAGTGCACTGAGGTTGGGGCACTAGAACTGAGCGCGCTCATGTGATGAAAATGACTAGGATTGTGTCCATTCGGGATATTCCTGATGCAGATGCAGTGGGGTGTGTTAGACCTGCATCAACTTCCTCATCCACGTCCCAGGTCTCCCACACTGCCTGAGGTGACATTGCTGCGCAACCTCTCCACAGCACAAAACTCAATCAGTAACGGTCCATGGGTTGCGGTGCACTGAGTCAGTGGCACCTAGAGTGCTGAGCAGGGGATCAGGCAGATGATGGCATCCACGACATGTCTGAGAAACTCCGTTAGTCTGCCAGTACCACTGTCTCGACTCTGGCAGATGGTGGTTGGAGTTGGCCCTGGCGATGGTGGCGTGTGCCTCCTGCGGTGATGCGATGTCCGGGCCGGTCAGGACTCGATTTGATGTGTGAGCCCTGGTGGTCCGCAGTTGAGGCCGGAGGCAGCGGACTGCGCAGGGCCACATGCACATGGCGTCGATGAGCCCAAGACCACCGTCACAGAGGTCATCCAATATTCATTCAGACAGGGTCCCTGACTTGAGCTGCACAGAGTTAGTGGCCCCGGATGCACAGCGGCAGGCACACCTCCACAGGATGGTGGCTTGCGGTCCACTGAGGTAGGGCCACGCAGACTGAGCGGGTCCTCGTCGATGTCGAAGGTGAATGTGGCGGAGGGTTGCGGGGGACAGTGGAAGGTGTCCTCCAGGGCATGATGCAGAGGGCAGAAGCTATCCGGAAGCAGCAAATGGAGGTGTGGAAAGCGACTGCCTCGTTGCCACCACCAATTCAGTATCAGCTGCATGAGGATGAAAACTACCCCCTAGTCCATAGACTCAGACGCCACCAATGTACGACCAGAAAGTATCCATGAATGTCGGGGAACAGACTTAGTGGCACCGGGGCTGAGAGGGGATGCAGTTTGCGATGATGCTGGTACACTGATATGAACTCCGGCATTGACGAATCAGGACTCTGTGACCTACTGGACCGCAGTGTAGGCCGGAGGCAGCGGTCAGCAGTGGGCCACAGCCACGTGTCGTAGGCTCGTAATGCACAGAGTTAGTGACATCAGGGCAGTTGTCGGTAGTGTTCGATCACCTCCGTAACGATGATCCTTTTTTCCTCCCAAATGCAACGCGTCATCCTCTTATGCCTCTCCTTGCGTGCAATGATTCGTACTCTGCCTTTGAATAATCGATGTTCAGTTCCAATTCTGTGACCTACTCGAGCGCAGCGTAGGCCGAGAGCAGTACTCCGCGTGGGCCCACAGAATCTTGCGGCTGTGGTGTAACACTAAGACCTGTTGGCACCTCATCAAAGGGTGTATAGTGACATACACTCAGCCATGATTTATGTGCTCTGCCATGGTGTAATCAAGACTCAGTTCCAAATGTGTGACCAACTTGTCCGCTGTGCATGCCGGTGGAGTACGTCAACGAGAAAGGAGTACTGTGGGCCTGTGTTGCGGAGGCCGTGATGGTCTGAGGAGGCTGCCAAGGTCACAGGCCTCGGGCTTGGAGATTGCACCGGCACGTGGTGGGCCCTCTTCGACACACGCCGGTGTCGGAAGGTGGGCATTGAGGCCTGGGTGCGCAGGGGCGGGCAGGACTGGTTCGCGGACCAGCGTCCTGGGGTGCAGCAGGCGCACAGGATCTCTGGCAACACCGCTCACGGCATCGGCCTCGTGGTGGGGTGAGAGGCGCCGCCCTGGCAGAGACGTTGGGCATTCCGGAAGAGAACCACTCCCAGAGTTACGTGCCTTTTATTCACACCCCTACGCTGGCCTGGCGTACGCCGGGCCAGCCCACTCCGCTCAAGCTTACGAGGGGGGACGTCACAAGCTACATTTCCGCGATCTTCCCCACTGGCTGGGGGGACATGGTTGCGTCCACTGTCCACTACACTCCAAACACCAGCGGTGTGTGTCGACATGGATATGTGTGTGGTCTGCATACTGCAGTCTGGCCAGCACATCCACGCCACACTTGGCATTGTGTACATTCTCATTCATCGGTCCCTTGCCTCCTTCGCACATGCCTGGTCCCCACCTCTTCTGACATTCTGCTATTGTGTGTCTGAGGTGCCATGCCGTTGATGGCTCATGTACATGGCTGGCCCAGGTTCCCACAGTGAGTTGTGCTGTTGTGTCTGGTGGGTGTGCATGTTGTATGTGAGCTTGTGACATGTGCATTTCCTGTGTTGTGTGTTGCATCATTGTGGAGTTGAGGTGTGTGGTGTGTGCATTTGGTATTGGCCAACGAGCAGTGCATTTCCGTGGGTGCCATCCTGGTGGCGCAGGTTGATGATGGACTGTCGGGAGGTGCAGGTATCATGCACACTGCCTGGGTGGTTGACGGCGGCGTTGGCGGAGATTCCACGGTGGTCCACTATTGCCTGCACATTGGTGGGATACGTGCGCTTTCTGTTGCGCTTATTGTGTGCAGTGTCGCCAGGGGCCACTAGTAGGACATGTGTGCAGTCAATTGCCCCCTGACACGTGCGGGAAGCCAGCTGTGGCGTACACGCCTTGCTTGGTCTCTGGCTGTTAGAAATGGGGGTCTCTAGTTGGCAATGGCTGGCCACTGTCCAAGTAGGGACCCTTCTTCCTAAGTCAGAGTAAGAGGGCTACCCTCCTTGATACCCCTGCTCAACCCTGTGGTAACGTAGCACGAGCAGGTAGGCTTATCTCAGAGGCAGGGTGTGAAGCATTTATGACCATACACAGTAACACAGTGAGGAACACTACAGAGGGACACCACACAAGTAGTTATAAAAACTAAGTATCTTTATATAAAGGCAGATTTATCACAAGACCAATAACTGTAAAAGCCACAATACTGTCAAAAATAGGATAGCTGTTGAAGGGCTGTCAAAGATAGTTCAAAGGTTGCAAGAATAAGGTTCAAATTCAAGGCAGGGGTCTCTGCGCCCCTTTCTCGTTCAGAGGTTGCAAAAATAAGGTTCAAATTCCAGGCAGTGGTCTCTGTGACCCTTTCTCTCATAAGACTGTCAAAAATAGGATGGCTGTTGAAAGACTGTCAAAAAATAGTTCAAAGGTTGCAAAAATAAGGTTCAAATTCAAAGCAGTGGTCTCTGCGACCCTTTCTCTCACAAAGTACCTGGGTTTAGTAGCAAAACCAACAAATGTCGCAAAGAAGTGGTAGCGATGATTCTCGGCACGCGAGGCCGGCGATGCGTTAAAATCCTTGCCGCAAGGGAGGATGATGCGCCGATCTGCGTGATGCGTGCGGAGACACTGCGACCAACTTCTGCACGCTAGGCCGCCGATGCGATGACTTTCTTGCCGCGAGGGAGAAGTCGATACGACGATCCTGTTGCGCTGTGCGATTGTGTTGCGATGCGAAGAGATGACGCTCCGCGAGGGAGCGACGAAATCCGGTGCGATGCGATGAAAATGGCGGAGGCACGGCGTCCGCAAAGCGATGTCTTGAAGCGATGATTTCTTTAGGGGTTGCGAGCGCTCGGCGACAGCAGCGCGATGATTTTTCCAGCGCGTCTCAGCTGCAGCAGCTCGCAAAGGGGCGTTAGCGATGGTTTCGTGTTGCGAGCACCCAGCGGCAGCAGCGCGATGATTTTTCCAGCGCTCTCGGCTGCAGCGGCTCACAAACGTGCGTTAGCGTCGATTTCTCACCCTCTTTTCTCTGATGCAAACTAGAGGCCCTGGAACTCACAGGAGCCTCATCAGCAGATAGCAGTCCTCGCAGGGAGGAAGCAGGAGGTTGGTGGTGGAGTCTGATGTGCCTGAGACTCCAGCAGGAGGCTAGCTCTTTTCCTAGCCCTTGGGTAATTGCTGTAACAAAAATAAAAGTTCTCTCAAAAGTCCTTTTCTCTCTTCTTCAAGGTCCAGTGGTCACTGCTGCAGGCCAGTGCAAGAAACAACACACAAGCACAGGGACAGTCACTTCCTGCAGATTCCTCCAGTGGCACGGACAGAGTTTCCTTTCCAGATCCAAAAGCAATACAAATTGTAGGGGTTTGAGTACAGATATTTATACCCCAAAAGTCTTTGTTCTCAGAAGCTACAAGTCACTGAACCTAGCCAGAACCAGTTCTGCTCAGGCCTGGAGCACTTTGTTTACCAGGCTGCATTCTTCCTTTCAGAAAGAGGGGTCTGCTAGCAGACACACAGTAGGAGGTGGAGCCAGCATTCACCTTGCCAGGCACAGCCCTATTCAGGTCAAGGAGCCACCCCTCCCCACACTCTAAATGCAGATCTCTCTATTCAACCCAGGTCTGACTCAGCCTGCCCTACCCCTCTAAAACCAGACAGCCAATACACATAACAGCAGAGCACACTGGAAGGCTTAGGCAAGAAAATACCTACTTTCTAAAAGTGGTATTTTCAAACACAGAATATAAAAATAAACTTCACTAAAAGATGTATTTTAATATTCTGAGCTCAGGCATACTAAATTCGTTTTTCTACCATGTTCCTGGGGTCAGTTAGCACTATAGAATGTAATAGCCAAACTGCCCATTCTAGCCTATGAGGAACAGGTAGCCTTACAGTAGTGAAAAACGAAATGGGGCATAATTCACTACCAGGACATGCTACACACACCAAGGCATGTCCTACCTTACACATACAATGCACCCTACCATAGGGGTGACTTACAAGATGCCAAGGGAAGGTTCAGGGGCTGGGAAGTGGGTGCACTTCACAGCCAAGATGGCAGTTCTGGACTGCACACAGACACTGCAGTGGCAGGTCTGAGACACACTTTACAAGCTGCTTCTGTGGGTGGCACACATCAGTGCTGCAGGCCCACCAGCAGCATTTGGTTTACCAGCCCTGGGCACACATAGGCCACAATACTAGGGACTAACAGGTAAACCAAATAAGCCAATCAGGGATATACCAATTCACATAGACATATTTACAAAGGGAGAGCATATGCACTTTAGCACTGAACAGCAGTGGTAAAGTGCCCAGGGTCATAAAACCAACAGAAACAGGTCAGCAAAAATACAGAAGGCAGGCAAAAAGTTTAGGGGTGACCCTGCAAAAAGGGCATTTCCAACACAACCCCCTTCCAGCCAAAACGCAGGGTAGACCAATCACTACTTTGATGGGCTTCCCTGCTTCGAGGCGATAGAACACGGAACTGGCCCGCAACTGCAGGGGCATATGCCAGCTCTACTCCAATCTGAACCCTGGTGGATCCCTCTGTCCACACTCCCAGGGCCCACTAAGATAACCAATGGGGAACTCTGCCCCTCACCTGTGGACACCACCTGTGCAGCACCTAACCTTAACTGGCCCCCAGGTGTGTCCCAACAGATAAACAATAAGCCACAGTAGCCACTGACAGTAGTCAGGGATGAGACCCAGGCCTTATACCTCTCAGGGCTCACTAAGACAACCAATGGGGAACTCTTCCCCTTACCTGTGGACACCACCTGTGCAGCACCAAACCTTAACTGGCCCCCAGGTGTGTCCCAACAGATAAACAACAAGCCCCAGTAGCCACTGACAGTAGTCAGTGATGAAATCCAAGCCCTATACCTCTCAGGGCTCTCAAACTTTTGTGGCATCAGAGAGTGAGGGGCAGTAACCCCACGTGTCTGGCACCTTTTGTCCACTCTCCCTCCTGTCAGGTCAGGTGACGCACCCTGACACTGACCCACCAGCCCTGGGCCTGTTCCCAGCGGCCGGGCCAGAGACTGGGGTGGGCTCCCCCACACCTGGTCCCTCTCTTTGGGGCTCGGTACCCTCCCACTTGGAGCGGTACCCCCCTCCAGAATTGTCAGGGCACCTGAGGCAGGTGTCCTGCATAATTCACCCACCAGTTCAGGGGTTCTATCCTGCAACTGGTATCCCAGCATAGGGTCTGTACCCTTAGACTGGGCGGAGGTCAGGGGTGAGGCTGCCCTCTCCCCGCCCCCTTTACTGGGGCCCGGCACCCTCCCACCTGGAGAGGTGCCTCCATAACACAAACCGGGAGGGGCACTGTTAGCAGTTGCCCCTTTCTCCAGATCAGGGGGACACCCTGAACCTGGCCCCCAACCTAGGGTCTGTACCCTTAGGCTGGGCCTGTGCCTGGCAACCCAGGACTTCTGGGGGAGTACACCAATTCCCCCCAAGGAAAATACACTCTTCCACTAGTTCAGGGCCTTGTCCCTGCAACTGATCCATCAACCTGGAAAAACCCTCAGGTGGTACTGGGGTCAGAGGCGAGGACTCCCTCCCTCTGCACCCCCTTCCAGCATACTGCACCCTCCCACCTGGAGTGGTGCTTTTAGGGAAAAAATGGTCGGGACACTGCTTACAGTTGTCCCTTCCTCCAGGTCAGACAACACCTGGACCTGACTTACCATCCCAGGGACCAACCCCTGTGGTTGAACAACCGCCTGGCCACCCAGGACTTCCTGGGGAGCACACAGGCTCCCCTCAAGGGAAACACACCCCTCCACCAGTTCAGGGCCTGGACCCTGCAACTGACCTACCAACCTGAAAAAACCCTCAGGGTGCACCGGGGTCAGAGGCGAGGACTCCCTCCCTCTGCACCCCCTTCCAGCATACTGCACCCTCCCACCTGGAGTGGTGCTCTTGGAAAAAATGGTCGGGACACTGCTTACAGTTGTCCCTCCCTCCAGGTCAGACAACTCCTGGACCTGACTTACCAACCCAGGGACCAACCCCTGCGGCTGAACAACTGCCTGGCCAACCAGGACTTCCTGAGGGTGACACATACCTAGCGTGTTGCGTGACAGTCTGCCTGGCACAGAGCTCACGACCTCCTGTCCCTCTGACAGTGCGTGAAGATGCCCCAGGACAGAAGTGGCGTCACCATGGCCAATCCTATGAGGCTCAGCCCTTCTGGCTGGCCCCTGACCCACTGGTTCTTCCACTGGGGACTCTTTCCCCCTTTCATCCCTCAGACTGGACTTCTGTACCCTCCCCTAGGAGTGGCACTGCCAGGCACAAGAACTGATGGAGGCCTGACTACAGGCACTCCCAGCTCACCTAACACTGGGGTACCCCCCACAATGGACGGTCCATCCAGACAGACTAGGCTCCCCACCTGGTGTTCTCTCATGGAACCATCCAGTCCTGGGGACTGAGGCTGGGGCACTTCGGGACCTATCCCAGTCTCACTCCTGCTCCCACGAGACAGGATGTGAGGCCCTACAACCTCCTCACAACAAGGGGACCCAGCTGTAACACTCCTAACCTTTCCCAGCACTCTGGGTTGGAAAACTTCTGAACCACTTCTCTTAGGGTCATTCCCTAATGCCTCTACAGAGCCTCTGGTACTCACCCAGAGGTCTGCCTCCTGCGCAAGTTCCCTAGGATCAGAGAACTCGCACTCTAACACATGTTGGTTTAGCTCTGGAAAATAGGAACTCACAATATGCTCTCCCACAATTGGATTACACAGTTCCACGCAGGTGCTAACCTTTACCTCACAATCCAGTGTCTCACACACGTACCCCACACCACTCTCTTGAAGTGGGCAAGACATTAACTGACTGTCTCTATCACTCAACCCACACTCTTCTGGGCGGTCCTCACACTCATACACCAGGACTTCAACCACGGGGGAACCCCTCTCCCTGCACCTCTCATCCAGAGTCGGTAGAGTATCCCTCCTTTCACTAGGACTATGGGCCCCTGCGCTAGTTCCCCAATCCACCTCAGGGACACTGCATATTAATGGAGCTACCTCATATCCTTGAATCCCCTGGTGTAGATCAACCCCTCCTTCAAGTCAGGTGCTACATCTCTGGGTGGGTGTACTACACTGTCATCACTATATACTTCAATTTTGCTGCCACCACTGGACCCCACCCTCTCTGGGGAATCCAGACAATTAAAACTGCGCTCCAGGGGTAACCTACCCTCTTGAGCTAACTTCTCCTTTTCTGCTATCTGCGCTAGGTGCGCCTCCAGCTGGGCAATCTCTATTTGGAGCCTCTCCAATTCCAGCTGGTACTCCCTCTCCCTCTGTCGGCCCAACTCCTCTGGGGACCATGAAGGGGATTGGGTGCTACCCTGTGCACTAGATCCAGCAAGGGACTCCCTACCTATGGGACCTTCCCGACTGTCCACCAACTCCTCTGGGGACCCTGAGGGGAATCTGGCACTACCATAGGCACTAGACTCATCAAGGAACTCCCCACCTATGAGATATTCCATAACACTTTCTTCCTCCTCTTCAGACTCTCCAGAGCCACCCTCAGACCAACTACCCTCTTGGTAGGTGTACTGGGACTCCAAGAATCTCCATCTGTCTTGTTGCCAAAGTCTCAGGGATGTCTGCAGGGATAGCTGAGTCTCCTTCCTACTCACTGCTAAGCCCCTCTCCTCACAGAACCCCCTTAGCTCCTCTAGACTGTAGGTCAACAGATCATCTATATAAAAGGTAGGTCTCATTTCAGCAAGACCCATTGTAGCAATATCTGGCAATATCAATAATAAAAAAAATAGGCTTGGCCGTTGTAACAATCACGGGCAATATCAATAAAAGATAGAAGAAAACTTCTCAAGAAAATGTATGCGGGTAAAAAAATCACCGGCAATATCAATAAAACATAGGCTTGCCCATAGTAGCAATCACGGGCAATATCAGTAAAAGATAGAAGAAAACTTCTCAAAAAAATGTATGCGGGTAAAAAATCACCGGCAATATCAATCACAATATAGGATCCAAAAACTTTCAAAAATGTATGCGGGTACTATCACCGGCCATATCAATAAAAAATAGGCTTGCCCGTTGTAACAATCACGGGCAATATCAATACAGATAGAAGAAAACTTCTCAAGAAAATGTATGCGGGTAAAAAATCACCGGCAATATCAATCACAATATAGGATCCAAAAACTTTCAAAAATGTATGCGGGTACTATCACCAGCAATATCAATAAAAAATAGGCTTGCCCATTGTAACAATCACGGGCAATATCAATAACAATAGAGGATCCAAAAACTCTCAAAAATGTATGCGGGTACTATCACCGGCAATATCAATAAAAAATAGGCTTGCCCATTGTAACAATCACGGGCAATATCAATAAAAGATAGAAGAAAACTTCTCAAGAAAATGTATGCTGGTAAAAAATCACCGGCAATATCAATTACAATATAGGATCCAACAATTCTCAAAAATGTATGCGGGTACTATCACCTGGCAATATCAATAAAACATAGGCTTGCCCATTGTAACAATCACGGGCAATATCAATAAAAGATAGAAGAAAACTTCTCAAGAAAATGTATGCTGGTAAAAAATCACCGGCAATATCAATTACAATATAGGATCCAACAATTCTCAAAAATGTATGCGGGTACTATCACCTGGCAATATCAATAAAACATAGGCTTGCCCATTGTAACAATCACGGGCAATATCAATCAAAGATAGAACCAAAAAAAAAACTTCAAAAATGTATGTGGTACGTTATGGTCTGCACTCACTAGTAGTGTACACTATAATTACTGTATGCGATCATAAATGCAAGTCCAGATCCTCACCGCTGACCACCAATGTTAGAAATGGGGGTCTCTAGTTGGCAATGGCTGGCCACTGTCCAAGTAGGGACCCTTCTTCCTAAGTCAGAGTAAGAGGGCTACCCTCCTTGATACCCCTGCTCAACCCTGTGGTAACGTAGCACGAGCAGGTAGGCTTATCTCAGAGGCAGGGTGTGAAGCATTTATGACCATACACAGTAACACAGTGAGGAACACTACAGAGGGACACCACACAAGTAGTTATAAAAAATAAGTATCTTTATATAAAGGCAGATTTATCACAAGACCAATAACTGTAAAAGCCACAATACTGTCAAAAATAGGATAGCTGTTGAAGGGCTGTCAAAGATAGTTCAAAGGTTGCAAGAATAAGGTTCAAATTCAAGGCAGGGGTCTCTGCGCCCCTTTCTCGTTCAGAGGTTGCAAAAATAAGGTTCAAATTCCAGGCAGTGGTCTCTGCGACCCTTTCTCTCATAAGACTGTCAAAAATAGGATGGCTGTTGAAGGACTGTCAAAAAATAGTTCAAAGGTTGCAAAAATAAGGTTCAAATTCAAAGCAGTGGTCTCTGCGACCCTTTCTCTCACAAAGTACCTGGGTTTAGTAGCAAAACCAACAAAATGTCGCAAAGAAGTGGTAGCGATGATTCTCGGCACGCGAGGCCGGCGTTGCGTTAAAATCCTTGCCGCAAGGGAGGATGATGCGCCGATCTGCGTGATGCGTGCGGAGACACTGCGACCAACTTCTGCACGCTAGGCCGCCGATGCGATGACTTTCTTGCCGCGAGGGAGAAGTCGATGCGACGATCCTGTTGCGCTGTGCGATTGTGTTGCGATGCGAAGAGATGACGCTCCGCGAGGGAGCGACTAAATCCGGTGCGATGCGATGAAAATGGCGGAGGCACGGCGTCCGCAAAGCGATGTCTTGAAGCGATGATTTCTTTAGGGGTTGCGAGCGCTCGGCGACAGTAGCGCGATGATTTTTCCAGCGCGTCTCAGCTGCAGCGGCTCGCAAAGGGGCGTTAGCGATGGTTTCGTGTTGCGAGCACCCAGCGGCAGCAGCGCAATGATTTTTCCAGCGCTCTCGGCTGCACCGGCTCACAAACGTGCGTTAGCATCGATTTCTCACCCTCTTTTCTCTGATGCAAACTAGAGGCCCTGGAACTCACAGGAGCCTCATCAGCAGATAGCAGTCCTCGCAGGGAGGAAGCAGGAGGTTGGTGGTGGAGTCTGATGTGCCTGAGACTCCAGCAGGAGGCTAGCTCTTTTCCTAGCCCTTGGGTAATTGCTGTAACAAAAATAAAAGTTCTCTCAAAAGTCCTTTTCTCTCTTCTTCAAGGTCCAGTGGTCACTGCTGCAGGCCAGTGCAAGAAACAACACACAAGCACAGGGACAGTCACTTCCTGCAGATTCCTCCAGTGGCACGGACAGAGTTTCCTCTCCAGATCCAAAAGCAATACAGATTGTAGGGGTTTGAGTACAGATATTTATACCCCAAAAGTCTTTGTTCTCAGAAGCTACAAGTCACTGAACCTAGCCAGAACCAGTTCTGCTCAGGCCTGGAGCACTTTTTTTACCAGGCTGCATTCTTCCTTTCAGAAAGAGGGGGTCTGCTAGCAGACACACAGTAGGAGGTGGAGCCAGCATTCACCTTGCCAGGCACAGCCCTATTCAGGTCAAGGAGCCACCCCTCCCCACACTCTAAATGCAGATCTCTCTATTCAACCCAGGTCTGACTCAGCCTGCCCTGCCCCTCTAAAACCAGACAGCCAATACACATAACAGCAGAGCACACTGGAAGGCTTAGGCAAGAAAATTCCTACTTTCTAAAAGTGGTATTTTCAAACACAGAATATAAAAATAAACTTCACTAAAAGATGTATTTTAATATTCTGAGCTCAGGCATACTAAATTCGTTTTTCTACCATGTTCCTGGGGTCAGTTAGGACTATAGAATGTAATAGCCAAACTGCCCATTCTAGCCTATGAGGAACAGGTAGCCTTACAGTAGTGAAAAACGAAATGGGGCATAATTCACTACCAGGACATGCTACACACACCAAGGCATGTCCTACCTTACACATACAATGCACCCTACCATAGGGGTGACTTACAAGATGCCAAGGGAAGGTTCAGGGGCTGGGAAGTGGGTGCACTTCACAGCCAAGATGGCAGTTCTGGACTGCACACAGACACTGCAGTGGCAGGTCTGAGACACACTTTACAAGCTGCTTCTGTGGGTGGCACACATCAGTGCTGCAGGCCCACCAGCAGCATTTGGTTTACCAGCCCTGGGCACACATAGGCCACAATACTAGGGACTAACAGGTAAACCAAATAAGCCAATCAGGGATATACCAATTCACATAGACATATTTACAAAGGGAGAGCATATGCACTTTAGCACTGAACAGCAGTGGTAAAGTGCCCAGAGTCATAAAACCAACAGAAACAGGTCAGCAAAAATACAGGAGGCAGGCAAAAAGTTTAGGGGTGACCCTGCAAAAGGGTCATTTCCAACACCGGCTGTTCCTGCGCAGTGTGTGTGAAGTATAGATAGTGGGGTACCAAGCTGATGGTGTTATCCATGACCGTTGTGGGGGACTTAGATTGGCCTGGCTGTGTGACTCCTCCGTCTCAGGGGGAGGTTGGTTGGAGGGTACCAGAGGCCAACACATGCAGCACGGCCAGCAGCTTTGTCTGCGGTGGGATGTTGGTTGTCCGCTGTGTTGGTACCGTCATCCTGTGGGCTATGGTGGTCAGGATGCGGAGGAGGGTTGTCCATTTGGGCATATAGTGGGCAATGACATTCTCTGGTGTTGGGTCTGTGAGGTTGGTGCATTTTCGGAGGGTCGCTGTCTTTGTCTGCGCTGCCTCAGTGTTGGTCCGGGGGGAGGCGGTGGGTGTCCAGGGGGGTGGGAGGGTGGTGGCGGTGGGTGTTGTTGCCCTCTCGGGGCTCCGGGATGCATGGTGAGTGGCTCCATGGCATCTGTTGTTCTTCAGGTGTGGCTGTGGGCTGGGCTCCCTTTTGTGGTGCAGGCTGCATGTCCGACTTTACACCAGGTCAGAGCAGGTGTTAATTTCCGACTGCTAACGCGCATTATCGCATGTTTCGTGGTCTTTTCGCCGATCTGGCTGGTCGTTGAGAATGTTGCGGAGTGGTGTTTTCGAGGCTTTTTGCACGGGTACGACTTCTCTGCATCTCATTAGCGATAGTTGCCGGGGTCATCTGTGGCGATGTTTTTTGCGGCTGGTATCGCGGGTAAACTGGTGTTATGGGCTGTTAACACCGGCTTGTGAATGGGGCGATGTATTTCTTGCAACTTTGGCTGCGATAAAGTGCCGTTAACTCGGCGATAGCTCCTTGAGAATATGCCCCTCAAGGTATTAAAGCACTTGATGGCCCACCCTCTTTCCATGCTGAGGGGAGGCAACTGGGCACATTGTTCGGCAGCATGATGAAAGGATGAACGTGATGGCACATTGGGAGTGTGCTCATCAGTCAGCCACCACTCAGCGTATCCTCTCATGTGTTTCTTGGGCTGGCCTCCTCTGTTGTTGAGGGATTATTGGCACTCTGAGGCAGAATCTCTGGACTTCTTGGCCATGCTGTAGACTTTCATTGAGGCAAGGAAAACAGCAGAGTGAGAAATTCCGAGGCTTATTTATGAGAGCGCTGTGTCACTTTTGCACCACGTATAGTGGCAAATCGCTGTGTCACCTTACTCTGCGCCCGGGAGGCGTTCCATGGGTATTGCAGTGGTTTTTCCCACGCAACACAATCGATTTTGGCACTGCCCCAGATTCACAAAATCATGGAAACCTGGGGAATCGTCAATCCGTACGCCTCCAGAGGTGAGGCATAATGAGCAGAAATATGTTTATTTCTCCTTGTTTTTCCCTCTTTCCATGTGTGCTGCATTCTGCAGCACACATAGAAAGAGGAAAACGCCTCTTAGGATTGTTTTTGTGCAGGAAGATGCCCCTTCCTTCACAAAAACAATCCTGCATGCAACGGAGGCACCCTTGCACCATGGTGTAAGGGTGCCTACGTTTGCGCTAGGCTTCCAAAACAGCGCCTGCGTAAGGAGTTAGGACAGGAATGCACTGTATTGCTTAAATACAGTGCATTCCTGCCCCTTCACTTTGGAGTTGGGCAGCATAGCAAGGTGCCTTGCTGCACTGCCCTATGCCAAAATACCATAAATAAGCCTCTCCATTTTTTATTGTGTAACTACAGTTTTTGTAATCTGGACATCTAGTAGCTCCAGCCTACTGACCAGAAATGTGCTGTGCCCGATATGTAATTTTTATTCCGCTTTTAAAGATTCTTGCTTGACACTTTGAAAAGAGCTGTTAAAATGTGCAAAGATTTGTCACATCTGTTCAAAGATCAAATGTGGGATGCTAGGATGAAAGAGATATTTCACACTTTTGCTCCCAAAAATATAACATGCTTAGCAGCCGATACTTTGTAACAGGCTGCTGAGGCCTGTATTTTAAAACTTCATTGTTAACTTATCTTGGAAAAAGGCTACAAACTTTAAACTTTCAGTGAAAGGGGCACAATTAATGGATCTGTGGAATATTGATGATCTATTCTATTTATCTATATTCTGTACGTAGTCATACTGCGTAGATGAGACTTAGCAACAGTGTTGGCAAAGGTCTACTGTAATTTCCCTGGCTGACTCCCCTACACCTCATTGTCCAATTTCCCAACCAATCTCACCTGGGGGCTCAAATGGTCAACTGCCTGATTTCAAAGGCCCACACAACAAAATGAACAGGATAAGACTGAAGGTTGTTCCACACAAAAAGGTCACATTTCTCTGTAAGGAAAGCCACATCAGCTGGTCCATTTATGTAGATACTCCATCTCCAGAACAGTACAACCACTCACAGAAGGGAAGGCAGATGAGAGACGGAGAGTTTATTTGATCTGTAAGAGAAACTTGACCAGTCTGTCAATTAGTTTAGAGAGAGGAAGATGGTGTTAGAAATGAATAAGACTTCTAACTTTATGTTTTAGTGAAAAGCAGTCCGGGTCTGCTCCAGCCTCAACGCAGATCTGTAAAACAAGAACCTCATCAAAACTGTTGAAAATATTAGAGACATTTTTAAGAGCTAAGGTTTGCTTTACTGAGGGGTTATCACCAATCACAGACTTATTATGTTATGCATATTTGTAGAGCGTTCTATCACCCGGGAGCAAATCTTGGTGCTTTAAGCAGGAGCAAGCCTGGTGTGGCCTAGGGCTAAACTGCTGCTGTGTGTTTGAAAAGCCTAACCTTCAGATTCTTGCAGAATTCAAGAATGGAAGAGGGGGCTCTGATGTGCAGCCACAGGTCATTCGAGGCTTTATGAGCAGTGTGAGAGAAAGCCCGATCGCCGCATCTGGTTCTGTGTATGAGAGGGTTGTGTGAGTAGAAGTCCTGCCGAGCTGAGGTGTTTGGTGGGTTTGTGAAATGCCATGCGGTTGTTAAGATAAACTGGGCCTGTGTTGTGTAAGGCTCTGAAGGTGTGGGTGAGGAGATAGAGCTTGTTTGTGTGTGGGGAGGCAGTGGAGCTCCCTGAGGTGCAGGGTGATGTGTGTGCATTGTGGTAGGTTGAGTGTGATCCTATCTGCCAAGTTCTGGATGGTTTGAAGACATCTGGTCAGATGTGTGCTGATTCCAGCATAGAGGGTGTTGCCGGAGTCCAATTTGCTAGTGATGATGGCATGGATGATGGTTCTGCATGTGCTGGTGGGGAGCAATTTGAAGATTTTTTTGAGCATCTTTATGGTGTAGAAGCAGGAGGCGATAACTGTATTGGCTTTGGCATTCCTGGTGAGTTGATTGTTGATGACAATACAGAGGTTGGTGGTGGTGGGGCTTGGGGCGGGACTGAGTTCTGCTGGCTACCAGGTGGAATCCCACAGAGAAGATTTTGTTCTGAAAATCAGAACTTCCGTCTTATCGGTGTACATTTTTAGACAGATGGTTTTCATCCAGTTGTTGACTTCGGTCATGCAGGCTGCAAACTTATTCCAGGTGTTAGGTGTTTTGTCTAAGAGGGAAATTATTAGCTGTGTGTTGTCAGCATAGGATAGGACGTTGATTCGATTGGCGCTGATGATGTTGACGAGCGGAATCATATACGTGTTGAAGAAAGTTGGGCTTAGTGATGAGCCCTATGGTACTCCACAAATGAGGTTGAGGCCATCCGAGAAGTAGGGGGGCAGGATGACTGACTGGGGATGATTAGTCAGGAAGTAGCATATCCAGCGGACAGAGGGACCTTGGATGCCGGTTTCAGTCATTTCATAAGGATGGTGAGGGGTACAGTGTCCAAAGCCACAGAGAGATCAAGAAGGATGAAGGCTGCAGTGTCTTCTCTGTCCATGATCATCTGGATGTCATTTGTGGCAGTGATGAGGGCTGCTTCTGGGCTGTGTTTGGTCTGAATCTGAACTGAGGGTCATTGAGGGGATGGTTTTTGTTGAGGTGGTTGGCAAGGTGCTTGTTGATCAATTTCTCCACAATTTTAGCCAGGTAGGGCAGCAGGGAAATGGGTTTGTAATTAGCTAGTGTCCTCTGGTCCATGGAGGGATTTTTGAGGAGGAGTACTGTAACATGCTTCTAGGCATCCTGGTAGTTGGCTTTAGAAATTGAGCAAAACCAAAGGGGATGATGGATGGAGTGTTGAACATTGCAAGCACCAACCCCCAGTCAACTGTTCTGGGTTTAATCCATCATCATTCTTTAGCTCACTCCGCCACCCCAGTTCAGACATGGCCATATGCAAATCAGTCTGACCCTGTGCCTCATGGGAACAGTCCAGCCCGAACTGCCAAGCCATGTCTTCCCTGGACCGGAAACAAGCATCCTGGGACCGGTTTCTGGCTTACAGCCGTCATCAGCCAGGCTATCTTGAATCCAGTGGCAAAGTGAGCAAGGGACCCACGTCTGGGCATACCCTGCCAACTTAGGGCGAACATAGCAAAACCAAAGGGGATGATGGACGGAGTGTTGAACATTGCAAGCACTCACCCCCAGTCAACTGATCTGGGTTTAATCCATCATCATTCTTTAGCTCACTCCGCCACCCCAGTTCAGACATGGCCATATGCAAATCAGTCTGACCCTGTGCCTCATGGGAACAGTCCAGCCCGAACTGCCAAGCCATGTCTTCCCTGGACCGGAAACAAGCATCCTGGGACCGGTTTCTGGCTTACAGCCGTCATCAGCCAGGCTATCTTGAATCCAGTGGCAAAGTGAGCAAGGGACCCACGTCTGGGCATACCCTGCCAACTTAGGGCGAACATAGCAAAACCAAAGGGGATGATGGACGGAGTGTTGAACATTGCAAGCACTCACCCCCAGTCAACTGATCTGGGTTTAATCCATCATCATTCTTTAGCTCACTCCGCCACCCCAGTTCAGACATGGCCATATGCAAATCAGTCTGACCCTGTGCCTCATGGGAACAGTCCAGCCTGAACTGCCAAGCCATGTCTTCCCTGGACCGGAAACAAGCATCCTGGGACTGCTTTCTGGCTTACAGCCGTCATCAGCCAGGCTATCTTGAATCCAGTGGCAAAGTGAGCAAGGGACCCACGTCTGGGCATACCGTGCCAACTTAGGGCGAACATAGCAAAACCAAAGGGGATGATGGACGGAGTGTTGAACATTGCAAGCACTCACCCCCAGTCAACTGATCTGGGTTTAATCCATCATCATTCTTTAGCTCACTCCGCCACCCCAGTTCAGACATGGCCATATGCAAATCAGTCTGACCCTGTGCCTCATGGGAACAGTCCAGCCCGAACTGCCAAGCCATATCTTCCCTGGACCGGAAACAAGCATCCTGGGACCGGTTTCTGGCTTACAGCCATCATCAGCCAGGCTATCTTGAATCCAGTGGCAAAGTGAGCAAGGGACCCACGTCTGGGCATACCCTGCCAACTTAGGGCGAACATAGCAAAACCAAAGGGGATGATGGACGGAGTGTTGAACATTTAGAAATTGAGGCCTTTGGGATTAGCACGGGCGCTCTGCTGATCAGTTGCAGTCCTTTGATGAAGGTTTGGACGGCGCAACCGCCCGAAGGGGCCCTGGAATTTATGGACTGCTTGGTTGAAATGGGTTCCTCTAGGTCATCAGTGTGGCTTCTGTGGTCAAGACAGGAAGGCTTGTTGCGAGGTCAGTGGGGTCCAGTTGGAGGTTGCTGTTGTCGTATTTGTTGGTTATCTTGTTGCAGAAGAACTGGGACAGTTTGGTGCAGAGGTCCAGTAAAGAGGGTGAAGCAGGTGTAGCTGGGTGCTGTGGAGGTGAAATCTTTTACAATGGCGAAGATCTCTTTGCTGATGTTGGTATTGGCATCAATGCTGTATACGAGCTTGGAGTGTTTAGTGGTACGAATCTGCTGGTGGTAGGGTCGGAGGGTGGATTTGAAGGTGGTCCTGTCTTTGTTGGCCTGACTCATCTTCCACCTGCACCCTAGTTTTTTACAGAGGCGTTTGGTCATGCTGAGCTCCTCTATGTGCCAGCTGGCATGCAGCCTGAATCTCATGGCTTTGTTGGATTTCAGGGTGCCAAGATGTCATCGCGGGTCGTGATCCAGTCATTGAAGTTGGAGATGAAGTCGGGATGCTGCTGCTGTGAGTGGGCCAGTGTTCCAGGAGTTTAGTAGTCCAGGCTTCTTCTGATACTTTGCTCCAGTCTCTGCGGGTGGGCTTGGCGGTGTTGGTTCTAAGGTGCTGAGTTATGGGAACAGTGAAATGTATGAGGGTGTGGTTGGTCTAGGCCGTTTAGTGTAAAATGTTTATCATGATGTCACTGAATGTGGTAAATACAAGGTCCAGCAGGTGTCCGACTGCGAGTGTGGGTCCTTCCAGGTCAGTGCTGTCTTTCAGGGTAGCCTTTTTAAAAGACCATGAATGAGAACTATGAGGGAAAGTACAGCCTGGCTCAGATGAACATAGCAAAACTTCCCTACTTGATGTCTGACCAAGAGTGTCTCAAGATTTAAGAGCAGATTCACTAACAAGTCACGCACTGCAGCAAGACAACTTGCTGAGCTGTGTTGCTTGACAGGAGAGGGCAAGAATGCGCCTTATCTAATAAGATATGGCACATTCCTGCCATCTCCCTGCGCTGGCGCATTGAGTGCAGATTAGCGCCAACCAAGGCACCCTTTTGCCATTGTGCAAGATTGCCTGTGTTACAGTCAGGATAGTTTTTGTGCAGGAAGGGACACCCTTGTACACAAAACAATCATCTAAGTTTTTGTCCTCTTTCTATGTGCACTGCAGAATGCAGCACAGGTAGAAAGTGGACAAAATAATTTTATGCCTCGCCTGAGAAGGTGTAGCATCTTGAGACATTTCCAGGTTTATTAGTCTTAGTAAATCTGGAAATGCGTCAAAATCCATAGGTGGATCCATGGGAACACCCACGTTCCATCCATGGAACCCAGGGCAGAGTAATGCAAGGCAGTGACTTGAACTACTCCACATTTACTAAGCCCTACAGAGCCGTGCAAGGTTGCTTTGCATGGCTTAGTAAATCTCACTGAAGCTCTTGTGTTGCCTTGCGCCACCTTGCGTGATGCAATGGCAACACAAGGGGTTTGTAAATCTGGGTCTTAGTCTTGAATCTCTGGGTAAGAACATTGTTCCAGGTCTGATGAGGCTAGGCTTTTTCTAACCGCTGAGAGTGTAGAAGTTCTAAGAGACACCTAAAGCTGTGCCTGCAGGAAAGAGGACCAGGAGACAAGTTGCAGTTACCCATTTCTTAGGCCTGCCCAAGTGAAACTGCTCCCATATGTCTTGGGTATGAAGTGGTCCTTGTGCACACATGGTGTTGGAGCTGCTTCATATGAATATCATGAGGCTGTTGTAACTTTACATTTTTCTGCAGATGTTATCATGCAGCCTCATGACTAAGAAGCCTTTCCCAAAACTCCGGAGACATTTAGAAGACTGGAAAGGAGGTTACAAAATAATTTTTATCATTTGTAAAAGTTAGGGTTTAGAAATGTTTCATCTCTGGAGAAGAAGGACAGGGTGCCAGCTAAGCTGAAAAAAGCAAACTCCCCAACTGTATTTAAGTGGTTTGACCCACATAGAACCTTTGACAGCAAAACTCTAAACCGCTAGTGGACTGCAAAAAAGGAGTAGCCGGCCTTATGGAGCAATGCTCAGTTCATCTTCAAGTCATGTCCCACTTAACAATTTTGACTGAAGGTAAATCTTTTGACCAGAATAAATTATGACCTTAAATGAGGTTGGCCATAAAGGGTATCTAGGTGCATGACCTCTATAACATTTGGAGTGAGTGAACCACCAATGTGTATCTACCCATGCTCAGTTTGGGAGAGCTGCAGATAGCGCCAATGTCAAAGTCTACAGAACCTCATAGACTAGCATTGATTTTTGAGTTTCCACTGTTTGCTATGAAACCTTTTTCCAACTTTTTAAATGCATTAATCAGATTATTTTCATTTTTGTGTAATTTTACTAATTTTTTCTTTTTTTCCTGAAGTGGCTTGGAAATGTTAAGGCAATTAATTATTAACTGTAATTATGATTTGACAGCATTGCTCATGTAGCATGTGCATTTTGTTTTGAGTAACTGATTGGTCCAAATGTTTTTCTGAAATTCAAACCACAGGAGCTTCAACCTTTCAGAGTAAGAATGTATTGAATAAGGTGAAAATTATTTTTAAGTTGAAGGTGAATTTGATGGAAAGTCGGTCCAGGGGGGTGTTGTATGTGGCCAAAGAGGGTTCAAATTTGTTGGGTTGGCATGAGCGAGGAGAGTTGTATATGATTTTATGCCCTGATAATCCTGTTTATGTGATCCCTAAGTCTAAATTGATGCTTGCATATATGAGTGTTTCTCCAGCAGGCCAAAACATTGATGTTTGTGCAAAGCCACCAAGAGTGAACCAGGGAGTACTCACAGACACAGGTTTATCTAGTCAGAGTCAGATTTTGTGATAGCTTGGATACAGCTCACATCAAGAGCACAGCTTCTCTACACCATAAATAAACAAACAGATTTCCTACAAGCATCAAGAAGGCAGGTCACCAGAGCTATCTATTTTGCTTGCAGTCCAGAGAAAATTCAGACCACTCAGCTCCATGTTCAGAAGGCACCAGGGTTGGGATGACACTGTTCTGGTTAAGGTGAAAGTCTTTAATGAGCTACTGGGCAGCTCAGGCTTTCATGTGCAGTCCTACATGAAGTTTGACATTTGATCACAAGGTCAAATCAATGTTCCCGCCTTTGGGAACTGAACGGATGTTGCTGGGTACTAAGGCATTGTCCTACCCAAGCAATCACAGTGAGCACAAGTGGCTATGTGCCACCACACAAAGTATAACCTTGGAAGGGCTTCTCTGGCAGCAGGAATCATTGCCAATCCTTGAGGAACATAAAGTGAGGGATGGGATGTTATTGGTGATTCTGTGGGTAGCATTCACCTCCTCCATCTTGCACTCTTGTATGAAAAAATGTTGATGATAAGCTACAAGTATCAGTGTATCAGAGACTCACGGCGTTTTAGTCACTCACATTCCTAACATTATGGTGGTCACAACCCACAGAATAGCTTTCATTACAGCAAATAAACCCAAATGTGGTCCCTGGTACCAGCAGTCATTGGTCTTAATTTTATTGGGAGCTGGTGAACGTCACTGCTGGTTGGAGCTACTATACACCAAATCTATCAACATGTTCTAATCAGCCTAGAACTAAGCTAAGCAGTAAATGGGGTGATACCCCATTGAGACTATTGAGTGGGAAGTCAAATTTAGCATGTACTGTAGTCCAGTTGCCACATCAGTGGCCATGCAGTGCGCTAGATTTCCAGATTGGAGGTGGGTTCCTTGGCTTAGGGGGTCCTTAAAAATAACAATGAATGAAAAATACAAACAAAATGTTTGAGACACAGGGAAAATGGTGAGATTGGATAGCCGGTCATCCTAGTTGCAGACTTTCTTCTTTACACTCACAGTAACCCCTGCACCATGACTGATTAAGATGTTCCCAGTCGGAATTCTGGTGGACAGCAGAAACATCTTCCTCTTGACTCGTTAGAGAAACTAAAAACCATGGTGATACAACTCAAGGTGTAATATACCCCAGTGTATGGTTCGATCTTGGGCCTTCTTTTGGTCACCAGAACACAGCGGTAACCACAAACATCAACTCCCATGTTTCTGAGAAGGACAGTACCATTTCTGATTGGAATGAATCCACAAGAACCTTCCTTCAGGGTCGGACTGGTCATGACAGGCGTCAGGCGTTTACCCGGGAGGCTGGAAGGGTGGTGGCCGGTTTTGCAGCGGTGAAGGGCGCTTTTGTTGCTGGGGGCCGGTTTTGCAGCAGTGCAGCAATATCGTCCCCCAGTAACAAAAGCAACAGTGCTTCACACTTAAACCCCTCTCCCCCTTCCCGGGGCTAGTCTGACAAAATTGCCAGGGCTACTTTGGGTTCCCAGTCCGGCCCTGCCTTCTTTGGTAGCAAGGTTCAAATCACATGCTTCATCTTCAAAACTGAGGTGGTAACTTGGCTAAAGTATCTCCAAATGCTAAGTATAACCTAAAGAGAACCCAGAGATCCAGCAAATTCACCCCTGCACGGTTCAAGCAAGATTAATCTGAAAGACGCCCGGTGGTAAGTCTATTGGTGTAAATCTGGAACAATTTTAGCCCAAACCTGAAAAACCGACAAAAAGTGCCAAATTTCAAAAGGAAATAAACAGCAAGCCTTTTCAAATAAGCTTTTCCTAAACATGCATGGAAACATTGGAACTCTCCCCCTTGCCTCCCACCAAAGGACATACATACCAGTGGTTCAGCAGGTGCAGTGCCAGAGGCTGCAGGGCCCACAGAACCCTGATTATTGCTGTATTTTACTACCGAATTTGTGGTAGGGGCTCATTCTCCTGGCTTACACTAGCACCAACAGCAACCTTACTATGACACTGGCCCTCCTCTCCTCCCAAGATAGTACAGGTCTCATTTGCATTGAGAGTGATCTAAGTTGAAGTCCGAATCTGAGCTCTTCAATGCAACGGACTGCAGTCTTGGTTGCTACAACACTTGAGGAAACAGGGTGATTAATCACCAAAAACTGCATACATGTTCCTCTACTTTCAATGCTCCAAAATGCCAATGCATCAAACGTACCACTTTGAATAAGACAATCGACAATTATTACCTGGGGATTTTTAGTGCTTGAGAGTACAATGGAATGCATCTTTCATCGATACCCAAAACAGTGAGGCCCAGATTTACTATGATTGTGCGTTGGGGGTTGCATCACTTTTGTGCTGCAGCTCCAATGCAAGATCATTTTAGGAATTGACCAAACCATGCAAAGTCACTTTGCCTGACTTTGCATGGTTTAGTACATACAAA
Source organism: Calotriton arnoldi (assembly GCA_963921515.1). Taxonomy (NCBI): domain Eukaryota; kingdom Metazoa; phylum Chordata; class Amphibia; order Caudata; family Salamandridae; genus Calotriton; species Calotriton arnoldi. Next base: position 542,279 of record CAWUFW010006914.1, read on the forward strand.
GTAAAGCACAGCAGCGCAAAGCACCAGGGAGCTGTTACATGGGTGGAGCATAGGCAATTCCAAGCATCCACCCATGCATTGTAAACCTGAGCTCGTGAAAAAATGGTGTGCTTACCCAACAGAACCATAACAAGGAGAATATCTTATGGTATGGTGCTAGTATTATTGTGGGCCATAAGGGTTATATATGAATTCATGTTACTATATAATACACAGGCTAGCCATAGGTTAGCCCTTCTTAACTTACCTGGCTACAGAAAGTACTGTGCTGGTTGGGTCGTTCCATATCTGTGAGCTATTAACTGTATTTTGTACTTTAAGGTGCAGCTATCTTTCCTGAGTCTAGTCAAAGGTTGTGGGTTGCAGTAATTATCATGGAATTAGGTATGTTCTCAACTTCTTTCTAAAGTGTATTTGTTCCCGAATGACTTTAATCTTAGCTTGCAGTGAGTTCCAGAGCTTGATGACTGAGAAAGCAGTGACTCTTATGGATTTATTGTAGTAAGCTAGTATGATGATCCATGGGGTAATCCTGAAGCACAGTGTCTTGTTTTGTTTGTACTACTTGAGCTTAACTTGTAGGCAGCCGCGGTCCGTGCAGGTAACAGAGGTGGGGCCAGGTAAGGGGGGATTTCGAGGGACGATGCCAAGGGAAAATTAATTATTTATTTTATTTTCCCTTGGCATCGTCCCTCGAAATCCCCTCTTACCCGGCCCCACCGCTGTTACCTGCACGGACCGCGGCTGCTTGTAGGTATAGTGGTCCTTTTCCTTGGCAGGCATCATGGACAAATCAAAATGCCTTGAACATTGCTCTTTTATCTATAGGTTGCCAGCGGAGTACTTGCAGGACTGAAGCCATGTGTTCTTTTGGGTTAAGCTGAAGAAGGAGAATTGAGACAGCATTTTTGATTAGTTGTATACTGCATATCATGAAGCTGGGTGTGCAACGTTAAAGGCTTTTGGCATAGTCAAGCATGGAGATTACAAATGGGAATAGCTTATAGCTTTTGTTAGTATTCAAGGTAAGGTATGGGAAGATGCAACACAGTGCTTTCAATTTGTGGAAAGTTCTCTTAGTGACCTCATTGATATGTGGTATTAAAGAGACGTCTGACTCCATTGCTACCCCTAGGTTTCTGATGTTATTGTTCAAGAGGCCTTGAGATCCTTGGGTCATGTGGTGGTAGGCTGGTATTTTTGCCATTGTGGTATACACTGGAGCAACGCCCGATGATGAAGCATGACACTCGCAAGGGTGTGTGAGGGCAGTATATCCAAAAGGAGGGATTCCCCCCGTCACTATTTATAACCCAACCTTTTTTTAGATTGACCACTCTTTACTATTTCTCTCTATCAACCACAGTCTGGTTGCTACTCTCTTGAAACCTTAGGAACAGCTACCCCCCAGTGTATACCACATTGTTCTTTGGGAGCACGGGTACTGGACCTATTCCCTTTCTAAATAGCTCCCGGTCCCCACCTCTTTTTTGTGTTAAGATTTTTGCCATTGTGCCAGGTCATGATCTGTGCTTACCGTGATGAGCTTTAGGTGTTCACTCATCATCCATGCTTATGATGTGAAGGCAGACATCAAGTTTTAAGCTGTAGAGGCCATCCATTTATATAATGATTTGTATTCCACCTGCATATTTGCTGCAGGTGAGGCTGAGTGAGTAAATCAGGTTGGTAAGAGGATTAGATAGATGTTGAATGATACAGGAGATACAATAGACCCCTGAGGGATGTCCACAGTGTTGGGTGTGAGGAGCTGAGGTGAAAGGTGGCTGGTATAACACACTTTGTCTTTGAGATAAGAAGCCATTTATCTTACAGCATTTTGATGTATTCCGAAATGATGGATTCTTTGCATTTGCCAGTGGTCAGTGTCAAATGCAGCTGATAGGTACAGAAGTAATAGGACAACCACACCGTTCTTGTCCTCTGTAAATTTTAGGTTATCCCAATTGGATATAATGACTGACTCTGAGCCTCTGCTTGATCTTAAGACAGAATATTGGTCTGATATCAAGCTATATTCTTATGTAAATTTTAAAAGTTAAGTAAGCACCACTCTTTCAAATATTTTTTCTAGAAATGGGCCATGTGATATTGGTCTTTATTTTTCTGGGTTCGATGGGTTGAGGTTTTGCTTATTGAGGAGTGGTCTAATGTAAGAGATTTTCAACTTGGGTGGGAATAATCCTAGTTTCAGGAAGTTTCTGAGTAAGCTTCTATCTACATCCCCTGCACAAGCTGTGCAGAAGATATCTTTAAAGATTTTTGGAGGTGCCAGGTCTGAAAATACCAACATAAAACATTAGACATACCCCTGATACATTAATGCGCATAATTATACACCATAACTCAAAAGTTAGCCACGTTTTGCAATCCAAATGGCACATCAAGATCACTAGATGTTTGATACACCCTTCACCAAAATGGCACTTTAATAGCATATCTATATGAAGAAATAGTGGTGCTTTATCCTACACCAACAATACACGTCAGCACGCCATGTGGGGACTCATTACGGAATTCCCAATGGAGTAAGTAGCAAATATACTGGCCACACTGAGAAATAAAAGACCTACAAAAACACTTTTGACTTGCCATGTTTCCAGAGAAAACTGCAGGGAAAAGAAGAAATTACTGGAGTAATCAGACGCGAAATTACTGATGTCCCCAGCAATTTACATATTCCTCAGGGTTAAATTCATAGACCCTGTTGATTCTGCACCCTCACGTGCTAAGAATTGTCACCTCAACAGCACATTAAGGTATAGTCATGCTTCATTGTATGCCAACAGTAGAAATCCTCATGCTCACAATATCACACCTTGACACCTGGCTGGGTGTTGGCTTTTTCGGCAGCATATTCATATCAAGATATATTCATAATTCACTCTACATAGCAGTAAACACTAAGCGATGGATGGGTGGGCAAGCAGTACCACCTCAACAACACTTCTATATGAAGTTATATTATAGCTTTTCCCAGCAGCAATAGACAACATTAGACATACCACCTGGCACCATCACATGCACAACATGGCACCAAAGCCATTTAAGTGTTCATACCTGAAAGCACATCAATAACCATCAGCAGCTCATCCTTAAGGGCGGAGGGGCCACCTCCCCCCCTACCTTTTCCCAACATAAAGAATGTCTGTCAGCCTCAGGAGAGGTCAGCCAAACAGAAACTTTCTATATTCAGGTCAGACATCTAAGTGCTATAGATGCACTAAATCTGTAGGTGCCTGGCCTTCTGAGCTGAACTTTGCCGGGCTGAAGATGTCACAGCTCTGTGGGCTTGACCTCTTCAGCTGGCAAAGCACTTGGGGTACCTCCCCCTCATGAAGAGGGGGAGAATCATTGATATTTCAGACCTCGGCACTTCGGATTTAAGTCTGGAATTGCCCTGGGGCGAGAGTCTATCAGTGACACCTCGTCACAGAGTAGGGTGAGGTCAGCAATTCTCACTGACCACATCCCACTCTGTGACGAGGTAGGAACTGATGCCTCCTCGCCCAATGAGAGGAGGCCGCAGTCCAAACCCTCCTGGAATCTCTGAGGCTTCCCTTCAGAGACGCTGCAGAAGGTAAGTGTTATGTTTTTATTTAATGTTTGGTGTGTGAATGCATGTATGTATGAATGTATATGTATATGTGAGTGTGTGATGTGAATGGGTGCGTGCGAATGGATGGGTGTGAGTGAGTGTGCATGTGTGCGTGTGTGGCCCCCACTTGCTCATCCTATGCTCTAACTACAGGTCGCCACTGTCAATAACCTCCCATTAATCAACAGAACAATTCCCTAGAAATTAACAGAAATTTGCCAAACACGTATGACATTGTATAAAAGCCACATTACAAGCAAATATAAACCAAACAACTACTCCAAGCAGAGTAATGGACAACTGCACACACCAGTAGAGAGAAACAAATGACAAAGTCCTTAGACGCACACATTCATAAACATAATGCTCTCCACAGACACATGCCAGGGTCTAGATGGCCACTGTCTCGTATAATCCACTACTAAGCAATGTATAGCCATGCTGGCCACTGGTCAGCAGGGTCGGACTGGGACACAAAATAGGCCCGGGCACCAAAATAAATGTGGCCCCAGTTAGTGAACCAAATAGCTAAAAAATTGGCCCACATATGCATAGCAGGCCAGTTTTGAGCTTGTAGAGACATACCGTATGGGTATTTTGCAAAGTATGGAAGGTTTGAGTATGCTGAAGACAATGTTTTTGGTTATATGAGGGAAATCAACAGTAAAAACAGGCCCACCTGGCCATAAAGCAGGCCCACAAACTGCTAAAAAAAACGGTCAACACACTGAACTGTCAGACCATCCATTGGGCACTGCCTGATTGTCCTATAGGCTAGTCCGACCCTGCTGCCCAATACAATTCACCTCTAAACATTGTGAATCCAAAGTCATGCATCAACCACATCACTACTCAAACTATCAGATCCAAAGATGACATCTTCCTTTGCAACTTAATCTTAAATAGGCAGACAGATTCGACAGCTTAGAACCACTGGCATCTCCAGGGGTTGGGGGCAAGATGGATGGCCCGTTCTCAAGCTCTATTAATCCTGCCACTGCCCCCGCCCCTTTGCACACAGCTGCTGAATGTGCCAGGAGGAGGGGCAGAAAAAACAAACAGACACTGCACCTTATCAAAAACAGTAATTTGTCCAAATACCTTTCACTGCAGAGCTCATCCTTTCCAGCACTGGAATCCTTGCGAATTAAGACCCCTTTCAAGATGATTGGTCCCATCACCTACCAACTCTATTTTCATTCTGTTTTGACACTGAGGTACGCAAGTCACCCAAAGCTGAACAAAGCTTATAGAACACAGACCTGACAAGCTCAGCTGTGTCTTCATGCTAGAACCTGGGTGCAACAGAGAGGGACGTAAACTACCTAACTTCCTCGAACCACACCATCTTTGAACTGGCACCTCTCACTCGAAAGAAGAATGCAAAACCCTTCACTCCATGGTTCTTGCCAAAGTAAACACAGGGCCTGAAGTACATACTTTCTGGTCACAAATACTAGTCACAATTTGCAACCAGAATGTTTTTTTGCAAACCAACCTATGTGGGAACAAGTTGGTTCGCAAAAATGGATTTGGAGTGGGTTGCAATCCACCCTACCCCATTCTTATTCATGACGTAGGCTGCAAATTGGGACTCACTCCGATTGGAGGCCATCACAGGGATAGTGGCCTTCTAGGATTAGCAGACCACTGTCTATGATTACTTCTCAATAAAGAATTTATTGTCTTACTTGAAGTCAGTTTTCCTTTAAGAAGCAAGGCTGAGGTTAAAAAAGATTTCCTTTTTCAAATTTAAAAATTTGTTTTAAGATTCACAAAGGAGAACTTCCTTCCTTTTGTGAATGCGAAAGCACCCCACTTTCATAGTCAGTTTCTTTCCAATGTTTTGAGACTGGATTACGATTGCACACTATTGATGCATCACATACCAATTTTCAATTTGGAAGGGACACGTACAACATGCCCCTTCCAAATTGCAAATCAGTATCTATTTGCATTCCCAAGATAGTAGTGGGCAAATGTATCCCCGCTCATAAAATGGGATTAGTTCATAGTAAAAAACCTTTGAGTGGCTGTAAACACATCTATTATGCAAATTGTTTTTGCAGCTGCAAAATATGTTTGTACATCAGGCACAAAACTCCTTCGGATCTCTGAGAGAAGATGTCACTGACACACACACTAGGAATAATGAATGATCTGCATTGAAATAGAAAGTTGAACAAGCATAAATTCAATATTTTTAAAATAGCCTCTTTTAGACCCCATTATAGCTATTTCAGAAAGACAACACATGAATATCTTCGACACTCTTCAAACCCAACACCTCAGAAAATTCTCACACTTTGATGAAAATGTAAGTTTGCTTAATTCTTAGCTGGAAAATACTCAAGCTCAGTCAAGAAATTTACTTGATCTCGTCGCTGTTATGGTGTCCAGCTTTTGCACAATGGTGGCCCTGGTTTAATGGTGGGCATTATTGGCATATACATACATCCTCTGTGTTATGGTGAGCATCCATGGCCTATGATTGTAATACCTGGGCATTTAAAGCAGAATCTGGCCTTGTGAGGCATTTGTACATGTGAGTACTCGAACATTACAAGCTAATGTTTGGGACTGTATATTTTCTAATAATTAAATGTGCTATTTTAAAAGCAAAAATTATGTTTTTTTCAGAAAAGGTTTTTCTTTTGGGAAATTGAGTTTGTTTGCACAAAATGGAAAGGGGTAGACAAGTATGTTTATTGTCAGAAACAGATATGCTGAAACATTGCAATCTTTAAAAAAAATTAAAGTTGAGTTAGGGAAGACTTATTGCTGTGGTTATGTCATGTGTGCCAGAGGGCAGGTGATGATTTGAATGTTAATTCATTAGTCATGTGCAGAGATTCAGTATTGATAAGCTTTTTTCCTGGGATTTCTTCTGGTAATCTTAGCTGGAATGCTTGGGTGGTCACTACTGATAATCCTGTTTACAGTGGTCATATTGTTAAGTTAACACGTGTCACTATTTTACATTGATAAAATCTGTTAGCAGCTCGGGAGGACTTTCCTTCACCAAACGTAGCTCTCACTACAGAAAAGGTTGGAGACCCGTGATCTAGAACTTTCTCCCACTAGAGCTGCACATCCATCCACCTTTTCATTCTTCAAGAAATATCCTAATTGGGGATTCTAACATTGCCACACCTTGACCTTCTGGACCACCCCAGTTAGTTTTGTGAGTGAAGTGAATAATTCCATAGTTTGAAGGTGACTTAGTTGTAACTAATTGCACCACCACTTTGCAACCTTCTTCTGAGACCATCCTTGTATGTCAGGGATGGCCCCAATCACCTTGACATAACTCCTCCCTTGTCCCTTATTTTGGTCTTGCTCATACTTTCTCTCTTAATGTGAGCAGCTCTTACCGGGCCCAGACTTGTTTTCAGAATCTGTAAGCTACTGCTCCACCTGACCTATTGTCCAAGCTCTTCTTAGTCACCAGTGACAGTCAATGTCTCCCTCCATCATTCTCCAACCCGTACCATTGTTATGGTTACCTTGCTGCTCTAACTTGTGCAAGACTGAAAACACAGATGTGTGACAGTCATGTTTTCGCATACTCCCCAAAGATAAACACTGGCGGTAAGGCGAACAATTTCGTTCGACTCATCCACATTTGAAGGTTACAAGGATGAACAATTAAACTCCACCCAAGCTAAAAATCCCCAGATATCTGTAACTTCCCGCCCCATAACCTGTTCTGCTCTGCACTTCACACCTTGCACCACGCAAGGTAGTACATGTATGACGCAAGCCTCTAAGTCAGATTTATGAAGCCGGGCGAAGCCACTTTGCTTGGCTTTGAATGGCTTCATAAATCTGGAGTAAGGCAACACACTCTGAATCGCTGCATTGCCTTACTCTGCACAAGGGAGGTGTTCCATGGTTCTTGCGGTGGGTGTTCCCATGCAACTCCCATGGTTTTTACGCATTCCTAGATTTACATGGGCTTGTAAACCTGGGAATGCACCAAAATCGTATGCCTGCACAGATTAGACATAACGAAGAGAAATATCTTTATTTCTCCTTGTTTTTTCCTCTTTCTACGTGTGCTGCATTCTGCACATAGAAAGAGGAAAAACCCTCTCAGGATTGTTTTTGTGCAAGAAGGTGCCCCTTTCTGCACAAAAACAATCCTGCGTGCAACAGAGATACCCTTGCACCATGGTGCAAGGATACCTGCGCTGGAACTAGACTGCCAAATCGGCACCAGCACAAGGGGAAAGGGCAGGAATGGGTCGTATTGGATATACACGGCGCATTCTTTCCCTTTCCCAGTGACGCAGAGTCAGTGCAGCAAGGTGACTTGCCATGCTACCCTGTGCCACTAATTTCATAAATATGCCCCCTAATATCTCAACCGTATGAGAGAAATGCTTATTGTGCAGCCTTGTCAAAAAACATCTAAATCGCTTTAAAGAAAGTGCAAAGACTGACTCTCGTCTGAGTGACATGTCTCAGTGTACTCACCAGGCCAACCAACAACATCATATGTGATGCTTTCCTGCTTCTGAGACTTTAGGGGGCTTAGAGGCCCTCACCTTATGGCCCCCAAGTACAGGGTATCACTAGGGTTGCCAATCATCCTGAACTTTGCAGATGCGTCCCACAATCATGGCTCCTATCTTGTAGTCTTTACAGAAGCACTACGGCATACCAATTTTCACTCTTTCAGCCTTCTTGACCTGTAAAAGAAGTTCCTGTCGGTGGCTGGGAGAGGCTACAGGACAGGATGGTCCTGACAAATGCAACGTCAGGCGTGCTCCGCTATAGAGATGCAAATACAGAATAGAACCATCTGCCATTAAACAATCCTGAATGTGTGAAACAAAACCATGCTCTAGTCCTACAATGGGAATATGCCTTTTGTGGTTATATTTTCTATTAAGCCTATTTCAAAGCGCTCACATATTGCCAAATTTGTGAACAGAGGCACGGCAAGAGAACAAATTGCCCAGGATCAAACAATTTGTTAAAGAAGGAGACCCAAGCATACAGCACAAAGATACTTGCCCCAGAAGCTATATATTTACCATCACATTGCATTACGGTGAATATACCATGGGACTGGGTACTATTCCTTCTCCCGCAGGTAACATTCAGTTCATTTATTTATTCTTTGTAGCCACTCACTTACCAACAGCTATAACACTAATCCTCAAGGCTCCTAGTCCTGTCAAAATGGTGAAGAGTATTATGTTCAAAAAGTGATTGCCCAAGAGCACACAATTTGGACAAATGGGAAGCCAGGATTAAAAATCATGTCTACTGATTCCCAGGTTTCCAACTAACCCATTAGACGACAACTGGGGTTACTAAGCAAAAGGGCTACCTTACCAGGGAAATGTCACTGTGTTCTGGGTCTCCCTAGTTGTAGAATACAGTGTTTATTTCCAGTATATTTGGCTGAAGTGGTAAAGCAGAGATTAGATGTCAAGTATCCCAGTTCCATGGCTAAAACGTAGCCCTGGACCTATTGGAACACATCTAGTTCTGTTGTATGCCCACCCCAGTGACTTGCCCTCTCTGTTCAGGGTCATGTCAGTGTTTTTATAGCACTCACTACCTGTGTTGTGGCTGTTTCTGAGCTTCCTTAGTATCTTCAAATAACAGGAGTAGATTGCGAGACCTTTTCTTTGGTCACGTGACAGTTGGTGGTTACTGGGCGGTGTCAGTGGTGGATTCTGATATTTACTACTGGATGAAAGAATTCTTAGATTTGTAAACCTGTCTCTTGAATATAGCAATAGCGAGCAGTCAAGGCTTACTGCAGGAGGTGGTAAAGTCTTTGAGCTTGAATACAGTATGAATATTAATGACACTGAAGAAACACAATATCCATCAGAGTGGAGGAGGGGGTAGGGAATGAAGTCCTAAAAATGTGCCATGCGATTCATAGTCCCCCAGCTACCCAACAGAGTTCTTCTAGGGTCTACAAACGTGCAGGGTGTGTCTAGGCACGCGGGGTCCTGCAAAGTGAGAATGGAAAGCTGCTCACCTTAAGTGCCTCTTAGACCAGGTGCCAGTGACTGAGTAGAAGCCAGACTCCGCACCATAAAGCAGCGGTGATGGCCTCACCACACACTCCATGCCCCCTTTCAGTGTTCGGCGAAGGGACACCCAGTGGCACAGCAGAGTTGTCAGGCTTGCTTAGCGCCTGAAAGCACTAGGTGTGACCTCCAGACCTGTCCCCATGACCCTACCACATTCTGCTAGAATGTCCCCGGGGATTGGGAACTTGACCAATCTAAGAGTCCTATAGCGTCACTGACTGTGGAGAAAATATGGGGACTTGGAGCATTGCTGGGGCTGTGGAGTGAAAGGGTAGTCAAGGGATGCAGGGGCTGTGGAGAGATGTGACAGTGAAATGTTTCTGAGACTAGAGATAAATAGTAAAGAAATATGGTGCTTTCATGTTTGACTTAAAGTATTCAAATTCTCCCTACAATGTCACTTCCCCCAACCAAACACGTGATCACCAGGGGGCCTCAGGTCACAAAAGACACAATGGCCCTTAGTTCTCTTTTATAAACACTTGTAATCCGATGAAGATCAATTGTGGTCATTCACTGGGATCAAAACGAAAACTAGCACAATGCATTATTATGTCGTGAAATCAAAGCACTTGGCTCGAGTATTCCATCCTTGTTGGCATGGAGTCATTTGGTCACCTCAAAAATGAGTCCCCTTAAAAATGGTGGGCGTGTCGTGTGTTTGGTTAATTAGGAATCATTTACTTGTTAAGCTAGTTATAACCTTAGGGGCATATTTACAAAGAATTGGCGCAGGGCAGCGCTGCATGTCATTTTGCTGTGCTGCCCTACGCCAATTTGAAAGGGCAGGAATGCACCATATTTACAGGATACGGTGCATTCCTTTCAGCCGGCGCACAATTAGCAGCCGTGGGCCAACGTAGGCACCCTTGCTCTGTGTTGTTGGCATGATTATTTTTGTGCAGGAAGGGATACCTTCCTGCACAAAAACAATCACACGAGGTATTTTCCTCGTTCTATGTGTGCTGCAGAACGTGGAAAGGGGAAAAACGAGGAGAAATTTAAACATTTCTACTTGTTACGTCTGCTCAAGGGAGGCGCAAAGTTTTGACGCTGCCCCAGGTTTAAGAGATATTGTAAATCTGGGTCAGCATCAAAGTCCCTGGGTGTTGAGTGGGAACACCCACAGCAACACCCATGGAAAGCTTCTTTCACACAGAGTAAGGCAAGGCAGCGACTTGCGCTGCTTTGCCTTACTCCATATCTACAAGGCCATGAAAAGCCATGCAGGGTGGCTTTACCTGGCCCTGTAGATATGGCTCAGCCCTGTGCGCCACCGGAACGTCACAAAAAGTGATGTTCCGGCGGTGCACAGGGCATGTAAATAAGCCCCTAAGGGGCATATTTACAAAGAATTGGTGTAGGGCAGCGCCACAAATCACCTTACTGCTCTGCCCTACGCCAATTTTAAAGGGCAAGAATGCACCGTATTTACAAGATACGGTGCATTCCTGTCCTTTCAATCAGCACCGGCGCACAATTAGCAGCCGTGCGCCAACGCAGGCACCTTGCACCATGGTGCAAGGGTGTCTGTGTTGTTGGCATGATTGTTTTTGCTTTGTGCAGGAAGGGGCACCTTCCTGCACAAAAACAATCACAAGAGGCGTTTTCTTGTTCTATGTGTGCTGCAGAAAGCAGCACACGTGGGAAGAGGAAAAAAGAAGGAGAAGTTACGCCTGCTCTAAGGAGGCGCAAGGTTTTGGCTATGCCCTAGGTTTACAATGTATTGTAAATCTGGGGCAGAGTCAAAGTCCATGGGTGTTGATAAGGAACACCCGCCGCAACACCCATGGAACGCATTTTTTACGCAAAGTATGGCAAGTCAGCGACTTGCGCTGCATTGCCTTACTCCATATCTACAAGGCCATGAAAAGCCACGTAGGGTGGCTTTACGTGGCCTTGTATCCAGTGCTTAATGACCAACACCGGCACTTATGACAGTCTGCCACAAGGTGGTGCTGTCAGTCAAATTCAGAGAGAAGCACAACAGGTGTTTATTAATTCAATACACAATAGAAATGACATACCTACCACCCAGTCTGTTTTCGTTTTTAGAGTTTTGGAGGTCTAGAATTGTCACACTTTTAAGAGTGTGATGGTTAGTAGTTGCATTGGTGCTGTCATTGGCAGCACTGGCAGGGGCAACGGGTGGTGCACGCTGCAGTGGCGTCCTGACAAGAGCCCTGGCACTTATGTTTTTTACAAATTAATTAAGCACTGGATGGCTAAGCCCTGCGCAGAGGGCTGGAAAGGCCGTAGCAGGCACTGGGCATTTTCCCGGTGGGCTGGAAGGGTGGGGGCCGGTTTTGGACTGGTGGGGGCCGTTTTTGTTATTGGGGGCCACCACAGTATTTAGTACATTTTACTCAGATCTAGAAATTATTCACGAATGGCTCCCAACAGGACCCATGTTACGGCGGTCACTTAAGCAAAGTCAAGTGTTTGCATGCTGGGAATTGTACACCCCTATATTGTATGTAAAGTGAGCATGGAAACTACTGATCCAAACATGCAAAATGCTGGTGATATAAATGAATGTGCATGTGTACCCCCACGCGCACAACAGTTTAAGGTTTCCCGCTGTAGAAGGCCTTACCAGTTTTATCTGTTGCCCATTGTGTGCACCCCCAAAAAAGCATTTCATGTCTATGGACGCCACTTCCACCTGTTCCGTGATGCACCCTTGGCATGTTCGAGCTGATTCATGACACTGATATATATTATTTCTGAAAAGAGTGATGTGTGCTTTCTCACCAGACGTTTTGCGTGCTACGTCATACACTCGCCCAAAGTCCGGATTTTTTTCTAGAAGCTATCTTTTGTATGTAGCATTTACTTATTTTTTTCAAACTGAGCTTCGCTTTAATCTGGCTGATCATTCGGATTTTTGTAAAGTGTACTGTTTTACTATTAATTTTTACGAGCTACTTATTTTTCTATCAAATTTCTCCGCTAGGATTGTTGCAACCTTTCAGCTCGGAATTTCACCCCAGAGTCAAAGCCTGTGGTTTTAACGCTTGGCTGAAGCAAACAACGTCATTACTTGGGAATCCCCCAAAAATCTAAAAAAAATGCATCTTGTCAGCTTCTTGCTTGTGCTGTACTGCCACCTGGTGGCTATTTTTTTATTGTAAAATTTGACGAAATGATTGAAGATGCTTCTAGATTTCTAGAACTTCAAACTTTAAAAACATCCATGGCTTATTAGGCTGAAACAATAAACATTACTGTAACTGTAAAAAAAAAAAATCCATTAGCAAAGCCAATAGGTCCAGCCTTTGGGACCTAATCATTAATGGTTTTGAAATTGCAAATGGTTCTAGCCATGCTGTACGCCATCCTCAATGCTTTGCTGCATGGCTTTTAAAAAGAAAAGAAGCTATAACTCAACCGGCCGCGTCATTTTGTAAGCGCAATCATCAAGCAGGCACCTGCAAAAAGACGCAAGAGGTTATTTTTTTCCTTTTTGGTTGCCTAGACGAGTTAGAATAGTAAACAAAAAGAAAAAAAAGGTAGCACAGGTAGGGGGAAGCAGCTTGGAGGGAGTGTTGGTGGGACCACAGAGGACTGGGGAAGAAGAAGGAGGGCAAGGGGACAAAGGAACAGGAAGGGTGAGGGGAAGGAATACAGAGAGCGCGAGTAGGGGATGGCAGTGGCGGCTGGCAGGAAACAGGGAGGGAGGCGGGGAGACAAAAAAAAAAAAAAACCTCTTACCTTTTGCCGGCCGCCATCTCTCCCTTTCGGTCCCTTCACACGCCGCCTTCTCCTCTGCTTCGGTAGTGGAAGGAAGCAGGAAGCACACAGGCTCCTTCCCCTAAGCTAATCAGAACACTGCAATGCAGCGTTGTGATTGGTCTGAGCACCGTGGTTCGGCACTCAGACGGGGAATAGGAGGCTGGGCATGTTCCTCACCAGACTGTGCATTACAGCCTGATGGGGAACATGCAAAGTGCGCCTGACTGTTTGGCCGGCCCAGGAGGGCCAGCCAAGCAGTCATGCGCACTTGGAGTGTGCAAACCCCTCCTCCCCCTATAACCCGAGCCCCGCCCCGCCCTAACCCAGCCTGTAGTGAAAAATAAAATGATAATAACAAGGTTATTATCATTTTTTTTTCGCTGAACTGCTCTTAAAGCAGTGGGGCGACACACCTCGGCCTTAGCAGAGGAGCCACAGCTGGGGGTTGGTAGAGGAGAGAAAGGAACGTGGTGGGGAGCAAGCAGATAACTGAGAGCACAACATCGAGCTTGGGGGAAGAAGGACATGGGCGTGAAAGCAGGATGGGAAAGATAAGCACACATCTTCACTGAGGAGGGCGGGGAGTAGCACATTATACAGAGTAAGGGCAACACAAGTGAGCATGGCGGAGTGGAAGAAGTACATGAGGCAGACAGCTGGAAATTATCATTACTTAGGCTGATAAAATATGCCAATACCTGCAGTGTTTTATTTATTTGATTCACTATAGCAAAACAAAATCAATTTGGCAAAAAATGCTGTGCATACTGTAGTGTCCTCCCCAGTCTGGGTACTCGTAAATGAATACACCATTCACACAGAGCTTGGTATTATGTGTCTTTATTCCTCTGCGTGTAACTGCGAACTCAACATTCTAAACATGAACTCCATTCACCACACCAGAACACTTACGTCACAGTTCTACGGAGTTCATCAGGAACGAAAAGGGTCCCATCATTGCTAACTCACAAGACACTACATCTACTCCTTTGTTAATTAAAAAATAAATTTCATTTTACACACATACACATATATATATATATATATATATATAAACACACATTACAACTCCTCTATAAGTTGTCGTAGAGCTCTGACCAAACCCCAAGATCATGTCCTCTGAGGCTGTGAAGAGAGAAGAGAAGCATCCATGACTGGCACTGGTGATGTAGGGACAGAGGCAGTCAGGGGGATCTCTACAGTCTCAATTGAACCAGTCTCCTCTCCGACATAAGGAACTGGCGAATGATGAGGCAGATGCCTGAAGTGTGAAGAATCTCGAGTAATAGACTTTTCAGGATAGTGATCAGTCACCATGTGCCCTTTACTAGTCATAACTTTGAAGGTTTCAGCATCAAAGGGAGCATCAGATTTGCATTTTCTCTGTCGTCGCACCAATACTCAATCTCCTTCATTAAAAGCAGGGATCTTGGCACAGACGCTTGTCGGCATATACTTTTATCTTTTGCTTACAGCACAAGTCTGTTTGATGAAGTTCAACATCTGTTGTAGATCTTCTGTTGGTCTGTTGTGGTAACTTAGTTGTCATGGCTCTCCCGAACATCAGGGTCGCAGGACTTTCACCTGTCATTGAATGCGGAGTTGACCAGTAAGGTTGAAGAACAGCATGGAGAGTGGACTTCAGATTAAGCGTTGCCAATACAGAATGATAGACGCTCATAAAGCATTTGACAACACCATTTGCTTATGTCCAAAGAAGTGTGCTTTTCTGATGCTTCGCATTGCGATGATCAAGAAAATCTCGGGATTCTTGACTATTGAATTGTGGGCCATTGTCAGACTTTACAATTGAAGGAACTCCCCATGATGCAAAAATGCCATTTAACCTCTTGATGACTCTACCAATGGAAAACGGGAGCCTCCATCGAGAACCACAATCAGGTGATGCTCATTGTCAAGAGGTTTAAAGATATCAACAGTGATTCTCTCCCATACATGTTTTGATAGATTCGACATGTTCAAGGTATGTTGAGCAATTTTGGGAGATAAACAATTGCACAAATGGCAGACCTTCAGCTCTCTTTTTCACTCTCTCATCAAGATGAGGAAACCAAACTCTTTCCCGGACTCTCCGGTATGCCAATTCTCGAACCTCGTAAGACAATACCTTCTTGAGTAAAGGACAGTTCATCTTTCACATTTTTGAACTTCTGTTATTCGCTGTTACGAGTGAGAGGTTGTTTGCACTGTTTCCAAGATTGATGTGCAATAATGTCTTTGAGTATCAACAGGTCACTATATTTCCTCATTGCAGCAATGATTTGTTCTAATGAAATAGTGGGAGGGGTACTGGACTTTACAATGAAGTTAATGTAGGCTTCAGTTGCTTTGGATGGGGTACCATGATATTGTACTGGCACTCGTGAAAAGTAGTCAGCAGGGTTTTGATCTTTCCCTGGTCGGTGCACAATAGTGTAGTCATATTCCTGTAGTCGCAAACCCTAACGCAGAATTCTGGAAGGCATCTTGGCTTTTGGGTTGCCAAAGATGGTAAGCAATGCCTGATGATCTCTTACAAGAGTGAAAGGTTTTCCATCCAAGAAGATGTGGAAATGTTCATATTCCCACACCAGTGCTAAACTTTCTTTCATGTTCAGCTTGCATATACCACAATATGCTTTCGAGCATTTAGGGGTCCACTGTGTTGGGCAAGGATCATGCCCATCCTGACCGGGCGTTCATCAACAACAACCTCTGTACGAAGCTTTGAATCATAGTCGGCCATTTAAATGAGCGTTCTCAATTGCATGCTTGATTTTCTTAAAACTTTGTTCACATTCTTGTGACCAGTAAAATTAAGCATTTCTTTTTGTTAAGTCTCTGAAGGGAGCACTTACTGTGGCAAAGTCACGTATGTATCTGGAACAGTAACTGGCCATGCCAAGGAATGAAAGTAACAAGGTAACATCTTGTGGGGATTGGTGGCTGACAAAGCCGCCATCCGGATCTGGTGTCATATCCCCATCAGAAAAGATATGGCCAAAGAATTTAAGTTTTGTTTTGTGGAACTCACATTTCTCAGCATTTAAAGTCATATCAGCAAGTAAACGACACTCTTGTGTAAGATCTTTATCATGTTGCTTTTGGGTAGATCAGAAAACCAATATGTTATCACTGCAATTGAAAGCATTCATGACTGGATGTATGATACGTCAAATGACATCTTGAAATAGTTCTGCAGCTGACACACCAAAACGTAATAATTATCTGAACAAACCAATATGGGTAGAAAAGGTGGCAATGTACCTGCAATTTTCTTCGAGTTCCAATTGATGATATCCTTTGTTCAGATCAAGGTGAGAGAAGACTTTGGCAACATTGGGCTGTGTGATCATGTCAGCAATGTGGGTACTGGGATGTTGTTATCTTTCAATTGCCGTGTTAGCTTGACTCATATCAACACAGAAGCGTACAGCTCCTTCATTGTCCTTTTTTGGCACTACCGCTATGGATGAAACCCACGGAGTTGGACAAGTAAATTGCTTCATGATATCATGCTTTAGTAATGTCTCAAGTTCTTTCTCAACAGCTTTTGTAGATGAAATGCAATTCGTCTATGTCTTTGAGCAACAGGACGAACGTCCTTATTGATATGCAGTTGCACTTTCATGGTCTTAAGATGTAATACTTCTTGATTTGACGGTATGTGATTTCGTCTGTTTGCAGCAGTTTCTTTATTGCCACTTTTATACAAGCAAGAGTTTGGAGGTATTTGACACTCTTTTCATTATCTGATTCTTCCGCAATCGATGAAATCATCAAACGTTTTTACCCAGGCATTCCATCTGTCTCCAATATTTTGCTTTTTGGTGGTATCGAAGGGCGGCAGTGGTTTTAAAAATGCTGCAGCATCATAACCTGTGCAACTTTCTGCTGACGAGAGCGGAGCTCGCTCTGGCAGCGTCTGGTGCCCACTTGTACTGGCACCTTTGTCAAGCACTAGCCGCGTGCTACCACCCTGGTCATCGCGCCCACTCTCTAGCTGTGAGGCACTGTTTTTACTTTACTGGTGAGTAGTAGCTTTGTCTCTACCACAGGTTTTTCACCCTTCATGCCTCTTTGCATTACATTTGTTTTATCCAGCCTTTAGCGTTTCTTTGCGTTAGAAGAGTTTTCTGCTTTAGCGCTTCTGTGCACTTGACTATCACTGTCTTTAGCACTTCTCTGTACTTGGTTGTCTCGGCATTTAGCATTGTTGTCGTACGGTATGATTTATAGCTCAGTGTTGCGTAGTGGCGCAGAACCGCTTTCACAGCCTTACTAGCAGGTTTTTAGCCAAAGATTAGGAAAACCTCTCAGTGAGGCTTTCCTTATCTTCAACTGCTTCACACTGGCTGGAGTGGAGCTTTGACTTCACATACTCGAAACGTCGATCTTCACTTCTTCTGAGGCATGTGTGTCATGCACAAGCAGTTTGTTGGACCATGGCAAACTCTTTGGGAGAGCACTGTCGATGTTTGGGTTACGTATTCCCTAACTCTTCGCCAGTTGTAGCGTCTTCCCCAGCCTGGGTACTATTAAATGAATACGCCGCACAAGGAGCTTGGTATTACACATCTTTATTTCGCTGCATGTAACTGCAAACTCAACATTCTAAATATGAACTCTATTCACCACGTTTGAACACTTATGTCACAGTTCTACAGAGTCTATCAGGAACCAAAAGGGTCTCGTCATTGCTAACCCACAAGACACTACACATGCCAAAGAGTATCACTGTACATTTGCATCTAATAGCTGGCATGGGAACATCTAAAGGAAGTTGTGGATATGTCTGATGGTGGATATTTAACATAGACAACCAAGTAACCCATTTATACACATTTACACTGATGCCTTATTTTGTGTGAATGTGATGCTGGCAATGGCATAACAAACCCACCTACCCCCACCTTGGCAACTAGATTGGGGGTTGCTACTGTGCTCTGTCTGTAGGTCTGCAGAAAACGAGAGAGGAAAATACAAAGTCTGGCTAGGACAGAGAAAGGTAAACAAGAAAAAGAAATGAGGGTAGAAAAGAAAAGGGTAGGTTGCTAGAGAGGGGGATGAGAAGAAGGAGAAAGGAAGGAAGAAAGATTGGAGGGACGGTGAAAAGGAAGAAAGGGTGAAAGAAGTGAATGAAATAAATGAGAAAGGAAGGAACAGTGAAAAGAAGAATGAACAGACAGAACAGTTAAAGAATGGATTTCAGAAGGGTGAAATGATTTAAAAGTGTAAGAATTGCTGAAAAGGGGAAAGGATGCCTAATTCAAAGGGTGGGTGAAACAAAGGATGCTTGAAACGATGGATGAATGCAAAGGTGAAAGGCTGGATGGATAGATGGACGGATGGATGGATGGATGGAAGGGTGAAATGGATATGCTGGTAGAAGGGAGGAAGGAAGGGTGAAGTAAACTCTTCCAGACAGTTCCTGGCTTGCCTGCTTCTCTCACTTGGTACCATTAGGGGTATAGTTCAAAGTGGGGGTATTTTAGTTTTCTGGTTACTCAGATGCTGGCCAGGGCCGGAGTGACCGTAGCGGGCACTGGTCGTTTCCCCGGTGGCCCACAAGGGTGGGGTCCGTTTTCGGCCCCTGGAGGGACGTTTTTGTTATCTGGGGCCGGCAATATTGGCCCTCTGTAACAAAATCAGCCAAAACCGGCCCTAGTAAACAGCTTGGCTGCACCCCTCTCCTCCACCCCGCCCCACCGGGGTCGACCGAGCAGTTTGCCAGGGTCGGTTTCGGATCTCAGTCCGGTCCTGATGCTGGCATGTGAAATACAGTAATCACACACTGAATATGGTATTTTTCAATGAAAATGGTAATCTCATGAAGAAATTGGTAATCCTAAATGAAAATGCTAATCTCAAATAAGATAATGTAATCACAAATGAAATATGGTAATAATACAATCATGAAAATAAGATCCCTGGCTAAATACTCATGTTATGATAAACAACGTCTATTGTTGCCAAAGCTCATACCACACGGAATACACAAAAGCAGAGAGTCAAAGTAGTATGTGACCTGTAGTTCAGTGATGTAATATCTGTGAACCATAAACAGGTACCTTATCAAAAGGGTGATTATGATCTTACTGCTAAAACACTGGTTATTGTGTACCTTCCAGTAGTGGCTAAGATTTGTGGCACTAGAGACTCACAAACATCTAAATGAACAAAGAAAAAATACATCATAATGGCCTCTCAAAATACAATAGCTTCGGTACCTTTAAAAAGAAGAGAACAATGTTTAAGAGTTTGTAGGTTAAAGCAGGAATCTTAGATGGAAAAAGCAGGAATGTAGGAGATCAGAGCGCAAATGGTGACTTGATCATAAACTAGAAGATAAAGAGGTATATAAAGTCAATTTACAGACATATAAAAAAATAATTCTAACTGAGAAAAAGAATTACTTTGTGGCAAAAATAGAAGGAGGTATGAACTCCTCTAAGGAACTATTTGCAACAGTTAATAAACTATCAAAACTACCAGATCCTAAGAACCCCAATATTAATCAACAATTTTGCAACAAACTAGCATCTCATTTTCCAAGATAAAGTCAAATTGGTCTATGATTCCTTATTAGACATTAATCCAAATGTCGATTTAAACAACAGACCACTGAAGAGCACCCTATTTTGGACCTCTGATGGTGGATCAGACCCAAAGGATACTGATGCAGATTAAATCAGGCTCTCCTGAGGTCCCATGTCCAGCCGGAATAATTCATCTAGCCCCAGAGGTGATAGCCACATACCTCATGGCCATGTTCAACAACTTATTCGAAGCTGGATATTTTCCTATAGACTGAAAGAAAGGGTCTATTCTTCCACTGTTAAAAAAAATTAACCTGGATGCAGCTGACCCTAATAATTATCGCCCAATAACACGACTACCATTTCTCGTCAAATTGGTCGAAAAAATTGTCAATTATGAAATAACTACTTTTTTAGACAAAACAAAGAGTCTTGTTCCTACACAGTTCGGATTTCGTAGTCATCATAGTACTGAGCTGGCGTTGGTCACAGCTATGGCAGAAATTAGGCAGACGATAGATGGCGGTCGAAATGCGGCTTTGATCCTTTTGGATCTTTCAGGCGGCATTTGATACGGTTATTCACGCTCTCCTAATCGATCGATTGGAATCAATTGGGATCAAGGATAATGCACTTCAGTTTATTACCTCTTTTTTAGTTGATCGTATCCAGACAGTCTCTCTTGGTGAATTTACCTCACCAGCCTTCTCTCTGCCTTGTGGGGTTCCTCAAGGCTCGTCCCTGAGCCCCACTCTATTTAATCTTTATGTTACCCCACTTGCAGCTCTGATTAGGTCATTCGGTTTTTCTTTGATTTCGTACGTGGATGACACGCAGATTGTTGTGTCTGTCACCGACAATCCGGAAGCCACGGCAGCCCAATTCCATGAATGTATGCTTCACATTGGGAAGTGGATGAGAAGTAACTGCCTAAAACTAGACTCTTCAAAGACTGAGGGCCTGTTGTTCGGCAATAATCCTTCTTTTTGGTCGAACAACTGGTGGCCCCAGGAATTGGGGAGCCTATCTATCCCCGGTGACAGAGCAAAAAACCTTGGAGTAATCATAGACACTAAACTCTTCTTTGAAGGACAAATAAATCATATCACCTCATCATGTTTCTTTATCTTAAAAACTCTAAGGAAAGTGTTGCCTTTCATTCAAGCAAGTCTGCAGAAGATGGTAGTTACTACTCTCATTTCATCTAAAGTAGACTACTGTAATGTGCTTTTCATCAATATTGGAAAACTATTTTTACATAAGCTACAAACACTGCAGAACGCTGCAGCACGGTTACTGCTAGGCATTCCAAAATATAAATCCCCATCTCAAGCACTGATCCAATTACATTGGCTTCCTATATGTAAACGGATTCAGTTTAAGGCACTCGGCATTGCCTTCAGAGCACAAGGCATTGGCCCTGAGTATCTGGTACAGCGTTTTCAGTGCTACACCCCGGCACGCTCCCTGCGTTCATCCACGAGTGGCAATTTTATAATCCCTAGATTGAAGAAAAATAACTGGGGAGGGAGAGGATTTATTTTTGTACATCGAGGCTCTGGAACTCGCTTCCAATAGAACTAAAATTTCAGACAAACCTATTGGAATTCAGGAAGAACCTGAAGACTTGGCTCTTCAATAAATAACTTTGGCATATTCCAGAGCCTTCATGCTGTCCATTTCCGCTCATCGCCTAGATACCCCGGGTGATTGTCGCACTTTAGAAATTTTATTTTCATTTCATTCATTTCAAAGTGAAGACACCAGTCTGGTATGTGGACTTGAGAGTGTGGAGAGACAGAGGATCTACAAGCCAATAAGCCTACAGGACTCATAGTAGATGACAAATGTCTTTCGATCAAGCTAGCTAGCTATCCAACCAGGTACTACACATGGCAACTTAACCCCTTCTATGCGGTGGGCGTGTGCGCATGACGAGCTGAGCTCGTCACGACCACACCCGCGATCGGAATGTCCAGCACCTGGGCGGAATTCCGATCGCGGCGAAGCGGTTAAAAAGGGAGAGTAACAAAAACGATGAAAAACAATGTCAGTACAGAAAGTGATGTGCTCATTAGGCAGTCATCACCATCTCACCCCCACTTTGAAGTAGCCAGTCTCTCAGGCAAACCACCTATGTCTCTGGAGAGGAGTTTAATGGTCTCAGTGAATGTTTGAGAACATCATTTACCACTGAGGTTGATTCGTCATAAGCCTGCATCCGTTCTCATGCCGAGGCGGGAAGCAGTCTTCTAGCATCTCCATGGGCAGTCTGAGTGTTTCCACACCGAGTTAGGTCAGCAGAAGGGCAGGCCAGCAGAGCTGTGGAAGGACCCTTAGACTTAGTTATGTACAGGCAAGCTGAAAGTGAGCAGTACAGCAGCTCCACGCTCATGAATGCATATTCAGCAACAGGTTCCACTCAGGTCTTGTCACCTAAGGATGTCCAGCTGGCTGAAATTCAGCTCTAGGTTTTATACGCAAAGCTGGGCAATTGGGTAGATAGATATTCAATGCCAATCATTGTTCAATGCATAATTTCAAAGATTTTGCAAATGAGCCCTCGCTGAAGAATCAGCAAGGGCAGAAGCTTCGGTCTACACACTGGATACTGGCTGAACCCTAAAATCACAGTGGGTTACTGCAAAACACGAGTCCTGAACCCCACTGTTGCAACCAATATATAAAATTGGATTGTTAATTGGGGTGGGTGATTACCCACCTCAGGAAATAAATTACATCCTTTGACAGGGTAAACTCCTAAAGTAACTAAATTAACCTGTACTCAACCACCTGATAGCTATGGCACAGAGCAGACAGGCTTAACTTAGGGCAATGTGTAACACATTTAGGCCCACATACATCAAAGAAAAAATTAGCGATTCTAAAAGAGCGAGAAATAAGGATTCGCTATTACAGATTCGCTAAACCGAATGGACCAAAAAATCGGTAAATATTTGCGATTCCTTAAAAATCGCTAAAATATTTACCGATTACTTATTTACCGAATCGGTATTTGCGAATTCGCAAATAGCGATTCGGTAATTGCGAAAGCGTCAATCGTCTCATGGAGATGACATCATAGCAGAAAGTGATTCTCAGATACCACACACCTGTGCAGAGGGAGAGACTGAGGAGGAGGAAGACTGTTGGTGCACAGCCTGGAAAACACTTTTTCCTGCAGAAGTTGAGACAAACAAACACCATGGACACAGGAAAAAAAAAGCAAAAAGGAGAAGGCAGGAAGAGGAAGATTAAATTCAGTGAGAGGGAACTGGAAATACTCACTGAGGAAGTTGTACAAAAACATGACCAGCTGTTTGGTAAACAATCCCTGCATGTTGCAGAGTCAGTCAAGCGGAAGATCTGGCTTGGGATACAAGCCCGGGTCAATTCTGTGGGGGTCACACACTGTGACATCAACAACCTACAGAAGCGATGGTATGACCTTCGCAGCCGGGCAAAAGAGAGAGTGGCTGAAAGGCTGGCCTCTGCAAGGAAAACAGGAGGGGGAACATCAACTCAGCTTGCAAACACCCCAATGGACGACTTGGTGAAATCCACTCTGCAGCCCGAGGCAATTGTCGGGGTCACGCAGATTGACACCTCAGGGCATGCGGGGACGTCCCAAGGTAAGAGCACAACCAAACATATTGCAATATAATTGTAACCCAAACTGCCACAAATGCATACCCTGCGTAGTGTAGCAGACATGAGTCCAGTCCACCTCTTACTTGCAACCCCCTAATGCATGGGTACTCACAAACTTTCTCTCGGGGGCCAAATTCACAGTGTGGTTTGTGGCCGAGGGCCGCACCGGTGGGGGCGGGGTCATTGGGGGAGGGGCTAGAGCAAAACAAAACGGTGACCATGAGGTGGAACACAGGCCCCTGCAGCGGACGCCTTCGTCCACTGAGCCACCGGACCCGGCATACATACACATATATATATATATCTCTGTCTCTCTCTCTCTCTGTCTCTCTCTCTCTCTGTCTCCCTCTCTCTCTCTGTCTCTCTCCCTCACTCTGTCTCTCTCCCTCTCTCTGTCTCCCTCCCTCTCACTCCCTCTCTCTCCCTCCCTCCCTCTCTCTCTCTCTCTCTGTCTCTGTCTCCCTCCCTCTCTCTCTCTGTCTCCCTCCCTCTGTCTCCCTCCCTCTCTCTGTCTCCCTCCCTCTCTCTCCCTCTGTCTCCCTCTGTCTCCCTTCCTCTGTCTGTCTCCGTCTGTCTCCCTCTGTCTCCCTCCCTCTCCCTCCCTCTGTCTCCCTCCCTCTGTCTCCCTCTATCTGACTCCCTCTATCTGTCTCCCTCTATCTGTCTCCCTCTGTCTGTTGCCCTCCTCCCTCTGCCTGTCGCCCTCCTCCCTCTGTCTGTTGCCCTCCTCCCTCTGCCTGTCGCCCTCCTCCCTCTGTCTGTCTCCCTCTGTCTCCCTCTGTCTCCCTCCCTCCGTCTCCCTCTGTCTGTCGCCCTCTGTCTCCCTCTGTCTCCTTCCCTCTGTCTCCCTTCCTCTGTCTCCTTCCCTCTGTCTCCCTTCCTCTGTCTCCCTCCCTCTGTCTCTCCCTGGCTCCCTCTGTCTGTCTCCCTCTGTCTGTCTCTCTCTGTCTGTCTCTCTCTGTCTGTCTCCCTCTGTCTCCCTCCCTCTCTGTCTCCCTCTCTCTCTCTCTGTCTCCCTCCCTCTGTCTCTCCCTCTGTCTCTCTCTATCTCCCTCTGTCTCCCTCTCTCTATCTCCCTCTGTCTCCCTCTCTCTATCTCCCTCTGTCTCCCTCTCTCTGTCACCCTCTGTCTCCCTCCCTCTGTCTCCCTCTCTCTCTGTCTCCCTCTCTCTCTCTATCTCTCTCCCTCCCTCTCTCTCTCTCTCTCTCCCCCCCTCTCTCTCTCCGTCTCCCTCCCTCTCTCTCTCTCTCTGTCTCCCTCCCTCTCTCTCTCTCTCTGTCTCCCTCTCTCTGTCTCCCTCCCTCTGTCTCCCTCTGTCTGTCTCCGTCTGTCTGTCTCCGTCTGTCTCCCTCCCTGTCTCCCTCCCTGTCTCCCTCTATCTGCCCCCTCTATCTGTCTCCCTCTATCTGTCTCCCTCCATCTGTCTCTCTCTCTCTGTCTCCCTCTCTCTCTGTCTCCCTCTCTCTCTGTCTCTCTCTGTCTCCCTCCCTCTGTCTGTCTCCCTCTGTCTGTCTCCCTCTGTCTGTCTCTCTCTGTCTCCCTCTCTCTCTGTCTCTCTCTGTCTCCCTCCCTCTGTCTCTCCCTCTGTCTCCCTCTCTCTGTCTCCTCTCTCTCTCTGTCTCCCTCCCAGGCCTGAGCTCCCTGGCCTTGGCTCAACTCTCTGACTACAGGCTGGCGGGAAACATCACATCACAGGCTCTTAACGCACACCCTCACCCGGCTCTCACTCCCTGCTGCCCTCCGTCACCTCACCCGGTTCTCACTCCCTGCCCTCTGTCACCTCACCCGGCTCTCACTCCCTGCTGCCCTCTGTCACCTCACCCGGCTCTCACTCCCTGCTGCCCTCTGTCACCTCACCCGGCTCTCACTCCCTGCTGCCCTCTGTCACCCTCTGCCATCTCACCCGGCTCTCACTCCCTGCTGCCCTCCGTCACCTCACCCGGCTCTCACTCCCTGCTGCCCTCCGTCACCTCACCCGGCTCTCACTCCCTGCTGCCCTCTGCCATCTCACCCGGCTCTCACTCCCTGCTGCCCTCAGTCACCTCACCCGGCTCTCACTCCCTGCTGCCCTCCATCACCTCACCCGGCTCTCACTCCCTGCTGCCCTCTGTAACCCTCTGCCATCTCACCCGGCTCTCACTCCCTGCTGCCCTCCGTCACCTCACCCGGCTCTCACTCCCTGCCCTCTGTCACCTCACCCGGCTCTCACTCCCTGCAACCCTCTGTCACCTCACCCGGCTCTCACTCCCTGCTGCCCTCTATCACCTCACCTGGCTCTCACTCCCTGCTGCCCTCTGTCACCCTCTGCCATCTCACCCGGCTCTCACTCCCTGCTGCCCTCCGTCACCTCACCCGGCTCTCACTCCCTGCTGCCCTCCGTCACCTCACCCGGCTCTCACTCCCTGCTGCCCTCCGTCACCTCACCCGGCTCTCACACCCTGCTGTCCTCTATCATTCTCTGTCACCTCACCCCGCGTGTGTGGCAGCCCGGGCTGAGACAGCTTCCCGGGCACACACACAGCCGCACCCGAGTACTTCACAGGTCTTTAAAAGACCATTTGCATGATAACGAGGCTTTGTTTTATTTCACCTCTTCTTAGCGCCCCTGCAGCTCCACTCGGACTATCGCTGGAATCGCCCGGCCCCCATAGAGCAGAGTCTGTTTGCTGACACTCTGTAAAAAAAAAAAACAACACAGGTACGATGTCCGCAAGGTCCGCGGGCCGCCAAGGAAGGGCGGCCCGCGGGCCGTACTATGAGTACCCGTGCCCTAATGCATTGTGGGAGTTGTATGCATACAAATGTAATGGCAAAGCATGGAGGGAGTAGCACAGCTCAAATGCATCAGAGTACAGCAAGGCAGTGACAACAGTAGACTTCCTACAGCACAGAAGTCAATTTATTATACCTCTGTGAGCGCAATGTCACAAACATGTGCAAAAAAAGATATTTTTCATTTTACAAAAAAAATGATTTTGCACTGTTTCCCTCACAGATGCATCACAGGAGAGTGACGTGGCAGACGTCCACGATTCTGAGGGACATACAGAACAGCCAGATGAGGGACAAGAGATGCCGGCATCCTCGCCCCTACCTGTTCCCACTCATCGCAGGAGAAGAGTCCTACCACTGCGCGATTTGGATAGTGAGGAGGATACCCAAACAGGAGCGAACCCACAGGGCACTGCCCATACACCACCACCCCCACCACCAGAGGAAATAATCCCGCAACGTCACAGTCCGTTCCGCAGGCGAAGGCCAAGTGCATTTCTGAGGTCTGCTGGGGACGATGGTGAAGCTGCCTGCAGTGTGCTGGAGTCCAAGATGCTGAGGGTCCAGCGCCTGCAACAAAAGAACATGCGTATTATGCAGGAGCAACTGGGAACAATGGTCACACACATGGGTGGGATACGTGACTGCATGAAGGAGCAGACAACTGCAGTCGTTGAGGGGCTAGGAGCACACGGTGATAAACTTGACCGTGTAGCAACAGCCATTGAACAGATGTGCAGGGTCATCCAGTTTGAGCATATCTCTAATGCCAGGAGGCAACAACATTCTATGGGGCGCATGCGCGGATACACCAGGGCCATCAACAGGCTGAGTATTACAACAGCTCAGCTATACAGGCGTGCAGTCGCCATGCAGGTTGAGATGACCCACTGCTGTGGGGATGTGGCCAGGGGCCTAATCCAGGTCACCACTGCTGTGGAAGGGCTACAGACAGCAGCAGCCAGTGGGAACCTCATGCATGGAGGGGGGACAGTGAGGAGGCCTCCAGCCTTAGCAGCCTACTGGAGCCTGTGGCACATAGAAGGAGGCGCAGTAGCAGGAGTCAGGCAGGCACAGAAGGCACCATGTCAGATGTAGCTGGGCCTACTACAAGGGCCACAGGAGGGCGTCACAGGAAGTGTTAGACATTTGGACATTCAAACAATCTGGTGAGGTAACCAGATATGCGTTACTTATTCACACTGTAGTTGCAGTCCCAAGGCAATGGAATGTAATTGTCTGTACATGGTATGTGTGCATTAACACAACCACACAACTGTCACATTAAACCTTTAAAGCAATTACTGTGTTGTCATGTGCTTACTCACCTTAGAAGTAATGTTGCATGATTTCTGCTCTTCTTTGTCTGCCCTCTGCTGCATTTGGTCTGCCTGCTGCATGGGGTGGTTGTGTCGGCTGTCTGTCCTGTTCTGGCTCGCTGTCAGAGTCCACCAAGGGTATGCCTCTATTGGTGGCTATGTTGTGCAACATAGCACACGTTGCCACAATCTTACAGCATTTCTCAGGACTATACTGTAATGCCCCACCGGTCTTGTGTATGATGCGGAATCGTGATTTTAGTACCCCAAATGTCCTTTCTATCACATTGCGCTGTCGCAATGTGCGCACGATTGTAACGTCGCTCCCTTTGTGTGGCAGGATTCAGGTATGGGTTGAGTATGTAAGACCTCACAGGGTATGCGCTATCACCTACAGGATGTGAGAGATCAACATACATTAGTCACTGCAATGTGTCACCATGGTGAACACTTTTGAAATACAGTATTACATTGATTTACCCAGAAGATATCCTTCTCCAAACTCCCCCGCAAGTAGACGTCTGTGTATTCCACTGTGCCGGAAGATGTAGGCGTCATGTGCACTGCCAGGGTAACTTGCCACAATGTCAGTGATTAGTGTTTTTGAGTTGCATGTTACCTGTATGTTGAGTGAATGGTAAGATTTCCGGTTGCGGTAGATATACTCATTCACTGCAGGGGGACATATGGGTACATGCGTCCCATCGATACAACCAATCACATGCGGGAACTGTGCAACCTGATAAAAATCTAATTTGGTTTGCATCAAATCCTGTGGTGTCGTGGGGAACCTGATGTGGTGGTGTATCCTCTGCAACATGGCATTTAGGAAACTGTTAAAAAAGCGCGATACAGCACTTTGGGAGACCCCTCCAGCTGCTGCAATTACTCCCTGGAAGGACCCTGAAGCTAGGAGATGCAGGGAACACAGGACCTGCACATGGGTGGGTATGGCATGTGTCCTGCGGGTCTGCCGCTGCAGTATAGGGTCTAACTCAGCAATTAGATCTAAGATAGCTGCAGCATTCAGCCTATATTTATCATAGATCTCCTCCTCCGTCTGCCCTAGCAATGTGACGCGCACTCTAAAGATTCTCTCCTGGATCCTCCTTCTCCTCTGTGCTGCTGCTCTCAGCCTCATCCTCCTCGCCACGACGTAGAGCGCTGCCATGGTGGGTCATTGTGATGCATTCTGGGACTGTTTAAGTTGTTTGCTGATGATTTCCACCTGCTTTTGCTTATGTGTAATTTTTACCACCTGATTTGATTTCTTCTAGTTTAAGGAATGCAAATAGCGAATTTAGGCTGGTTCTGTATTTGCGAAAACTTGATGCATCCCATTTTGCGATTTCTTAATTGCGCTTCCTAAAATACAGAATCGGTATTACCGATTCTGTATTTTATGAAGCGCAAATATTGCGAAAACTACTATTTCTTGTGATTTTGCTTAATGCATCAGAACTAGCTAAATTGCGATCGGAAACGGCATTTTTACCGATTCGCAATTTTGCCGGTCGCAAATTAGCTTGATGCATGTGGGCCTTAGACAGTAACAAAACAGTAACAGAGTCAAAATGAAAAACAAATAAAATCCCAAACCGAATTAGAAAACTAGAGAAACATTTAATAAATAAAATTACACCAAAATGTCAAAAATCCAATAAGGGGAAGCAGAGATATGAGTTTTTAAAGTTTAAAGTTGAAATAATGCCCAAAAGCACAAAGGGCTAATGTTAATTAATGGGCGTGTTGTTAACCAGGACCTTGGCGCCCTTTGAGGTTGACCACGATGGAGTGTGGATTGGATACACCAACCGGGATTGTTCTGGTCAAAGATTTTCCCTTATGACTTGGGGTCAGATGAACGACCCTTTCAATTTGCGAGTCGCAAATTGCGTCGTTTGCAACTCGCAATATGCGACTCGCAAATTGGAATTTACAACACTGTCTCAGACACTGTTTGTCATTCCTAATGGGGTCGCAAATTACCTGCATCATTAATATTCATGAGGCAGGTGCAATTTGCGACCCCATTGCGAATGGCTAGCACTCCCAGGGATGGTGGCCTGCTGGGGTCAAACGGGCTGCATTTAAAAAAGAAAAATGAAACGTTACTGTTTCGTTTTTAAGAGTAGGCAGTGGTCCTTGGGACCTCTGCCTGCTCTTAAAAAATATTTTCAATGCCAGTCACAAAGGGGATCGGGGTCCCTCAGGGACCCCTTCCCGTTTGGGAGTGGCTTACCACCCATTTGAAATGGGTGGTAAACTGCGAGCGTTTTGCGGCCGCAAAACAATATTACATTGAAGTGCGAGTCGCTATTAGGAAGGGATACCCTTGGCAAGCCCCTTCCTAATAGCGAGTATCAAAACCTATTTTGTGAGTCAATAATAGGTTACAGACTCGCAAAATAGGGTTTGTAAATAGGGCAGACCTATTTTGCGGTCACAAAAGGGCCAATTTCCAGTTTGCGACTGCAAAAAAACATCTGGCCCCTAGTTCCTAAAGTCCCAATCCATCACAGATGTACACTTCTAAAGCCTCCAGGACCTCAGAGGAGGCAATTAAAGACTCACAGAGTGTCAGCCTGAAGCCAACAGCAGGGTCCAGTTGCCACTGGTCAGCTAGGCAGATGCGGGAAAGGCCTCTTGTAGTTTGTTGTATCCCTGTAGCTTGAACAGGAGGTCAGCCTTGTGAACCTTAGAGTCCACTTCTTTGTCCTGGGTACAAGAGGGAACAGGTAAAGTCCTCTCAGGTCAGAGACAACAGGTTCATTCCTCTTCTGTTCTTCCTCAGGTCTAGCAGTGTTCTGACGTGGGTGCCTGTATGTGCCACATTTATGCCTGATGCAAGCTAATGGGAGGAAAAAATTCCTAGGCATGCGCTAATCAATGGAATAAATGTTTCTAGGGCCAACCACACCCACTTTGAGCTTCAGCCACCCTTTTCCTGGTCTCTGATAGCTGGGGGGCTGTGGCAGGAGTCTACTAAGGTAATCCTAGTGTATTTCCATATCTAATACTGAAATCTAGTGTGGGGCAGCCACTGTACCCACAATAAATCCAGAGACAGAAGTGTGGTAGGACAATGCCCAGTCCTTCAGCAACCAGACAGTGGATACACAAGAACTGTCTTGGCATCCTGCTCTCTCCCTTGCAAGTGATGGATGTGGCCCAGTAGACCTGTCAAGCAGGATTTGACACTGTGCTGTCAAAAGGAGGCCTGCAGTCCCCACCTTGCATATTCTATGAGGTCCCGAGGAGTTACCTCTGCCCATTCAGGTCAGTCTATTGTTTGCCCCTGTGAAGCATTTCACTTCCAGGCCCTGGGTACATTGTGTACAATTATACTATAGGTAAGTTAAATATGCCAATTAGGGGTACGCCAATTCAACCATGTTCAAAAGGGGAGCACAGGCACTTTACTACTGGTTAGCAGGGGTAAAGTGCATAGAGTTCTAAAGCCTACAAAGTGCTGTGGTCATCATTTGAAAAGTGGGAAAACACAGGCTAAATTAGTGAATCCCTCAATTAATGGAATGACTTTGGTGATATAGAGAGATTTTTCAATTCAAAACATACAAAGGGGTTTTACATGGGACTTTTGTTGATAATATATATTAAACAAATTCTCTGAAAGGGTTTCAGCGCACAAGACATTCAATCTCAGCTCTACATGAGATGAGAAAATGTATCGAGCTCCTTTCACTTCCGCCGATAAAAATACAGACATTGAATGCATCAGAAATGAGCGGCATATTGTCTACCACCTTTATGTTGACACCCTTGTGGGTCACATATGCTTACATTGTGAAACAGGATTGTGTATCGATACCGCTGCAGGGGGAAAATTGTCTAGGCCCTATCGGACCAGTTCCTGGCCATGTTTCTTGTGGAATGACCTACTTTGCTTCTCACACTCTCAATGATTCTAAGCCAAATGACTTAGTCCTGATGAGGCCCATCCATTCATCCTGGGTCGAAATGTCGAACTTTTTCCTTGGCTCACTTATCCAATGCGATTGTTATGGATATGCAGTGACATATTATTTATTTACATTTTTAAATTTGTGTGTTGTCCCACTTATCAAATGATGCCTGCAGCACTCTGTATGCATATAAAAATACTTTAAAAAAAATACTTTCTCTAAGAGAGAAATCAATCAGTAGCAATGGATGAATTTTTTTCTGCCTTGTGGGGTCCCACAGGAATTCTCACTGAGTCCCAATTTGTTTAATGTGTACGTGCAGCCTCTGGCAGCCTTGATCAGGTCATTTGGGTCTGATTTCATGTCTTACACAGATGACACTCAAATTGTCGTAGCTATGTCATCTTCTGACAACAGCACAGATTTGATCTTTCATGACTGTATGACAATTATTGGAAACTGAATGAATACAAATTGCTTGAAGTTGAACTCTGGTAAGACTGAGGTTATCCTCTTGGGAATAATCTCTCTCTATGGTCCCCTTCATGGTGGCCGGAGGAAATGGGAACCCTGCCCACTCCAGTGAGTAAGGTAAAAAGTTTGGGAGTGGTCATGGATAACAAACTTGCATTTGGTCAGCAGGTAAATGCAGTCATCTCTTCTGCTTTCTTCATCCTGAGGATGCTAAAAAAGATTCTCCCTTTCATCCCGTTGGATACCCAAAAGACGGTGGTAACTGCATTAGTACTATCAAAGATAGACAACTGCCATGGCTTGTACATAAATATGCAACTTCAGCATCTTAACAAACAACAAGTCCTGCAGAATGAGGCAACCAGATTACTGGCTGGCTTTCCACAAATACAAATCTGTTTTTCAAAGCCTCAGAAAGTTAAATTAGCTCCCTATCAGGCATCAAACAAGGTTTAAAGCCCTCTGTCTGGCATATTAGGTCCAAATTTTCTGAAACAATCCTTCAACTGGTATATCCGAGGGAGAAACCTGCGCTCCTCAGGTGCCATGAAACTTGTGGTTCCCAGGGTCAAATGGACCAACTGGGGAGTAAGAAGTTTTGTAACCTCCACTTCAAAAGAATGGAACCAACTTCCTATTCACATTAGAACTAAGCCTAACCTGCTATCCTTTAGGAAGGAATTAAAAACCTGTCTTTTCTCCAACTAAGGACAATTCCTATGCCCACTTAACAGGGCTAGTGCCTTGACACCTTCGGGTATTTGTTTGCGCTTTAGAAATTTATATAACATTTTCTTTCTTATTATTTAATGCTTTTATTAAACTTCACAGTTCCAATGTTTTTAACTAGCCGGACATTCGATGGCACCACTATTTATATCGTTAATTATGTCATGTGGCGGCTCCCATCAACATTGCATTCAACAGACTGGGCAGTGCCAAGGATTTCCTTCACGGTATCAGAGAGTTCTCTGACCAGGGACCGCTGGCTCATCTGACAGGCAATGGAAATAAACTCATCCATGCTGATGCCGCCACTATGTTCGTTGTTTTTCTGCTTCTCTCCATCGCATGGTGGCTCCATCGGGGCTTTGATAATCAGAACAGAAGCAGATGGGACAACTTCAATCTGAGCTTGCCCATTCTGGATGCTGAGCTTGATTGTGATCCTCACGCCCTTCCAGTCACCAGTTGCCTTGGCAATGTCATTACCAACTTTCTTGGAAGGCAAACCCAGAGGACCGATCTTGGGAACCAAAGCAGAAGTGGCAACCACTTCACCTCCAGTGCATCTTAAATAAACAACTTTGAACTCAGTGGGGTCAAACTTAGGAGGCATTGTGGAAAGGTACTACCCAAGTTCGTCTGGGCTTATAGGGTTATCCTTGTGGTATATTACATAGAGTTCTAAAGCCATCAAAATATAGGGGCCAGCAAAAGGCAAAAAAAATCTGTAGTGACCATGCAGAAAAGGAGGACTTCACCTGTGTTGAGAGGTTTTTCTGAACGGGGAGATGTGCTATACTCTGTTCGTGAAGGAAGGAGGTGTACTATATTCTCCGTACATTTGCTATTTGAAAGATACAATGATCTAGATGATGGAGCGATAAACTTTGTCCTATTATGGAGCGTGAGCTAGACTACTGTTATACATTGTTCCCATGGGGTGTAAAAGAAACAAGCAAATTTCTGAGACTGATGGAGGTGAAATGAAGGATTTTGTTTCATAAACGTACTATAGGTGCATGCCATAGTATACTTTCTTTACAGATAGATGTTGTGTATTTTAGAGGCGGTGACTTATGCCTACCTTAACCTATGCATTGTGTTCATGTTTATGGACATATAATCATCAGATTGTTACAAATGGTTCTGGGACATGTTAACAAAAGACTGAGGTTCCGATCTTCATCACCAGGCTAATGTAATTGCCTTTGAAAATCATCACGAATCATATACCAAGGTGTATGTACATTGTTCAGCACTTTTTGCTCTCCAATGTTCTTTTACTCTCTAGCTAGGTTTGCACTACACAAATATCTACATGTATGGCTACATACCTGCAGCTTGAGCAGGTTAAGGGAAGGCTAACATGGAGACAAAGAATTGTCTGTTCTAAACTATCATTACTGTTTATTCTTAACACATATTTCTACTGCTACTGGGGTGTACGTTTTCAATAATTAATGCTAGTCTGCATTTCTCCTTTCCATCGCCTCCACTGCTTGTCCTGCATTTCTGGAAGTGATCCTTGGCTTCCAGTGGACAGTGTGCCCTACCCTTGCTCAATGATCCTGGATCCTACGTGAGAGTAGTGAGGGTGCTAATCCTTCTGAAATGAAAGCTGTAGCCTGACGTATTCTGGACTTCCCCTCCTCTTCACATCATAGGCTCCCTAAGCTCAGGTAGTGTTCTTCAATGTGCAGTGGCCCTTCATTGGTATTCAGTGGTATTCAGTGTCCTTAGTCTCGGACCCTATGCTGTACCTGACAGAAGCAACCACTATTCTGTTCACTCCAAAGTTCCATTACAGCAATATTTTACCCACCTGAGCAGTATGGAGGTAAATCAATTCATGTGAGGATCTTCAGGCACATGGTTACAGTATGTGAGAAGCTTAGAGGAAATGGGCACAGCATGAGTAATTTACAGCATTTCAACAACCAAAGTGTGACGAACTTGAAGAACAAAAGAAGGCATTGCGAGGCACACCAGCAATATGGAAAAAAACAGGAAGCGCTCAACACTCGCTGGATATGGAATGTAAAACAAGGAGCAATTGATCACAGCTCCCTAATCAGCATACTGCTGTCGGACTCACAAGAGATAGAGTCCCACGGCAGAGGTGCTTAAACGCAATCTTTAATGGACCTGAGATTGCAAAACAGGGGGCAGGCCAACAAGCCTTGGTAGAACACTTAGGGGGCACCCAAGGAGGCAGCAAGCAGCAGGCCAGTTGTGAAGTGGCAGTCCCTCATGCAGCCCAGCACTTCAGCAGGCCAACACAGCGAAGCAGTTAGTGAAAATGGCGATCCCTCCTGGCAGCACCGCAGTCCTCCTGATAATGTGCAGATGTAGAGCCAGCAGCGTCTGGTTACAAGTCCCATGCAGAGTCTAAAGGTATGTGGTCAGAGACCCAGTACCTGTACTCAAAATTTCTTTGACGACGGGGTGACTTCAAAAGAACCCTCAGAAGTACACAACAATCCCTTTCAGCCCAGCCCTGGTTCCAGATGATCAGTAGGGGGTAAATCAGCCCTTTGTGTGAGGGCAGGACACAACCTATACAAATGTAAGTGTGAACCACCTCTCCCTCTACCTGCCCAGGAAGACTATCAGTATGCAGATGTATCCCCTGTCACACCCAGTCCTTCCTTGTTGTGGCTGTCTAGAGAGTATGCACAAAGTGTAGCTGTCACCAAGACCAGACGTGCACTGGAGATGGGCTGCAAAGTAGAGAGAGTTATAAGCATAGAGAAATGCCCACTTCTAAAAATGGCATTTCTAAAATAGTAATGTGAAATACAACTTTATCAGTAAGTAGGATTTATCACTTTGATTCAAAACATACCAAACATGGCAACACCAAATCCTTTCAGATCAGTAATTACCACTCAAAAGTATATAATGGAATTCCCAATGCTAGCATATGAGAGGAGTAGGCCTTACAGCAGTGAAAAATGAAATGGGCTGTTTGTCACTACCAGGATATGCAAAACATAAAGGTACATGTCCTACCTTTTACTTACACAGCACCCTGCTCAACGGGCTTCATAGGGCCTACCTTAGAGGTGACCTATGTGTAATAAAAGTAGGCCTGAGCAGAGATCGCAGAGTTTCACTCTGCGCAATTCTGTTGAGTTACTGAAAAACTCCACCAAATTCTGCGGAGTTTCGCGAGCTGGCAAAGTATTGCTCAGCCACCCCTAGAAATATAAAACAGTGACACCTTGCGTACCTTTCAGCAAAATGTGTTTCATACACTCTGAAAATGCAGGCAAATGGGGCATTGATTTTTAATTCATCAGCGGATACATCAGCTGCACTAGGCTGGATTTCCCCAGACACTCCTTGGCTCCAAAGATCAGTGCCAAAACTGACCCGGGGCTTCGCAACACTTAACCCGTTGTTGAGCATTCGATCGCTCCAAAGTAAACAGTTGTCTCAAAGAGACGCCTGGCTGGGTTGCCACTCATCACCCCCTGGAGGCCCCTGCCTTACTCCTCAGTGTGATACGGCTCCTGGGGGTGTGATGCAGCTCCTGGGGGTGGGGGGTGATGCAGTTCCTGGGGGGTGATATGGCTCCTGGTGGGGGTCTCAAGGCCAGGCAGGACCACCCCAAGGTCAACAGTTTCAAACTCGGGGTTAATGATTGCGACAAAACCGTACTCGCCAAAGAGCCCTCGGAACATGCCTGCGTGTATGTCATGTAGTCCTACGTCCTAGGTCCCCAGTTTGTAGAACATGCCAAATCAAGGGTGTGTTAATGCAATGCCTGCATGTATTTTAAATATACTAAATAAAACTGATATGAGGCAGAGTCAGCACAGTCCCATCAGCCTTACACAGATATAATATTCCTCTCCTATTATGATTCACGGAATGAAGGTACAGCACATACACAGTTCGCTTACATTAAGACATCCATTTCTTGTTCTCCTCCTTGTGACAATGAGCACAGACATTGCTCCCATCTCCCAACAATGAAGGTTTATGGAAGTAAATGGGAAATGTTCAAGCACCTCTGACAAGTGTTCTAAAGAACACCATGCAGCAGCGCTTGTACCCGGCTGAGAGGTGCAGGAAACACGGGTGTATTCAAGAGGCCCTGTCATGAAGGGGACTGCGGGCTGGCACACCGGGTGCCCTCAAGAGGCCCTCTCGTGGAGGGGACCGCAGGCTGGCACACCGGGTGTCCTCAAGAGGCCCTCTCGTGGAGGGGACCGCAGGCTGGCACACAGGGTGCCCTCAAGAGGCCCTCTCATGGAGGGGACCACAGGTTGGCACACAGGGTGCCTTGGGCAGAAGCCTTAGAGCACAGATGGCGAAACATGACCTTTGGAGTGATAGAGATTATGATGAAAAAACGTCATTATTATTATTGCTGCTGTTGTTGTCATTGGTGGTGGTGGTGGTGTTATTGCATTATAGGAGCACAACTCAGTTCCTAACACACAATGCGACCTACAAATTTCCATCCATGTGAATACCGGAGTGGCGTGCTACCTATTCTCAAATGCACTTCGGAGCTTCGTCAAGCTTATAAAGCGCTATAGAGATGTAAATCCACCTACAATACACAGATCATGTTATAGCTACTCCTATTATCTGCAGCACAGAACTGGCTCTCGACACTGTGTTTCACAGCTCCCCTCCTGTGCGTGCCGTCGCTTTCACTTATTGGTGCTTGCTCATAACTTCCTGATTTTTCATTGGACACACATGCCCCGAGGTGCCTTAAAATGTGTAACAAGAGTGAGGCCCTCTTTCATCTTGTACTTCAAGGGATTCCTCAAATTCCAGGCAGCCAAATCTCAATATTTGATGTGTACTCACCACCCTCATGCTACCCCCCTGAACTCCTCCAACTCTAGCGCCTCTGTCTGCTCTCTGTGAGCTGTTACCATCCTGCAGCATCCCTGCCTGCTTACAGACTCTTCGCAGCACCTCAGCCTGCTCCCTGTGAACATCCGGCACTCAGAATCACTCCCCTACATGCCTGCCTGCTTCCAGCATCCCTGCAGCACAGCTGCCTGCTCTTTGTGAACACCCTAGTTTCAGCTGTTACTTTCACGCTGCTCTGCCTGCTGCCTGTACATCTCACCTGTACCTGATCTCAGCCACTACCCTTGAGGCTGTTCTCTGTGCAGCATGAAGTCCTCTTTGCCTACAGTTACTCCCACCAGCCATGCCTGCTCCACATTTCCTCCCACCATATCCCCCATCTATGTGTGAAGGCATGCAGCCCCTCTCTGCACCCTCCATAATCGGCTGGCAAACCTGCATGTGCCGCCAGCCTCCCTCGGAGTCAGGCCTGGGTGGGATTTGACCGGAGAACCAAGGCCAGGCACGGTGGCCTCCTCTGAACCTCGCCTGGGAGAGGCAGGCAGAGCTGGGGGAAGCAATGCAATATGGATGCTCTCAAGGAGATGAATGCCCCCAAGGACTCGGCTGACACGGACATGCTCTTTGCTCTGCTGGCCCAAAGCGAAGCCCTGAGGAAAGGTACGGAAAAATATCGTCAATAAAAGGTGTCTGGGTGTCTTATATTACGCACATCAACCTCTGTATAATCTGTTTAGGGGTGAGAGCACCGGTAAACTCCACTCTGCCGGCCGTTGGCGGTGTTTTGCAGAACTCCACTCTCCAAATGGAGCGCAGAGTGGCAAAACTCAGTAAACTCTGCCGGCGGAGCAGAGTTTTTCGCCCACCCCTGAATAAAAGGGGAGCTTAAGGCTTGGTAAGTAGTTTTAAATAAGATCACAGGGGTATGCAGTTCCTAGTAAGTATGGATTTGTCTGCTTAGGTCAGTTAAGTTCCACAGAGTCCGCAGGGAGCATTACTCTGTAGGAACAAATGCCCTCACACACCTAGATAGGTGTCATGCTTCATCATTGGGCTTTTGCTGAACGTCGGGCTGGCGCTGCAATGCCTGACGGGCACCCTCAATGGGGGCTCTTTACCGGAGATCTTTTTATAAGCCGTATGGTGAAGTGTGGGTGTGTGGGTAAATTAGTAGATTGGTGTATTTTAGGTAAATATGTGGAAGAGTGGGACAAAAATTGAACAGGGGGTACTCTACAGAAACAGTTTAATGAATGAGTCCTACTGCCTGTGTTAAAATATGTGGTGCCACCTACTAGAAGTGATTATCTAAGGTAGCTGAAGGTCGACATGTTTCAAGCCTAATTTAGTCATGTGAATGATCTAGCGGATCTTCTTCAGGACCATAAAAATCTAATCTACACAGTGACTGGGGTGTCGATATACATGTGAGCATGCTTTGGCGTCTCAAATTGTCAATTTTTTGATAATAGTGAAACTGATGATGTCCTGATTTTGTCTGCACTACAGGTCTTCTAAAAATTGATTTACTTATGTTGATACATAGAGAAGTATAAGTGGCTGGGAGTAACACAAATGAACTCATATATCGAAACCCCAGTCACTGTGTAGATTAGGTTTTTATAGTCCTGAAGAAAAGCTGCTAGATCATTCACATGACTAAATTAGGCTTGAAACATGCCAACTGGGTATAAGCTAATTTAACCATGTTTAGAGGAGAGAGCACAAGCCCTTTAGCACTGGTTAGCAGTGGTAAAATGCACAGAGTCCTAAAGCCAACAAAAGATAATTTTAGCAAACATTGGAGCAAGTAGGCAAAACTTTTGGGGGAAGACCACCCTAAGGATGACAGGTCTGACAGTTATATTATGTTATTAGGATTTGTTTGGCACAGCAAATCACCCATGAAGATATCCCAGCACTTGAGCAGGTGTGTAGGCAAGGGATAGCGTATAGGGTCTCCCCCACAGAGTTAGTCAAAGAGCCAGGTCTTCAGCTTTTGCAGAATTCAAGAAGTGAGGAGGAGGCCCTGAAGTGTTGAGGGAGGTTGTTCCAGGTCTTGGCTGCCATGTAGGAGAATGCTCATTCTCCAGTTCTGCTTTTGTGGATTCGGGTGTGTGTGTGCTAGTAAAAATATTGCTGATTGCAGGTGTCTGGTGGGTTGGTGGAAGTGAGAGCGGTTGTTCATGGAAGTTGGTCTGATGTTGTGCACTGCCTTGTATGTATGCGTGAAGATTTTGAACTGGCTGTGTTTGTGGATGAGGAGACAGTAGAGCTTTCTGAGGTGTGGTGAGATGTGGGTGGATCGTGGAAAGTCGAGGGTGAGCCTCGCTGTATCGTTCTAGATGGTTTGGAGTCAGTGTAGGAGATGGTTGGAAATCCCGGCGTTGTCGTAGTCTAATGCTTGTGATGAGGGCTTGTGTGATGATGCGTCTGCTGCTCAAGGGTAGCCACTTGAAAATCCTGTGGAGCATGCAGAGAATGTTGGAAGCAGGAGAAACTGACCAAGTTGACTTGTGCTGTCATGTTGAGCTTATCATCCAGGACGATTACAGATTTCTGGAATGGTCAGTTGGTGTGGGTCCAAGCTCTGCTGGCCACCAAGTAGAGTCTCATGGAGAGTTCTTGTTCCCAAAGATCCGCACTTTCGTATTGCCGGAGATGAGTTTCAGTCAGTTAGATCTCATCTAGTTTGTTACGTTGATCATGCTGTTGGAGAAGTTGGTTCTGGTGGTGGTGGACTTGTCAGTCAGAGAAAGGATGAGTTCGGTGTCATTGGCATAGGATATGATGGCGATTCCTTGGGATCTGATGATGTTGGTGAGTGGTGTCATCTAGATGTTGAACAGGGCTGGGCTGAGCAACGAACCCTGAGGGACTCTGCAGATCAGATCCTTGGATACAGATGTGTAGGATGGTAGTCTGATTCTCTCTGTTCTTCCTGTGAGGAAGAATCTCATCCAGTTGAGGGCTGGACCTTGGATGCCTATGTTGTGAAGTCTTCTAACTAGAGTGTGGTGGGAGACTGTATTGAACACTATGGAGAAGTTGAGAAGGATGAGGGCGGCGGTTTCTCCACAGTTCAGTATTGTGCAGATGCTCTCTGTGGCCACAATGAGTGCTGTTTCTGTGCTGTGGTTGTTCTGAAATCCTGATTGGGTGTGGTCCAGTAGGTCGTGGAGTACAAGGTGGCTGGTGATGGCCTTCTCTATGACTTTTGAAGTGTATGGGAGCATAGAGATGGGTCAGAAGTTACTCAGCTTGCTGGGGTCGACCCATTTTTTCAAGGAGGGCGTTGACTGCGGCATGTTTCCAGTCTTCTGGGTTGGTGGTGTTGATGATGTGGGTGAGGACATGGTTGATTGGTGGTCCTTCCATGTTGAAGATGTGATGGGGGCATGGCTCTGTTGGGGCCCCAGAGTGTATTGTTGTCATGATCACTACCGTGTCTTCTACAGTGAGTGTTTTCCATTCAGTCAGGTGTCCATCCCAGTAGGCGGTGGTCAGGTTGGCGATGAGATCTTTGGTGTTTGGTTGTTGACGAATTTTGCTGTAGAAATTTTCTATTTTGCAGTGGAAGAAGTTAGATAAGTTCTTGCATAATTCAAGTGATGGAGTGACAGTGTTGGCTGCGGTTCGGGCGAGGTGAATTCTTTGACTATTGACAAGATCTCCTTGCAGTGATTGGAGCTCACCTCTACACGTTCTGTTAGTGCCCTTCTTTTACTGTCTTGCAGGAGTTGGTGGCAGTGTGTTAGTGCAACCTTGTAGGTGCTTCTGACATCTACATCATGGCTGGATCTCCATTTGCTTTCTCTCCAGCTGCTTGCAGTAGCATTTGGATTCCTGGGGCCATCCATATACCAGCTGGCTTGTTTATTGATTCTTCTTTCTTTGTTGTTTTTGATGAGTGTGAGTAGTTCTGCGCAGTTCTTTATCCCTTTCTTGAAGTTGGTGATATCCTTGTTGAGGTCATTGGTGGTGTTAGGTTGGTCCATTTTAAGGGCGTTGAGTTGGTCAGCCTCATTCACTTTGCTCCAGTTCTGGCTGGGTAGGTTATTGTTGGTACATGTGTTGATTTGTTTTGTGTTGGTGTGAAAGTATGCAATGGAGTGGTCCATCCATGTGAGTGTTGAGGTGGAGTTGTATGTGATCCTGTTACTGGTAATGAAGATTGTGTCCAGAGAATGTGTGTTGGGTCAGTGAAGAGCTGGGTGAGTCCAATATCCAGGCTTTAGAGGAGGGCTTTGAAGAAGGGGTCCATTGTGTCTTCGAGGTGAAAGTTGACGTCGCCGAGTAGCATGAAGTTCTTGGAGTTGATGGTGAGGGGAGCGATGAAATCTGTGATGAGGTTGCTGAAGTTGTTTGTGGTCCTGGAGGATGGTATATGAGGGCAACTTTCAGAGCGAAGCTGTCATCCCTTTGTAGTCCAAATTGTATGTGTTTCATGAAGGACTTTTTGTGTACCCTTTGTGATTCTAGCCCAAACCAGGACGGGACTCCATTTTGACATTTAAACACAAAAAGATACTGGATATCCTCATGAAGAAGAATGGAGAATAATGAAGATGATCACAAATCAATCACTGTTAACCATTCTGTGTCTACAGGAACTTGAAACATAATTACTGCTGTATATGGTACTACCGGACAACACCTTTTTAAAAATCTTGGATTACCCTCCATTTCCAATTCGATTTACTCAAGCCCATTATAGGTAAGTTACATAAACTCCCCAAAATCTCTTTAATTTGCCTTGCTGCACCATCTTTTCAGTCACATGTGTAATCCCTTCCTCAGCTTCACAGGAAAGTCTATATTCGGGAATGCGACACTGCATCTGTTCTCTCTGTAGTTTTCACTGGTTTTGCACATTAAATCAGCCCAATCTCTTTTCCTGTAAAATCCCAAATTTCTCTTTTCACTATATGTCTTAAATCTGGAGGTAAATCCTCATCTGTGAAAACTGGGAACATACCAATGTTGCTTCTGATTTCATTTTGAAATCAACATCAGGATCATTTGTTTGAATGCAAACACCATCATGTGAGTTGCTGAATTCAACATACATAACAGATTACAACCTAATAGATTTGCTTTACTTGTTTCACCAATTACAAATTCATGCTTATTTTTAGCTGAGCCTACCGCTACAAGAACATTTGTTGACAAATTATTAGTTACCTGTTTCTTTGAAAGGCCTACTATTTGGGCTTCTTTTCTAGCAAGAGGTAGGTTTGAAACTTCCATTGATCTAACTGTGGTTGCACCTGTATCAACCAAAAATTATAAGGATGGCCATTCTCTTCTCTTTCTATAAATGGGTTGTTCTGGTCTACCTCTAGGACTGCGCCAAGCATAGAATCCTTCTCCCCCTCAGGCACCATCCTTGTGAATGACTCAGCCCAAACAAAACTCTAAGTGAAGCTGTATATTATGGAAAACAGGCACTAATTACTGTTTGTATCATTTGAGGTTGAACTAGATTTTTAAATCTTTTTATTTTATTAGCCATTTGTATGACAAAATACAGAGAGAGAGAGAAAAAAAAGTAAATACAAACTATTGAACCAGTACATAAGAGCAACACAAACACAAGCATCGAGGGGAAGAAAGCAATAAGAGAAGCATTTAAACCAAACATTAGACATGTACCATTTGGTTCTAGTTCGAGTTAGATGCAGTCCTTAATAAAAAAGAAAACTGATTCCAAAAAGAAAAGACCATACTCCCATTACATATAGTAGGCTAATAGGTACAGGTTTACATCCATTGAAGACTATCCCCAATCCGTTTGAATCTAAGCCAAGCACGGGGGCCTCTGGCCTTAGCTAACGCTAGTTCAGACTCGAACACCTGTCTAAGCAGTGACCAGACTTCGTCTGCATTTGGGCTGATAGAGTCTACCCAAGCTCTTGCGATACAGAGGCGAGCACAAACGATAATGATAGAATTTAGTGACCTCTCTTGCCTACTTACCCCATGTTTGCACCCCAGAAGAATTTCCTTGTCCGTAAGCTGAAATTCGCGGCCTAGATGCCCTGCAAACATTGCGGAAACTTTATTACAAAATAGATTCAACCCCAGACAGTCAACCAGCATATGTTTTAAATCTGCAGCAAACAACTTACATTTTGGACAATATGTTTTTGTAGAAGATCCAGAGGTTGCCCATCTGGAGATGACCTTAGGTGTATAATACAACATGAATATTGTCCTATGTTGCTCTAATTTCAAGTTAA
Source organism: Calotriton arnoldi (assembly GCA_963921515.1). Taxonomy (NCBI): domain Eukaryota; kingdom Metazoa; phylum Chordata; class Amphibia; order Caudata; family Salamandridae; genus Calotriton; species Calotriton arnoldi. The sequence continues at coordinate 586,184 of CAWUFW010006914.1, forward strand.
CTGAAGTTACTGCTTGATCTAGGGTATCCAGCGCCTCTTGTATTTCTTCTGTAGATATATAAGTTTTTAGAAGACTACTTAATTTAGTAGAAATCTGCAGGCTGTCATCACAGACTGTTGCGATAAACTTCTGATACATTGCGCTAATGACACCTTTTCCGACAACCGAATATACCCCTGTCAATATTTCCGACGTATAGGGTAAGTCTGAGATTTTTTGTCCATGTAGTAGATAATCCCGTATTGGAAGATATTTAAAAAGGAGATATGCGAGAGCCCAAACTCCTCTTTTAGTGCGGCAAACGAGTGAAAACCCTGGCCATCATACAGGTGTCATAAGTTATTGATACCCTTCCGCTGCCAAGCTCTGCCAACAGCATCCCCGAAAATTTCCGGTAGTTGGATTACCCCATAAAGGAGTATATTGATGTAATGCCGGCAGAGAGTATTCCTTGCAGATTTCTTGCCAAATATTAATGACATCCTTGATAACCTTAAATCTAACTAGTTTGAAATAGTTGGGGTCAGCTGTTTTATACAGAGTAAATCCGATCGAAGGTCCGCAGGCTAATTGATACACTACTGAAGACAGGCCTGCCTCGAATCCATTTAACAGACTTTGAATCCACCCGATAAATGCGGCCCAAAAGTACAGCTTAAAATCTGGGAGCCTGAAGCCTCCTTGCTTATAAGAGAGTTTAATGTAGCTTAGAGCCCTTCTTGCACATCAATAGCCCCAGACGAAACTACCTATCGCACTTTCAAGACACTTAAAAAAAGATCTGGGGACTCGTAGAGGGATAGACTGATACAGATATAAGAACTTAGGCAAGATGCACATCTTAATTACGTTACACCTGCAGAGGATACTGAGAGGGAGCCGGTGCCAGCTACACAGCTTGACAACAACTTGTTTAAGAAGTGGCTCGTAATTCAAAGTAAAAACCTCCTCTACTTGGCTACAGAGTTGAATACCTAAATAAGTGGCTGAGCATACAGCTCCAAGAGACGTTGGTACTGAGTCTAGTTGGTAATTCAAAATTGTCTGGGTCTTAGATAAATTTAACTTGTATCCTGAGAATGAGCCGAATAGCTCTGCCGCTTCCGTTATACAGGTTATGGCTGCCACCGGATCTGCCGAAAACACAGCGATATCGTCTACATATGCGGTTAGCTTTAGTTCTATACCATTCAGCTGTACCAGAGAAATCCCCGCATTCTGCAGCAAGTGCCTAATAAAAGGCTCAATGTAGAGGGCAAAAAGGAGAGGAGAGAGTGGGCTGCCCCGCCATGTACCCCTTTGGACAGAGAAAGATGTTGATGACATGCCATTCAGTTTAATCATGGCAACCAGGTTGTTATAAAGTTTTTGCACCAAAGAGATGAACCGAGTGCCAAATCCGAAAGATTTCATAGTTGACCAGAGTGTCTCCCAGTTCACTCTGTCGAAAGCCTTCTCGGCATCTAACATAATCATCCCCCTGTGTTTATTCAGTTTGCCAGCTACATCAAAAGCAGCTATTGCAGTGTTGATGTGGGCTGATGTATCTCTCCCAGGAACAAACCTGTGTTGTTGATTGGAGACTAACTGATAAATAAGGGAGCCAGACGTATAGCCAGGATTTTAGAAAAGATTTTAGCGTCAGCATTAATCAGAGATATTGGACGGTAAGAGCTTCTGTCCTCAGGTGGTTTTCACTTCTTGGGGAATACCACTATATTCGTCACGTTCCAAGACGCCGGAGCTTCTCCCCCATTAATAATATGAGTAGTTAGTTCTGTAAACTACGGTGCTTGGATATCCTGAAAGATTTTATAGAATTCGAGAGGAATAGTGTCCTCCCCCGCCGCCTTACCCGAGGACAGGGATTTAATTGCATCTTTTACCTCCATTATCTCTATATCTTTTTGCAGTGTTGTTGACTTGCTTGCATTAAGCCGAGGTAGACGGCTCTTTTGTAGATATTCCGCGAGCAAATGACTATTATGGGGAGTTGATTCCCCATAGACTTTAGAATAAAATAAACCGAACTGCTCAGCTATATCCTGAGGCCGAGAATAAGACATTCCACCCTCCCCTTTGACCAATTTGATATTGGATTTAGCCTTCTTGTCTGCAATCTTGGTAGCCAAGAGCCTCCCCACCCTCTCCCCATTTTAATACTGAAGCATTTTATATCTTTGATAGTTAGCAGCCACTTTCTCCTTTAGCCTTCTACTTAAAATAGCTCAAGTTTCTAAGAGTTGCAAGAATATCAACTGTTCCGTTGGATCCTTCATGATGATTGCCTGTGCATGTTGACGATCTAAGTTTAAATATTCCGAACGACATTGTTCTGCTTTTTGAGCGGTCCCCCTATTTTGTGCAAGGATAAACTGAAGAGTGGTTCCCCTGATATAAGCTTTCATACAGTCCCAGACCACTGAAGTAGATGCGGTGCACTTATTATTATCTAGATACTCCCTTATTGCTAATCTAAGTGAGCACAATACTCTGCGTTGTTAAGTAAGTGTCGAGGAAAAGAAAAAACACAACGGGCATTCCTAAATGTTGTCTGCATCTGGAATGTTAACATCACCGGATTATGATCAGAGGTGATTTTAGGGCAGACCTCGATGTGAGCATTTTCTAAGAGTGATGTTTTAATCAAAATCATATCAATACGTGAATATTGCCTGTGCGGGGATGAGTAGAATGTGAACCCTGGCAATGTTGGACAGAGTGTCCTCCAGGCATCATCATGTAGCTGATGTATATGTAAGAGTTCAAGTATGGCTGCTCGGGTGCTGCCCATCCTAGCCTGTTTGTTTCTATTAGTAGTATCAATCTTTCTATCCATGATACAATTAAAGACCACCATGATTACGAGATCTCCGCCCCAATCCAATAATTCAGAGCTTAAATTGTAAAAAATGTCCGGGTCATCAGAATTAGGGCCATACACTACACAGATCGTGCTTATATAACCCGAAATCGTTAGCTGAACTATAACCCACCTCCCTTTAGAGTCTGCTAGCTTACGAAGGACAGTGGCCTTTAAGTCTCTAGATTTTAATTTAGCGACTCCCCGAATAGAGACTGTCTGAGAGGAGCTGTTGTATTCCTCTTAGGGTGTCCATAAACAGGCTTTCCAGTATCATGTCCATATATAGGCACAATTCGCCCTGCCCTTATATAGGCATAAAATCCCAGCCCTTATTTAGGCATTAAACCGTGCACTCCAAATACAGGCATGGTCTCTGACATCCGTCCACCCTAACGTCACGAGTTCATGAAGAACAGACCCTTACGCTGCAGGAGTTTCCCTAGCCCAGGACTATTGATTTCTTCAAGGACTCATATATTATGCATGAACCATTATTCCTTAGGGGGTTCATTCATGACGTCTTCCGCTGTCCGACTCACGTCAATGCTAACATTGTGAGGTACTTCTCAGGTATAAATATACCTTCCCTAGTCCCTGTAAATCAGAAGAGACCTCGACTTCAGAGGAGCCCGTTTCCCGGCCTGACGCACTGAGAAGACGCTGTCATCCCTGCACGCAGAGAGCCCAGCTTCCAGTGATCTGACTTCCCTTGCGGGGTGTTGGAGTTCGAGTCTGGCAAAGAGATTCCTACCTCTCTCATTCTTCAGGTATGGAGCTGACAAGAACCTAGAGGGACTCTTGGCATACTAGGCATACTAGACTTAACATACTCCTAGTATACCATAGTAAGGAATACTTCACCTACTTCATACCTCTCCCTACACCTAGGTTAGGTTAGGTACATTGGGGTAGAACTAGATTAGAAACGCATCGTATGAGTACTCGCATTTTTAGTCTGTGTTATTTATGTAAAGGCATATGTACTAAAAGATAATGCTATCGCAGTATTATTTATTTCTACTGCTTACACTGTACATTATTTATCTCGCAAACTGTCTTGTGATCGTAACAGCACATTTTACTTACACCAGAAACAAGACTGTTCAATAAACCTTTTATTGAAACGCCCGTCTATTCTTTCTGTGTAACTTTGAGGAAAACTAAGTATGCACGATTGAGCTGAGTGAAATAGTTATCTATTGTTTCCACGACTCTGGGACACGTTCTGATTCTAAAGGGAAACAAAGTGGTCATGTTTTGCGGCTGCCAGAAACTACTCCCTTCTTGTTGTCAAGGAGTTTCTAGTGGCCTCTGAGCTAGTTGGCACAAGTAATTAAGTTTAATATACTCGATAGGGACATACTGACCTTAGTCCTATGTCAAACCTATAGGATATATTATTCCAATGCGCAGAGCCTATTAGGGAAATAGGAGCTACACTACATGGCGCCCAACAGTTTGGTAAGGCGGTAATTCAACGTTAGATACTGAGTAACTCAGCCGTGCTTTTTCTCTCAGAGACCCCTACCCATATACTCCAAAAGACGTCTGGAGTGGGCAGGGTTAAGTATCCACCAAGGCTACATAGGGAAGCACCCTATATATTAGCTGTTTGGTTTGCTCAACGTTGAAGGATACAGTGTTCCAAAATATTGAGCACCTTATCTTTGTTTCCTTGAAACTTGTTCTATATTTTTCAAAAACCAAAATGAATGAAACCGAGAACGGTGTGGCTGCGGCTGACCCAGTCGTAACAGCTTTTAACATTACAGGTTTAAATGAAACCGAGGAGGGTGTTATAGACATCCATCCAAACTTAAGAAGAGCCATCACTCTAAAACGTATAAAACATGGCCTACCACCAAGAGGAGGTAGAGCAGTTTTCGTGATAGAGGCACATGAATCCTTTCAGACAGAGGTATTCTATTCATGGGTAATATTTCCTGAATCCAATTCAGTAACACACATGTTTCACTTCTACAAAGAAGATGATCCACCAGAGGAATACATTCCTTTCGAGGATATAGAAATTCCATTAACATACCAAGAGCATCAACTCTGGTTTAAAGGCGCCCTAAAACATCACAAAAACATTACCAGGCTCGGTCCACTAGGTAGACCTGGAGCAACATGGCCGATTCTAGCCAGCTACACACCTCATCCTGACATTGAAGAGATGTCACACGAGGACTTACTTACTCAACTCACAGAGTTAATAAAAATCTACAGACAATTGGTTCAATATGTCATGCGGACTTTTACAGTCCAACAACCATTAACAATTCCAAATCCAACTCCCCAACAGGGGAATACACTGAAAATTACACCACAGACTCTCTACGCAGTCATGGGTAAAATGCCCACAAAACGTGAGCAAATTCCATTCTGGATAGCTCAAAAAATTACTCAAATAGAAGCAGTATTTCCAAATACTAGCCCGTATGAGAAACACAGAATCCTAACAATCAGTTTACCGATGGGGATCACACCACAACTGGAAGACTGTACCACTTGGGGCTCAGTCTTTGCTGCCATCTATACTAAAACACATGGCATTCCGTCAATTGCGGTAATACCTGATGTCCTGAAACAAATTCAAAACGAATAAGGGGCAGAACCTGCTCTAAATTTAGGTATGAAATTACTTAAAAATTTCGACCAGGTCTCAACAATAATATTATCTAATATTAAAGGGGAGGCAGCAGCAGTGGCGATTCGCCAAAAATTAAGTGAATTCGATGTTACAGAACATCAAAGTGAACTACCCAGAATAATTGAACAATCTTATGCAGAATTAGGCAGAGATAGTTTGGGTGGAAGACCAGTGAAGCCGAAGCTATCTGAAAGTCCTGAGAAGGACTCAATTAAACAAACTCCTACACCTTCAAAAAAGAAGTGGGAGACTATTAAACAAAATTCAAATGAGAAACGTTCTCAATCCCGAGGTAGGTCTCCTCAAAAGGAGCCCTCTGAAAGGAGGTATAACCTCAGGAATAGGGATAATTTGAGAAAACCTGATAGGTATCAAGATACTGATACACGTTCCTCTCGTCCCTTTCAGATCTCATCACAGACTTCGGAAAGAAGAGGACGATCGGAACATAGAGAAGAACGCGTGAAATCGAAAGACGACAAACACGCTCCAAAAACAAAAGTAAAACCTCAATTCTCCAAAAAGAAAGTAGCAGGTCTAAAGATCAGACATGCCGAGAATACTGAGAACTCAACTCAAGAACGGAGAATGGGCTCAGACAATGCTGGACAGTGCAGCAGAAGTCACAATAGCTCGCCAGAACCTGAAGGAACTTCTGGAGATAGTGGACTTGAATGAGTACATTAAAGTAGAAACTGTAGACACCAGGGTTAGTACTCCACAAAAGTTATATGAAATAACACTCCGGATGGAGGGAGACAAACCTAGACAGGTGAAAGCACTTTTTTGGGAAAAACTATCAAGGGGCTATGACATACTTCTTGCAGAAAAGGACTGGCCACCACAATTTGTCAGGGAGTGCCCACACGGCGAGGACATTATTATGCCTGCCTTCTCCAACCATATTCCAATTCACCTAAAATATACATATGCCAGGAAATGGGCAGTGGCCCAGGCCCCAGCATTATATAAAAATCATGTAGGATGGGATGAGGACTCGCCTCACCATAAAATACATCTGAAACATGAACCTACTGCACAAAGGCAGTACCCAATAAAGCAAGAAGCTAAAAAACAGGTCAGGAGATCTTAGATCAACTTGAATATCAATGGGTGATTGAAACATGCACCTCCTCAATGAACAATCCTTTGTTTCCTGTCTCCAAACCAGACAATACATATCGTCTAGTTTTGGATTACAGACACCTAAACACTTGTTCTAAAACTTTTGCAGTGCAAAATGCACATAGCACAGCATTAATGAATAACATTGTGCGTAAAAAATATAAAACAACATTAGACATCTCAAATGAAAGCAGGTACTTAACAGCATTCTCCATAATGGGGACCCAGCGTCACTTTTGTCGACTCCCACAAGGGTTCAAGAACAGCCCAGGTTAATTCTCAGCGAGGGTAACGGAGTTACTACAAATTTATGACAATGAGGCATTGTCCTATGTCGATGACATATATCTGACAGACGATGACCTGGACAAACACTTGAACAGGGTGAGCACCATTATACTGGGTTTCGCCTCTGAGGGCTACAAGTTCAACTTTAAAAAGTCCAGAATTGCCCATCTCAATGTCCTATTTTTAGGATATGAGCTTTCAAGTGAAGGCAAGAGCTTGGCAGCTAACTTTTAGAAAAGTGTGCGCTGTTCCAACCTCCAAAAACGCTAAAAACTTACAATCCATCCTGGGTTTCCTAAATTTTGGAAGAACATACATTCTAAATTATGCAGAAAGGGTTAAACCTCTCTACGCATTAATCAAACCTGATTTTTCGATCAGAAACTGGACACAGGAACACACAGAAATCTTGCGTTCACTCCAGGCTAACATGTTGGCAACAAATCACTTACAAACACGCGTAAGTCAACGTAATTTGGTGATCCGAATAATTTCGGGTCAATGCGGATTCACTTACTTAACCTTCAATGAGGGTGAGAAAATACCAATCGCATACAAATCTCATTTGTACACACAAGCGGAAATGCGCTTCAGTTCAACTGAAAAAATTCTAACAGCAGTTCAAACCGCTGTAGCAAAAGAAAGAGCCTTAGCCCAAGGGAAACGCATTATTGTCGTAACCCCAGTACCGGCTTTAGAAGCGGTCACAAAAGCAAGCATTCCAAATGCTAAAGCATTACATCCAAGATGGATACAATGGGTTAATTCTCTTGCTGCAACAGATGTTGAATATGTTTTTGATCCAGATTTAAAAACACAAGCATTCCTGCAATATGAACAAGAATGTCCTCTGCCCACTGAAATTCTGCCTCTCGATCAGTACGAATTCATAATTTACACTGACGGATCCGCACAACCCGCAATAGGGAGTAAGCAAGCTTACAGTGCAGCATGTGCAATCGTTAAAGGTCGCATGCGAGATGGCATCTTCAGACCTATGGTCACAAAAACTCAGTCTCTAGGAGATTGTACAGCTCAGCGAGCTGAACTACAAGCATTCAAACTGGCACTTGAAAGTACAGATCGAGAATTCCCCACACTAATAGTGTGCGATTCCTTTTACTGTGTTCAGTCGTATAATGAATATATACAAAACTGTCTTGACAATGGTTTCAAAGATGCAAAAGGAGGCACAATAAAGCACAAAACGCTTTGGGAACAAGTAGTTCAGTTGAAAAACGAACTACTAAAGGCTCACGTGATTCACACACTGAGTCATCAACGTGATGGCGTTCACGTGCAGGGAATTCATTGGCTGACGAAGCCGCAAAGGGGGCTGTGCAGACGGCTTCCGTAGCTGTGATCACTCGTTCAAAAACAAAAATAGACGGTGAGATAATGTTGGCTGTCAATGCTTCAAGCAAAGGCAGCAGTGCAGCGTTACCAAAAAAGTTTCCACTCAAGTACTCTTATGTAATTGATGCGAACAACGTTCCTTTTGCTCGAATCCCTGCAGTGGGGGATAGGGTAATTCCAAACAAGGAACGCAGATTAGGACTAATCCTAGCAGCACACGAAGGGATAGCTTCTGCCCATACAGGTGTTTCAGCGACAGTATCTTTACTAAAGCAAAGATATTGGTGGCCTGGCATTCGGAAACAAACTAAAAACTATGTTTTAGAATGTGATATTTGCCAACAGATGAAAGTCTCAACAGTGAAACGTCCTGCGCAGACACCCCTGTTAATTTCAGACAAACCATTAGCTTGTGTTTACCTGGACCACTGCGGTCCCTTGCAAAGGGACGGTAACTATAAATATATCATGGTTGCAGTGGATTCATGCTCTAGGTTCCTATGGATATGGCCTCAGCGCTCGGCTGACGCTCGAACAGTTATAAAAGATTTGCGAGTCTTTATCGGCACATACGCAATAGGCACGCTACATTCTGACCAGGGTCCTGCGTTTAGCTCTCGGGCTTACAAAGAAGCCATGGCCAGTCTGGGCGTTGCATTGCTGTACTCCTCTCCATTCCATCCTGAGGGAAATTCGGTTGTGGAAAGGAAAAACCGGGACATAAAGCAGTCTATAACAGCTAGGGTATTAGGTTCGGGTGATGGGTGGGTCAAACACCTTAATGGGGTCCGACGCTCATTGAACAATCTGCCAAGAAGTTCTCTAGGGGGGGTCACTCCATATGAGGTCCTATTTGGGACAAGAATGTGGGTACCAGACCTTGAACACGTAGGCACAGTGGTGGAAAATAAACCATTTGATATCAAAGATCGTTTGGCTGTTTTACAGGAACTGAACAAGTTAAGAACGAAACAAAGCAACATATTCCTACAGCCAACCACCACTGGGGAAAATCGGCGGTCCCAGCAAGGCCTGTCTGGATTCCAAAAGTTGGGGATCTAGTCAGAGAAAAGATTGCGGACAAGAAGGAATTTGGACCTTCTTACAGACAACCAGTACCTGTCCTAGCCGTTCACGGAACAAGAACAGTACTTCTGCCGCCCCTTGCTGGAAGAAAGGAGAAAAGATTTGTGTCCATCGACCTCATCAAACCACAGTATGTGGCCAATACTAAATAGTAGGCCTCGTGGACTCTGACCTAGTAGCAGACGCACTCCTCTCGCTACTATCCAAGAGGTTCAGACTGAAAGACTGATAACTATCGAGTATTCAGCTGTAACAGATGGAGGACTGAGCAATAACGCTATGGAACTCATCCCTCTTGAACACCAAGTAACAGTTCGTCCAAATACACATGTCTACACCAACGTAGCAAGTGATGAACTGGTTCCAGTGATTTCTACAAATCCTGATGCAATTCCAACAATTGATAGAACTGCTTCTGGCTATTTCATTAACTTTGATACGTTCTCAGAAGATCCCAGTGAACCTGAAACGACGCCAGCATCATTCAAATTCAAGCAGCAAGTACAAGACTTTCTTCAATTTCTGAAAAAGACTTATTTGGTTTCTCCATGGATTGAACTCTGGATTACATCTGGACTTTTTGTTTTCCTGCTCTGGCTAGCTTTGGTAACAACTGTGAGCGTGCTTATAAGTGGCAGATATATCCGTGTGAATATTGAAGGAAAAGACGTGAACGTACTTTTGAAACCTCATAAATCTTCCCATCGTGAAGCAAGAGACTTGTCATCAGTGAACATCACAGCTGTTCCTATACAGGATGGTATTGTGTGGGACAAAACAGATTTTGATATCTTCGGCCCGACGGAACAATTGAACATTCCACATTTGTTTAAAATTTCACTAAGTGATCTAATTTCGTCCATTACCTATTCTGATGATTGGGACTTTGAGGCTGTTAATGACATAATGTTTGACCTAGAAAAATCTGCTGCATTTTCTAAACATGAATATTTAGAGGGTTCATCAGACTATGAACAACTGTATTGTTATAACCACTATGGTCATCATTATTTGCATAAATCTGCATATCCCAGGAATGTGTTTATGTTTAACCAATGGGAGCATTGTCCTACACCACCATACGGTAGTTCAAAAACATTTGCTAACAAGTTTCCATATTTTTCAGGATACAACACATCTAATCCAGAAATGTTTTACTATAAAAATGTAAACAAGACAGGACTGAAAATTATGTTAACAAATACGAAACAGATTTACTCTGCATTATTTAATGCCCAACTGTCTAGACAGGGTTTCGTATTATGGAAAGACACTATAGACACAAAAACTGTCTGGGGTACTAAAGATTGGCAAGTGCAGGGGATAGAAGCTTTATTTAGAGCCTGCATCATCCCTGAACAAATATTGTTTTTGAATGAAACTGTCCAACAAACATCTTGTCTTGGACTAGCCAAGATTAAAGAAATGAACACACCTTCTGTACCAACACCTGCAAGTGATAATAATACACTAGCAGTGGTGACAGTTGACAATATATTAGAACTCAACAGATCTAATCCTGATTGGAAAAAATGGTTGATCTGGCCCATAGACACGAATAACTGTCAGGAAAGATTCCTGAATAAAACTCAGGGCTTTACTATTCATAGGCCAGACCCAAGATACGTCCAAAGACAACATCCGTGGGTAGTTACAACATACAGTGTAGGAAAATTATGCCTTGATTAGCTGCATAAATCTACTCTACAGGATGTGAAACAACACTTAACCTTACTTAAAGAGGGCGCAGACCTTAGGGAATTCTTGCTTGGACCAAGAAAACCGCGTCAAAAACGTTTCATATATGCCGGAATTTACGCTGCCTATAATGAAGCATGGAAAGTATCACAGATGGAGGCCGCAGAACGAATACGTGAACTTCATCGTATTAATTTAGAGAAAACACTCTCTGTGGTCGACAATGGGTTAACAACTTTGTCCTCCAGAATATATTCATTGGATGGCATTGTATCCTCTGCTATCGACATACTAGAACAAGATTTGGCGATGTTACACAAGGCCAATCTCAATTACGTTCTATTGTGTTATTAAGCTGGACGCTGCAATCTTTGCGAGCGGGCTATGTGCCTTGGCGTTTTATCAACACGTCAGCACTGTTTGCAGAATACAATCTAACTGATAAACAGATCGAATTGGCACAAAGAGGAGCAAAGTATACAGTGCTGAACATTGAAAAACTGGAAAGGTTACCATTCACAGTGGCAGAAAAACCAGCTACAGAATGGCTTATTCATGGCAAAATAACATTACCTGTGACTACTTTTCAGTTTCAGTATTGCCTCAGACAAATGCAAGCAGGCAAATATGAAAGGTTGGGTAAGGAATACATTAAGACATCTTGGGATTTACCGTATACATATAGATGTTGGAGTGGGGATCGTGAAGTGTTTTTGAGCGGTACACAATGTAAACGTGCACTGAGCGGTTCACTTATATGTCAGGACATTTCCTTGCACGGGGCTTGTAATGGTTCTATGGCAAATTTGTCTTGCCATCAGCAGGGTACACCAGCTGCTGTGATTAATCCAACGTTTGGACAACTTTCTAATGGGAGTTACCTTATGTTGAATAATCAGAGTTGCTGCGGCATGCTGCCAGGCATAAACACAAAAGGTTATGCTGTTCCTACAAGATATAGGCCAAAAAATAGACGAAGGAAGAGGAGAGTAACTGGACCCTAAAGGTTCATAGTTGGGAATCCATATAATTGGATTATATTGCCCTCACACACCTTCTCAGGTGTCATGCTTCATCATCGGGCTGCTCCTCGTCGGGTCGGCAGGTGCAATACCCGACGGGCTCCCTATAGTAGGGGCACTTTCTCGGAGATCTTTTTCCAATTGCCGATGGGTGAGGTGGGAGTGAGGGCGCTAATGTGTGTAGATGAGGGTGTAAGTAAGTGAATCTAAAATAGGGTTGGGAGTACTACCGATAACAATTTTAATCAAGGAGTCTCCTACCCTAACTAAAAACAAAAAACTATAAGGCGCTGTGCTGAATATTATGCCTCAGATCATGGTGCTCTTATAGATGGTAGGTCAACATGTTTCACGCCTCTTGGATATTCTATGGGCGATTCGTCAGGACCGGGGTGAAATTCTATCTACAACTTTAAAGCAAGTGACGTGGTTACACACTCACATCACCATATGACTCAATAGTCAAATACCTGGTTATACAGGAACTACCTATAGACAGAAAACAAAATGCATCAATTTGACAATATTGAATAGCTGTCATCTCAAATCTTCCTTGTGAATAGTGGCCCTCAACACTTGTGGTGAGCATGAACCACAAATTATTAAAAACAGAGTGAGTTAAAATTGAATTGTCACATCGTGAACAACCGAGGTGAATAAAGGTGGACTTCACCCCTTGTGGCACACAGTGACATCGCAGAGAGACTAACAACACTCACCCCAAATTCAAGGAAAATCCAGGTATCACAGTACCCGGTAGGTTCACACACAAGGAGTTCCTCATGTGCTAATGTGGTCATGGAGAAAACATAGAGAACATGGGGTTAATAGTACAGTGACAAACATCCATCTTGCCACTGATATTCGTGCTCGCGATCCATCTCTGTCTAACTGACTGAGTGATACCGATCAATGCAAGTAAGTACTCATTAGGGGTTACTGAGCTGTGTAATGGCATCCACTGTTTGAAAACTGTGCAGCGTAATGCTTATCTCAGAGAGTGAGTCACTGGCGTGTCAATAAAAATGTCGATTCCATGGTTGGCACGAAGGAATCACGTAATCTGTACGATGCTGCTTACATCATGAACGGGTAATCACACCTGTCTTAAGCGTTACTGAGCGGCTGACATTCTCATATTCTAAATTACAATCACACAGCATTAACGCGAGATATTTCTTATGCCATGTGTTCTGTTGCGCATATCCATTCACACCCATTCAAGCTCAAAGTAAGTAAAATAAAGGATCGCCTAGCATGCAGGACGGTTACTGGGCTGTGTATTAGCAGCCGCTGCTTGAAAACTGTGCGGCGTAATGTTTATCTCAGTAAGTAAGTCACTAGCGTGTCAATAGAGATGTCGATTTCGTTGTTGGCAAGAAGGAATCACGCAATCTGTAGATAAAGGATCGCCTAGCATGCAGGAGATGCATTATCCCAAACTACTCACTTGTATGCCTGTAGCACGTCGTCTGTACACCTACCCACTGCTACCGGGACCGGGTGGTGAGGCCATGTTGGTTCACGGAGAATTTAAACCATATCCGGTGGGCGGGGCCATGAGTATCAATTGCGACGTCTAGTGCGTCAGGCATTATTTTGGGGGCCATATTGAAAAGAGAATCTAGAAGTGTAAGGAAACGGCGGCCATCTTAGAGTGATGTTTACACAGATGTCTCAAAAGGCATATATATATCTGTGAGAGTATCAATTACGATGTCT